>CM053789.1:135973488-137173488 GCA_028749045.1 Cupressus sempervirens | reverse complement strand
AATGGGAGAAATGTGAATACCATCTGGCAGCTCCACCTCATATGCATTTCCTAAGTTATGTTTCTTCAAAACTTTGCAGGGGCCAAATTTCTTCATTTTCAGCTTGTTGTAAGTACCAACTGGAAATCTTTCTTTTCGTAAGTGCACTATGACTAGATCCCCTACTTGGAATTCCTTATGTCTTCTCCTTTGATCAGCCCTAGCTTTATACTCTTGATTCATCTTGATAATGTGTGCTTGAACCTCCTCATGTAGACGCTTGATGTGTTCAGCAAATTCCTCAGCTTCAGCACTTGTCCTCTCCCCTTGTTCTATCTTCCTCAATTCTAGTGCAATCCTTGGGCTATTCCCATATACAATTTGAAATGGTGATTTTCCAGTACTCCTATTTACAGAGTTATTATAAGAAAACTCTGCCTGTGGTAGAATCAAATCCCATCCCTTGGGCTTATCTCCAACTAAACATCTCAGCAAATTGCCTAGACTTCTATTTACCACTTCTATTTGGCCATCAGTCTGTGGGTGATGCGTGGAACTAAATTTTAAGTCTGTTCTCAACTTCTTCCACAATGTCCTCCAGAAATACCCCCACAAATTTAGTATCTCTGTCAGAAACTATACTCCTTGGAAGACCATGTAGTCTTACCACCTCTTTGAAAAACAAGTCTGCAATATGGACAGCATCATGAGTTTTGTGGCATGGAATCAAATGTGCCATTTTGGAGAACCTATCAACCACCACGAATACTGAGTCATTACCCCTTTGTGTCCTTGGCAATCCAAGAACAAAATCCATACTTATGTCCTCCCATGGCCTTGATGGAACAGGCAATGGCTGATATAGGCCAGTATTTTGACTAAACCCCTTGGCAACTTGACAAACCTGGCAACTCTGTACAAACTTCTTCACATCCTGTGTAATTTGAGGCCAAAAATAATGTTCTCTAAGAATGGCAATGGTCTTATCCCGACCAAAATGTCCTGCCATCCCTCCACTGTGTTTCTCCTTAACCAGATTTTCCCTCATGGAACTCCTTGGAATGCACAATTGACTACCTTTGAACAACATGCCATCCTGAATCAAATAGTCTAACCACTTGGTTCTATCTACAGCAACAGGTTCTTTACAAGCTTTCCATGCTTCAGCAAAATCAGGATCCTCAGGGTACAAATTCTTGAGTTCATCAAACCCAACTACTTCAACCTGCATTACTGTAAGAAGTGACTATCTCCTACTTAGTGCATCTGCAACCCTGTTAGATTTTCCACTTTTATGCTTCAACACAAATGTATAACTCTGCAAGAATTCTATCCACTTCATATGCCTCTGATTCAATTTACCTTGGCTATTTAGGTACTCTAATGCCTGATGATCAGTATACAAAACAAATTCCTTTGACAATAAATAATGCCTCCATTTCTTTAAGGCTTGAACTATTGCATAGAACTCTTGATCATAAACAGAATACTTCTTCTTTGCATCATTCAATTTTTCACTAAAATATGCAATAGGCTTACCTTCTTGGCTTAATACAGCCCCAATAGCGCTACCACTAGCATCACAATCCACCTAGAATACTTTTCTAAAATCTGGAAGTGCCAACACAGGCTGTTCAGTCACCTTCTTCTTTAGCAATTCAAAACTTTTCGCAGCTGTTGTAGTCCATTTGAACTCTTTTCTATCCCCTCTTATTGTATCAGTTAGGGGTGCACATATGCCACTGAAATTCTTAATAAACTTCCTGTAAAAACTAACCAAACCATGAAATGATCTTACCTCAGTAGCAGACCTTGGAGTAGGCCATTCCAAGATGGCTTTTACCTTCTCTGGATCCATTTTGAGACCTTCAGGTGATATAACAAATCCCAAATAGACTAACTCCCTTTTTGCAAAGACACACTTCTTTAGATTAATTGACAGTTTCTCTTCCCTTAGCCTTTCAAGGACACAACGAATATGCAGTAAATGTTCTTCCAAAGTCTTGCTGAAAATTAAAATATCATCCAAATAGACAATAACAAATTTTCCCAAGAACTTCTTAAGTACCTCATTCATGAGCCGCATGAAGGTGCTTGGGGCATTCGTCAATCCAAAGGGCATGACTAACCACTCATAAAGACCCTCCTTGGTCTTGAAGGTTATTTTTCACTCATCTCCTTCTTGAATCTGTATCTGATGATAGCCACTCTTTAGATCTATCTTTGTGAAGTACTGAGCTCCACTCAAGCAGTCCATAAGATCATCCATCCTTGGTAAAGGAAATCGGTACTTGATGGTTATCCTATTTATAGCTCTAGAATCTGTACACATCCTCCACTCTCCATCCTTCTTTGGTGCAAGTACTGCAGGTACTGCACATGGACTCAGGCTCTCTCGAATCAAGCCCTTCCTCAACAACTCCTGAACCTGTCTATTTAGCTCCTCTGTTTCAGTAGGAGTCATCCTATGAGCAGCCTTGTTAGGAAAACTAGCTCCTGGAATCAGATCTATCTGATGACTAATTTGCCTTATTGGTGGAAATCCATCTGGAACATTATCAGAGATAATAGCTCCAAACTCCCTTAGTAAATCTGAAACTTCAAGTGGTATTTCACTACTACCTTATTTGTCTTTCCTAGGAATCAAAGCATAGCACATATGCTGATGTTTCATGCCATATAAAAACTTCCTTCCATCAACAAGACAAATCCTAGCACTACTACATACCTTTTCACCTTCCTTTTTCATGGGCTTCAATTTGTGGCGAACTCCATCCTTTGTCAGAGAGTATGTGTTTGCATGTCCATCATGTATTGCATGTCTATCAAACTACCATGGTCTACCCAACAATAGATGGCAAACATCCATCGAAATAACATCACAGAGAACTTCATCATGGTAACTCCCAATTTTGAATTTTACTAAACATTGTTCACTTACCAGGACCTTATGATCATCTTTTACCCAAGAAATCCGATAGGGTTGGGGATGTTTCTCCCTCTTGAGCTTTAGCTTAGAGACCATCTCTTCTGATACCAGGTTATCAGTGCTACCACCATAAATGATCACGTCACAACATTTATCCTCACACTTGCATCTGGTACAAAACAAACTCCTTCGTTGTCTTGGTTCATTCTCACCACTTAGAAGGACTCTTTCATTTACCAAGGTCTCTCCTCTTTTTGCATCCTCTGAATTTGATGATTGTGCATCCTCATCCACATGAGCAACCCTAGCTTGGCCCTCAGCTCTCCTATCTGTCCTTCATTGTCGTTGAGGGCATTCAAAGGCACGATGACCTTCTTCATTGCAATGGAAACAGGTTCCACGGAAGCCTCCTCTTCCTTGTCCACGTCCTCTACCTCTTCCTCTTTGATTTCCAAAGTCTTGATCATGGGAGCGGTTGAAACCCTCATTCCTCTGGTTTCTGCTAGTACCCACATCTTCATTTTTCTTTTGGGTTTCATTGCGGCCTCCAGATGATTTACCACTTCCCCTTCCTCCTTGACCGCGCCCTCTTTGTCTTCCTTCAAACCTTTTATTCAGCTTCTCTTCAACTCGTAGGGCAAATTGGTATGTCTCTTCAACGTTGGTCATTCTTACTAGACTTAATTCCTCCTGGATGCTAGGTCACAACCCACTGATATAACGAGCAACCTTCTCCTTATTTGCTTCTGCATGCCCTGCTCTAATCAAGAGTCGGTAAAACTCCTTTGTATATTCTTGGACTGATCTTCCTGCTTGCTTTAACCCATGCATCTTCTTAAACAGATCAAGCTCGTAGTCCACAGGAATGAACTGCTTCTTCAATTTGTCCACCATGCGATCCCATCTTGTGATCTTCTCCTTTCCTCTTCTAAGTCTTTCCAATTGAACCTCTTGCCACCAGATTTTGGCATGGACTTTCAGTTTGGCCTTTGCAAACTTAACCCTATCTGGGTCCCTTATATCCTCATACTCAAAGTATTCTTCCAGTTCATTGATCCAATCGATCAACTCATCTGGTTTCAGATTTCCTGAAAATATACCCACTTCAATTGTAGGTCTTTTTCCAAACTTAGTAATGGCCCTAAAAAGCCTCTCCTCTACAGGATTCAAAACTTCCCTGTCAACTTCCTCTTCTGGTCCCATTACTTCATCTTCATTGTCATCCTCACTATTGTCACCTGCGGCAACATTTGCTCCTCTACGAAGCTCCTCTTGCAATGCTTGTACCTGCCTTTGGAGGGCTCTAACCTCCTCAGGATCAATAGCTCTGGCCCTTCTGCCACGCTCTCTTCGTGGAGGCATCTTCTAACTCGAACCCACAACCACACAGTCCTGGTGCAAACTGCCTCACAGTCGGCGCTCTGTCTACACACTCAAGAAAATCCGCTCTGATACCACTTGATGGGAACACAACCCAAGAACAGAATGGACACAACAGAAAAGGGAAATTATATTAACTGAGAAAATAAGCTAGTACAAATAGTACAGAGAAAATAAACTTCAGAACATGCCCTAAGGGCTTACAATAGCATAAATCTGGAGAATATTTCTCGTTTTAGCACCTCCTCTCAAACTCCACTCCAAACTGCCTTTTACAATGCCAGAAATCTCCTTAAATAGACCCCGGAGGGTTAAGGACTAGGAGTGCATTCTAGAAAGTGCTAGTAGGCATCCACCGACAAAATAGAAGGTTCCAAAAGCTGCATTAGAAGTCAGTGCAAATCTAGAAGAATCCAGAAACGGTAACCGAACTTTCGGGAGGCATAACTTTTGAACCGATTGACGAACCGTTTACATTTTCGAAAAGCTCTCAAAGCGCTCTATAGCCCTATGAACAAGCTTTGCTCGTCCTCTATTTTTTGACCCTTTTCGAGGTCATTTAATGCCCCAAACTTGACTTTGAAGCATTCTTAGGAGGTCTCCAAAACTCGAAAAACTGCAACAACTTTCAAACCATGGGGCCTATTGACCTGATTCTTTTTCTGGAATGCTCTAAATCATGATTACATTCATCTGGCCAATTCACACCTTCTAGTTTACCGAAATGATGGCCCAAATACATGCTCCTATTTTTTCGGGATTTTCAAATGCACTGATAGTTGAACTATGAGAGTTGGAACCTTTATTTGAGCCAAATGGGTATCCAAAAATGTAAAGACATGAAACAGAAACTAAGTCTAAGTACATTTTTTGGGTGACATAGGATTGCCCTTATACCTCTGGATGCTCCTGCATGACAAATAATCATGTTGTATCTCAATAGGTGATAGTTGATGTCTCATAACTGATAGTGTTTAAATTTTCCACCTTTTAGGTCACTGATGGATCCTATGGAGAGTATAGAGGTCCAAGGAAGCATAGTTAAGAAGACCACATACACCCGCATTCTCACAATTCTTTTTGCTTTTGTTGGCATAGCCAAAGTACTGGTAGCCCGAGAAGGTAGTCAAATGAGTAAACGAATAAGAAAAGGAAATTCCTTTTGTAGAGACATTATTCATTTGAATGAGGTGGATTGTCATGATCAGATTCAGATGAGTAGGGCAGCCTTCTTTTCTCTAGCTCGTATTCTGAGGCTGAAAGGAAGCTTGAGAGATATGATCCACTTGAAGTTAGAGGAACAACTAGTGATGTTCCTCCACACCCTTGGGCACAATCTAAGGAACCGCAAGATTTCCTATAACTTTGGGCACTCAGGAGAGATAGTCAGTCGGTACTTCCACAAGGTTTTGATGGCTATCTTAGCCCTTCACAGAGATTACTTCATACCACCTAGTCCAGGCACTCCTCCTGAAATTAGTGGGAAGGATCATTTTGAACCATTCTTCAATGTAAATCACACATTGTTACAAGTTTATTGTCTAGAATTTTGTCCTTATCTTATTATTACTTGAGCATACATTTGATCAGTGTATCATATCCCACAGGATTGCATTGGAGCCATCGACGGAACCCATATTCTAGTGCGAGTTGATGTCGACATACAGGGTAAATATCGTGATAGAAAAGGGAACCTATCGCAAAATGTTATGGGTGTCTGCTCCTTTGATTGTAAGTTTCAGTATTGCCTTGCTGGTTGGGAAGGCTCTGCTGCAGATAGCCGTGTTCTAGCCTCAGCTCTATCCAGATCAGATCCACTTGTAGTTCCCCCTGGTAAGCCAAATCACATTTTAATATACTCAAGGTTATGCTAAATGGTTCAAGTATTGACAATATACCTTCTTTATATAGGAAAATATTATCTCATGAATGTTGGATATCCAAATGCACCTAGATTTCTCACTCCTTATCGGTGTACACGCTACCACTTGAAAGAGTGGTCAAGAGAAAACCCAATAAACTCTGCACATGAGTTGTTCAACCATTGACACTCCTCTCTTAGAAATGCAGTAGAACGTACATTTGGTATTCTGAAGTAGCATTTTCCAATCTTAAGACATGCAACGTCTTATGATATCATGACACAATCCTATATTGTTTTAGCATGTTGCATACTTCACAATTTCATTACGATAGAGGATGACCTTCCATCAGAAGAAGCTATTGAAGAGGAAGATGATCGTGATGGGATAGAGGTGCCACTGCTTGAGACATATGGGTTGTCTTAGGAGGATAGAAATGAGTGGGCCCAATTTTGAGAAGATATAGCAAATAGGATGTGGGAAGATTATGGATCTCGAGAATAAATGATTTATTAGAAGGCAATGTGCTTTATATGATTAAATTGATGTATGCATATACAATGATGGTATGTGATTTCGTTATTCTGATATCAGTCTTTGCTACATTCTAATTAAATAAAAAGAACATTAACTTTCAATTTCACACCTACATTATGTACAAAAATTGTTGATCATATCTGCAATACACAATTCAACTTGAAATATAGATTACATTGTTTTAAATGCAAGAAAACACAATTATTATACATCTTTGCATTGAGAAAGTACAATAACATGCTTCATAATGGGGCTCATGACTATTTACTTGCCATTGATATCATCATTTTGTCTTACTGGTAGTTTTTTTGATGTCGATGTGTTATCATCAATTATTGCTTAAAATGTGTATCATCTTCAGTTAAATGCTTTCAAGTTTATTAAATGTTAGCCTCATTGCATTAGGATATATTAAAAAATGATATTTAAAGTTTATCATCTTCAATTTTAAATGAAATATAGCAAGGAGTACCAAATGATGAAGATCATAAGCCCACTAGTAAGAAGAGAACAATGAATTCATTGAAAATCCTATTTTTCTGATGTTACTGCTTGCTGCATTCCATTTAAATTTAAAGAGCAATAACTTTCAATTTCAGTCGTATGATTAATTTAAATCGTAATACGTTTACCTATTCAATATGTTAGCCTCGTTCCATTATGACGTATTACAAATTCATAGTTAAAGATTTTCTACTTCAAATTTAAATGAAATACAGGAAGGAGTACACAATGGCATATACCGAGCTCATGATGAGCATGGATGGATCTGATCATGTGAACCAGATGTGTTCTCCCATTACTTTGAGTGATATAGATGGATCCCTCACTGTGAGCAACAAATCTTCTTCTTCAAAGAAGAAAATGTGGACAAAATCGATGGAACGCAAGTTTCTAGACTTGCTCCTTGAACAAGTCCATCTCGGACGGAAAGGTGAAGGTAGGTTTAAAAAAGAGGCGTGGACTGCGATAGAGAGGACATTCAATGCAGTGATGAACTCAAATCTGTCACGAGATCATTTTAAGAATAAGCTGAAAACATGGAAAGTAGGATATAAAGTAATGAAGGACTTGAAAAATACAAGTGGGTTAGCTTGGAATGAAGAAACTCAAACTGTGGATGCTGAGGATTCAGTGTGGGATGACCTTTTGAAGGTAGGATGATCTTTGTACTCTTTTCATTGAAGAAATTTTCCCTTCTTATTTTAATAATGAAAAACTTACAACCTAATCCATCTATTAATGCTTATATGTAGAGGAGAGAATTCAAAAATGCAAAAATGTATAAGAGGTCACCTTTCCAATATTTCAATGAGTTGGCTATAATTGTCGGTAATGACATTGCTGAAGGGTTCGCATCTACAACGCCCCTTGATGCTGAAGAAGGGCACCCTATGAACGATGCATTTAATGTGCTTGATGAGGATAATACCAATTGTGGTACACCTCTTGACAGCCAACTAGATATTGATGAAGAGTTATATCATTCCAATTAGTCGAGTGCAAGTGCTAGAGGGACTCCTCCACCATCATCATCAAGGAGGGGAAAGAGGAAGAAGACATCTTTGGCTGCATCATTGGATGTGATATGCGAAACTATGAAGGAACTGAAAGATGGCCTCATTAAGCCTCAGATTGTAAAAGTGGATAAATCTGAAGATGATAATATTTTGATTGCTGCATATACTGCTCTCAAAGTTGTCCCTGAACTGAGTCGAGCAATTTTTGTGAAAGCACATGATACCTTCGTGCTTCAACGTGAAAGAGCCAAAGGGTTCTTGATGATGGATGAGGTGGAGAGAGTGGAGTGGATTGCAATGACATTTGGTACCATTTAGCTATTTCAGCTACTGACTAGATTGCAATGAATTATGTTGCATGATTACTCTATTCAATGGTTTTGCATTAATCTCTAATAGCACTAAACTGAAACTATATTGATCTCACATCACTATATTGGAACTCATTATTGAGCACATTTTGACTATTTAATTAGTGATCTCTCACAGCACTATACTGGAAGTCATTAGTGAGCATATATTTACTATTTTGTTAAATAGATTCTAAACAAATTGTTACAGCATGTATTGGACTGTTTTGCTAAACAGATTTGAACCATGATAAATTATGTATATGTCAACTATGTATAGATAAAAGCCATGATTTTCATTGATCTTCCATGTATCCATACATAGTTTATGTGTTGGCTACGTTTAATGGTATTGCATTGATTTGTACATAGTTTATGACATCATAAGTATGTTGAATGATTTTACATGGATCTATACATACTTGATATATCCATAGTTTAGTTGTTCATTTCATTGGCATGATTCACTTTGATTAATGGTATTGCATTGATCTCTCACAACACTATACTGGAACTCATTAGTGAGCATATATTTACTATTTTGTTAAACAAATTCTAAACAAACTGTTACAACATGTATTGGACTGTTTTGCTAAATAGATTTGAACCATGATAAATTATGTATATGTCAACTATGTATAGATAAAAGCCATGATTGTCATTGATCTTCCATGTATCCATACATAGTTTATGAGTTGGCTGCATTTAATGGTATTGCATTGATTTGTACATAGTTTATGACGTCATAAGTATGTTGAATGATTTTGCATGGATCTATACATACTTGATATATCCATAGTTTAGTTGTTCATTTCATTGGCATGATTCACTTTGATTAATGGTATTGCATTGATCTCTCACAGCACTATACTGGAAGTCATTAGTGAGCATATATTTACTATTTTGTTAAACATATTCTAAACAAACGGTTACAACATGTATTGGACTGTTTTGCTAAACAGATTTGAACCATGATAAACTATGTATATGTCAACTATGTATAGATAAAAGCCATGATTGTCATTGATCTTCCATGTATCCATACATAGTTTATGAGTTGGCTGCGTTTAATGGTATTGCATTGATCTGTACATAGTTTATGACGTCATAAGTATGTTGAATGATTTTACATGGATCTATACATACTTGATATATCCATAGTTTAGTTGTTCATTTCATTGGCATGATTCACTTTGATTAATGGTATTGCATTGATCTCTCACAACACTGTACTGGAAGTCATTAGTGAGCATATATTTACTATTTTGTTAAACAGATTCTAAACAAACTGTTACAGCATGTATTGGACTATTTTGCTAAACAGATTTGAACCATGATAAACCATGTATATGTCAACTATGTATAGATAAAAGCCATGATTGTCATTGATCTTCCATGTATCCATACATAGTTTATGAGTTGGTTGCGTTTAATGCTATTGCATTGAGCTGTACATAGTTTATGACGTCATAAGTATGTTGAATGATTTTACATGGATCTATACATACTTGATATATCCATAGTTTAGTTGTTCATTTCATTGGCATGATTCACTTTGATTAATGGTATTGCATTGATCTCTCACAACACTGTACTGGAAGTCATTAGTGAGCATATATTTACTATTTTGTTAAACAGATTCTAAACAAACTATTACAGCATGTATTGGACTGTTTTGCTAAACAGATTTGAACCATGATAAACTATGTATAGGTCAACTATGTATAGATAAAAGCATGATTGCCATGTTTTGCTATTATGATTGGCATTATGATATATACAAGTAATCACATGAGCACATACTGGAATTCATTATTGAGCACATATTGACTATTTTGCTAAACAGATTTGACACAAACAGCCAGACACTGTTACAAAGTTCAGTTGTTCATTTCACTGGTATTGATCTCTCACATCACCATACTAGAATTTATTAGTGAGCACATATTGACTATTTTGCTAAATAGATTTGAAACAAATAGTTACCACATCTATTGACTATGCTAAGTAGATAGCAGATAGAAATAGAACCATGATAAACTATGTATAGGTCAGCTATGTATAGATAAAAGCTAGTGATATACTTGTAAATTTCATTATTGAGCACATATTGAGCACATATTGATTATGTCTAGATAAAAGCCATGATTGCCATTAATCTATACATAGTTTATGACTTGGCTCTATTTATATGGTATTGCATTCATCTCTCACAGCACTATACTAGAACTCATTACTGGCAAGAAATTGTTACAAAGTTTAGTTGTCCATTTCAGTGGTATTGATCTTTCACAACACTATATTGGAATTCATTAGTGAGCACATATTGACTATTTTGCTAAACAGATTTGAAACAAACAGTATGTATGTACACACATGTATGTATGTATGTATTATGCGCATATGTATGTACACACATGTATGTACGCATGTATACATACTTGATCTATGCATTGCATTGATCTCTCACAACACTATACTGGAACTCATTACTGAGCACATTTTTACTATTTTGCTAAGCATGTATGTATGTATATGCATATGTATGTATGTACACACATGTATGTACGTATGCATGTATGTATGTGCATATGTATGTACACACATGTATGTATGTACGTATGTATGTATGTGCATATGTATGTACGTATGTATACAAACTTGATCTATGCATAGTTTAGTCATCCATTTTATTGACATGATTGGCATTGGTCAATACGCAGGATAGTTGTTCATTTCATTGACATTCGCACGATTGGCATGTGAAGTCATTCCAGATGGTTAATTGGCTTTGTGTAATGGTATTGCATTGATCTGTCACAATACTATATTGGAAATCATTACTGAGCACATTTTTTCTATTTTGCTAAGCATGTATGTATGTATGTGTGTATGTATGTGCGTATGTATGTATGTACGTGCGTATGTATGTACATGTGTATGTATGTATGTATGTGCATATGTATGTATGTCTATGCATATGTATGTTCACACATGTATGTACGTATGTATACATACTTGATAGATGCATAGTTTAGTCATTCATTTCATTGACATGATTGGCATTGGTCAATACATAGTTTAGTTGTTCATTTCATTAGCATTCACACGATTGGCATGTGAAATAATTCCAAAGGGTTAGCTGGCTTTGTTTAATGGAATTGCATTGATCTCTCACAACACGTAGTTTATGATCTCATAAACGTTTGGTATAGTTGTTCATTGCATTGTTAATTAGAGTTATATTTGAACCATACATACGTGGAATACACAAGGAGTGGCAAATGATGAATGCTCAATTGTAGAACTTGAAAGCATATAGAAATGTGATTTGCTAGATGATTGTATAGTTCATGATTCTGTCCTATGTTATATCTCTAGTCCTAATTTGCTTGCATATGTTTTTATTTTTTTGTCTTTTTGTCCCTATTTGATTTCCTATGTATGTTCTCGTTGACAAGATTATCAAAAGTATTGAGGATTTTTGGTAGATGATTGTACATTCATGATTCTGTCCCATGTTATATGTATATTCCTAATTTGCTTGGATATTTTTTAAATTTCTTATTTTTTTTTCCACAATTTGGTTTCCTATGTACATGCTTTTTGACAAGATTGTCAACGGTATTGATAAAGTGTCTTTCTCTTGTATTTTTTTATTGCTCTTGATTTGTTAATATTGCAAGAGCACACATGCTGATAAAAAATGAGCTATCTGATGATTGTTTACTGTGTTTATAAATGATCAATATTTCTGATGCCACTCCTTGGTGTATTCCATTAAAAAAAAAGCAGGTTTTAATTTTTCAAGCATGTTTAGTTCATATATGCAGGATTGACCATCTAACAATACAAACAGTAATGGGAAGATTGAGCAGCATGAGAGGGTTGCCGTCGAACATGGGGCATAAGGGCATACATCATGGATTTCTCAGTGTTTTCGTATATAACGGTGTGTCGTCAAATCTGGGGCATAAAGGCATACATCGTGGATTTCTCAGTGTTTTCGTGTTTAACGGTGTGTTTTCACACCACCATCAAATCATGGATATTGTTCTATCAAGTTAGCAAGTTTTCATATTGTAGTAATTATGTGAAATTCATTATCAGAATTTCATGATGTTAAAATATGATTTATATGATTAATGATTTTCATGATCTTTTTTTAAAAAATTGCATGTAAAACCTATGTTGCCAAAATTCCACATTTTTTAAGAGCAATTATTGACAAAGCATCATTTTTCTTGTTAAAGTTATCATCAAATGTTTAATGTATGTGAATGTAAAATGGTATATTTTTTCCTATATAATATTTCACGTAAAATTTTAGTTGCATATTTTGTTGAATAATTAACTAACTTAATAAATTTATTAAAAGGGAGAGATACATAGAGGGGCAGAGAGTGCAGGATAAGAAGGGGGGACGGAGGGATAGAGGGAGAGAGCGAGAGAGAGAGAGAGAGAGGAGCTTGTGTGTTCCTGCATCTGTAGAAAGGTGTCTGTTGATGTGTATTTTATGACTCACCAAACAGTAGAACAAAATACTGAAAAATCTTATCCTCTCTTGAATATATATCTGTCTATGACCTCATCAAGATCTTCAAATGTCTCCTCCCCAATTGAAAGTATTTTCCAAGTCGAAGATAGCTAGCAAAATCCTTTTGGTCTTTTCCTCCCTCCACAATATCCTTGTGTGCATAAACTCCATTGAAAATGTTCAGTGTTAGAATCAAGTGAGTAGGCCCTTTCAAGCTTGGACGGATAATACTCTCCCCTGGCTCTTTATCTGTTAGGAACTTAATGGTTTCATTCTCTTGTTCACTTCGTGAAATGGAATCCTCTTCTGCAAAATATGGATCCTTAACCTCCTTATCCTTATCCTGTTCACCCTGATAGTTATCATTCTTTAGTGAACTCTCTTTGCAAGTTAACTCAACTAGGTACTTCACTTTTGTCATAGTTTTCACCCAACAGGTAAGGATGCTGCCTTCTGTAATTTTTTCTACAGGATCTATATCTAGATCATCAGAAAGCTCCTCTTTCAATATTATTCATGTCAAGCTTGATTCCAGATCACAAATTATATGATGATTTTGGACTCTGCGGGGACAATTTTTCCCATTAACAGGGTCTCTTCATTTTCTCCAGTCAGCAGATAAAATTCCTCATCCTGGGATGGCTCTTTATATGGCAATCTCAAATTCTGAAATCCATGTAACAATTCACTCTTTATGTCAGCAAGGGTTTCCTTCTTTTTATTGGATGTCCGTTGCTCCACACTTCTAGCATATTCATCAATATCAAGGGCATTTAACAAATCAAGATATTTTTTGACATGCTCAACAACCATTTCTTGTGTTTCCTCATCCATATCATCTATATCATGTCCAACTTCTTCACAATATATGTCCTTAGCCATTTTCTTTGCAAATTCATATGACTTTGGATGAATTCTAGTATCATCCAATGGATCCATAACATGGTTTTTGGATGCTGCTTGTCCATTCCCTCTAACCCTTAAAAAAACCAATAGCATTTATAAATACAAGTTGCTTCATAGCCTCTACAGTTGGTTGCTGTAACTATTACCTACTCAACAGCTTCATACTTTTCATCTGGAGTAAGGAAATGTTCCAGTGAATGAAGCTTCAATGATAATATTTCTTTGCCAAGACTATATAATGTTGCAACCATGGCCAATGGATTATGAAGATACCGACCAAGAGCCACAACACGCCTCACAATTCCTCTCTGTGTCGGCAACTAGTCTTAAGAGATGCGAGAATTCTCATATAGTGTAGGCAATAATTCATCTGCATAAACAACATTTATTGTGTCCAATCCTTCTGCCAAATCACGTGGATGAACACAAACACAGGGAGGGATAGAGGGAGGACACAAACACACATATTTAGCGGCTAAGTCACAAGGTTCAAGTTTCAGTTCGAGTTCGACAATTATGAAGTTCGGATGAACTTGACAATAAATTCAATTCGACGATAAATTTGTCTTACATAATTTTTCAAAAATATATAATATATATGATCACAATTTCCAACAATGGGACAAAAAATAACTTCGTACAAATGATTGCATGTATGATTATTTTTTACTTTTCTTTGCTAATAAATAGAATTAAAATAAAAAATAATAATCATTTTATTTATTATTGACTAACAAAATAAAACTGTGAATATTCAAGAATAAAAAATAATAATAATGTAGTCTAATTATAAATAAATTAAATCATAAATATTAATACTTTACTCATTATTATCCTTGTGTTTCACTAATTAAATAAGATTAAAAAAATTTACATCAAATTCCAGTTCCAATTAGAAAATGAACAACCAAATGCAACAAAAAGATATTCCCAGTCATATTCTGTTCCAATTCCAATTTCTAAATTGGCAACCAAACGCAGAATATGGATTTGAAAATTCATCTTCCATCTCAACCAAACGGTCCAACTATCTTCCTAAAATACATAACCAGGTTTTCGAAAACCTGGTTATCAGATAACCTGGTTATGAGAGAAATTCATCTTCCCCAACCAAACGGGACCTAAGAAAAGCACCCTTATATTGCTATCATTAAAATCTGAACTATAGGACAGCTAGAAGTATGTGTAATCTGGAAAATAGGATAGTTATCTTTTAGCAAATTTATGGTTACGAGGCTCATCTGTACAAGATAAGCGTAGCATCTTGATTGGCTTGACGAGATGGGCTAGCTTCAGTTGGAGATGGGCTAAATGAACCTACCGGGGGTGGAGGTGTTATTGGATTAGTCCGACAGGGGTATAGTATAAACTTGCTATTAGTTGAACCGGACCATCCATCTTGAGCATGCTTTCAAGCAAACATATAAGCGTAAATAAAGCATGCCTCCCATGGGTTTCTACAGAAATTCATTTTTGGTCCTTTCTAATGAGCCCTTTAGAATGCTACAGTTCCCAAATATCAGTTAAATAACAAGTTCATGAATATTTATTCATTTGCCAGTGAATTTGGAATGAGTTTGGGCAATGATCACACAGGATCAATTTTCCACCAAAGCGATAGATCTTGCAAGTGTCATCACTTTGAAATTGAGCTTTTCTCTTTCTTAGTCCTCTTGTTGCGGCTCCATGCCCCTTTGGCTTGTTATTGTTGTCCAAGATCTTCATCTGACATTGTAGCAATGACCTGCCATCCTCTAAAACAATATTGGTTGATGGACGGTGAAGTTTGTTTCCTGCGTGGAATTCATCAGTGGCAGAGGTGGCTGGAGTATAAGAGGGCGAGGGTGGGATAGGCTACAGAGGAAGTCTCCGAGTCAACAATCTCACCCGCAGCCCCTATAATTCTATGGGCAACCCGGTCCCCTATAATTCTATGGGCAAGCATATTCATCAGTTTATCGGTCCAAGCAGCCACAAAACCGAATCATAGGAAGGAACCCGGGGAGGCGGAGGGGGATTTGAATAGCTTTTGTGCTACGCTTGACGTTTTGTTTCAGAAGGGCCCTACTACTATTTTAAGGGTGGGCTCACCTACGACCACTCTTCTACTAGTGAATAATTTCTCCGTCCCACTTGCTTGCGTTCGATCTCACTCCCCTGCCCTTTCCTCCCACGATTCCAAGATTGGCTCAATCACAACTGCTTGATCCGAATAATGCAATTCTTGAGATACAATAGCCCGTCTAAGAAAACAAGAGATCTAACTTGCTCATGTGTAGCACTACAAAGAAAAAAAGCAACCCAGAAATCTAAACAATTATGCACAACAAAGCAAGCAAACAACAACCCTGCAAACAAAAACCCTTCCACAACATATGAATTCGACTGCTTATATTTAAAAATAAAAAATTATGATGCATTAATACCTGTTGTGAATGTTACAAATATTTTGCAAACAGCCAACAGAGACAATCCACAAACAGTCTAACGCAAGCACTGGATAGCAACAATAGCAGTCATTCGAAACAACTCACATAAAGCAGAGTAAATGAAAATAAAACAAGTTTCGGAAAAAAAGAGAAAACCAACTGACCTAAACAAGCTGTCAGACGTTAATGGAACCCCAGGCTGCTAGACATTAATGCAATGTACATGGAATTTATTGCTCATTAAATAATCGACTTTATTGCTTATTGAATGATCTGTAAAAGGCAATGTCCAATTTTACTCATTTTTCCAACATTGAAATTATTTTTTTCATTTCCTTTTTGTTTCAAAGCCAATCAAATTGCAAATAAATATTAGTTTTTTGATTTATTAAATGCAATGAAATTAGCAAACTTTGTAAATATATCAAATGTAATAGTAAACTGGACTAAAGAAAAACAATAGTTACCTGCCAAAGGCAGGAACTAATAGAACTACTTAATAGTTAAAAACATAACTACAATTTATCACCTCTTTCAAAACACTTCTCTTATATGTATCCCCAGAATTTTCTAGTAAACGCTTCAATCTCCTCCATCACGATTCCCTAGGAAATGTCACACTGCACTACTACATATGAGATCATTTAAATACATTTTTTAAAGACGATATTAATCTTTTGTCTTTAACATTTATGATAAAAAATAAAAAATATTTAAATTATCTCACATTAAAAGTAAACGAAAATAACATGCATTTTTTAAAAATGGAGGGAAAACAAAATTTAACTTTTTGAAATAAAATAAAATTTGGAAAGTCTTATATTTGATTTGTCATATCCCGATTCCCATTTATCGATGTTGAAACCTAAGGAAAAAAATGGGCGCCACACAGAGGAACTTGGGTGCCGTTTGCAATGTTCCAGAATCGTCTCTTGCTGGAAGAAGGGGGTGAGTTGGTAGTATCAAACCAGGGCCAATGCCACAAAATTGAAGGGTGCAAGTGTTGGAGGAGGAAATGCAGGTACCGATCACAAATGTCATGGTATATTTTTTTTCAATGTTTTCATCATGGTTTTCCGCCATAGCGCCACTAAGCAACCCCATCTCTAATTAGGATCCCAAAATTTATAGATGGGGAAGTCTTGCATTTATTGATTCTATGGGGGATTGGGAATTATTTCACATTGAATTAGTTCTCCCAGACAATAGAGATTTCTTCACAAAACCACAGTTCTAATTCATTTTGGAAGATGGGAATCGAGCGGAATAGAAAAGGGCTGTTGAGCTAGGTGTCATCTTCAGAGCATTCGAGGGCATTGCCGACTAAAAATTCGCAGAACTGAAGCACGAGGGCATAGCAAGGGTTTCTGGGTCATAGATGTAGGAGAAAATGCGATGAAGATCCACAACTTGGAGGAGATTCTACTCACAGAAGCGTGAGCAAAGTAGGGATCCATCTTCAGCACTGGCAAGGGTCTCTCTGCACTTATACGTGGGTTCCCACTGTGTGATAAATACTTAGTACATTTCCAAACTAGTGGCAAATATTCTCTGATGTTGATTAGTTGTGCATTTTATGGCATGCTTTCAAGGACAAAATGGAAAGTATAGATGGGTGTTCACTATACTGTGTGTTATACATGGGTATTACAGTTATTTTAGATTTGACATCCTTCATGGTAAGGTAATAGGAATAAAAAATCTTTTCGTATTTGGAGGAGGATGGAAAAAGAGCAAAACAATGAATCACAGAACTAGCAGAAGAAAGTATAGCATTGGATCCTAGGGTTAAATTTCTAGTTATGGGTGTTCTATTTTGGAGATGTAACATAAAGTGGTAGTCAAAGAAGGCTTATTCTACTTCCTTTTAATTTGTTGGTGGGATCGAAACAGACTATGCAAACTAAAAGATTTTTTTCATCTGACAAGATAAAAATGAAACCAGAATAATCACTCAATCAAATCGAGCAAAGCCCAAATATAGGAAACTGGTGTTACATTTTTGCTCCATCCTTTGATTAGTTTTGCATACGAATAATTTTTTGAGGATCAATATTTTCTCTCCCAATAATTCTTGCACAGCTTTGATCTACCATTATCAACAGAGTGTAGGTTTTGCTCCCCAGGCATCAGAGTAACATAAGCATTAATTACAATTTCCCCCTTATTGGTATTCTAATCTGTATTCTAATCTGTATTCTAATCTGTTTTCTCGTCTTCCTATTCTGAGGAACATTTAAATATCTAAATTGGAGTTTTTCTGGGATCCCATTGTGGACGATGTAGGAGAAAATGCGATGAAGATCCACAACTTGGAGGAGATTCTACTCACAGAAGCGTGAGCAAAGTAGGGATCCATCTTCAGCACTGGCAAGGGTCTCTCTGCACTTATACGTGGGTTCCCACTGTGTGATAAATACTTAGTACATTTCCAAACTAGGGGCAAATATTCTCTGATGTTGATTAGTTGTGCATTTTATGGCATGCTTTCAAGGACAAAATGGAAATTATAGATGGGTGTTCTCTGTACTGTGTTATACATGAGTATTACAGTTATTTTAGATTTGACATCCTTCATGGTAAGGTAATAGGAATCAAAAATCTTTTCCTATTTGGAGGAGGATGGAAAAAGAGCAAAACAATTTATCACAGAACTAGCAGAAGAAAGTATAGCATTGGATCCTAGGGTTAAATTTCTAGTTATGGTTGTTGCATTTTGGAGATGTAACATAAAGTGGCAGTCAAAGAAGGCTTATTCTACTTCCTTTTAATTTGTTGGTGGGATCGAAACAGACTATGCAAACTAAAAGATTTTTTTCATCTGACAAGATAAAAATGAAACCAGAATAATCACCCAATCAAATCAAGCAAAGCCCAAATAGAGGAAACTGGTGTTACATTTTTGCTCCATCCTTTGATTGGTTTTGCATACGAATAATTTTTTGAGGATCAATATTTTCTCCCCCAATAATTCTTGCACAACTTTGATCTACCATTATCAACAGAGTGTAGGTTTTGCTCCCCAGACATTAGAGTAACATAAGCATTAATTACAATTTCCCCCTTATTGGTATTCTAATCTGTTTTCTCTTCTTCCTATTCTGAGGAACATTTAAATATCTAAACTGGAGTTTTTCTGGGATCTCATTGTGGACTCTGTTTGTTGTGTTTCAATCACGAGAATTAATATTGCATTGTTGTATCTGGTAATCATCCTTCTTATTCAATAAAGGTGGCTCAAATATCTAGTTCTTTCGAACATATAAAGGAAGCACAGTAACTCTTTTTAGAAGATGCAGTTACCCTTTGAGCCATTGGGCCTGAAGCTTGCCATATTTCTTCTAGAGGAGTTTTAAAAGGCGATCTTTGTTATTAATTCCCTCTTTTGAGTGATTTCCTACAACTGAATTGCCCTTAAGAGTCACTTAGATATAGTTCATGCTAAAGAATTTGATAGAGTGGGATATATTCTAAAAGGAATGTATTGAGTCATTTTTCCCTCATCCTCTAATTGATGGACAATCATTTATTTCTCCAATTGCTGTTCCTTTTCCTTTAGTTAATTTCTTTTCCCTAATTTTTAATTAGTTATATGCTACTGTTATCACATCCTTTGTGTAATATGATTCCGTTTTATTCTTTGTTAATGGATCTAGCTTATTATTTTCATCCATTCTAAAAGTAGAATTTTCAAAGATGCTTCTTAAGAACACTAATTGAAGGACCATTGGTGGTTTATCTAACAAATTCTGTGAACAACATTTGTTATTTTCTCTTGGAATCCAATTGCCCTTGAAGTTATTTTACATTATCTTTGAGATGTATGCAAAACTTTTCTCTTTCGTTTATCTTTTCAAATGATTACATGTTTTTTTTTTCTAACTGTTCTTGGTTACGTTATGCATGGTTTCATGCTGTTCTTCTAGTTCCTTTAGGGCCCGTTTGGTTGCTGGAATACAACCGGAATAGGAATAGGAAATTAGAATATGATTTGTATTCTTTGTTTGGTGCATGGAATAGGAATAGGGAATAGGAATACGTATTCTCATTTTAGCCCCAAAATGAGCTTTTGTCCATTCCAAAAAATACCTGTAATTGGAATTGCTATTCTTGCATTCATTTTCGCTTTCTCAAATTTGATTAAATTTTCAAATCCGCTTTGACATGGGGTGAACGCGGGAACTTTGTTTTCAATATTTTCAAATATTTCAGCGATTTTCCAATGGCGCCAATTGCATCTTCAGAAATATTTTCAAACGGCGCCGATTGCAAATTAACCCTATTCCAATTTAAGCTTGCATAACCAAACAAGAGATAAACAAGATTGGATTGCATTTTTCCATTCCTATTCTTCATTTTCCATTCTCATTCAAATTTTCTGTTCTAATTCTCAATTCCTACGCTTGCAACCAAACGGGCCCTTATCACATTGTGAAGCTCTCTACATAATTACTCCCTCTCATTGAGATTAGCTTTCATGTTTTGTACATTTTAATGTCAAACTTCATTTTTACTTATTGTTTGGCCTTTTTGAATATTCATGTGTACTTCAAAAGTTGGTTAGAGTCAAGTTGCTTCTTTGGAAGACCTAGTTCTATGGCTCAAAGTTCAATGAGCTTAGAGTTTTGTAATGTCCCCATTTTAACAGTTGACCAAGTGTGTGTGCGTTAGCCTTGTTCTACATGGTCCCGAGGGCTAACGACGGGTTTAATGGGATCCTGGAGTGTTTTGCTCTAGTCATTTCCAATTTGGGCCAAAACACTCCAGGATCTCATTAAACCCTTCGTTAACCCTCGGGACCATGTAGAACAAGGCTAACGCACACACACTTGGTCAACTGCTAAAATGGGGACATTACAGTAGCGTATGCAGCAGGAGCAGAATAGGCAAATGGACATGATGTTGCAGCTCATGGCTAGACAGATGGGTGTCAATATTAATCCAGGTGATGCCAACAACAGAAACAATAACAACGAGGGAAACAATAACAACGGGGGAAACAATAACCATAGAGGCCAAGGCAACAACAATGGTTCTGAGAATAACATTAATGGTAATAATGGACACGACAACAATGGGAATGAGGCTGATAACTTTAGACACGTTACACGCCCAACACGGACGGTGAGCTCGAGACCTCTTCTACCCACTTTCCCACCCAGAGATTCGGTTCAACCAGTAAACGAACCGCAGAATACCGAGTTACAGGATCAGTTCAGGAGGGACTGAGAGGCTAGTGGGCCGGAGTTTCAGGCGGATATTTCCCTTAGAGATTATATGGACTTGAGGATGAGACACATGCCTAAAGCAGGAGGGAGGAATCAAAACTTTGAGCTGAGGAAGAAAGTTGGAAAACTTTCTTTACCTTATTATGATGCAAGGTAGATACATACTTGCAGCTAAATCCTATGCCTGAGGAGGAGGCTATCAAGTATGCGGCTATACACTTGGATGGTGTTGCACATGAATGGTGGCATCATGGCATGGTGACTTTGGGGCATAATCAGATTACATCCTATGAGGAATTCACCGAAACATTGATTGAGAGATTTGACACTAAGGATCCAGAGTTACATTTCAAGGAGCTAGCACAGTTAAAATAGTCAGGTTCTGTGGATGCTTACATTGCCGAGTTTCAGCGCTTGTCTGTACTTGTTACTGATATCTCTCCTAGGAGATTGGTGGTGTTATTTTGTGATGGTCTTGCTGATCCATTACGAGGTTGGGTGAAGGGACATGATCCACTCACCTTAGCTGAAGCAACTAAAAAGGCACGAGATTTAGCCCCTTCGGTATACAAAGGAAAAAACCATTCAATAGATTCTTCCTACTGCAAGGACAAAGACAAAAAACCGTTTCAGAAAGAGTATAGCAAACCCAAAGAAGGATCAAAAGGACTAGACAATGAAACTTTGAATGAACTTCGAAAGAAGAAGCTGTGCTTCCATTGTAGAGAGCCTTGGGACTTATCTCATAAATGTTCTCTCAAGGCTAAGGCAAATCAAATGGAGTATTTTTCAGCAGAAGAGTCAGAGTCAGAAGGGGAGGATCAACACTCTGATTCAGATGAGGGTAACACTATAGAGGAGAGCAACATTCCTAAGGATGATAGATCGTTGGCACGCTTGACAGGGGCCCAAAAGGCAATCACATTTAAGGTCAGGGATACTATCCAGGGGCAAAAAGTGATATCTCTTATTGACACTGGGGCTACACATAACTTCATAGATGCACAGTTGGTAGCCAGGAGAGGGTTACAGACAGAGGAGCATGATGGGTTTAGAGTCATGGTGGCTAATGGTGATAAGTTATTATGCACTCGGAAGATATCTAATCTTCGCATCAGGTTTGGAGATGGCTACGAGTTGGAGGATGAGTTCTATGTTGTGGACATGGGAGATTATGATGTCATCCTCGGCATGACATGGATGGCTTCACTAGTTGAGTTCACACTCAATCTAGCGAAATTGGAGATGAGATTCCAGCATGAAGGCAGAACTGTGGTACTTAGAGGACTTTCAGATGGAGGTTGCAGAGTAGTGTCCTTGAGGAGAATGCAGAGATTTTTTCGTCATGATGACATAGAGTGGGCGACAGAGTGCTACATTATGCCAACTTCACTAGAGCCACAAGAAAAGAGTCATCCACCAGATATCCAGAAGATACTTGATAGACACGCTAAAGTATTTAGCGATATTCCTCATGGGGTTCCTCTTGATAGAGGGATGGAACATGTTATTGAGCTCGAGGAGGGAGCTAAACCAATTATGATTACTCCTTATCGTCATCCTAAGAAACACAAGGATGAGATAGAGAAGACGATTAAGGATTTATTGGAGATGGGGCATATCAGGCCCAGTAAGAGCCCCTTTGCTTCAGCAGTAGTATTGGTAAAGAAGAAGGATGGGACGATGCGCATGTGCATCGATTACAGGGCACTGAATAAGAAAACAATTAAAAACAAGTATCCCATTCCTAGGATTGATGAGCTGATTGATGAGTTGCATGGGGCATGCTTCTTCACCAAAATTGATTTGCGATCCGGATACCATCAGATCAGGATGAGAGCAAAGGACATTAAGAAAACAGCCTTCCGATGTCACTATGGCCACTTTGAGTTCATGGTTATGCCATTTGGTCTAACCAATGCACCTGCTACATTTCAAAGTTGTATGAACCAGGTATTCAGGAAGCAGCTGAGGAGATTTGTCTTGATCTTCTTTGATGACATCTTGGTCTTCAGTAAGACCTGGGAGGAGCACTTACATCATCTGGAGGAGGTGTTATCTATTCTGGAGAGAGAGTCATTGTATGCCAAGGAATCTAAATGTGAGTTTGGCATGACTGAGCTCCTTTACCTTGGGCATATCATTAGTGCAGATGGCGTTCGGGTTGATCTCGAAAAGATTAGAGCTATTGTAGAGTGGCCTACTCCCACAAACCTTACACAGCTTAAGGGATTCTTTGGTTTATGTGGTTTTTATAGGAGGTTTGTTAAGGGATTCTCACAGATTGCTACACCTTTGACAGATCTTACCAGGAAAGGAGCCTTTGTGTGGACAGGGGCAGCACAGAGGTGTTTTGAGCATTTCAAGCAGGTAATGTCTTCATGTCCAGTTCTAGCTCTACCGGATTTCACAAAGCCTTTTGAGCTTCATTGTGATGCATCAGGTGATGGGGTTGGAGCAGTATTGATGCAGGAGAAGCATCCCATTGCATTCGAGAGTAGGAAGCTCCGGGGAGTTGAGAAAAGTTATTCTATCTATGATCGGGAGATGTTGGCCATAATGCATGCATTGGCCAAATTTCGATCATATTTGGTAGGTGGACGTTTTGTGATCAAGACTGATCACAACATTATTAAATACTTCATGAGCCAGGGTGATCTTAATGACCGACAACAAAAATGGGTGACTAAATTGCAGGCTTATGACTTTGACATAGAGTTTGTCAAAGGTAAGAAAAATGTGGTGGCTGATGCCTTATCTCGGAGACCTCACTTATGTGCTCTGGCAAAGATTTCAGGAGATTGGAGAGATCAGATTATAGCAGAGTATGTCGGAGATGCTTGGGCTTCTGGATTGATTTCAGGTACCATACAGGATGATCGCTATGAGGTGATAGATGGATTGATCAGAGTTTAGGACAGGGTTTATTTGATTCCGTCATCACATTTGAGAGAGGCGATACTGAAGGCATTTCATGATGCACCCACAGCTGGACATCCGGGGGTCTTCAAGACCTACAGGTAGATTCGAGAGCGGTTTGCATGGAAAGGGCTCAAGGATGATGTTCAGAGGTATGTCAGGGAGTGTGTGGTTTGTCAACAGAATAAGGGAGAGCACACATTTCTTGCAGGTTTATTATAGCCCTTGCCCATTCCTGATAGGAAATGGGAAAGTATTTCGATGGACTTCATCACTGGTTTACCACGAGTGCAAGGAAGGGATTGCATCTATGTGGTGGTGGACCGCTTGACGAAGTTTGCTCATTTCTTTGCTATTCCATCCACTTACACAGCAGCACAGGTGGCAGATCTTTTCTTTAGAGAGATATTCAGGTTACATGGGCTGCCCAGATTCATTGTCAGCGACCGGGATAGTAAGTTTATGAGTGTTTTTTGGCAAGAGTTGTTTAGGTTGTGTGGTACAGATCTTACACCTAGCACTAGTTATCATCCGCAAACAGATGGGCAAATAGAGATTGTGAATAAATGGGCGAAAGGATATTTGAGGAACTATGTAACTACACAACAAAAGGCTTGGACTAGATGGTTGCATATGCGAGAGTATTGTTATAACACCACTTATCATATGTCCATCAAGATGACTCCTTTCATGGCACTCTATGGTTATGAGCACCTAGCTTCATGGATTTAGTTTTGGGGGACAGTAGAGTGCCCAAAGCCAAAAAGTTATTGCAGGATAGTCAGGACATCCTGAAAGTGCTCAAAGAGAATATACAACAAGCCCAGAATCAACAGAAATTGTATGCTGATCAGCACCGAATAGAGCGTAGCTTCGAGGTAGGGGATATAGTTTACTTGAGGCTACAACCATATAGACAGTCATCGCTCAAGAAGAGCGGAGCTGAAAAGTTGAAACCTAGATTTTATGGTCCCTACAGGGTGATTCGCAAAGTGGGCAAAGTTGCCTATGAGCTTGAGCTTCCAGAGGGCAATCAAGTGCACAATGTGTTTCATGTGTCTAGGCTTAAGAAAGCCATTGGTCAAAGTGTAGTGCCTTCTGCAGATTTACCCCCTTTGGATGAGGAGGGGAAGCTTGTGTTAGTAGCCGAGGCTATTCTGGACACCAGAGAGAGGAAGCTTAAAAACAGGATAGTGAAGGAGTATTTGGTCAGATGGAAAGACCTGTCGGAGGAAGATTCTACATGGGAGAGTGAGCAGGTTATTCAGCAAGTTGGACTGAGATTGCTTGAGGACAAGCAATTTCAAGGGGGGCGGACTGTAATGTCCCCATTTTAGCAGTTGACCAAGTGTGTGTGCGTTAGCCTTGTTCTACATGGTCTCGAGGGCTAACGAAGGGTTTAATGGAATCTTGGAGTGTTTTGGCCTAGTCATTTCCAGTTTGGGCCAAAACGAAGTTGATTTACTCAATTTCAGGCATACTTACTATTTTTAGTAAGTTGGCAGGACACAGTGCAGGTCAATTTTGGTGATTGGATTCGATACTCCTCGATGAGAGCTTTCCGATGAGCTATCACTCGCATTATTCGGAGTCCGATTGCTAATACATTTTAATGCCTAAAGTTTTATTAAAGTAACGTCTAATTTAATTGTACAATATTAAAGTGTTACTTTAATATTTATTTTATGGTGATGTGTACCCAAGGGAGACATAAGGGGTATTTTAATATATGTTTTATATATTACACATCTTTTATCCCACATTGCCCATATGAGTTGAGCGGACCCTTGGAAATAGAATAAAAGGAAGCATTTGTGGCTTCATTAGGCAGGTTGAATATGAGAAGAAATTGGTGTGTAAGTTGCAGCTTCATTCTTGGCATTTGAGGACGTCTATCCTCTCTTGTAACATTCTAGACGTCATTCCCTTGGGGTTTGGCCTTTGGAATTCTTTGTTATTGGCTTCATTATCAGGCAGTTTAGTTGCATTTCCTGCTACAGGCAGATTTGGTATTTTGCTCATATCTTCTTCACTACTTGTCCGACGCTTATGCCGCTTTGAGGGAATGGTATTATGAAGGTAGTGGACTGATTGAAGGACAAAGTATTGTAGCAGCAAGTTCGAAAGCATGGGCTGGAGTATTATGTCAATACTGCTGAAGTAATTAGTGAGTTGATAAATCTGCCATGTATTTGGTTTTATGAATTCTGAAAATAATATTTTATTAGCAGTAGTTCATTTCCACTTTGCATATCATTGTAGTTTCTTTCTTGCTTATGTTGTATGATACCAATTCCATGCATGAAACACAACAAACAAATAAACGTTTGATTTTCGGAGTTAGAAGGGGTTTAAAACATTAAACGGAGAAATAAGAAGTTGAATGCAAACTGTTTGACATAATTCCTTTCAACAATTTGGTTTAGTTTTTGGGATATCCAGGGGTGCCCATTACAAGTTTCTCTTGAGTCTCATTCACTGAGACTAATTTGCAAAAAAATTGATGCATTTTAACCTGCTCTCATACAATCCTATAGTTCCTGTAAGGAATATGGATGATTTTGGTTGCTAATGAAAATATAACATTGCCAAGAGAAGAAAGTAATTTATTGATAGACATGGATTCTTTAAGAGTTTCTTCCTATGTATTAGTTTTTTCTATTTGGGCCGGAGTATTGGTCCTCATATTGTCAGTTTTTGTTGGGAATTGGAAGTGTTTGGTTGCATGCCAAGGTGAAGCTCATTTGAGAGCAATAAAATTAGCAATTCTTATTCAAATTTAGTTTAGTACAGAACACCAACCTCAACTTTTTCTTGGGGCCTTTCTAAATGTGGTGACTTCAATAATTCTATTGACCAATATGGGGACCAAATTTTTATTCAAAACATTTTTTCATATTAACTGCCATTTGCATGTATCATGTACGTTAAAGAAATTATTTTATAATTTGGTGTTGGAACAGATATGAGGCCTTTGTATGTTTACTCAAGTGCACAAGAATAGAGTCCATAAGTTTCTGTGCATTTTCTTGCTAAGATGTATGATTTGGCCACATAAAAGGACCTTTCTTCTTGGAGACCCTGACTCTTGACTTCTAGCTTCTTAGAAAATGTTGCTTCTTCCTTTCTATCCCTCCTAGAAGATTCTAAATTAGATAAATATGTTGCATTCTGAATTAGGATATAAAACAAGTGGGCAAACTCCTCTTATCTTTGTCATTTTTCATCCTTATTGTCATGCAAGCTCTATTGTTGATAACTAAGCTTACTATTTGCAAGACTCAGAAGTAGTTGATTGTACTCCATCGTGCATGGAATTATGACATGTCTAACTACCTTATCAAGGCTACTGAGATCCACCTTCACATCTTTAGTATTATTTGTAATGACAAGATCATCCTGAATATTTCACCTAGCATCATGATATGCTGCAAAGATTTTATCCAAAATAGCAAACCTCTTTTTTTTTGTTAGGGAATTTGATGAAGAATCATAAAGTTCCTTTTCTAATTCTTGAGATGTTAAAATAGATATATGATTCTCTACATTCTTAATAAAAAACTTTCTTGCAGGAAATTCTTCTTGAACCAGGTGGGTAACCCTCATGTTTTAATCCCACAAGTCCTCTAAGCTTCTCAGTTGGATTTCTAAAGATTATTTTCTCAAATCCTTCCATGTTTATGAGTTAAATATCTGAGAATAATTTCGTATATCACTTGTATGATTCTAAGCAATTGAATCCAGAGATCATTCTCTTTAAAAACTATTAGCTGGCTAGAGTCCTTAACAGATTTGTTCTTGGTATTTACAAAGTTATGTTGCTATTCGTAATCTTCCTACTCGTCTCAAATTAGGGAATCAATAATGAGAAATCTTGAGAGGAAATGGTATGGGAAAGAGGGAAGATTTAGACATCATTACGACTATGGAAAATCCTAGATGTTTGACACAACTTATCCATCAAAATGAAAATAATATCTAAATTGCAGCAGGGAACAAGAAAAGGCAATTACCTTAAGTGAGAGGTAGATGCATAGGATGGATAGCATACACCTCCACATGGCTAGATTGTAAAGTACCATTCCTTTTTAAGTGATTCCAAATCCATGTTCATGCAAATTTTTAACATGGACCCATCTAGCAAATTGGAATCATCATCAAATGGAATGGAAAATGTATTTCTTGCTGGCGAAACAATTGAGAATGGAGATGGGAAATCCCAAAGTAAACAATCTGGTGCAACTCTCACAGAGATGCATGCAACATCAGGATTTTATAATCTTTGTGTTTCACCAGACATCTCTAATGTTTGTGCATTCTTAGTACTATCAACACTGCATTGCTTAGTTGGATCGCTAGAGATAGTTGTATCCTAAGGGTTGCCTAATATTCAGTCATTTTTTTATCTTGATAGAACCAATTGTTTCATGTGCAAGAATTTATTTTCCCACCTCTTAACCTAATTTACCTCAAATATAAAACCAATCAACTATTAATCACAATGGTTGTCTTCTGACTAAAGAGTACATGGCTATCAAGCAAACAAAAAAGATGTTAATATCGAACAAATATCTCTGAATATAGCTATTGATGCAGAGAAATTTTGCTCAGAGGGTAATGTAGATATTGAATTCGATGGTATTACTATTTTATCAGGTATGAATGATGTCGACTTCTGGGAGCAATTTTTCACAAAGAGCCCAGATTCAGGGGATATAGAAGAAGTTGACTGTGAGATGAGTGATAATCTTATGGACCAAGATGAAAAACCACATAATGATTGAAATTGTTTGAAAAAGAGGCAAAACATGGATGCTCTTATAGAACAAATGGGACAACTTGAATCAGTATCAAAACCCACAAATTTGTAACTCTAGGCTTTAATAGATGTGGAGATATATCTTTTTTTTTTGTAGTTTTGAATGTGGAGATATATCTATTTTTTTGTGGTTTTTGTAACTGTAGGCTTTAGTGCTACATGATTGGTAGGTACATGAAAATCATAGAAGCAGGAGGACTTCAATCAACAAGGGTTGCCGGTAATGTTTATATAACACAACTGAACATTGAATGTAGATAAGATGAATTGAAGATTTAGTTTTTTTTAAGCATCGTATCCAACACATCGTACAACTAAATAAAAATCATTTACGTATGAGAAGACCCTGTTGGAATATTTAATGCAAGAGGCCGTTTGCCCCTGGAGCCAAACACCCACCTACCTCCATGATAGCTTGCAGAATGATCAAAATAATTTATTGCTTGGTAGGTGAGTTTTTGAAATCTGAAAAGAGAGGGAAATTTTTGTGGTAGATGACAAAAAGGAATGATTTGATTCATTTGACTAGACAGAGGAAGAAGTTGAAGAGCTTAGAAGTTGCAGAGAAGAAAGAAGAAAAGTGATCAGCAGATCAGTCATTGTAGAGATAGAAGGAATCATTTTCGTGCCTGCAGTTGCACATGTTTCTACCTGTCATTCTGTAAGTTCATAGTTTATTGTTTCATTTGTCATGTTGAAGCAGTGATTGCTCCAGGCGTTATTGTATGCAGCCATTAGAGCTGTAAGTTTGAAGTTTTCCAGTTTGAAGTTTTAGAGTTATTTTAGGGTTTTTTTTTTTTCTTTTCTGGTAGAAGCCGAATGCTCCTAGATTTTGTAATGATTTAATCTAAGTTGAATAGAAAGCAAGCATGCATACTTGAATCTATTGCTCTTTTCTTGATTCATTGCATTTGACAAGTTTATTTGGAAACTTCAAATTCTGGCTCTCCAGTTTTAATGGTGAAAGTTGCTCACGTAATATATCTTCACTCGGTCAAGTCTTGTTAAAGGTTTTATCTCTGCAGTGGTTGCTGAGTTCACTCGGTACATTCTTCTACCGAGTTTCACCCTCCAGTGGCTACCGAGTTCACTCGGCATCCACACTATCGAGCTCACTCGACATCCTTTGGCTACCGAGTTGTGTGTTCTTCATTTACCGAGCTCACTTGGTAAACTCTCCTGCCACTTGATTTCTTTGGCTATTGAGCAAATACTGTCACTTGGTAATAGTTGTTGCCGAGCAACTTTTAGGATGGTAAACTTGTTTTTAGGGTTGTTGGTGATTGAAATTTATTATTTCTCACATGGTATCAGAGCAAGCATTCAAGGCTTAGTCAAATCCAAGAGGAAGGGGGAGAGGAAGAAATGGCTCAAGCAAAAACTCCAGAGACAGAGGCCGAGGTAATGGAGGACAAAGAAATGCTGCAGTAGAAAGCTCAGGAAGAGCAGATGGAGCAAGTAGCTCACAAAATACTTCAAGAGGAGGTAAGAAAAACTACAACTCAAATAGGAGTAATGTAGAATGCTACTACTGTCATAAATATGAGCATTATGCAAATGAATGCTAGGAGAAGCAAAATGATTAGTTAGGAAAAGCAAATGTGGTTGATGTGAACATGGGAAGTGGAAACAATGCCACTACCTTCATCATGTGTAATGTTGGTGAAGAAGGAAGCCCTGAGGTTTGGTACCTCGACAGTGGATGTAGCAACCACATGAGTGGTAATGAAACCTTGTTTTCATTCATTGACAAGAGTTTCAAATCTGAGATCAAAATGGGTAACAATGGAACCCTACCAGTTGTGGGCAAATGATTTATTGTGGTCCCCACCAAGAAAGGTGAGAACAAGGAAATACAAAATGTATATTTTGCCCTTGGTATGAAGCACAATTTGATGAGCATTGGTTAATTCACTCAAAATGGATACAAAGTGCTAATGTAGAATGACATGTGTGTCATTTAAGAAAAGGATGGGAGCAAGAACTTACTTGCAGCAGTTCAAATGACAAAGAACAGAATGTTTCCCTTGAGGATAGAGACATGTTTCTCATCTCAATTTGGTGTTACACCTCTCACACAATTAGCTCTAAGGAGTGTGATTGAAGACCCCTCACGACTATGGCACCTCAGGTATGGTCATCAAGGCTATGCTGGTTTAAATTTGTTGTCAAATAAAAGAATGGTAGAAGGTTTGCCACATATAGGAAATTCATGTGACAAGTGTGAGGCTTGTATTTTGGGTAAGCAACATAGGCTTCCCTTTAATTTTGGAAATTCTAGGAGGGCTAGATATCCATTAGAGTTAGTGCATACTGACCTAGTCGGTCCTATGCAAGTTACTTCCATTGGGGGGAGTACTTATTTCATGACATTCATTGATGATTTCAGTCGTAGGACATGGGTGTATTTCTTAAAGAATAAATTTGAAGCATTTGATAAATTTGTAGAATTTAAAGCCCAGGTTGAAAGAGAATGTGAACACTATATCAAAGTCCTAAGATCAGATAGAGGAGGGGAGTATACCTCCAATTCTTTTGTAAATTTTTGCAGGAAACATGGCATAAAGAAAGAGCTCACAGCCAGCTATACACCACAGCAGAATGGAGTGGCTGAAAGAAAGAACAGGACCATTGTTGAAATGGCAAGGAGCATGATGAAAGAGAAAGGTCTCCCAACTGAATTTTGGGGAGAGGCTGTGGCAACATTAGTTTATCTAATTAATAGGTGTCCTACAAAGGCAGTTCGTGATAAAATTCCAATGGAAGCATGGTCACGAGGAAGATGGACTACTGATATTGTTCTCTAAACTAGAAATTTGTTGGTGGCTATATACATACTTATCTTTTTTCGAGACACTATCTCAATTATATAAATTCATTATGTTTTTCCTCTTGTTACATTGTCAAATTGGATCGTACCATGCAGTTATACATGAATTCATCTTCAAGGTTGTCCAGAATTAATTAATAAGCTAATATGATTTCTAAAGGGAGTTGGTGTAAGAATCCCTGCTTGGGTTGATCAACGAACTATAAACTTGGACTAACTGAATTTTTTCAAATAGTTGGTGTGCAGTCAAGGGGTCTTAAGAAAAGTACTACTATAATATCACTTTACTGATTTTCAACATGAATGCCATGGAATAGTTGTATTATCAATGAAATGGTGACTTCAAGACATACATTAATAGTGGTACAATAACAACAATTTGTAATATCAATCCATAACAGTAATAACAAACTAAGTTCTGTTCTATAAAGCACCATTGACCAGACTCCAAATTCATGTGAAGATTAACCTAGACACTCAACAACTGCATATGCAGTTTAGATAAGATAATACAGACCTAATTTCCAATAGTTGCAGATTGCCAACGGTTGGAGGAGGGAATATTCGTGCGGCTACCATGTGGGGTCACTGTTAGACCATCTAGATGTCCCCCACAATCACTATTAGTCCCCGCATGCTTTTCTTACTACCATCTCCTTCCCATCACCACTGTAATGAAGGTGTTCCCATGCAGAGTGTTCACTGTGGAAATAGTTTGGCATGCCAGTTAGCTACTCCCAACTCTCACGTGAGCTCTACTGTTGTCGGTTCAATGCTGGGAGGAACGCTGACAATGCATGAACCCGTATCAATGGAAGCTATACTCGTGCAAGGTACTCCCACCACTATCTTGGCTATGGAGTGATTGTCCTCCCTACCTGCTATCCAAGTATGACTCTGCCAGCTGATGACTTGTATGTGCTAATACCATAACCTGACTTCAATCACCTGTTCTTCTTCCCACCGTTAAAGCTCCAACTTCCTACAAATCTCCAATGTATCAATTCAAACTGCAGTTCTGAATGGGCAATGTGAGTTACTAGGTTTATGTCTAGCCTCACTATTTTCCTTAAGGGATTTCGTCCTTAGGAAATATCTAGTCACATTTGTTACATCCCAAATTTTGCCCTAATTTTTTTTGATCATAACTGTTGGTTTAACAAATTATTTCCTTCCTTGATCATGTGAAATGAGTTAGTTATTTATATATGTTGTATCAACTGTTAACGGATTATTTCTTTTCTTAATCATGTGAAACATGTTAGTTATTAATATACGTTGTACCAATTGTTAACGAATTATTTCTTTTTATAATAAGGTGAAATGAGTTAGTTATTTATAGACATTGATGAAATGATCAGTAACCTATAACTAATATTAGATGAGTAGTAGTTGTTTGGTTTGAATTAATGATCAATATATTTTTGAATTAATGTTTTGGCGAGAATGTTTTGCTTGAGTGATTGTAGGAGAAGACTGAAGAGAGAAGAAGCATTGTTAAATGGGATCATCAGAATGGGATGGTTGTTTGATTCAGTCATCAAGATCAACATGTATGACCTAAGACTCCCTTGGAAAGGATACAAAGACTTGTCCATAGGTTACATTATGGGGCCGCATGAGCTATTAGGGAAACAATATAATAAAAACATAAAATGATCAAAATTAAAATATAATTCATACCTTTAGAGATTGATTAAATTTTTTTCTTATCTTGTCATTATAATAAACACTTAAATACGAACACATAAATATAAAAATGTAATGGCACCAATAAATTATATTAATATAATCTAATGGTGTCATGTCATCAATATACTTACGTGAACATATATAAGAGCATATTATAATAATAAAATAAAGTTTATAACTCTTCAATTCCTCCTTATTTCTTTTCCCTCTTTAATTCTTTTCTTTTCAAATCAAATTCATGTTTGTATTGAATTAATCATCTTGGAAACCGATAGAAGCCGAGGAGACTTGGCTAAGTCTTTAAGAAGCCATGATTGACTTAGACAGATCATTCCCCTCTCCTCCTTTCTTTCTATCCTCTCCTATCTCTATCTGTTGCATTTCATACTGAGCCAAGTTGGATGTTCACAACCAAATACCTTCTAGCATTACTCATCCCAATTTCCTGAATTTTCCTTAATACTGCCGATGATTGAAGTCTGGGAATAATTCTTAAGTTAGCGGGTGAAAAGGAGTTCTGGCTAGGGCAAGAAGAGCCACAATCTACGCACAGGTCATAGGTCTCATTTTGCCTTTTTCTTTTCTAAGAATTAGCTCGACTGCAGTCGAATTACTCATTCCAATATTGAATACCATAGAAGCTTTGAAAATCATGATTCAATTTTCGTTGAGTTTAATATCTCTTTTCAGTCGGTACATAATGATAGGATTGAGAATAAATTAGATATGTTTTCAACCCTTTTTCTCTTTTCTAACTGAGTATACGTCCATAGCCAGCTAGGCTTAGAAGTTTGAGATCAATATATTATACTAGCTATTTGCTTCTTGAAGTGTATAAGAGATCATTCATCGAGTATCCTCGAGAATACATCATTTATGAATTCAAATGGTAGTTGTATAAAACTTGATTGATTATGTGAATCTACATCAATGCACATGCTATCATGATTTTCCGAACATATTCAGAATACTTATAACATTGAGGAATTCATCGGCGAGATGCCAAAGAAATGTTGAAGAGGTATAAATAATATCAGAATGCTTATAATCTTACAGACACTGAGGAATTCACCTGGCATAGAAGCCATGGAATGGTGAAGAGGTGGAAATAATCCCGCAAGAACAAATAATGAAATTAGATTGAATATCTAAATAATGAATAATAGCTCATGCATGTCCCGGTAATGGAATCTGTTGTCAAGTTGAGTGGTGGCAATCGGGTTCACGAACCCAACTAAAATCTTTGGCCAAGGTAGTTTCAAGCGTATGTGCCAATCTTGAGATCACTTGTTTTTCCATAGATGTCAGTTATATAGATATAACTGATGGTGCACTCAATCGCCTGGTAGCTCTGATGGCTGGACTAACGAACATCCCAAGCCCGATTCCGAGGTAGGGAGGACCATTCTAATAAGTTAGGATGTGTGGGGATAAGTATGGTTCGAGGTTGGGAGGTTAAGCCTATGCCAATGCTTCTCCTCTCACCAATGCCGAGGCTTGAACAACAAGATAAAGGGATTCTTGCGTTATTACTATATGTTTCTTTTACACTTTTACTTTTAACCCTTAGAAGAATAATTAGACAATTTAGTTTTCTAGATAAAGTAAATATTGACATTTACATTGAACAAATATTTTAGTTGATATAATTCAGTTAAGAAAGTTAGTCGTTACTTTATTTTCAGCTGAATATGTTATCAATTAGAAATGGTTAAATTGTTAGCAATGTATTTGTATATATTTTTTTAATTCCTTTTGATCTTGATATGTCAGTTGAATGTGAAACATAGTTACATTAGAAACAATTACTTTTATCATAGTTATATTCAGTTAGTGGAAGTCATTGTAATGTGAAATAGAATCAGTTACTAATTAAAACAGATTATTAGGAGATTTAAATTGATTATAAAAATTTGTTTGTTACATATGGTATCAGATCGTTGGGTTCGACACTAAACCTAGGGCACCATACCTTCTATGAAACCTGAAAGTTTTGGACTGATTGCACAGGATGCAAGTACTTAAAATACCCCACAAGAAGACTCAACACCTTATTTGTCCTTATTTAATTAAAAACATGCCAAAATATGACTACACTTGTTGTTCCATGCCCTGAGACAACGAAACTCTAAACTAGGCAATACAATGGATGAAGAAAGAAAGAAAGAGTCAAGTGGACTTCTGCTAGCAAACTAGCATACAGAAACAAGTTGATCCAAAAATGGAATGCTCGGTAGAGCAATTCTCTTTTACAGTTCCATAGATCCTGGATGGTGCGAGATATGTACCAATCTGAGCCAAAATTAGGTGTTGCAAAGCAAGAATAATTAATTTTGATGTAAACATCCTCAATAGAGGAAATTTTGTAAATAAGGTTGCTCTAAGAGAAGCAACAAAGTATTAAGTTAATTAAGTTATTAATTCTTGCGATTCATGAACTTGCAAGACTCTTTTTTTTTATCTTCTTTTTCCCACTTAATTGACACAAATTTGTAATTTAATAGGTGAAAATAGTAAACATAAAATGAACAACAATGAGAACGTTGCAGATCAAGACATAATTCGTGCAAACACTCAATCTTCTAATGACTTGTTACTTAATAAATAGCATATTTCAAGACTGCCTGGATAAGTTTGTGTTTGACTTTATAGATGATATTTTAATTTATTCTAAGAATGAGGAAAAACATCAAAGGCATTTAGAAATCATTTTGCAAACATTAAGAGAACATAAGCTATATGGAAAATTATCTAAGTGCACATTTTATCAAAAGGAAATTCAGTATTTAGGGCACATCATATCAGCTCAAGGCATAGCCATAGATCCATAAAAAATAAAAGCAATTAAGGAATGACCTATACCTAGAAATGTATCAAAAAACTTAGAAGCTTTATGAGATTAGCAGGATTTTATAGAAAATTTGTTAGAAATTTCTCAAAGATAGCCTATTCGATCACATCACTTCAAAGGAAGGGGAAGAAATTTATTTGGATAGAAAAATGTCAATCAGCCTTCGAGTTTTTGAAAGAAAAACTAACTATAGCACCCATATTAAAGGTACCCGATCCCCAAAAGCAGTTTGTAGTTATAACAGATGCATTCAGAGAAGGATTAGGAGGTGTGTTAATGTAGGATGAACATGTTACTGCTTATGAATCTAGGAAACTGAAAAACTATGAAAAAAATTACACACCCCATGATCTTGAATTAGTATCTATTGTGCATGCCTTGCAAATATGGAGACATTACTTAATCCAAAAACCTTTTGAACTTAGATCCGATCATCAGGGTTTGAAGTATATCTTCACCCAACCAAATCTAAATGCTAGACAAAGGAGGTGGCTGAAATATTTTGCAAATTATGATTTCAATATAAGCTATATTAAAGGTAAGTAAAATAAGGTGGTACATGCCCTAAGTCAGAGAAGACACATCTCTGCAATAACTACTATAAACTTCACGTTAAGGGATAAGATTTTACAACACTTAGCACATGATGAGTTTTATGCAAAAATTAGTCTAGCTCTTATTAGGGATCCACAAGATTCCAAGTATTCAGAGTTTAGTTTAGAAGAGGATGGATTATTAAGATATCACAAAAGGATTTATGTACCCAGCGACCATGAGCTCCGAAGACTAATTTTAGGAGAATTCTATTCAGCCCTATGTTCAGGACACCTGAGAGTAACAAAAATGCTCTCTGATATAAAGCCCCTATATTTTTGGCAAGGGATGAAAATGGAGATAACAGAGTTTGTCGCAGGTTGTTTGGAATGCCAAAGAGTAAAAGCAGAACATCGGTACCTAGCAGGTCTGTTACACCCTAATGAGGTACCCAAGTGGAAATGACAAGTAATATCCATGAATTTTATACAAGGATTACCTATGACGCAAAATTGACACAATACCATTTTGGTCGTGGTTGATAGATTGACAAAGGTTGCTCGTTTTATACTAGGGAATTTAACTGATGGAGCTCTAGAGATTGCCCATAAATTCATGCAAGAATTTTTCAGATTCCATAGAATTCCAAAGAAAATTATTTCAGATAGGGATGCTAGGATAACTTCTAGATTCTGGCAAATATTATTTTCAGCTTTGGGTACTAAATTAAACATTAGTTCAACTTATCATCTTGAGACAGATGGTCAAACAGAAAGGGTAAATTAGGTATTAGAAGATCTTCTGAGAGTATACAGTATAGACCGATAGTACCAATGAGAAACATACTTACCCTTGGTAGAATTTGCATATAACAACTCCTATGAGTCCACTATTAAAATGGCTTCCTTTGAGGCCTTGTATGGTCATAAATGTAGAACTCTGGTGAGTTGGAATCGGTTGGAAGATAGAATCATTATTGGACCTGAAATGCTTCAAGAAATGGAAGAGTGGGTAATCCAGATTTGTCAAAGATTAAAAGAAGCTAATGATAGATAGAAAAGTTATGTTGATGCCAGAAGAACACCTAGAGAATTTTCAGTAGGGGAGAAGGTATTATTAAGAGTTCAACCTCAAAAGAGTATCATCAAGTTTGGTAAGAATACTAAATTAGCCCCGAGATATGTGGGACCCTTTGAAATAGTGGAAGTTGTAAACTCAGTAGCTTACATAATTGCTTTACCACCAGCCCTTGCCAGGATGCATGACGTCTTCCATGTGTCATATCTTAAAAAGTACATTACCCACTATGATCATATGATCAATTGTAAATTATTACAAGTGCAAGAACCAAGGGTGGTAGAGGTAAGACCACTCAGAATACTCGAGGTGCGTAAGCTATGCTTACGAAATCGGGAGGTGACTTAGTGCAAGATCCAGTGGGACCAATATGCTGAGGATAATGCCACTTGGGAGGATTATCATGAAAATTTTCAAAAATACCCCCATCTTTTCTCTGGAATTGGAAACTGAATATTTATTTTTCTTTCGTATAAACTGATTAAGTATTGCTTAAGTTTTGATGTTATGTTCATCGAGGACGATGAAAAATATAAGGGTGAGGGTATGTTACATCCCAAGTTTTGCCCTAATTTTTTTTTATCATAACTGTTGGTTTAACGAATTATTTCCTATCCTGATCATGTGAAATGAGTTAGTTATTTATATACATTGTATCAACTCGTAACGGATTATTTCTTTTTTTGATCATGTAAAATTAGTTAGTTATTTATATACGTTGTACCAACTATTAACAAATTAGTTCTTTTCATAATCAGGTGAAATGAGTTAGTTATTTATAGACATTGATGAAATGATCAGTAACCTATAACAAATATTAGATGACTAGTAGTTGTTTGATTTGAATTAACAATCAATATATTTTTGAATTAATGTTTTGGCGAGAATGTTTTGCTTGGGCAATTGCAGGAGAAGACTTAAGAGAGGAGAAACATTGCTAAACAAGATCATTAGAATGGGATATATGTTTGATTTAGTCATCAGGATCGACAGGTATGACCTAAGAATCATTTGGAAAGGATACAAATACTTGTCCATAGGTTACATTATGGGACCGGATGCGCTATTAGGGAAATAATATAATAAAAACATAAAATGATCTAAATTAAAATATAATTCATACCTTTAGAGATTGATTAATAATTTTTTTTATCTTATCATTATAATGAACACTTAAATACAAAGACATAAATATAAAAATGTAATGGCACCAATAAATTATAACAATATAATCTAATGATGTCACGTCATCAATATACTTACGTGAACATATATAAGAGCATATTACAATAAAAAAAGAATTTTATAACTCTTCGACTCCTTATTTCTTTCCTCCTTTAATTCTATTCTTTTCAAATCAAATTCATGTTTGTATTTGATTAATCATCTCGGAAACCGATAGAAGCTGAGGAGACTCAACTAAGTCTTTAAGAAGCCATGATTGACTTAGATGGATCATTCCCAAACCCTTATACTTCAGCAAGGGCACAAAAATTCGAAACTTCATAAGTGTCACAAAGACAACAAAAGATAAAATAATCAACTGGATGCCTTTCCTTTCACAGTGAGCCCATATTTATAACCTCCACAAACTACATATTTCCCAAACAAAACTCCAATCAAGAAGCTTAGCCAACACTTCATTAATTAGAAGCTTCCATTAGATTCTTTTAATGAATACCAATTCCTTGCCCTTTTGTGTTTAATACTTGACTTGACTTGACTTGACTTATAACTAATTAAATAAACGTCCCCTTCCAATGATGACTCAACCCTCAGCTTAAGTGAAATTACAAAGTTTAATTATAACTTTATAATTAGCCTTTTAATGATTTAATAATAATTTGGTCACAAAAAATATAGTAACTCCCAAAATACTCATCATTTAAATATGTTGTTTGAAATAGGAGCCATACCTATTATTTTTCCATGTGACCAAATGTACTTTCCAAAAAAAGAAAGGGTCCATGTCAATCAATGCCCAACTTACCACAAATAGTAAGTATACAAAACTAAGCCCAAACAATTCCAATTTGAGCCAAACGAAGACCAACCTTTGACTTAGTGAATTGTGGAGAAGACAAGACCCTCCCAAGCCAAGCCACTGCCTCAGATGACCCTCTATTCACAATAGTTAACCTACAAGGATCACAATAATAGGCTAATCTCTCAAATTTTGATGCTAGCAAAATTGAGAAATTTACAGTCCTCCCTCCCTAAGATTTGCTTGTTCTCAAGCAATCTAACAACATAGTGAACTCCAACCTCGACTTGTATGCAAAATGAAGAAGTACGAACCCCCCTGTCAATACTGAACCAATTGCATACAACTAACATCATTAGGACCAACAACATAACCTACAACATAAAACTCAGAACCTGTGGTGATGATGTAGAAGTTAGGATATCACTAGAAGACAACTCCATAGGAAATCTCAACATACTCTTTTTCTTGGTCACCACCCATATAATATATACTAGATTGGAATCTTGATCATCAATCCCCACTAAAGATAGAGCTATAGGAGAAATTGGTGCCTCTGCTAATCTCAGTGAAGACACTCATACCAACAACACCTATAAGTATAATGGGTGTAGATACGTCATAATCTGTAGATACAAGAACATCAACAACTGCACCTATAGTACTTTGAACCATGTTTGCAGGTGGTGAGGAGTTAGTCCAACTCCACTCAGTTGAGTAATCAACATCAACATCAACATCAAACATCGTCCACTAAGTGAATCTAATCACAGTGTTATTCTGAACTATAACATGACTCTTCCTTGACATCAATCACTATCATCAATGACATGTGTACTATCATCAGAACACACATCAACAACCACATACATATCCCTAAAATCCTCAATAGATGGCTCAACTAGCATCAAAGTAGCTGCCCATATGACTATAACATCGCATGCTCTTACTCCTACTATCACTGCATCTGCATCAAATGCAAAACCTTGGGAACTTATGCCAACAATTGCATCTCCATCAAATGCAAGATGGGAACTCATGCCAACAATTGCATCATTCGACTTAACTTGACATGAATTCTTATCACTCCATATCCATTGTGTCCAACCATGTGGTATCTCATAAGAAATGTCCTGCACATTTGTAGCCACCACCGTATCATCACATTTCTTTCTTCGAAAAATTGATGTCACACTCTGCTCAAATCTCAGATTTGAAATTAGTTGGGTCATTTGTTTTTTATTTTTATTCAACTCATTTACTAACACATTCAATTGTTTTAGAATTGTTACTTAATTCTAACTCATGTTAAAATTTAGTTTTGAAAAATCAAATGAAGTGAAGCATACATGTTTATCACTTTAAATCATGCTCAAAATTGCAGAAAACACTTTTCATTAATACTAAAAGAATAGATAATGTCTTTGTATTTTTAATAATGACAATACAATTGATATTTACAAAATTAGAATGAAATGAAGCTGAAAGCATATGTCTTTTACACAATTGGCCATGAGAGTAGTCTATAAACTACTAATATATGTTTCTACTCTGCTAGAATAAATAAAATAATAGAAAAAAGAGAGAGGAAAAAGTCAAGGGTACCAGTCATTGCCTATAATGACTAGTTGAGTTGCATCCACTTGCAACCACCCATTCGCTGCCTTGAACCGCGTCCCATCCATTCATCCGAACCGTGCATTCACAAAAAAAGGTTGTTAGATCCAATGGATCTAAGCTATACCAGCATCTAACCTCGCCTCACATTCATATTCCTATCATGCTACTCATTTCAAGAAAATAAAAATATATATCAGTAGGAAGAGGCAAACAATTAGATCCAAATGTTTTATTACTAATATGTTTGTTTCTTGTGCAGCGTCCGATCTCTTATAAGTACGCCGTAATAACCGTAAGCTCCCATGAGGTTTATTGAGCCCGATCTGCTTAATAAAAGATAGGACCTATGAAACTGATCTAAATAGTAAGAACAAAAGTCTTAAAGGGACACATTCAATTATGAAACTTTTTACTTTTACAACAGATATGCTTTAGCAGGCTAAATAGAGGAAATCAATAGATTAAAGGGACAAGTCATTGCGATTTCAGACCTTTTGTTAAGATACAACAAGATCTTTAAAAATAAAATTTATTTTCAGAATCAGCAAGTTGAAAAGCTAGAAAAAAAATAGTAAGAGGGAAGCAAAATTCAGAAAATGGTACGACAGAATGGAAAATGCAGCCATCTGAGAAATAACAAAAAGTTTGGAATTGTTCAACAAAATATATCTTTATATGATCTATCATTCTATACTGACACATGAAGCAAGAATAGAAGAATGACATATGTATCGGATTTGCAATAAGATTCAGCAAGCTAAATCCAGCACTGAGAAAGGATACATTTTTTGTATTTTGCATTTTGTGTTTTATGCAAATCTTCCTTTTATCCACAGTTAGCAAAGACCAAGGCTGATTACAACTTATATGCATTCACAAGTTTCAAGACCACCTCCAGTTTTGAAGAGACTTGCAGAGGTAATGAAAACTTATATAAAAATGAAGGAGTCACAATAGGGTGTTCATCATAGAATGTTTAGAATATTGTAGAAGACATACATGCAAAAAGGTCTCAAACCAGGTGTATATTCTTAGTTTAACATCTTAGCAAAAGAATGTATCTAAATCTATAGAGATAGCTGCAAATTTCATGAAAAACCTATAGAAACATATTACCATGCATGAGCACTATACACCAAAGGAGGTGGTTATAAATTTTGATACATGTGAATGAGGACTGAGATTTTTTCAGCAAGGAGGAAATATTATTGATAACTACAGGTCTGCAATTAAAATCCTCATAATGGATTATAAACCTGTCATAATAAAGAATGAAGGAAAAAGAGGAAAAGTTGCAGCATCTGTTGAAAGAAAAGAGGTGAATCTGATTAGGGAATATTCACTAAACATTTAAAACCCTATTTTCATTCTCCTAATGTCACTACAGTTTCAAATTTGACAAGGGCTATCTGTGAAAAGGAGCTAAACGTTAGTATTCCAATATGCTACAGGAAAGAATAGAGTTATGCAAGGAAAGTCAGAATCATTTCTGCGAGAAAGTTTCACTTTTCAGTTCAATCTTTAAATTTCCTACATTAATGGAATTGATCTGTACATTTCTTTCAAACCCAGAAAAGTCTTTTGTACAAAATAAATTTCAACAAGGGAGAAATAATCGTAAATCCTTATATCTCAGCCTATTTGAGCATTTCTCAAGAAATAGGGGCACTTGGGGTTTGAACATGTTCAAAATTATGGTCAAAAGACGTTGTTGTAATATGCAAGAAAATCCATTTCGGATTTAGACACAGTAATGGAAACTCCAAGTTTCAATAAAAAGCTGCAGATGTAACTTATAGCAGAAACCCTCCAAATTTGGCATTATAATGTCAGAGATTCACACAACCTTTGCTCAGAATACATGACCCAAATTGCGGCTGTAGGTGGAGAAGCTTCCAAAAAGTAAAAAACACCAGACCAAGTGCCATGAAAAATAGAACTCCAAGAGTCATGGCTACAACCACAAGTTCAATAATGGCATTTGGATAAAGTATAGCCTCTAGAAATGAAAGAAGAAAAACCCTCCATATCTCTTTGTCAAGGAAATAACAAAAAGATTCATGTAGCATCTGCTCAGCCCAGCAAACACCCATTTATGACATATGAGGAGCAGAAAACGTGCAAAGTATTCATCACATGAGCGAATTCCAAGCATTCATGACATGAAGAATGATCTAGGAAAAAGCACAAGTTTCCACTGCTCAAAAAAACCTGTTCACATTACAGACTCCAACACAGCATCATAAATAACCACAAGCTGTAATGGCATAAGGATCCAATCCACCAAACGTAGAAGCTCTCTACCCTGGTGCGGCTACGGTTTCACAACCTTAATTTCTCCTTCAAAGCAATTTCCAAAGAACACTTCGAATGCCCAAAATGACTTATGCTTTACCTTTTAAATTGTTCCTCAATTACACTGCATGATCATTTCGGGTCCGCTACCTTTACTTTGTAGTGAGAAATGTAATTTATTAATTAAATAATAATGTAAGACTTGAGTTTTAAGTCTATATTGTTACTTTGATTAACTTATTATTGTTGCATTTTTGTTTTAATTGTAAATATTATTATTTTAGTTGATATCCTATGAATCAACTATTTTAATAATAATAAATTAAAATGCAACAAGTAAGGATAGAGAGGGAGTTTGCATTTCATTTGAGTTGATAAGTCAGCTTGTTAGACTTAGAATTCGAGGGATAGGTGGGTTCTAATGCCTAAATTCAAGATATGGATTTTCAATTTAGAATCATAAAGTTGTGATGACTTGGTAGTGATGGTCAGTTTAGTGTGGCCATGTGTCTTGATGACTATTTTTTGATCAGGAGTCCTAACTGACGATTGTGGAGTCATTCTTGGGAGATTCTTGGAGATTCTTGAGTTATTACTATGTGGTCATCATGGACATATAGTGTAGGCTCAATTTGAAGGATAGTTGCCATCATTTTTTAGATTTAAGACCCTTTTTTTGAGCAGATTTCTCTGTTATCTGACACTCACATCCTGATTATGCGGGAAGATGATTCAATTTCATTATTGTTATGTACTTCTCTTTTTGATAGAGAAGGGTTCCAAATTTTGAGAGTAGAGGGATGTATAGGTGATTTTCTCTCCTTTGCATCTTTTTCTCAAATTTTTGAGCTATTCATGCAGATGTATTGTTCTTTGGGCTTTTGATTGTAATACTATTTTCATTGGATTCAGCTGTTTGGAGTAAGATTTAGTTGTATGTCTTTGGTGATTGATCTTATTTAATTGTGTTTCATTTAGAAACCTTTTGGGTAATGTCTTGTCTTACATCTTCCATGTTTAATCTTTGTTATTCATAGGTCTTGAGTTGTGTTTTCCTTAATGATATATTTGACTGTGATGTATTTCCTTTTGTAATATTCATTTTTAGCCTTCTCTTGAAATATTTATATGTATTAACATTTCCTTCAAGGTGGGTCTTGTGCTTATCTATTGAAAACGTTCATTGCCATATAATATAATAGTACTTTCCATTACTGTTCTAGTGTATTACCTTATTTTTCATCATTTTAGGTTTTCCATTTACAAGTCTCCCTTTTTATCCATTTTTCATGCAAATTTTTACCTCTTTTATTAGTAAAGGTGAGCTCATCAGATAAATTAGATAGGAACCAACCTAGAACCCACAGGTTCAGTTAGATCATAGGTTACCCACAACCTCTGATTGATCCCATGTTGCTCCAAAATTGCTAAAGTTTTAGGACATAAGCATTAGGGTGCAAAATTTTGGAGATAGAAAAATATTAAATTCTATCATATGTTCTTCATCCCTAGGTGGTGAAGTACGCCCTTTGTGGGTATAATGAATACCAAACTTCCTATCCCCATCCATAATGCTGAAATTCGAATCTCCAAAATAAAACACTACTCAAATTGAGCCCAATTCCTGGAGGCTAGCAAGAAACCACTCTGATAACACTGTAATAACCCTATCTGGTTATGGTAAATCAAACAACAACTTCCTCCACAAGTTCACAACTTTGCATTTTGTCAAAGAATAGGTGTGCAATTCAGGTATCGCTGTGCATTGACTTTTAATTTTTTAGTACAATACTAGGATATCAAACATTGAAGGCTCTTGCATAAATGATTACCAAACAACCGATTTACAGCCTCTTCCTTATTTATTTGCATACATAATTCTGAAAGTGTTCTATAACCACTAATATTGAATATTTATTGACCACACTAGGAGTGCAATGATTTTATTAATTGCAAGAAAGAACCTATTTATTGGCTACAAGCATGATGACTGTAATTATTGAATGATGATCGTAACCTCTCTATGAATGACTGTAGGCAGCATTTCCAGCTTGATTGTTAACTCCAAAACCTGATTTCTAGAGCAAATGTCCAAATGTAGATCTTCAAATACATAAATGTTGGCCTCAATTATGATTGCAAGACCCAACTGGGATCCCGCCATGGAAAATAAATTTCCAGCTCACAAATTAACATTTCAGACCTTGTTTTGATTGTAGATTTTAGTGGTGTCCAAAATGTTACCTCCAAGGAAATAATGGCTCTAGTATATGTCTAGATCGAATGCTTCTTAGATGCAAATGCAGATCAATAGCAAACTTTAGTAATTCTTCACGCAATTTAGCCAACTAAAACCCTCTCTTTAGAAATGGTAGCAACAGTTAGGGGGAATGACAAATCGTACACCTCAACACATTTTTCCAAGCAATCTTGGAATAATTCTTAAGATTGAATCTACAATACTTCATTTGTAGATCCCAAACCCCTATACTTCAGCAAGGGCACAAAAATTTTGAACTTCATAAGTGTCACAAAGACAACAAAAGAAAAAAATCAACCGAATGCCTTTCCTTCCACACCAAGCCCATATTTATAATCTCCAAAAATGACTTGTTTCCCAAATGAAACTCCACTCAAGAAGCTTCGCCAACACTTCATTAGCTAGAAGCTTCAATTAGATTTTTTTAATGAACAACAATTGCTTGCCCATTTGTATTTAATTATACTTATCTTGGCTTATAAATAATTAAAGAAATGACCCCTTCCAATAATGACTCAACCCTCAACTTAATTGAAATTACAAAGTTAAATTATAACTTTATATTATGCTATTTAGTGATTTAATAATAATTTGGCCACTAAAAATATAATAACTCCCAAAATACTCATCATTTAAATATACCCTTTGAAATAGGAGTCACACCTATTATTTCTCCATGTGACCAAATGCACTTTCCATTTCAATCAACACCTGACTTACCACAAATAGTAAGTACACAAAGCTAAGCCCAAGCAAGGTCCAATTTGAGTCAGACAAAGGCCAACCTATAACTTACTAAATTATGGAGAAGAAGAGACCTTCCAAGCCAAGCTATTGTCTAAGAATACCCTCTATTCACAATAATTAGCTACGAGAATCACAATAACAGGCTAATCTCTCAAATTTCAATGCTGGCAAAAATGGGGACAATACAGTCCTCCCTCCCTGAACTCCAACCTCCACTTGGATCCCAAATGAAGAAGTATGGGCAACCTTATCAATACCAAAGTAACGAGAATCAGAATTGAATCGAAATCAACAAGGTCGAATCAAATTGTGAATCAACCATGAATAAGAATTGAATCAGCCATGAATTGACAAATTAAAACAACCCTTAAAATTTAGAGATTTTAAAAGTTTAAAACTTATTTTATGCACCATTTATTGAATGTAATTTAAACACACTATAACATCATCAAATAAAAGCTAACATACATAAACATGGAACATAAATGATAAATCCATCACATACGTAACTACATTACATCTAAAATTTAAATTGTAGGTGAAGTAAATATAAATCATAGGATCATAATGAGTCAAACCATAAAATGTATGTAAGATAAAGATCCATAAGACATCAAATCATAAATGTATGTAAGATGAAGAATCAACATCCATGAAACGTATGTTCTCTGTATTTGTAAATGTATGTCTATTAGGAATTGTAAAGGCATCATTTTTTGGTGCTTTTCCTTCTTGCTGGTTGCAAACCTATGGTTTTTCTTTGCTCTTCTTCTCTTTCACTTTTCCCCTCTTCTACTCATGCTAAACAATTAGAAGGCCCTTTAGGGTTAAAAAAAGAGGAAAGGGAAAAAAAAAACATTGAAAAAAGATATGTTTATGTTAAAATTTGACTTGACTATTTCCCTACCTACACAGTTGATTTTTCACGATTCACTGATTTACCGGTTCCAAAAAAATTGGGAACCATGAATTGAATTGCCAAACTGGCGATTCAGGCAGTTTCAAGTTGATTCTCATTACTATGATCAATACTAAACCAATTGCATATGACTAATATCATAATTTGCAGCATAGCTCTTAGAGCTTGTGGTTATGATGTAGAAGTTAGGATATCACCAGAAGACAACTCCATAGGAAATCTCAACATACTCTTCTTCCTGGTTACCACCCACATAATATATATTGGACTAGAATCCTGGTAAAAAACCCCCACAAAAGATGTAGCTACAGGAGAACTTGGTGCAACATGGGGTTCTTTGCTAATCTCAACGAAGACACACATAACAACATTTGTAACTATAATGGGTGTAGCTTCATCATAATATGTAGATATAGGAATATCAACAATTGTACCTATAGGACTCTATATTGTCTGTAGATGGTTAGGAGTTAGTCTAACTCCACTTAGGTGAGTGATCAACATCAACATCAACATCAAACAATGTCCACAAAGTGAAAATCCCACCAGAATGTTGATATGAACTATAACATGATTTTTCCTCAACATCACTAACCATCATCAATGACATGTGTACTATCAGAATGACATATATTCTATGAGTTGTTTGTATAGATACATCAAAGGTACTCTGATACTATGCTAGTTTTAGGATCGTTGCAAATGTATTAACACTACCTTTTGATGTATGTGTTTTCCAATGGCAACAATCTTTCTTGTACCTATAATGTGGAAGAAACAAGGAGAGACATGCCCCTCCCTGGGACATGTTTATTCATTAACAAATATTATTTATTTATGAACTTAATATAATGACAATTAGTTTATATATATATATAAAATTTCTATGAATCATTATTATATTAATCTCTCTCTCTCTCTCTCTCTCTATATATATATATATATATATATATATATATATATATATATATATATAAATTTGTTATATCTATCATGATATTAATTATACACACACACACACACACACACACACATTTTCAATAGCTTAGATTCATAGGTTTATTTGACTGAAGCTACCGAACATCAACACCAATCCTAGCATTTAATTTGTGACATATCCAAAATGGCTCTATGTAAGTTAAAAATGCTTCTAGTAGTGGATTATAAGAAAATTGTAAGTGTGTCCTATCTCAATTGGAAGGGGGACGTTACACCACTCTACCATTGTAGCTGAAAGTTTGTTCCTCTCATTCGCTGTGCTTTTGACTTCGAGATTTAATAAATTATCTCAACAAATTTGTCGTAGGATACTAGACAAATTTGTTGAAGTTTAGGCTAAAAATAATTGTAGAAAAGAGTAAAGAAAAAAATAGGTACAAAAGGCACTAGACATTTATCTTGGGAATCCTTAAATCTTGAAGGGAAAAACCCAACCACACCAGAAAAACATCTCTTTTATTGATAATGAATATTCAAGTGCAATGCTTTCTTCTTGATGTCATATATCATTACACTAGGCAATCACAAAATATAAATTTAAATGAGAGACTTCATACTATACCCAAAGGTCTCTTAAATTCTCAAATACAAGACACTTCATGTTTCCAAATGCATGACTCTTTGCATGACATGTCTTTTTCATATGATATTTTTATAATATTTTGTCTAGTTGTTAACACGTTATAGAGATATTTTGTGAAATGCAAAATTAGAGAGAAAGATCTTTATTGCAGCTACAATCCTCAACACTCGCTCTTAGCAAGAGAGAAATCTTGAGAATGATAGGCACGCATAACTGCAACCAAAGATGTCAATGATAAATTCTCATCATATACTCATTAAAGCATGTTATCAAAGCATACCATTTTTCAACATAGTTACTTTATAAGGAGATAAAATTAAAGTCATGGATTCACACACATGACTTTTGCCATGCCTACTCAAAGAGTGTGCTCCAAGGGCTTTCACCTCAAACTTCTGTCAGAGAAGAATGTGTTTCCACCATGCTTACTTGTAGAGAGTGCTCAATTATACCTACTCACAAATGGTGGAATAAGGGTTTCACCTTAGACATCTCCTAGAGAAGAATGCATTAACAACATGACTAAGAATTGTTGAGATTCTCTGTCAATTGAGAATCCTCAACAAATTACCACAATAAGACAATTGATTCCAATTTGACCAAATAGTGAGCTTTGGCAGTTGCACTGCCATATAAGATTGCAAAGAATTATACATCTCCCTGTGCCACGTAACCTTCCTCTAAAGCTTAAAATACTCCCGCTAAATATCATTTTTTGTATCTTATAATTAGTCCCATAACTAAAAGAAATTGTCTCCATTATCATGGCTTTTGCATATAATTCCTCATTATCTCGTTACTTCTTGAGTCTTGCAACCAAGAGAGATCAACCTTTCATAGATAACAATGCTAAAATCATACTATATCCAAAAAAAAAAAAAATCATAGAATACTTATCTCTTTCACATGGATAAAGAATATACATGACTTGTTCAAAGCTTTGAAACTATCCACGTAAATTTGACATTACATGAAGATAGATGGACACTACTTGGTCAAGAGTGCGAATGACTGTCTCAAGAATGAAGAACGACAACGAGCACTACTGATAGGGGTAACAAATTAAATGAAGGATAGGTTGATCAAGTAATCGAAGAATAACTAGACGATGAGAGTCAACTCATAGCAAGAGAAGAACTGCACATCCACATGGTGACTAAGCACGGGTCACTGATGAAAATACACACTTGAAAGGAGTTAGCATAAATCTAAGCTTGTGTAGACCAATTCAATCCACCCCCATTAAAGTTTCACTGTCTGTAAAGTTACTCTTCCATACGTAATGAAAGAAGAGAAAGTGGAAATTTAGATATAGGTCGAAAAGCCGACTATTTGTAGGCTAACCTAAGGTGCTCGATATACATTTGCATGCATTGATTCATTTTCCTCTGTTGGTTTGATGGAGGCTGGAGATGTATCGCCTTCTTGCCGCAAAATGTTCACCAACTTGAAAACAACCAACAATACTTGAACAAAGATCGAGGCTACTACAGTCTGAACGGTAATGAAGGACTTGATGCAACTGAATAAGAATTGTATCCCTTGATTGATCCCCACACACTAATATACAAGGTTTTCATAAATGATCAAGTACTGGAACTGTCAAAGCTATTTAATCCTTGCCGTTGAAGAATATACCAACATCTGAAGGCCCACAACTTAGTATTTTATATCGTTCTATTCCAAAAAAAAAACCCAAACCAAATGTTTTTGTCATTGTAGGATAGGCATCTTAATGCTTTGTCAATTGTGAGGATTTAGGCCATCCAACAAAGGATTTTCTAGAAAGGTTTAATATAAGGCTCTTCCTCAGGTACTACAATTTGTGGCAGATTGAGATTCAGAAAAAATGCACTTGCCTCTTACAGATTAGCTTTTGAATCCCTGTCATTGCAAAGTCCTTGTTCTCGAAGAAGTGGTTGTCGATGTTCCTTCATAGATCCGAGCTCACCAAAAAATTTCATTACTCGATTACACCAAACTTCAACCAAACCGATAAATTTATAGTGAAATTACGATTGATTTCTACAAAAATTATAACCTTCAAATGCATGAATAAATTACATAGACACTGCTCAAGAGAGGAATCGTTTGAGAGTGAACAAGGATAAAGACACCGCCCAACGATGGAGATATGCAACATGAATACTAAAACTAAAACAAGTATTGTAAAAACTTCTTTTTCTTAAAGGTTTGGATGTCAAATGGAAATATTGCTGACATGCAAGGAAGCCATGTCCAACAAAAAGAAGAAGATAGAAAACAAATCAAAATTAATTTCGACTCAACATAAAGGAAATAGACGACAGTTCAAACATAAGTGGCCAAGAGACATAATCATACAATGGAAAATCAGTTAAGGAATTGAGTATTAGCTAGAGACCAATAATACATAGAGAATTATAAGAGCAATAATTTGTTTCTGAGAATGCGTCAGTGAATCCATGAACACAAACAAAACTAGCAGAAGAAAAACTAAATGAAGATTTGAATCACAACTTCTTTATTCAACACATAGGATTCCTTCATTTTTTTGTCAAACCCACTCCGATACCATGTTGATGTTTAGAGCTTGAAATAATAATAAATAACAATAAAGAAAAAATTAATAGGCACAAAAGACACTAGACATTTATCCTGCGAAAACCCTTCAATCTTGATGGGGGAAATCTAGTTTTTTTTTGAAAAATATTTCTTTTATTGATAATAAATATGCAAATACAATGCTTTCCACTTGATGTCATACCTCATTATAGTAGGCAATCACAATATATAAATTTAAATGAAACTCTTCATATTACACTCAAAGGTCTCTTTAGTTCTCAAATACAAGACCTTTAATGTTTACAAACGCATGACTCTTTGCATGACACATGTCATTTTCAAATAATATTATCATAAATATTTGCTCCCGATTTTTCAATAGAAAAATTAGAGATAAAGATCTTTATTGCAGCTACAATCTTCAACAAAAGTGACGTAAGTATATCAATATTTTGCTGTGAAATAGAGATTGATGCAGTAGATAGCGAATAGTGATTTCTCCATCACATTCCACGGCGAATGATAAGTATATGTATACCATTGATATTTAGAATAGTCAAAAAGTCCAAGATATGCTACATAGTTTGAGCATTGTAGGGAAAAAGACAAGTAAACAAATTAATCTAGATTCCCAATGAATGTAAATGAAAAGACATGTTTATTCTTGTTTCCATATGGAGAAAAAGGAATCATGCCAGTTAATGATGAGTCATGCAAAACAAACTAGGAACTGTTAATTATTGTTAGTTGGACAGCTGTTATTTCTGACCCGGAAATAGCAGCACTATTTATGGGTAGCTTGGACAGTTGTTCGTCCTTATCTATGAATAGCGGTTGTATTTATGGGTGGTTTGGACAGCTGTTTGTCCACTTGCCAAAAATTAGTAAATGGTTATTATTTACTAATTTTAGAGATTCCCTTTTGGACACCTTGCAACCAATTCTATTATTGGCTGTTGAGTTGTCTTAATCTCAGCCGTTGGTTTGATTTAATCTCGGTCGTTGGTTTACTAACGAGAGTAGTATAAAAAGGGGTCTAGGGGGCATTTGGAGAGTAAGGGAGAAGCTTTGGTGAAGCAGTTTGCAGTGTTAGCAAACAGTCTTGCAGTGTTAGCAAGGGCACAGTGAGAAGCTTTGGAGAAGCAGTTTGCAGTGTTAGCAAATAGTCTTGCAGTGTTAGCAAGGGCACATGAAGAAGCTTTGGTGAAGCAGTTTGCAGTGTTAGCAAACAGTCTTGCAGTGTTAGCAAGGGCACAGTAAGAAGCTTTTGTGAAGCAGTTTGCAGTGTTAGCAAACAGTCTTGCAGTGTTAGCAAGGGCGCAGTGATAGCGTGGGGATAGCAGTGGGGAATATTAGCGGGAGAAATTAGGAGGTTGTCGGAGTTCTGCCAGTGAGAGGCAAAGAATTTTGTATCTCTTGATTTGCTGAAGTTTAATATAATTCCTCATCTGTAGAACTGGTTTTCCCTTAGGGGTTTTTCCAGGGACAATTTGTCCGAAAATATTGTGTTCATTGTGTTGTGCATTTCTTTCCGTATTTTATAAGTGAAGTTGCAGTTGTGTTATTCTTCGATATTAGCTGAGAATTTATTTTCAGCAGTTTAATAATCATTTGTGATAGGAGATTAATAATCAGTGACTGCAATAGTTTGATTTTTCACATGGTATCAGAGCATTGTTAAGGGTAGAAGAGTTTTTCCCTAGGAAAGAAATTTTGATCTCTTTAGATTTATTATTGCTTTAAACCCTTGAGATGGCTTCAGCTGGTTTGAGAGATCAGGATAGATTGGATGGTGCCTCAAATTTTGGTGTCTGGAAGGCCAGAATTTCTTTATTGTTGGAAGAGAATGGTATCAAGGATTATGCTACCAGTGGTGTACCTGTACCAACGGATGCAACACAGCTTGCAGCATATAGGAAGGACGATGCCAAAGCGAGGAGGATTATCCTTGATGGTGTCAAGGATCATATTGTTCCACATATCTCGGAGCTAGATACAACAAAGAAGATGTGGGATGCCATTATAAATCTGTACCAGAATGCTACCACTAACAGGAAGTTGATTCTCAGAGAGAAGCTAAAGAATACCCGGATGAATCAGGGAGAAGACGTCACAAGTTACCTCACCAGGCTCAGACTTGTCAAAGATGAGTTAGCAGCTGTTGGAGATAGCCCTAGTGATGATGAGCTAGTGAGAATAGCCTTAAATGGGTTTACTAAACAATGGAGTGTCTTTGTTCAAGTTGTCAGTGGACGAGATAATTTACCGAGTTGGGATTGACTATGGACTGATTTCACTCAGGAGGAGTTTAGACTAAGTCTTGTCAATGGGGCCAACAAGAGTCAGAAAAATGAGGTGGAACAAGAGAACGTTGCCCTAGCGGGTAAAGGGAAAGCAAAGAAGGGATCTAGCAAAGGATCAAATTCACAAAGTGAAAAGAAGAAGAAGTACCTTTCTAAGGTCAAGTGCTTTGGATGTCACGAGTTTGGCCACTATGTCAGTGATTGCCCAGAGAGGAAAAAGGGTAAGAAGCAGGTGGCAGCTTCAGCAAGTGCAGAAGAACTCTCCAGCAGAATGGAAGATGAGTTTGCACTCATAGCTTGTATGGTTAGCTCAACCTCACAGTGTGTTTGGTATATAGATAGTGGGGCATCATTTCATATGACAGGAGTTAGAGAGTACTTCTCCAGTTACAAGGAGGAGGACACCAACATCCAGATTTCTATGGGAAACTTGTCCAAACTCAACCCTGTTAGGAAAGGGACTGTTCAGTTTCAGAGGGAGAATGGAAAGATAATTCCTCTTCATGATGTGTTATATGTGCCGAGCTTAGGTATGAATTTGATTTCTGTATCTGTTCTTCAGGATAGGGGGTATAATGTACTCTTTAGAGGGACACATGTGTTGATTAAGCACAAGGATTGGAAATCACCCATAACTATTGGAGTTAGGAGTGGTCGCCTTTATAGATTGCAGTTTGATACTCCTAAGGCACTTATGAGCAACAGTAATCCTAGAGATCTTGGAGAGCTATGGCATAGGAGGTTGGGCCATATTCATCATGGAGCACTTAGATTGCTTCGTGAGACAGTGACAGGTGTTCCGGAGGTGAGCACAGAGCATGACGATGTATCTAAGGAGAAGGATGTAGATCCCACTTTATATAGACAGGTGATTGGTTCACTTATGTATTTGGTGAACACTAGGCCAGATATAGCATTTGCAGTTAACTCTCTTAGTCAGTTCATGGTTGAACCAAAGAGAATGCATTGGATAGCGGCTAAGCATGTGCTATGTTACTTGCATGGTACAGTCGAGTATGGGATCATATATGTTCGAGGTGAAGGTATCAGGTTGATAGGCTATACTGACGCAGATTGGGCAGGAAGTACAATAGACAAAAGGAGCACTTTAGGGTGTTGTTTCAGCTTGGGATCAGGAGTTGTATCTTGGTTCAGCAGGAAGCAGAAGTCTGTGGCTCTAAGTTCAGCAGAAGCAGAATACATAGCAGCTAGCATGGCGACATGTGAAGCTATATGGCTTCAGAAGTTGTTAGTAGCCTTGTTTGGTCAGAAGGTTGAGACTACTGTGATACATTGTGACAATCAGAGTTGCATCAAGTTGTCTGAGAATCCAGTGTTTCATGATAGGTCTAAACATATAGATATCGGATATCACTTCATCAGAGATTGTGTACAAAGGGGAGTTGTTCGACTACAATACATACCTACAGATGAGCAGGTAGCAGACATTCTAACGAAGGCTTTGGGAAAGGCCAAATTTATCTTCTTCAAGAGATAAGATGGGTGTCATGCAGAACAGCTTCCTCGCTAAGAGGGAGTGTTAATTATTGTTAGTTGGACAGCTGTTATTTCTGACCCGAAAATAGCAGCACTATTTATGGGTAGCTTGGACAGCTGTTCGTCCTTATCTATGAATAGCGGTTGTATTTATGGGTGGTTTGGATAGCTGTTTGTCCACTTGCCAAAAATTAGTAAATGGTTATTATTTACTAATTTTAGAGATTCCCTTTTGGACACCTTGCAACCAATTCTATTATTGGCTGTTGAGTTGTCTTAATCTCAGCCGTTGGTTTCATTTAATCTCAGTCGTTGGTTTACTAAAGAGAGTAGTATAAAAAGGGGTCTAGGGGGCATTTGGAGAGTAAGGGAGAAGCTTTGGTGAAGCAGTTTGCACTGTTAGCAAACAGTCTTGCAGTGTTAGCAAGGGCACAGTGAGAAGCTTTGGAGAAGCAGTTTGCAGTGTTAGCAAACAGTCTTGCAGTGTTAGCAAGGGCACATGAAGAAGCTTTGGTGAAGCAGTTTGCAGTGTTAGCAAACAGTCTTGCAGTGTTAGCAAGGGCACAGTAAGAAGCTTTTGTGAAGCAGTTTGTAGTGTTAGCAAACAGTCTTGCAGTGTTAGCAAGGGCGCAGTGTTAGCGTGGGGATAGCAGTGGGGAATATCAGCGGGAGAAATTAGGAGGTTGTCGGAGTTCTGCTAGTGAGAGGCAAGGAATTTTGTATCTCTTGATTTGCTGAAGTTTAATATAATTCCTCATCTGTAGAACTGGTTTTCCCTTAGGGGTTTTTCCAGGGACAATTTGTCCGAAAATATTGTGTTCATTGTGTTGCGCATTTCTTTCCGTATTTTATAAGTGAAGTTGCAGTTGTGTTATTCTTTGATATTAGCTGAGAATTTATTTTCAGCAGTTTAATAATCATTTGTGATAGGAGATTAATAATCAGTGACTGCAATAGTTTGATTTTTCACAGGAACTTCCAGAAATATGAACAAGACATGAAATGTATCTATTGCATATGTATTTGATTGAGAACAATATGTATCACAGGAGTCAACACAGAGTTTGGAGAAAATCCTAAATATAGACGCGATCAAATGTAGATGGAGAAATATGGTGTTGGGAGCATCTTTGATACATGGTGGTATATTGGCGCTGGTTCTTTGATGACTACGTGTGTATGTTGGCATGTCTACAGAAAATAAATATTAGTTAAACTTCATAAGAGCTTGTTCGCCACAAGATTGGAATGATCTCCTATGCCTTGATTAGAACAGTTTGTAGTATTGGTACTTAAATTTGCCTTGTCACCATTCATATTCATCGAATAATTGGTATGTAGTCCAAATTTTCGAAGGATTAATTCATATCTAGCAGCCAAAATTACAAGAATGGATTCCACTTGCTACATCATTGGTTATGGAAGAAGACCCATGAGACTGCATATGAAATGAATGGACCCTACAGATGGTCATGTCGAGATGTTGGACAACGACATGTTTGAGAAGACAAGGATATGACCCTCCCCCCGCCCCCCAAGTAAAATCGTGTGCTCTTTACCATATACCCAATGTTGAACAACCAAAATGAGCATCCACAATCAAGCTATGCCAAAACAAGTTTAAAATAACCACACAAAGTAACTTGCAATAAAAAAGATACAATTCTATGAAGTAAGGAATTCATGATATATCTCTACATTTCTCCATCAAAACAAATGAATTTTAACTAGAACTTGGGAAGTAGAAACCATGCAAACTGTAGAAACTTATGCAAAGATCCACCATATCATCAATGTAAATTTTGCATTAAATTCAACATAGTCTTGGCAACAATTTCTGATATCCACCTCCTCCTACTGCTGTTTTCTCCTAACATATATTTCCCCTTTTACAAATGAAAAGGCCAAGTCTTTCATAGGTTTCGCAATTACAAATGGTCTCGCATTGATTCAAAATCAACGGCCAAGATAATTCAATGAAAACCCTAAATGAGGTTGTTACAACTACCACCTTCATACATTTAATATCCACCTATGAATACATATCCTTTTGAGGATGGACCAATGAGATCCATATGTCTATTTATTGATGAGTTAGCCTCAATGAACCTAGACATGTTTCCCTGGATTTGTTTTTCGCTTGAGAACGAGTAGATACTGCATCTGCATGTACATCTTTGTAACTTTCACACTTCATCAATAAAGAAGTCCTTTGTATCTGTAGGAATATCTGTGGATACAAAGTATCATCTTTCTTCATCAAGGAAATCTTTGAAATGTCTTTTCTTGTATCACTATATCGATCTCCGCTAGATGAGTTTCTCGCTTTGATTAATCCTCTGCAATTATGTGCTGCTTGCAAATATCATCTTCATTTTTCGCTATCTTCTTCTTTAATGACTTTAAATTTTGGATCTTCATATTGTTGAGTCTTTCTCCCATGCTCATGATTAGTTTCCTTGGTCTTCACTTTGCATTTCAATCTTTGTTCTTTGGAATTTTTTTGTCATCTTCTTATTGTTGTAGTTGTCCGCCCTTGAGGTTGTTGAATCCTCGGATTTATTTTCATTCTATAAAACCCATACTTTAGGTTTCCTTCTTGTGGTTCTTCTCTATTTGAGTATACTTATGTCTTCCTTTTCATTTTGAGTCGAACTCTTAGTTGGAAAGTCTCCCTTTATCGATCACTTATCAATGCTACATACAATAATTTCTGCAAAGAAATAGAACACTTCGGATGCAAGAGCTACAGATACAACCAGTTAACTTATGATCCAATAAATTTTTAAGTTTCATTTCTAATTCTATTTAATGGAATTGCACGATCTGAAAAGTCTTATTTCTTATGTTTCTCTGCTATAATTATACATTTTCTCAACTAATTCCTTTATGCTACATGGGGATATCCTGCTTTCATGAAATGCTTTACCGGAATGCATGCATTTTGTCCAATATTTCATCACTTTCGTGTGCGGTTTTCAGGTTACTTTCAGCCGTGATTTTAAGAATTCTTTTACCCAGTTAAAGGGTTTGCATGTGCGGCAGCACATAATCAACACGATACTGAAGTTGGCAAATGGATGGCGAAAAAAGTGGAAACATGCTGGGTGTGCTCAGAAAGATCTTATAAATCAATATGCAACCTCAGGACTATATCTTGTCTGGACAACTGATGTTGAACGACAAGAGGAAGTAATGCAAGTGTTTAAAATATGGAATGTACTTAACCTTGTAGAAGTTTCTAGGCTTAGGACAAAGTTGGAATTGCTTTTTGCAACATTTACTCCAAAGTACATTGAGCGTTGCAAAGCAAAGCTTTTGGATAAGTATGTTCTATATTTCTCCTAAACCTGGTTTGTAAAAGACAGTATAATTTCTCTTCACTCTTTATTTTAATGTTCCTGAGTACAGCATTGATTGAGGGAATACAATTTGTTTGAACAATATTCCTTACTTTTGGTGAACAGTGTGATTTGTTAAAACCTTTATTAATAAGTGCTAATTTGATAATAAAGTTTATCAAGTTTGGCCAATTTATTCAAATCAGCATATATAAAGGTTATATTGTTACAGGAATGCAAAAACAGTATTACCAAGGCGTTGGAACGATGATCCTGACTTTGTTTGGTATAAACATTTGCAACATTTACGAAAGTCTGAGACCATTCATCCTGAAGGTTCTGAAAAAGAAGCTTTTATATTGGAGCATGGAAAAGTTGAAGAAAGTTTATTGCTGATGAAGTTCTATTCATTGTCTTCTGGCATCGCAAATCAATTGTTAACAGAAAAAGATGGATCAGAGATTGGTCTTCAGTTTGAGGTAAATGACGAAGAATCAAGAATAATCAGGTTCCCAAGAAGTTCATTTATTCTTGGCCCGTCTGGGACAGGAAAGACGACTGTACTTACAGCAAGGCTTCTTCAGAAGGAACAACAGTTCAATCTATCTATTCATGGTTTCTCTACAGAGAAGCAGACTAAAGTAGAAAGCACTATTGGGAGAGAAGGGTTGCAACGAGAATATCTTAATTCAAAGTGTCTTCGACAAATGTTTATCACTGTTAGTGCCGGGCTTTGCCTAGCAATTAGTAATCATATTAGTCCTATTGACAAGTAAGTTATGGCAGAAATCCATTTATTTACAAATAGACCAATGACTATTTTCTTGTGTACATTCTTAAATTGCTAATTTTAAACAAGTTAAAAATACATTAATTTCAGTTGCTCATTTTTGTCAATAAATGGTCAATGTTTTATTTATTGCTTTGATTAAAGTAGATTAGATTTATTGTTGAATAGGAATATAAATATTTATTTTAATTTAATTATCTCTTGAATGATGCTCTTGGTACTAATTCTTTGCAGGTTGCTGCTAGAATAATGAGACAATGATATATCATAAGAAATGATGATAAATTGGATATTGATAATACTTAAAGTATTATACAATTTGTAACACAAATTTCTGACTATAAGAAAGAGAGATTGACCTCCAAATTACTTGCAATAATAAATTTATGTACTTTTTAATTCATTGATCTGATTTGAATTATATATATATTTGTTTGATGAGAAATGTCGATGGATAGACATGTGGAGACATGTCTATCCATTGACATGGCTGTACACCATTTCATAATCAGTATCTTACTCAAACTAATACCAACCAATTGTTATCGGTAATATAACAAATGCTATCAGATACGAATCTGATATATAATCAATGGAATTATCTTTATCAATACACATTAACGATGGCAGTAATTTGTGCTCAATATCAATTAAATCAATACTCATTTAAATGTGAATGGTAATGATATTCAATATCGACTTAATGCAGATTGATATATACAAATTTATAAATGGAAGGAATAGCAGTAATGCTAATCATTCATCAAGTCGATCAACATGAATGGTAATTTAATTCTCATACAATTAATATAAAGATTTATGATATAGTATTTAATTATGTATGTATGTATATGAATATACTCAATGTACATTGGTATATGTACATGGATATAATAGAATCATTGATCATTTAATTGATAATTATTATTCATGTTCATCTGATCGAAGCTATCATTATTAACACTCCCTATGTCCAGGCAGCTTCACCATCAGAGGAAGGGTCGGATTAACCAGGATGGGCACTGGACTCCTCCTCCCTATGGAGTTCTGAAAATTAACACTGATGGTTCTTCCCATGGGAATACTGGTCCGGCTGGTATTGGCAGAGTGGCTCGTTGTAGTTCTGGGGATGTTAAATTTTTCTTCTCAGTTCATAAGGGTGATTATACTAACAATCTCATGGAAGCTCAGGCTATTTTATATGTTGTGGAACATTGTTGCTTGCGGGGATGGAGTAAGATTATTTGTGAGTCTGATTCCCAGGTGGTGGTGAACATGCTTTCTTCGCAAGAGCTTGAGGATGTTAGTTGGCAGCTGGCCACTGTTGTTAAGCAGATTCTTTTCTTCTCTTCCTCTTTTCAGTTCATTAGGTTCATGTATATTCCTCGTGAATGGAATAGAACTGCTGATTGTTTAGCCAAATGGGCTTCTAGTCATGATCCGGGTTGGAATATTAGGGATAGGGGGCAACTGTCCTTTGAGATGGTGCAAGAATTTGATGATCTTGTTGCTTAGGATCGAGCTCCTTGTTGAGCTCTCCTTGTTATATTCCTTTTTGTCTTAATAAAATTTTACCCCTCTTTTTGCATTGTAGGGAAGACAAAATCTATCCAAGTATCTAACACAAGAGATCCATTTGTTGTTAGAGAGATATCACCTCACTGTGATATCAGGAGATATGGTAAAAGAAATAATATCAAGTCACATGACATTCTCCATAACTCAAAAATATCCATATTATGGTATGTGCATTGACATCAAGTCTCTTGTTGTCTACTATATGAATATTTGATCATGGCATATCCACTGATATATTATCCATCATGATTATCTCTTAAAGATCATTATGATTTACAAAATGATATCAAGTCTCATGATATCTAACAAAATGCCTAAAAGATTTTTAATTGTCTTGACATGTCCAATGATATTATGTCACATTATAATGATCATGATAATGAAATAAATCATTGTAGAGTTGTCAGCTTACAATTCCAGTTAGATACAAGTGTTTATTATTGAAAAGTCGTCACCTTTCACAAGGGCCCATAAGGTCATGGAGTCACACATGACAAAAAAAAACTTTATACATTAAATATATTTAGATATTAGTACAAATAAAGAATAATTGACTCATCTGAAATATGACTTACATTTTCAACCATACCAAGTTTATCTTGAAAGTGTTCAACTTTTACCTTGGGGCGTGACTTGGTGAGATGTCAGTTGTCTGATCACTTGTACTAGCATACTCTAGTTGAATCACATCCCTTTCTACCATGTCTCTAACATAGTAATAAGAAATTTGGTTGTCTTTTGATCTATCATGGAACACTGTGTTCACTAAAAGTTTGATGCAACTCTGATTGTCACAATGGATAATAGTAGTATTCAAGGGATCACCAAACAGTCCTATGAGCAATTTCATAAGCCACACTGACTTCTTTTTCTCCCATGGATGCTGCTATGTACTCAACTTCTGTATAGCTTTGTGTAGCTGAGGACTGTTTCCTACTGAACCTTGAAATCAATGGTGATCCTAAGATGAAACAACACGGAAATATGTTCTTTTTGTCAACCACACTTCTATCGCATTTTGAGTCAGTGTATCCATGCAGATCTAGGTCTACTTGTTTGCATTTGAGACTATATCCGATTATACCTTGATGGTATTGCACAATGGTTTTTTTTGCAACAAGATGAATCTCCTTTGGTTTACATATAAATTTCCTAAGAGCATTCACTGCATAACAAATATCAGGCGTCATGCTGACTAAATACATCAAGGGTCTATTATCTCTTTGTAGAGAGTTGGATCTATAAATTTTGAGTTAATTGTTGCTTCCTTTAATTTGTGCAAATTTGTATTCATGGATGTAGACATGGGTTTGCACTCCATCTTTCCAAACCACTTTATAATGTGTAATGTCCCCATTTTTGCCAGCATTAGAGTTTCGAGGATTAGTCTATTATTGTGATCCCTGTAGGTTAATTATTGTGGATAGAGAGTCTTCTGGAGTAGTGGCTTGGCTTGGGAGGGTCTTATCTTCTCCACAATTCAATAAGCTATAGGTTGGTCTTCATTTGGCTCAGATTGGACTTTGTTTGGGCTTAGTTTTGTGTACTTACTATTTGCGCTAAGTTGGGTATTAATAGAGATGGACCCTTTCTATTTTTGGAAAGTGTATTTGGTCACATGGAGAAATAATAGGCATAACTCCTATTTCAATCGACATATTTAAATGATGAGTATTTTGGAACTTATTATATTTTTAGTGGCCAAATTATTATTAATTTGGTAAATGGCTGATTATAAAGTTATAATTTCACTTAAGTTGAGAATTGAGTTATTATTGGAAAGAGTCATTTATTAATTAGTGTTGTGTGGTGAAGCTTCTTGAGTAAAGTTACATTTTGGTAACAAAAGAGAATCTGGAGGTTATAAATACAAGCCCATTTGTTGAGAAAAACACACTTGGATAACTTATATACTTTTGTTTCCTTTGTAGCTTTTTTTGATATTTTGTGGCCCTTGCTGAATTATAAGGGTTAAGTGTGAGAATTTCTTGGCAATTGTGCTGAACTATACAATTGGCCACCATTTTCTACTGTATTTGTTGTAGCTATGAAGAATAATCTTAATTATTATATACTTATTGAAGCATCTAGCTGAGGGTTTGGAGTTTTAGAATTGAGCATTCATCCTGCAGTTGAGGTATTGTGGATCAATTTCTTAAGGTTTGCATCTTCCATTTCGATCCTTATTGTTGCTTGGAAAAAGGTGTGTGAAATTATGAGATGTAATTTGAATCAATGCTGATGTAAATTGAATTGAGATAAATATCTAGTTATATTTTTTTGAAAGTTACATGGCATAGTAAATCAAATGCAAATCTATCATTGCCTTTGAATTTAGCTTGGTCATCATTAATGTCGTTAAAAATTGCCTAATCTTAATGAATGTTATTTAGTCAGCCTTGGAGTTCTTTTCAGTAGTATTGGCATTGTATGCTAAATGTTTTGACGTAATGGCAAAACTTGCAAATATTAGTATTTTTTAGAGCTATAGCCAAGCAAGGTTATTACATAATATCAATAACATAGTTTCCCTAATTAAGAGTGATGCCATCTGCCTGTCACCAAACTTCTAATCCAAGGGAAGAGTGTAGGATACCCAAATCCTTTATATCAAAATTTGAAGCCTAATCCATTTTACACTGGGAGATTAAGTGATCTTCTTCAAGATCTAAGGGCTTGTTTAAGTCTATAAAAAGCCTTCTACAATTTGCAAACATGTGATTTAGCATTGTTGGGTGGATATTTTGCAACCTACAGTTTTGGGTAAAAATTTAGTCATAAAATAGGATTACCAATCACAACATGTGAGACAGAGTCTCTCCTATTTGAAAGGGAAGGCTCCCCCTTCTTACCACCCCTTGGATCAACTCAAGGTAAGTAAGAAGTTTAGAGATTTTATAAAATAGGTTTTACCAATAAACCTTCACTAACTCAAAGGCTAGCTAAAAACGTACCGGTTTGGCTCTTAGTCTGGTTGTACTTCTATATGAAAAAGCTTTACAATTAGGGTACAAAGGCTCCTAAAAGTAAGAATAACTTAACTCTTTTGTGAATTAAGAAAGAAGTATAAGCTACAAGCAAACCTTCTAGCTATACACTTCCACAATTGCTCCTAGTTAAAGCTCCAGCTCCAATTGCTTCTTAACTCTTTTATATTCAATTTCACAAGATACAATTACCCAAAACACAAGATAACATGAATCAAAGATAACTTAGATGAATTATAGACAAAGCTTATAACTCACAGAAGTAACAATCTAACTTAATCAAAGTTAAGTCTCAAATGCTTCTTTGTATTCACCTTCTATCAAAATAGTGCTTACACAAAAAAAGTTTTGCTGACACAATTTCTCCAGAGCTCTCTTGCATAAAGATAAAGATGATTTTACAATGAGGGGGCACTCCTTTATATAAGCATAGGAGTTGAGAAAATGGTGGAAGAAAAAATGGGAGTAACTCAGCCAATTTTGACCTAGTCTAACTAAAAGAGAAAATATAGGGTTACATGCAACTGCACATGCAACTCACATTACATCCTTTGACATAGATGTAACTCACATTACATGTAATTACACTTTTTCATGTAATGCATCATCTTAAACCTACAAACTTGAAATAAAAACAAAAACGACAATCTTAAAGTTTTTTTCTCAGTGCCTTGAATTTGATGATGATATCACACATTGTGGGAAGATCAATAGTTTCCATAGTCTTTGATATGACTTTGATCCTTACTACATCAGCATATGCTGATTGTATGATTTTGGAATTTTCTGCAATAGAATGTAACAAGTGTTTTGTCAAGGATTTATACAAGACAAACTTGTTTATTGTGTGCAAACTGAAATCTTCAAAAACTACATTAGCATTGATCCTGATTGTATATTCCGAGCTTATCCTTTAAACTACAATGAGATTACTGGATTCATCAATAACATGGCATCGCTTCGATTCCAAATCACAAGTAACACTTGTTTCAACTGCCTGACAATCGCTAAGTGTTGTCTGCAACTTTCTGATCAGCTTCGTTAATGTTTCTTCTTTGTAGCCAATAAGTCCTTGAAATCTGAAGAACATTTCACATGATGGAAGAATGTCACATGAGACCAAGGCATCTAAGTAAAATCTTGCCATTTCATCCCAATCATTGAGGATTTCCTTCAAATTGTTCGCTTCTCGAGTCAAAGAAGAGATTAAGTTTCACTCTATTTCATTCATTTCTTTGATGCACCTAAGAATTGCAAATGTCTCTGTGATAGCTCAAACTCCTTTAGAGATGATTTCCCCTATCCAAGACTTGTCGGCTTCAATCATCTTTCTCTCCTTGGATGTCTAAGACATAGCCACAACACTTTGAGAAGATTGTTGCCAAATGACCTCGTTCAGGCAAGAAACCTCCTGTTTGAGTTGATTTTTCTTCTCCCATAGCTCATGATTGCTCTTTGATACATTAGCCAATGCATCTTGTAAACAACTCAAACGCAATTTCTTCTCAATTTCAACCTTAGTAAACTTCTAATCAGAATGAGTAAGTTCTTTTGTAGGTTTGTCCACCAAGGGCTCAACAACTTCAACAAATTTGGTTTTATCTGAATTAATCAAAATTCTTGAAACAATCTTATCTTTCAAGGATTTGGATTTGGTCTTCTTAATATGGAGATTATCCACCAGTACAACCACTTTTCTTCTCTTTTTTATTCTACTCAATCATGCAGGCAAGCTAAAACCTTCATCTATAGAAGTAGGTACAATGGAGACCATTGACATTGATCCAAATTTTATTTCCGTCATGACTAAGCAAGATTAAATCTGCACAACTGAAGGCATAGGAACATGCTGAGATGGCTCTGTCATGAAATGCTGAAAACCCATCAATGAGGTATCAAGTTGTCAAACTTGACCACTTGTGAGAGTTGAAAAATCTTCAAACACATTTGCCAAATGCTCATATTGTTCATTTGGAAGAATGAGAAGAGCAACAAAAGAAATAGGAAGGGCCATTGTATTAACTTCCAAGACTGGAATAGGAGTGAAAGCCGTGGAGAATGAATCCACATCATCATCTACCTCATCTATAAAAGGTGCCTCATGTATAGACGGTGCACGAGTTTGTGTAGGCTTTGGGAGAGATATGATCATGACTTCCCCTTCTTTATTTGTATCTTCTTTATCCTCTTTATCCAATTCCATCTTTAGTTCCTCTTCTAATTCCTTAACTAGTTCAGAGATCTGAGATGACTTAGAGCCTTTTCCACCCTTTAATTTGAATTTGAGAGAACCCTTAACATTAGAAGATGAGGCACCATCTTTCCCTATAATCTCTAGTTGTGACTTCCTACTAGGAGGGCCAAAAATTACACAATCCAAGCCCATCTTAGGATAAACTCTTTTAAGGCTTTTATTTTTTAGCCATTTGTTAGTGTTTACCAAGATGGATTAAAATTTATCCATGATAGATGTACCTTCCTTATGTTGCTACTAAATAGGAAAAGGCATTTTCTTATCAAAGGAAACTTGATGAACTCCAGATCAAGGATGTCGTCATACTCTTCAACTTGGAAATCTAACCAACATGTTGAGATCAATTATTTGCTGCAGGGTTAATCTGCAGTAGTCCATCTTCATGATGTCAAGCTCTGTTCTTATATCAATCCAAATATCCTTGATGTGATGAACATGAGTGTAAGATCTTTTCATTTGAGAATTCATCTCTTAGTAATCAAAGTCAAATTTGGCCTTGAACTTCTTCAAGGTGATGAACTACAACTCTGCTTCCATGTTCTTTTCTTTGGGCACAAAATTGATTGAATAGTTGCCAATCACCAAGGGTTTGGCTGAAGTAATGCCGAAACTAGGCCTATGCATACCATGTTGATCAGTTTGCATATCCATGAGTTGTTTAGCTAGCTCCATCAAGATGATTCGATCTATATCATACCTAGGTAAGGTATACAGTTTGCCTTTGAAATACCCAACTCTTAAGTATGTAAACATTGGAAACTAAATGAAAATATAGCCGCATTGATTCACCTTTTCCCACACTGCATCAGATACCCTCTTCACGGATAACTGTCTATCAAACAAGCACCAGAAATGCCCAAAGAAGGCATCTTGGACACTTCTGTAATGAAATTTACTATTTTCTAGAGTGATTTGGTCATAATAATCCAAAACAAGAATCTGAAGACTATCTCCCTTGGTTGAGAGACTAGAGAAAAATCCTACAACAGGCAACAATGTAGACAAGATAAGAGTCCATGTAGAAGGGTGCTGAAGTTCCCACATGGAGTAACTGTTGGCAAAGTGCAGTGCTAATCAACTCTCCCCAAAATATGTGTTCTTTGTTTTCAATGATTTGAAAGATGAACTTATACATCCATGGCTCAAAATTAGTAGAATCTTTGAGACCACAAGCTTTGCTGACAAGGATGATGAGATCCTTGTACTCTCGTTTGAAGTTAGACCAATGAATGCTCTTAGGCCATCTTGAGAAGTTGTTCCTTTTATTGTCTAACCAATATTGGTTGACATACTTTTGATAAACACCTTTCTACTCATTCCAACATGCCAAAGATAGTTTTTTGGTTAGATCTACACACTCTGCTTTATGTGGTACTGTAAAGATCTACTCAATAACCTCTGGATCAAAGTAATGACAACCTTGCTGTTAGCGTCCTTTATAGTCTTTGATTTTGGAATAAACCACCATGCACATCCAAGAAAAAAATTAGGTTCCTTGGCTGCCATAGGAAATGAAAACACCAAGTCAATGTTACTTCTTTTGATGCACTTCATCTCATGGTGAACTGGAGTTTCAACTCTGTGCAGAAAATCAGCCATGTCCACATGATCAATCATTGTGTCCATTACATGTCAAGAACAGATGCAACTGAAGATGGAGTTGCATGAGTCAACTCTTTATAATATTGATATATCATCTTTCCTTTGGATTTTGATGATGAGGACATCTCTTGCGTTTGCGCTGCGACACAAAATCCCAAAACATAAACATATCATCAAAAGGAATCGCCATACAAGTTGATTTGTGATCAAGAACAAAGATTTGGAAACAGATTGGAGACTTTGTAGATTCGATGAGATGATCTCAAAAAGAAATCATTATGCATATGTAGTGAATGAAAGATGAAATGAATGGAATATAGAATGAAGTGTTATGAAGGTGGAAAATGGAAGATGGAATGGAATGAAATGATATGATGATGTGTAAAGGTGGAACACATGGGAATGCATGCAAATGAAGATTGCTGATTTCAAACGTGACTTAGGGTCTTCAAGACATTATTGCATGAAAACTGACTACATTTAAGTGCAACATGGAATTTGAGATGAAGGGTGAGATGAGATGCGAATGCGGACAAAGGATGCAATTTACATGCAAGTGTAAATGGAGGATGAGGTGTGAAGCATGGAAAGATGCAGAAACATCTATTTGCCCATAAAGGTGTGAATGCATATGGAGAGATGGAAATGGAAAATAGAAGAGGGATAATGAACTTTATAGTCATCTTAAGTGAAGTCAAACTGTAACATCTACATTTCTCGGGTCTAATTTAACAACTAACATATCCAAGAATTATAGATATTACTTCATTTTCATAGGAAGATAGTTATGTTAGTCATGTTCATGTGAATGAGATTTATGGTTCAAAACAAATAAACAAAATTTCTTAACTAAGAATTAAATCATCATCAATGAATTGACTATGAAAATTAAAATCTACATACCATGGAATTTGATACCGAAATCAATCTTGGGATGCTTCTGCAACTACCCAGGTCAGTCCACAAATACCACTATAACAATATCAAATGACGACCAATATGACTATATCAAAATTAAATGACGATTTCCATCAAATACCACTATATCAATTAGGGCATCACATACCACTATATCTATTAGGGCATCGATTACCATTGGATCATTTAGGGCATCAGATACCACTGTATCACTTAGGGCTTCAGATACCACTGTATCATTTAGTGGTTCAGATGTCACTATATCATTTAGGGCTTTAGATACCACTATATCATTTAGGACTTCAGATACCACTGTATCATTTAGGCTTTGAATGCCACTATATCATTTAGGGCTTCAGATACCACTGTATCATTCATTTCCTTCTGATTGCTAAACTGTCTCCAACAAATGTTTGAATGTATAGCTTACCTTTGTCTATTGTACGTCTGACAACTTGTGGAGAGGTAAAACATTGTTAGGGGCTTTACCACCCAACCTCAGACCAGAACTTATACCCACACAATCTCTAACGAGAAAGGTCCTCCCTACCTAGAATAGACATGAAACATCTTGTCATCCACTGAGCATCCTGGTATCTAAACACACCACTCGACTTGACAATAGGAGAATACAATATACATGATCAAGCATGAGCTATTAAGTAAGATTATTAATTTTAATCATGTTTGATTTCTCTTTTGTTTTCTTACAGATTAATTCCACCTCTTCACCATTTTATGGCTACTAGCTAGTGAGTCCCAAGTGTATTAAAAGTTTATGAGCACCCTACCCTTTTTCACCTCTTCAACATTTTGTGGCTTCATTGCTGGTGATTCTCAGGTGTTTTGGATAAGTTGTGAGCATTATGCTCTTAATATCCTTTATCATAAGTTGTGACAAATAAAACTTGTTCTTGAGATCAACAACATTCAAACATATTCTTATTACTTTTGGAATGTCTTCTCAAGAGATACTATTTAACTTCTTAAGAGTTATTACTAAACTCCTTTTATGATAATTCCAATATAATGAAATTAAAAAGAAGTTATTCACAAAAGATAGGAATTATTCAACATATCAGACAATGTGTTCAAAGATAATGAAAAGGAATTCCTATGCCTAGCCAACTGCTATAGGAAATGTATTTAAAACTTGGAAAGGTGTTTCATGACCTGATAAGAAGTCAATACTATTGAAGAACTTGCAGATGGATCAGTTTTCCTTCAGTTGATTGGGATGTCTTTTTTATTACATAATGTCTTTGTTCTCAGCCTATATTCTTTCATGGAAATGTATGAAAATAGAGCCACTTGAAATGTCAGTTGATTTGCGAGTAACCAACAAACATAACAATGGTAATTTGTAGACAACAATGGTAAGTTGTAGGGTCGAATGGTTATTGAGACAAGGAAAATTTGGAAACGTAGGAAGGCAGAAAAAATTTCAAACATAAAGGAAAAGATGCTCCCATCTCTCCCTCACGGCTTCCATATATGGAGAGCCATCAGGACTCCTTGGCTTTCATTAGTTTCAAAAGATTATAGTCGATTCAAATTCCAAATGTTTTAATTTGATTAAAACAAAGAAGAGGAAAAGAAAAAATTAAATGGTTGGAAGATAAAGTTGGAAAGATTATAATTTCAATTGTTATTATGATATATACGTACATACATTCATATAAGTATATCAATGGGGTGACATAATTAAATTACGTTATTATGATTTATTGGTGTCATTTTATTTTTATATTTATATGTACATAAATATTTATTATAATAATAAGGTGAAAAGATCATATTAAATCCTTTGAGGTACGTTTTATAAATTCAATTAAATTATTTTACATTTTAAATTTTTTATTTAATAGCTCATGTGGTTTCATTGATTGTATCTTGATGTTCAAGTCGCTAGGTCCTCAACCCATTTGCCTAGCGATGGTGATGCTCTTGTGCCTAATTCTTTTCTAACAATGCTTTCACCCCTTCGACGTACTTCTTACAAAGAAATTCTCTGTAGTTAAATCATATTATCATAACAAGTTATTTAATCATAAATAATCATAATGGCTAACTGCTTATTTAGTTCCATGAATTGATGATAAATAATTATAATGACTAACTATCTTACCATTTCACATGATTATAACAAATTTAACTGTCAACTGACTTCATGTGAACCTCGACGGCTATATTTTAAATTAGGTCAAGAATTGGGATGTAACACAAAGTACATGGAAGATGAAAATAACATCTTTTTGACATTTCACAAAGTGAATTTTAGTCAAAATCGGGGTGTTGAGATTCTATTACACATAAGGTTTTTCATGTAGTTGTGTCATGCAAGTGGATGCGAAAAGTGAGATGAGTGAAAATGGAAGTGGAAAATGGGATTACATGCATGTGCAAATGGTGAATGAGATGAAAAATATGTAATTGCATTTGTTGGATGAGATGCGTAGTGTTGTGATATGGAAGATGGAAGTGAAACATGATGATGCTTTCGCATAAAGTGAAACAACAAGAAGTTCTTTCCCAAGAACTTGTAACTTCTCTAGAGTGGAGAAAACTGGCAAGCAAGCACAAAGCACAAAAATTCAAAAGAAAAATGTACCTTTGGAAAGTGACTCAAACATGTCAAAATGCAAAGCACTTCAACACACAAATTCAAATTTGAAGTTTGAGGAAAATCCAAAAATATGAAAATGAACAATTTTTTCTATGGCATTGATTTCAACAAGTGGCAATCATCAAGTAAAAATGTGCAAAAAATATGCAAGATAAGCACAAATTAAATAGCAAGAAAGTATAAATCCACTTACATGAAAATTAAGTCCAAAAAATGAAGGAAAAAGATGCTCCAATGTTGAAAATGTCTTAAAAAACACTTAGACTTTTTCAAACTTTGCAAATTTGAATGAGAGAAGACAACAATCAAGGTGTTTTCACAGGAAGATGCAAAAATGTGCCCTATACTTGCTCCAAAATCCAATGTTTTTGGATTGCATGTGCTATGGGACGTTTTTGGTGGAAAACATTTTTTACCAAGGCAAGAGATCAAATTGTTTTGGTTGTTTAATACCAAATCGTTTACCAATATGCAATGCAATCGCCAAATAATGCCAAAACAATTCCTCTTAAGGCAAAAATGTTGATAAAAAATGGATTTATTTGAAGTTTTAACCAAAAATGTGCCCTAGGATCAGGGATAACTTTAAGGAACCCCCCCTCCCAAAATTTATAAAATTATGGCGAATCACATGTCATTTGAGTGAAAAAAAATTAATAGTGTTGGCGAATTATGCGTCAATCGATGGATATTTGGTGGCGAATTTTTTAATAGTTTAGACAATTTTTATAAAATAATGGTGATTATAATTTTTCTTTTTAATAAAATTATTAATATTGATGGCAAATTATGTTTTGAAATATGGATATTGGTTGGCAAATATAATAATAACCGATACTTTTTTAATAAAAAAATGGCAAAATTATTTTCCAAATAATTGAATTAATTTATTTGTTATGGCGAATAGTTTTCAGAAAGTTATAGTTGGTATGGCTATTTTCAAAAGATGGGAAATAAGTAGCCTAACCTAACATACCAACTTACATAAATTATTGGCAAGTGGCAAGTGGCAAGTGATGGTTTAAAGACGTGGTTGTTTGACCATACATTATGGAAGCATAATCTTTGCCACTACCATTGTAATTATGTTAAATGTATTATTTGAGAATTCAGACCATCTGATGATCCAAGATCAATGGTTGAGGTTTAATTTTGGCTTCTTGAAGGAAGAAGAATTGTCGAGGTAGTCATCGGAATGTTGACATGTATCAAGGTAAGTTGTCTGCGGAGTACAGTGTACCCGAAAAGAATTAAATGCCATGTCAATGATAGCGACATTCTCTCCAGAATGGTGACACATTTCTGTCCAGTGTGTATCACTTAAGTTGTAGGAGATAGTATATTGATGTCTTGTCACTGTTAATTACAATTTACGATTGGCCTTTTCCATCAGCTAAGCGGCTTCGCACGCATTACAGGACATGCCATAGTCCACTAGCAGTAGTACTATTAGTCTTAATTACAATTGGCCTTTTCCATCTATTAAGCAGCTTCACACACATTATAGGACAATGGACAGTGTTAGTGTTTAATTAGAATTAGTCTTTTTGGTATGTACTTGCAATTATGTTCAAGATTTGAGAATATTTGCTAATTTAATGTAATTGAATTGGTAGTCGGACGGACAAATATTTAAGAAATATTTCTCAATAGCTAAGCTTATTTAAGAAAAAAAAAAATCCCTAGCAACCTGTCCACCAAGCTTATTTATAGGCGATTGAGCTGCTTCTTTCATCATTGCTCATCTCATTTTTGGTAGTCGATAGGTTTGGTTTGTTTGGTGTTAGTCTATTAGAACTTAGAGTTTGAACTTTGCAATAAAGATGGACAACCCTATTCGCTTGAGATGCACTTTGGAAGAGGAGCAGAAGGCCTTTCTAGGTCGCGTTCCTGAGGAAAACCTCTTGTCAATTTATAGTGAGGTTGTTCCATGCTCTAGTGTGAAGTTTGTTATTTGTTGCTGTCAAAACGGTTCTAGGGCATGAGTTTTTGGAGAAGGAGAATCGATATCGTATCAACAGTGACATTACGCCACAATTTCTAGCCTCGCTACGTGACCTCGGAGAAACAAGGGCCAAAATTGTGCTGCTCCTAAGGAAGATTTTTAAAGTAGTATATTTGGGCGATGACATTGAAATTGTCGCTCATGCAATTTTAGGAACAGGGATCCTTTGGGCAGGTGAAGTCCATAAGCTTCTAGAACCTGGCCAGAATGTGGTCCTGCAACCATTTTTATTGCGCTTGACTGCTGGGCAGTTGAAGCACCATAGGAAATTGGCAAGAATTGGGTTGAATTTTCTTCGAAAATGGTTTTTCTTGGATGAAGTGGAAGATGGCAACCACTGGCTACAAGAACTCACAACCATAGTCGATTTTGGTGGTTTCTACGATGAATAGTATAGTAGTACTAGAGTCTAGGGTTTTCCCCTGATTTTGTAAATTTGTAAATTTCAAGAAATATCAATGAAATTTTTGGAGTTTCAGTTCCATATAAAATTGTATTTTATTGTTTTAACTTCTGATGCTTACTTATGCAACATTGCAATATTTTGCATTTTTGAATTTTCTATTGAATTGTTTATAAAAGCCTATGTTAACATAAAATATTATTTATAATGATAATCACTAATACATTTCCCCTAGAAACAAAGTTGTAGAGAAATGCAATTCCTACCTCAAACTTTACCTAATAGCAAAATATTTTATTACTTATTATTAAAAAATTATGTGAAACTTGATTGGTTAAAGTTGTTTATTTCAAACACTAGTTAAAAAAGTTCATTGCCTATAGTTCCTACGGCAGACACTAATAACTAATGTCCATATAGTAAAGTTAAACTACCAAGATTAATTATGTAAATAATTACATTTCTGCCTCCATTACAATTGTTAGGTAAAATTTTATTATTTTATGTATTTTGTTGCTTGCACAGAAGATCCATTTTCCACTTCTTTTGATTTGAAATAAAGTTTTGCCAAAAAAATAATAATAATAACAATTACAAGAGCTCTGTTGGAGCACGAGTCCCTGCCTATTGCGAAAAGAAAGCAGAGATATTATAGCTAAAGATAAATAATATTAGTTAGAGATATAATTTGTGAATATATAATATTAATATTTTAATACAAATTTTAGATATATATCTATGTCTTATGAAATATATTTAATTTTAGCTATATAGCAAATTTAATTTAATTTTTATAAATTAACAAATATATTAAATTGTAATTTTGATTTGAGGATTTGAGGCAGACTAATTGACCCATGTTAATTATATGATTCACACTTATATATTAAATCTTGAGATGATTAATAATATTAATATTAATTCAAAATATTAATGTATAGATAATGTCTTAAAAATCTATTAATATTAGTTTTGATTGTACTAGCTAGTTGTTTTCCCAAATATTTAGTTAAAATTAAATACTAATAATATCTTAAATTAATGTATTATAATATTGATAATTGTCTACTAATATCAAATTTTATTAAATCGTTCATTTGATTTTCTTTATTTAAAATTTATTATTAAATTATAAAATTATAGAAATAAAATATTTTAAAACTAAATTTGAATCTCATCTAAAAATACATTCAATATAATTATAAAATATAGAACAATTTTTTTAAAATATATTTACTGTATTAAATAAATACTAAATTAAATTAAAGCTAAATTTACAAACAAAATCAAAACTTAAAATATTAAAGGTAAGTACTAAGCCACTAAGGGGCACTTGTCAATATAAGCCATATTGTTAGTCATTTTATTTTAATCACACTTTCAATTACAAATGATCTTCAAATTTAATTGTCATAAATTTCACATGTTCAAACAATATTGATTTAGTTTGAGAAAAACATATTAATATAACTGACATCTTTATTTGTTGAGTTATTCACTTCAGCTATTCTTTCAATCACTTTAATTTGTCTTTTTTTTAAAACTATCGGCGTACCCCTTGCACCTCTTTCTAGAGCAAGTGCTAGTCTTAAATTACTCTGTATATGGAATTATGCAACTTGGTAGTCTCACAAGGCCACCGCATCGTTCACAAATCACCATTGCTGTTGGATGTTTATAGATCAATGATCGAAGTTGAGTTTCAGGCTGAAAGGAGAAAGAAACCCTGTCATTTCAAACACGTCCCGAAATCATGACACGTGTCACTAAACTCCTTGGTCGACCAACAAATAACAATGTCATTTCAATTTGGTGATGACGTGAAACTGACACGTCTGACTCGTGATGTGAGTCATCCTAATACTGACTAGCTTAGTTAATGGGAGTGGGACCCACGACCCACAGGGCCACCACACCATTCACCGGTGCCGTTGGATGTTTATAGATCAACGACCAAAGTTGAGATTTGGGCTGAAAGGAAAAATAAACCTTGTCATTTCAAACGTGTCCCAAAATCATGACACGTGTCACTAAACTCCTCGATCGACTAACAAATAACAATGTCATTTCATTTTGGTGATAACGTAACATTGACACGTGTGACTTGTGATGTGAGTCATCCTGATACTAACTAGCTTAGTTAATGGGAGTGGGACCCACGACCCACGAGGCCACCACACCATTCACCGGTGCCATTGGATGTTTATAGATCAACGACCAAAGTTGAGTTTCGGGCTGAAAGGAAAAAGAAACCCTGTCATTTCAAATGTGTCCCAAAATCATGACATGTGTCACTGCTCAGTTAACACATTGACATAATCACATTCCACTTGCAGTTAACAGTGATCTTATGAATGACATTAATACATTATGACGGGTTAGTTAACACTTAATGCATGTCTAGTAACTAGTGGTCCACGATTCCACTCACATTTAAATTGAAAGTGTACTGTGTGACAAGTGTGACGACTATAGACTATAGAATATAGATTGTAAAATTTTGGCATGTTAAGTTTCTTTAATTTTGCAGTTATACGTTGTCTGCAGATTTAGAAATTAGAAAGGGGTTACAATTTACAAAGTTACAGTGCAACAAAGTTACGGATTCTTAATTTCTAGGTTGAGGATTGTAGTCCGAGGAAAGCAACAAACTACAGTCTCTCAGCTCTCTGAAAAAATCAAAACTAAGGGCAACGTGAACATGAACGGGTAAGTGTAACTACTAAAATCTTGAAAATTTATATCTTGCATTAAAAAAATTTCAAGCCTCTTGATTTACAACTTTACTGTTTATATTATATAAAAAAATTTAGTCTGTAAGGTTTTAATTTTGAATCACCCTTGTAGGCTTGTAGCTGTGTTTAAATATTTACCACAATGGGCAAAACAAATACCAAGAATAACATGGGAAAAATAACAAAATTCCACAATATGCTTAAAATATCAGGTTTCAGTGATTTATTCCATGATATACATGATCCTGTTATTCATGGAAATAAGGGTATAATGGAGATAAGATTTGCACTTGAAAAAAAGTGGAACGATCCAAATAAGGCTTCAAAATTTTGTTCATTTAACCCTAGTGTAAATGCAACTACAAATAAAATTGCACCGTGGGTAGCTGGGTCGGCACACATGGTATTACCTCAAGTATTCCCTTGCCCATAAATTGTTATGATCTGTGTCGAAAATTATGATAAAAATAGAAAAGCAATTGTGAATAAAATTACTCCGGAGGAAATTTGGTCCATAACTGAGAGTGAATTTGCTAGTTTGTTGAACCTAGGGTTTCAACAACAACAATCAAACGTACATATTGACCTGGGAAAGCTAGCAGATGATTATGAAAAATTAGATGTAAAACAAAGAGATTCTTATATCAGAGGAATAACAAGCGGTTGTAGGCTGAGTCCAAATCACATGCCTCCTTATGATTTTGAATTTTTTGTGCCATTGGCACAGCATAGTATTTCCTTGCTAGCATTTTGTTTGGGATTGGATAGTAACAAACAAGTGGATGCCAGCATTCTCAAAATGCTTTATCATATTCATTTTTAAAAAAAACTAGTAAGATATCGTTTTATTGAGCACATTTTTTGTTGCATGCAAGATCAATTACTAATGATTCAAAGAGGTTTAGAGAAGACATTTAGATTCACAACCTACTTGTGCTATCTTCTCCTAGCAAAGCATCGTGCATTATTTGAGGCAAACAAGCTTTGTAGTCAAACTCAAGGCCAAAATCTAATATATGAGTGGACACCTCAGATAAGGATGATTGATAATAGAAGGAACTACAACAATTTTGTAGACTTCTTTTTGGCACCAATATACCATAAAATTATAGGCACTCCAATGCCTAGATTGCCTACAAGTAGAAATTGCATTCAACTCGGAAGTGAACTACAATTGGTTGATTGGTACTTAATGGAAGAGTACACTGTGTTAAGGTTTTACGGTTCATGGGTAGAACCCTACAAACTTCCAATACATGTAACAGAGAGGGTATTTGCATTGGAATATGTATGACAAATGGAGAGCACATATGTGCTCTTTCATGGTCAGCAAAAGAAAATGATATTTCCCTCCTTGCCATTCTCCTTTGGAGGGTTCACATTTGAGAGAAGAGGATTCAAAGTGGCATAAGCCTTTTTCTCAATTTTTTGATTTGATGTTGACAGTCATTGGCAGTATGATCCATGAACATAATTGGAACAATGTTTAAGGGCATTGGGAATTCTGCAAGCAAATATCAACATGAAAGTATGCCTTTGATTGAAAAATTTAAAAACATGGACTCTTGGGCAGAGGTTAAAAAATAGATGGAGAAATATGCTGCTGAAAATAATATGTCAATACAGGAATTGTCATCACAAATAATGGCATTGCACAAACAGAAAGGAAAAGTGCAGGGCATGACATCGTCCAATTTCTACAAGAAAGATGATAAACCATCTACAAAACCTATTCCAAAAGAGCTAATGAATGAATGTATAGATGCTAGACGGAGTCGAAGCAAAATTTCTCAATTTTGGGAAATAAGGAAGAATCTCGGTGAGCGAAAGACCTCTACAGATCGTGATGAGGTTGAATAGGATATAATGTTTGACAAATATGGAATAAGGAGCATCCACTTGAAGCACATCACAGTGATACTAATGATGATTACGATGATCGAGATTCTTTGAATCCCTCATCCAATACACAAATTCAGAGAGGAGTTGATGCATCCACCAAACTTCTATATAGCAAAGGGGCAGAAATTGTAGAAAAAATGGACTACCAAGGTTCTGGTGGTCTGGGTCCTAGTGGAGAAGGGGTTTGGTTACAACCTCAACCACTAGTTGTAGCACCACAACATGGTCAGAAACTAGGCCTTGGGCATGGAGATCAATCATCAACTCAGAATCAATTCCATCCACATTGGATTCATCTCAGTTAATTAAATTTGTTCCTGCTTCATTTACAACAACACTTCCAAGCACTCAGATTCAATCTGAATCAACTGTCACTCTCACAGCTGTAGATATCATGGGTACAACTACAACTAGTGGTCCGAAAAGGACATTGTATAGAGATGCAAAAAAATTTGGTCCCGGAGATCAAGAAAGTGTAAAGAAGCAGAAGGTTATGACAAGTATTAGTAGTACTACGAGTACAACAATGCCAATGGTGACTGTGAGTCCAACAATTGCCCATCCTTCAGGAAAAAACCCTTAGAACGGTCCACAAACCCCACTAACGGGTCTAGGTGTTGGTTATCCTCATGGTATTGGTGGAAGCTCGTACATCAGAGCAAGTGCTACTGCTATTTCACCATTCACACATTCAATTGTCTCACAAAATCCTGATTTTTGTTACAATGAATTTGTAACTAACTATGAAAAATCAAAAAACTAGAATAGACAAAATAGTAAGACAATCAAGATGGAAGCAATTGCTGCAGCTCGTGATGCAGAACTTGCAACCAATAGGTTATTTCCCACATATGATTCAGATAAAGACATGATGGAATTCATGGTTGTTATGCCCCCAACTAGAGATAACAATCCACCAGAGAGTCAGTGAGATCCATCTGAATTTCAAGTTAGCACCCTCCAAATGGATTTATCCAAAATTAAAAATGTGGACAAGATAAATGTGTCCAAAATGACCAACCAAGTGGTCTACAGTTCAGTGATGAAGTTGGAGAGAGAGAAAGGAAAGCTTTAGGGCACAATAGATAAGTTAAAGGCAGACCTGGAAAATGTAAAGGCAAGTGAGAAAGCAGCAGTAAACAGGTGCAAAGAATTAGAGAAAAGGATAAAAAATTCATCCTCTAGCTCTAAAGAAGAAATTGAACATCAAGAACAAATGGACGCAGAACTAAAAACTCTGAGGGAAAATTTGGAAAAAATGGAAAAAAAACTTCAGGATGAAAAAGACTCTTCAACAAAGTTATACAAAAACTTGGAGAATGCTACAAATGTAAACAATAAGTTAAATAAAGAATTGAAAAATGAGAGGGTAAAAACAAAAGAGTGGGAAGAAAAAGCAAAAGGGTGGGAAAATAAAGTAGAGCAAATAAGAAAACATAGTGAACACCAGTACTTAGAAATGAAAGAAGACCTAAGGAAGGCAAATGATACTATTAAAAATATATGAAAATGGCTTGAATGACCATGTAAATAATACAATAAAGAAAATAAAAAAAACTTCTGGGGGCAAATAAAGACTTTTGCTGATAGGTTGTGTGATTGGTTTGAACTCTACGAAGCTCTTATAGATGTTTTTGGGAAGCTGAAAAAGCAACTTGAGGAGAACAAAAGTCTTGGTCAGAGACAAAAAATTGCAAAGCGGATTATGGAAGAAATCAACAGCACCACTGACAGGCATTTGGCAAGAAAGGAAATTAAGGACCGCATTGGTTCAATAATAAAGGCAACCTCTGTATTTCATAAATGTCAAAAACTAATAGAAGCAGAAGAAGTTCTTGCTTTATTTGGGCCAAAGCTTGCCAAGATGAACAATAAAACAAAAAAATTGATATCTATTGGTTTACCGAGTCCTGGACCTAATTTCTCAACAACGAGTTTCGTTGGAAGAGAGGTTTAAAAACAAAAGTTGGAGGACCAAATAACCTCTGATTTAGGCAACCTTCCTTGGGACAGAACTCATGAAGGCGTTGCAAAGTGCATCAAAACATTCACAAATTTGCATGCATTAGTGGAAGGAACATTGTTTGAAACTCGCTCTTCCAAGTATGGAATGTTGATGAGAATGCAGGTCATTTACCATAACATAAAAAATTTTGCCCTTCCAATCGAAGAAGAATGGAGCATACTACAGAAACTTATAGTCTATATGGGAAAGTACTTTCAGTTTCAATCATCTCTATATCTTTACTATATATGAATATCTTTCATATTATCCTACATACTACAATCTAGACTCATAGAATTGAGTTTAAGGTAACAAGTTTGAACTTTGTTTTTTGAACAGGATCAATGTTGCAGTCTTGCAGATGCTATTGCCTATGCTAAAATTGCTAATTTACTAAACCAGCCTATAAAATGCAGAAATTCACAACTAAAGTTGTAGAGATGTTGTAGACTTGTAGATGTCTTATTGATTTAGATTTTGAGACTTCACATTAGGAAAATCAACCTGAAGCTGTTGTTGCTCACTTGTTTCTATAAAAGGGAATTCAGGGTCATTGGCTTACAAGAATTGTACCATATTAGCTAAATATTGCAAATGAAAACCATTAATAATTATTAATTGTGGAATTGAATCTATGATTCTATCTAATTTTCATGTTTTCCAATTCAATGTATGTTGAATAAATGAATAAAATAGAAAAAAAAATTTCATTCAAGAATTTCAAATTCAAATATGAATGATCATTATGACACGATATAAACTACACTCTACAGTAATAATACTCTTTGTTCTCAAATTTTAATGATGAAACATAATACATTCTAATTTCTTGCTTTTCTAAAATGAACAATGAATGATAGGATATCATATAGTAGTTAATAAGTTCAAAAAATACCTATTGGTTGCCACTGCTAATTTAGTAGAAATTTCCTAAATTTTCCAATTCATCTCTATGTCATCATCATCATCCAATTCTGGTAGTCTAGTTGCTTCATTTTTTTCTTCATTCTTCTCTTCTACTTCAAGTTCACTCTGACCTCCGCTTCTATGACCTCCAATCCCATGGCCAGTGCCACTACCAACTATACTTGTCCCACTTGGAGTCGCTGTAGGAGATTGGTTAATGGTGTTGCCCAGTCCCACCCCTCTTCTTTTGCATCTTTTCTTCCAAATTTCCATTTCTTCTTTATAAGGAAAAGTATTGACATTATAACTAGATGTGTATACCCTCAAGCATGATTCCAAATTCTTGTCTAGTTTGTTTCTTAGCTTTGATTTTAGGAAGCCCAAAGCACTGAAAACTCTCTCATCCTCCACTGAACCCAATATCATGGTTTGACATAGATCAGCAAGCTTGAAGTACTTTGAAATTTCTTCACGCAACAATGTGCTCTGTTTTAGTTATGTCCAAAGCTTTGTTGTCGAGCCCTCTTCATGTGGGTTATGCATTAATTGATATTGATGCTTCATGGTCCTTGAAAAGGTGCCTGATTGCTATCTAAGAAGACCCTCATCTAATATTCTGTTGATAGTCACTCCATTGAATTCTATAGATTTGCAAAATTCCTTTATCAAAATCAACAGCCTTCTACAATAATCTTCCTTATTGTTGAAGGACCAATATTGAGGAAACATAATTGCCATGGCCTCAAGCAGTTGATCATATGGGAATTGTGATATTATTTCAGAGGAAACTCTATAGGCTATGTCCCTTGTAGTAGATGCTATAGACTCAATGATCTTGGTAAACTTTTCCCTTGTAACTCTTGTAGCTCGCTTCTTTGGGGCACTGTAGTACATTGGTATCTGAAATCCCCTTACACAAACACATAAATCTCCATTTTCAACAATCTTTAAATAATTATCAGGATCGTCCAAATCTGTTACTTTTCGCCAGTGATTAAATATATCATCGGATAAATTTATGTCAGTATGATAGAGACTATCGAGGGCTCGACATGACATTTTACGCAACTGAGCATATTCTGCAATATACATGGCTCTTTGCTGGGCTTTTTTCATAATTAACCTCATTTCTTCTAGCATGGGAAGAAGAGATGCCAAAGTCAAAAGTGTCTTTATATTGCTTAACCTCTGAAGTAGGTCGCCACATCTTTGATTTTTTGCATTGTCCCGATTTTGGTACATCAGTCCAATCAAAGATTGATATTCGGAAAATACTCGATGCGCTAGTCCATCCAAAGAGATCTATCTGGTATAAACATCTTTTAGAAGCTTGTTTCCATCGGTAATTCCATCAGCAAAATATTGAAATTTCCTAAAATGCTTGGGACTTCGACAAAAATATGCATACAACTCTCTTACTAAATCTTCAACCTTGTTTACTGAAGGAAATGTCTTCACAACTCTAAAATCAAGATTCATCCTATGGGCCATACAGTGAATGGAAAAAACATATGGTAAACAAGAAACCTGCATCTTTGTGCAAAGACCATTCCTTTGACCTTGCATTACTGAAGCTCCATTCGCTCCAACACATACCAACTTCTTCGCTATTGTCAATTCATCAATAGCTCCATATTCAATTAAATTTCTCTTTACTAACTAAAATAAAGTTTTTGCTATCGCATTGTCTCTCAATTTAGCAACAGATAGTAGATGTGGTTGGTGGATATTATTCTGTATAGTATAAACATGCATGCATACCCACGACGTATTATCTATTGCTATAACTTTGTCTAAGGACAATGCAATAAAGGTTGACTCTTTTATTTTTCTTTGTACTTCCTCTATTTCAACCTGCGCAATACAACTTGCCCATTCCTATCCACTGTTTATCGACCAATGACTGACAGGATAGTTAGGAACTTTCAGAAAGTGTAAAAAACCATTCATTTTTGGATAGTCTGTCATTGGACACCCTCTGCTCAAAATATAGAAAACATTACTTAATTGAACAACTTTTCCATGTTCTTCTACTTCACTTGCTTTTGCAAAAATAACATTAATAGAACCTTGAACTTCACCAGGCTCCGTCTAAAATTTTTGAAACATATAATATTCTTCAGCATTCCTTCTATGTTGACATTGGTCCTTTGTTTTATATCTTACCACTTTTTTTTCCTTACCATCTACAGTTGAGGTTTCGTAAATCTTACCAACATTTTTCTCTATGGTGTCTAGTTTAAGTTGCAACCGCTTTTCCTTTTTATACTTCCAACTACAAATTGCACATCTGCATTCTTCTGGTGGGTCACCTACAATTGGATTGTCCATGGGCTCAATGAATGGATACTTTGCTGCCCAATCAAATTTAAATCTCCTGACCATCTCCTAGTGATGATCAATTTTTTCTTTCAATTTTCCTCTCCCTTTAGTGTTACTGTTAATTGCACCATCATCATCACCGAAGTCGATTGATTCGTCCTAGTACTGGTTATTTACTGGATATTCTTCTTCAAGGTCATCTTCATTAGAGATATCAAGTTTTGCAACTCCGTCACCAGATTTATTAGGCTCCCCAATTTGTTGAATGGACTCTTGTGTAGGTTGAGATTGTACAGGCTCCTCTGATGATGTACCTTCCTTACTTTGACCAACACTATTGCGTCTACCCCCGCCAAAGTATGAAGATATATTTTTGCATTTTGTTGGCCTCTCTTGGACATCTCCACCTTCATTAGTCCTACTCCTCTTCCTATTTAAATTTGACTGTGACATCTCTATCAAATTAAGGCTACAATAAAATACTATGGACTCGTAGTCGTAGTTGTTTCGGTTCTCTACTGATCGCAATACTATGAAGAAGGCTCCTTCTTTCAGCATGTTTCAATAATGAAACTCATATATCTTAAATAGACAACTACAAATAAATCATTTTCATTTTGGCGAATGGGCCGACCGCTACATATGATAAGAACTAATATTTGGTGAAGCTCGCGTAATTTCAAGTAATCGAGTGGGCGAATAGGGTGGGAATTTGGGACCCCATTGTGTGTGATGCATGGCGAATTGGGTCCTAGGACAAATAAAAATTTCACATAGGAAAATGGGAATTTGGCGAATGATGATAGTCAAAAGAGACACTCAATTAATTCTGTGGCAAATAAGAGTAAACATTAAAGAAAAAATATGGGCGAAGAACCCGACTACCAAACTAAAATTACATAATAATAGTGGTGAATGTTCCGACCACTATATGAGTATTTTATAAAATCTGGGCGAACCAGTCAACTAGTATATAGTTTTTTTTTTGCCAATTTCTATAGCCCGATTGGGACATATTTGCCAATTGGCGACTAATCGCCACTAAAAAAATCCCTGCCTAGGATAGATCTTAGAAAAACATCTTTTAGCAAGATGAAACCATTTTTGTTGTTAAAAAATCCATTGCTAAGAAAAAATGACCCTATTGGAGAAGATCTACAAAAACATCAAGTAAATCTCTCACAATGTGCAAAATCAGATTCTTGGAGAGAAAATGCATGTGTTCTTCCAAAATTGGACTTTTTAGGAGGCACAACATGTTTCAAAATATGTTTTTGGTTGAAATCACAGCTTTTTGAGTGACGTGCATATTTTAAAAACTTCCAACAAGGTAAATCGAACATTTTAGGGTGCACGACACATTTTAAAACATGCATTTGGTCAAAATCGCACCTTTTGGAGTCGAATGCATATTTTAAGTTATAGCTCACATTTTTGATGCAACGACACATTTGAAGTGAAAGTTCACACTTTTGGTGTAATGACACCAAAAAGGTCCACTTTTGATAGTCTTATGGTTTTAAGTGAAACTTTATATGTAGTGACATGTAAAATGTTCACTTTTGATAACTTAAAGTCATTTAACTAACATATATCAATTTAATTTCATTAAAATGTTACTTTAATGGGACATAAACAATATTTATATATCATATTAAAAATATAACACATAAGTATCATTTAAAAAGTAAGATTTAAATCAGCATTTGATTTAAATATCAAAAATTAAACTGAAACTATATAGTTTATATAGTGACTTTAAGTGAAAAATCAAAAAGTAACTCAACTTAAAATTATAACATAATGTACACTATAGTTACTTTAAGTGAAAAATTTAATGATAAAGTAACTTAAAAACATAACATAAAGTGAATTTAAGTTATATTTTTCAAAAAGTGAATGTCAGATTAAAAATATAATAGTCCACTTTCGAGGCACTGAAACGTCCATAACTCTTGACTAACAACTCCAATTACACTCTAGGTTAGGCCAAATCGAAAGGAAAACCAAAAGCCATGACATGAGACAAACTAAGCGACTAAAAATGAACAAATGCAAACTCAAAAGCAAATAAAAGGATGATGATGGCTTCAAAAACCAAGCAAATGCTTGATAGAAAACAAAAACAAAAAAACCTGACGAAAGCTTTCAATAAAACAATTTGATATACGAATTGAAGTTGATTGATTGATCAACATTGAGCAATTGAATACCAAATTCAACTTAGAGAGATGCGAAACTAGCTTGAAAAAGTTTCGTGCTGTTACCAACATTTTGTGGTGACAAAATGCAAGACAACAAGCATTATGTATGAAAAAGCTTTTAGGTTGCTCTAAATATACTTCTTCAATCGTGCCATTTAGGTATGCAATCTTTACATCTATTTGATGGATCTTCCATCTCTTTGATGTTGCAATAGCAATTATGACTTTTAATAAAGTCTATGTTGCAACTGAGGCAAAAGTCTCTTCATAATCAATTTCCTCTGAGAGAAACTTTTGACAAAAAAACTAGGCTTTGTGCTTCTCAATGCTACCATTTGTAGAATGTTTGATCTTGAAGAGCCATTTTGATGATACGACATATTTTCCTTTGGGTCTTGGCACAATAGCCCATACAGGCCTGAGTAGGTGAATTATGGTAAATAGATGTTCTCTCGAAGAAAGCCACAAAAGCCGAGAATTATTTTGGAAAGTGGCATTGTAGTTCTCCAAACCTTGTGTGTTCATTGCCGATAACAAACATCCTCAAGGTTGTTAGACCCGAGAGAGCCAAGGGCAACTCAAATGCTTAAGTGACCAATAATGGGGACACTATATTGGTGGATTACATCAAAGAACTTTATGTATATGTTTTGAACAGATAGTATTACTCTCTCTAAGAACTAGTCCAAGCAACTGTTGATTTAGTAGTGCAATATATGGCAATGCAATCTTAGGCAATTATTTTTGTTCATGTCACATAGTATGCTATCTGGAAAACTGTTCTTGGGAAGGAACATCTGAACATTTGATTATGCTGATTTTCATTTGAGTTGAGCACTAAAAATAATGTTAAGAATATAGTGAATTGCAATGCTTTTCCATCTATTATAACTATTATAAATGGTCTTTTTCTTTCATTCCATTTATAATGCATGGAAATATAACACAACGATGGCAGAAAATTTTAGTTGCAGTTCTTATTAAACAATGATTAGACGGAAATGGGTGTCTATCTGTAGTAGATAGTCCATTTTTTCATGCATGTTAGCTTATAAAAATAAACCTGTGTCGGCTCAATGCTGATTAGAAAATAGTGAACATAGAGTATAGTCTCCAAAATAAATGTGTTTTCATTGAAGTAGACAATCTTAACAATATTTCCATCTCATCTGCAGCATCTAGAATGAAGTAAGTTACACTGGCAAGGAAATGATAAATAGGTACCACAGCTAATCTAATTATAATTAGAGGGAAATCTCACTTCCATACATTTCAGTATTTTTATATGAATGTAGGAATAACTGTTAATGTGATTTTATAAGCCGATACAAAATTTCTACCAGAAAGACTCTGGAGAGAAGTGTACTTGGTTGCTTGAATCTGTGCCTCTACTAGCTGAACATATGGTCTGTTGTGAATTCTCAGTAAATTGACACATTGCTCTTTATAATTTCATTGAAATCAGTGTAAAAATATTCATGCAGTATCATGCATTTGTCTTGTACCTCCTAGTTAGAAGATTCTCTTGAAAATGGTTTATGCTAGTACACTTAGAGAATTTGGCTGTTGTTGGATCAATATATAAAGTTTTATGCACTTCATTGTGTATGTGCTAATTTTTTAAAATATATAAATCCTCATGGTGAAGACTCTTTCTGTTCTCAGTTTCGTACAGGGAAAGGGTCATACTCTCTGCATGAGAATGCATGACAATGACAATATTCAGGAATTGGAAAATATTCCTGATAGTTTTATTGATATAGATGATAAGCATTTCCCTATGGTTATAAAATTCCAGAAATTTTTGATAATGTTAGATGAGAGTGTACAGTGCCGATTCTTCCGAAATAGATGTACAGAAGAAGAAAGATACCAGTTCGGTACACAACGATCCGAATATAAAAGATCTCTTGCATTGATGCAAATCATGAGAAAAAATGAAGTCAACTGTAAACGTTTTGACTCAGTTATATTGGTCACATTTCAGGGCTGATTTAAGAAGAGGGCTTGAGTCGTCAGTGGTGTTCATTGAAATAATATCACACATCAAAGTAGTTCAGTATCGCTTGTTTCTCCGGACTTCAAGATGGTTCAGGACGACTACATCAAAATGGCAAAGTGTTGGACCTCGACATTATCTGTCAAACAAAGAGAAGCGGTCTACAAGATATTTATGCAGTATGAAAAGCAAAAAAAAGGGAACAGATTTGTAAAGAATTAATTTATAAAGATATTTATGCAGACTTTTATTAATTTATAAAGAATGGAACAGATTTGTACCAAGCGATATGTGAGTTCATTTCTTCCCAAATCGATGTTTGGAATTTGGTTCTAATTAGTGCGTAGGGATGATTTCACTTGTATGTTTCGACTTTAAATATCTGTTTTGATGCTATGGATTTCATTTGCCAAAATTTTTATATATATTTGACAATATTTATTTATCTAAATGTGTTATTTGCTTAAGCTAAAACTTGGTTTTATACTTTTCTAATTGATGTATACTTGTGTATCCGATCAAAAGAGCAATTTCTAAACATTTAAAAACTGAGAGCTATTTGTAAGCATTCAACAGAGTTTGTGCATTCTTAATATGTCTGAAGCTTTGCAATCGATTGGGAATCTGCCCTCTTTTAGACGCTGCAGACTTATCCAAGTGCAGACTACTTATTTCTCAATGGGCTGCTTGAAAATGGAAGTTTAGATTGGAATGAAAGAGGAATTACGGTACACGGAATTGTGTGAAGTTGGATCTTGTGTGTGGCATACAGAGAGTAAAAGAAAACGTAGCCGGGTGTGCAAGATGTATGAGGTCCGACTCCTCTCATGACTTCCATATAAAGAAGCAAGCCGTGACTTCTTGGCTTCCAGTAGTTTCAAAAGATCATAGGCCGATTCAAAATCCAAGTGCTTTAATCAATTATAAACTAAGGAAAGAATAAAAAGAATGGAAAGAGAGATGGAAAATTAAAATTTAAATATTATTATAATTCGAATGTTATTATATTTTGAATGTTATTATAATCTTATATTTATATATGTATATGTAAATATATTAATGGGACGACATCACATTATTAAATTATTATAATATAATGGTGTCATTTCATTTATATATCTATATGTACGTATATAGATATATCTATTATAATAATAAAGTGAAAGATCATATTAAATCTTTTGAGGTACATTTTATAATTCAATTAAATTATTTATTTAATAGCTCATGCAGTTTTATCAATTATATCTTGATGTTCAAGTCGCTAGGTCCTCAACCCATTTGCTCAGTGATGGTGATGCTCTTGTGCCTAATTCTTTTTTGACAGTGCTTCCACCCTTTCGACGTGCTTCCTACAAAGAAATTCTTCGCAGTTAAATCATATTACTATAACAAATTATTTAATCATAAATAATCATAATGGCTAACCACCTATTCAATTCCATGAATTTATGAGAAATAGTTATAACGATTAACTATCTTACCATTTCGCAGGATGATAACAAATTTAACTGTCAACTAACTTCATGTGAACCTCAATGGCTATATTTTAAATTAGGTCAAAAATTGAGATTTAACACCTTCCTTGTTCCCTTGCGCTGTAATGTACCTTCTTAGATATACCAATATTTGTGCAGTTCCTTTGCAATCAAATAAGAACACGTAACAACACCACTAGAAAAGTATTCAATTTAATTTACATGCTACACGGTTTATTTAGATCTTGTTTATTTAATTGGAGAACAATTTTAGCAACTGTGTTGATGTCAGTTTTGTACCACTACATAACATAGATGAATTGAATACTTGGTACGAAATATCAAACATTGGACTTTCTCTTGAAAAGTAAATGCTCATGAAGACATGAGAAAAACTCTAATGTTCCTTACACCTGTGAATACTAACTTAGTTATATTAATGTGATTTGTTAGTTAATCATGTAGGCGACCTTATGTTGTTCATTCAAGGATTACTGAACTCTTGTTGTGATGGCGATGATGTCTGGCTTTGCAAAGTATATGAGCACCAAATAATGTTGATGGTGATGATGAGGGTGTGTGTTCAAATGAATTATGCCTTCCTAACTTTCTTCTCGATTGAACTCCATTTACTACACTACTCGCTGCCTTACTCCTACTCCTATGAATGGAAAGATTAGCGAATGGATAGGGATTAAATCTGATGAAAGCTTACCAGCGGTGCTACCTCCATAGATGCAATGATTTGAGGTAAAGAAGATTAGATTACCATGCAAGGCTTCCTAACAAGCCACTAGGATGCTAGTGGCCTAGTTTATGGATCCCTATCAAACATCCACTAATATCACCATGCAACTATCCATCTACTCTTACTCTTACTTAACAACTTTCTTGAAATGAAATGTACTTTAACAACTTTAATGAAATTTAACTCTACTAGTTGGAAGTAGAAACCATGTAACAACACCAAGTATTCTTAATCACCATGCAAGTCACAACAATGATAGAGAAACAATTTTGGTATTATCGTAAGCAACAATTTTTTTCAACCCTTTACAAATGAGAGCAAATGGCCTTATATAGAGGTCGAAATTACAACCAATGATAGAGATTGAGAGGCAAAATCAAAGATCTAGATCAAATCCTAGAAACACTAATTAGGGTTGCCACCCCATCGGCCAATGAAAAGATGCCACCTCGTCAATGGACCAATGGAAAAAAAGGAAAAGTGGCAACCAATGAGAAGGCACCAAAATGGTAGCCAATTAGAATCAGACACCTATCCTACCCAAGAAGAAAAGAGAAATTGCCACTTGGGGTTACATCAAATGATCTTCTAATATAATTCTACCATTTTTAAAAATCATTTTAGCCAAAGAAATGAACTTTGCTAGCTTGTCGTGACTTCCTTCATGGGAGGGCAAGGTGTGTCCTTCATCTTGAGCTCAGTTGAATTCATCATGTTGTTTGTCACTTGAAGTGTCTTCTCATGATCCTTCTCACACTCTTTCACATATCTAATAAAGGCACTGATAGAGGCAAGGGTGCACAAATATTTCTTCTTGATGGCAACCTTCCCAAATCATCCAATCTCAACCTAAACTCTATCTCATTAATGTTCTCCTCTTTGATATCTTCAAAATCAAGTGCAGCCCCAAAATCGCTCATCTTGGTTCAAATAGAAGTGTCAACGCCCGGGGTGTGTTGTGTAATCTCATTCCATATCTCTTCAGGTATCCTCAATCTGATGATCAGGGCAACAAACCAAGACTCCACTATACACATTCTTCCTTCATCCACCAACTTGGCTCTCTCCAAATATATCTTTGGTAGCTCAATAAATGCTTGTAGCCTGGGAATGGCTAAGTCCTTGACTGGAAAGAAATCCTTCCACTCACCTTCAAATGTTCTGAATTTGTCTCTAATAGCCACTAATGACCTGAATGTCAAGATAAAGGAAGCCAAAAAATTTCACCCATCTTGAATTATATCACTGATCCAATTTTTGGTTTGGCATAGTTGAGGTGATATCTCTTCTATATTGCTCTCACTGTCTTGTGGAAGGGCTACCTGATGCAAATGTTGAATAGGCTAGCAATCTCTCCAATAGTTGTTTTCGACCTCCAACTTTACAATCCTCTCGTTTTTCTTTCTCAACCTTTCTTTAATTGAAATCATGCCTTCCTGGATCTCCTCACATTCCATGTCAATTGTGATTCTTCCTAAGTTATGCTCAATTATTTCATACTCTTGAGCTACAATCTCATCCACTACCTTGCTAACCTTTGGTATAGCAATTTGAACTCTTTGGTATAGCAATTTGAACTCTTCGGTGACCATCATGATCACTCTTTATTAACTTTGCCACTATTTCTGCAATTTGTTTATGTTTCTCACTATCTTTCTTTTCCACTAACCCTTGAATATTTCAACTATTCGGATAGTCACCACCTCACCTCTTGGCATAAGCATTTTCCTTAACCATAGTGGTGTAGTGCATCTACCCAAATCTGGATTTGGTTTGACTTGCAAAGCATCACCAATGGCACGGCCTCAGGTGCCTAGCTTATTTCCTCAATATCAATTCGCCTATCCTCTTCTTCACTAGTGACCATCACATCATCTCCATACTGGTTCTCCGAGAGATGAGAGTACTTGGTACTATCACTATAACCACTAGATTCTGAATCAGAACTCACCTCTACCGACACCCTTTGTCCACTTGTATTAACCTCTTGGTTTGTAGCCTCAATTATGCTCTCCCTTGATGGTGCTGCACTTTGTCTCTTTGCTAGAGGCTCTTGATGTTCTTTACATTTCTCAACCTCCAAACTTCTCGTCTTGCTTTGAACTACTCTTTGTTGCTGGCTACTGCCCCTATCTTCTTGTCTGACTAACTCCACTGGACCACCTTTTTCTGGTTACATCATCTCATAAGTAAGATGTGCCTTTTGACTTGGTAATTGGCTTAACTTCTCATTGTACCATGACTCAGTGTGCAGATCAACTGTCCTTGTAGCTGCCTATAAGGAAGGATCCTAATGATCTTCCCAATCCACTGGACCCAATTCAGTTCCATCTACTACATCATAATATTCTCTTAGCACATTTTGTCAAGTATCATTCCCTATTCCAAATGAGAAGGTAGTCCCTGTCTCATCTTTAAGTTTCATCATTTTGTCATAATACTCAAGTTGTGTAACCAAGTCCATAAAAACTATCTTGTCAAGTGGGTACCTTGGAAGTCTCTTGGGATAAACTGTACTTCCTACTACTCTAATGTATGTAAATTGCAGAAATTGGATGAACCAACTCCCATACTTCTTAAGTTTTACTTCCGCTTCAAATGAGAGCCTCTTAGCAGGTGTCCCTTATAATATCTTTACCATCTTCATGGAAAAGGTGTCATAAAACATTTTATAATCTTTGGTTTTGTGCAAATGAAGTTGTGGATAACACTCATGCACCAAACATTGCCTCGATCCATTGCCAATCTCTCCTAAGGCCTTAAGTCCAAGATTTTCATATAGTCTTGCAATCAGATAGAAAAGATAGGACCGCATGTAGAATTGCTTTTGATTTTTTATTGTCCTTAGTGGCAACTCTAAATTTTCACTTATAATTCTAGCCTAATCGAATTTTCTCTTTCCATTTTCAATTTTATCAATAAAGTAGTACATCCAGTTCTCAAGTTGCATACCTTGAGCCACACCCATGATCCGACTAAGAAGCACAATAAGATTACCATACTTTGATTTGAAATCTAACCTGGTGAGCTTTGACAACTTGGTAACTCCCTTCTTGCCTATTACATCACAATTTTTGACCTAGCCTGAAATATAGCCGTTGAGAATCGCATGAAGTTAGTTGACAGTTTAATTTGATATAATCTAGCGAAATGGTAAGATAATTGGTCATTATAATTTCAAGTGAAGATGACATGTTAGTTAATCGTTAATCACGAATTTATGGAATTAAGATGGAAGGTTAACTGTTATGATTATTTATGATTTAATAATTTATCTTTCATCATATTATTTTAATTAATACTTATAAACATTTATATATGCATAAATGATTTGACACCATTATAATTTAATTAATAAAGTAATGTTGCTTGTACATTTAAGATTTTAATAATAATGTTATAATTATAATAACATTTCAATTATTATAATTCTCGAATCATAACTTTTCGACTCTATTCTTTCTGATTTAATATTCTTGGCTTTTTAACATTTGGCAAGGAGATCGATCTAATTTTTGAGAAATTGAGTTGTATAATTATTTTTAACTTTATTTTGTTTCTTCTAAAAATTCAATTTGTTTTGCATTCAAAGGTTTCTTGTAACTGAAGGCAGCCGTAGGGTCTAGCCCAATCTATATTGTGGATTCTTTATGGTTTTTTGACATTCTTTTTCCATGCACTCTTCTTCAACTTCCTGTTCTTTTAACATTCCAAGTTCCTTGTATTTGTTGGTAGAGATTGAATCCAGTTCTGATGATATATTCACTTTGAAACAAATCAATATCATATCCACAAGCCAATGTGATAGATAGACAGGTTGATACAAGTGCAGGCTCATCTTAGAATTTGGTGATGGAGAGATTCATGTAAGATATTCTAACTTACGAAATTCGTTTATGTTTTCCTTGGTTGTATGATTGAAATCCTTGAGCTGGCTGAACAGTATGGGGTAGTAAGATGTGATTGTATATAAGTTTACTATACTTCATTACGAGTGTATTATTTTCCTATGTAGTTACGATTTGATGTATGCATGAACCCTGTCTTAAGTATCTAAAGATTGTTGTGTTCTTAGTTTGCCGACTGTCTCTTACTTATCATGGCAATAATTCATATTTAAATCAAATGTCTTCTATTATTTATTCGAATGTATGAAATATCTAATTTTCTTTTAAGAAAGCTATATTCTTGAGTAAAATCAATTACATCTTGTTATAAATATTGAAACTGAGATTGAGTTAATGAACCCAAAACGCCAAGGAATTCACCAGTCAAATGCCAAAATATGGTGAAGAAGGTGCAAAGTATCTAAGTGAAGTTAATCTGAAGGCACCAAGGAATCACTGGCTTGTTGGTTTGAAATTGGTGAGGAGGTGTAGAGATATTTGCAAAACCAGAATGACATCAGAATTCAAATAAACAATAAAATAATTAATGCATTAGCTCATGCATGTTCCACTCACAAAGAATGTTGTCAAGATTGTTGTCAATTTTGAGATCTTTGAAGAACATAATTATGTAATCACAAGTGTGAAATGCTGGATGTATGTAATCTTCTTAAATACTTGATAGAGCCGTCTGCTCTGAGAATTTCGAATACCTGGGACTCACTTGGCTATGTAGCCAAGAAGATGGGTGATGGGGTGAGAGAAAGGAAAGATCAATAATATGAATCAGTATCAAATGTGATGGAACAACATTTATCATTTAATATGAATTAATAAATAGCTCATGCACATTCTGGTTATCATGATCTGCTACTGCCAAGTTGTATGGCGAGTTAATTATAAGGAAGCCCACTAGATGGAAAAATGACCCCTGCCTATTCTGGGTAGGGAGGGCCTTTCTCATCAGAGAACATGTGGGGATAAGTTGTGGTCCTAGGTTGGGTGGTTAAGCCCCTGACAATTTTTCACCTCTTCCCAAGAATATTAGACGTGAGTTAGACAAAGATAAGCTATGCACACAATTGTTTACCTAAAATAGGTAATATTACTTTTATTTATGAGGAGGTAAGATTAAATTGAGTTATTTCATTGTTACTTTTATTTTACACCTAGATATAAGAGATAGAATCATGGATTGCTTTCATTTATATGAATATCGAGTATAAGCATATTTCTAATTTTTGGATACTGCCATAATTAAATAATTGAAGGGAAAGGAATCTGAAGCCCTAGTTGATTGAGAAATATCTGGAAGCCTAAACGATACAGTAATATTGGAAGCCCTAATTTAAACCATAGTTTTGAAAGCCCTATTTGAATCCGTGGTATTGAAAGCCCTAATTAAATCCATGGTAGCAGAAGCCCTAATTGAATTTGTGGTATTGGAAACCCTAGTTGAATCAGTGGTATTAGAAGCCCTAATTGAATATGTGGTTGCGGAAGCCCTAAGTGAGATAGCGGTATCAAAAGCCTTAAATGAACCCAAGGTAAACAATGCCTTAATTGATACAGTGGTATGTGATGCCCTAATTTTATATAATGGTATTTAATGATAATCATCATTTGATTTTGGTTTAAGAATACTGGATAGAAGTCATTTTTGTGGTATTGTTATAGAGGTATTTGTGGACTAACTTGGGTGGTTGCAGAAGCATCCCTATTTGGTTTCAATCACAGTTTTTCGAGGTATGCAGTTTTCAATTTTTGTAATAATTTCAATTGATGGTACTTCAAGTTTTTAAGTTAAGAAATTTTGTCTAACTGATTTTAATGGTAAATCTTATTCACATGAACATGAATGATATAATTCTCTTCCTATGAAATGAAGTAATAACTATATTCTTTGAGTATGTTATTTGATAATTAAGATGTAGAAAAATGAAATGTTACATTACCTTTGTGGAACTAATTCTACTTTAGATGAATGAAGTAGGCCTCTTGGTTACCCTAAAAAAACTTGGTTGTTTGATCCATCATTACCACTATCATGCCTCTATGCTGGAGAATATTGAATACTTCTTCGACCACTTGTCCGATGATGTTAGCTAACACTCTCTTCCCTTCATCAAAAAAGGATGGACTTGGTCACAATATCAAACCGAGATGCACACTCCATTACCAATTCTAGACAAGGCAAGGTAGGAGGGAAAGCTACATTATGTACAATTCCACTCTTGTAGATCTTCTTTGCCATGGGGGATCGTCCTTCCTTCAATCTATCCTTCAACTGTACCATGTTCAACATGCCGATATGAGTATCACTTATTCACCTCATTTTCGAGAAGGTGGTCTTAGGCATCATGCCTTCTTTTTCTTTTTTGATATTCGTTCCCTTTGGGTTCTTGCTTGCACTAACATCCACTGTCTTAAACACTTATTTTTGCCCCTTCATTCTAAATGATATGGACTACACTTATCAATCTCCAAACTTCTTTCTATCAATGGAATCTAGCTTATTTTTTCCTCTTCAAGTCCTATCTCTACACATATCAATCTCCAAACTTCAATCCTAGGGGTGGGACTACCACTTATTTTTGCCTCTTTGTTACCTTAGGATGGACTACACTTATCAATCTCCAGACTTCAATCCTAGGGTGGTCTAGCTTATTTCTGCCTCTCCAACTGTCCTATCATGAAATCTACACTTATATCTCTCAAATTCAACCTATCAATGAAAATGATGAAGTGATGGGTGAATATTGCAAAAAGAAGATAAGGGAAACAAACCAAGCAAGAACAAGGAATAGAATTTGCTTTTAAAACCAATCTTCACCTCTAAAAATGAATAGAATTTTACCTTAAATTCACTTTTACAAATAACCAGGCCTCTTCACATTCAGATTAGATCTTGAAAATTTCTATCCTCCAGCAAAATATGATGCCCTAGCAAAAGAAATGCTTGCAAAAATCTACTGATGTCACTAAATTTTGACCTCCTTGCCAAAATCGCCCAATTTGAAGGAAATCGCTGCCCTAAGGCAGAAGAATCTACTCTAAATCAGAATTTTAGTTCTCCAAATTCACTTAAAATTGCCAAAATTTAGACCTTAAATCACATTGCCTCTTCACCAGATAAAATCACCAAAGCTGAAGAAGAAAATCGTAGCCCTCAGAGGAAAAATTAGACTTCAAAATTGTTGCCAATCTCGTAAAACTTAGGCCCCTTCACCACAAATTTGACATAGGGAAGAAATCACCCAACCAAGGAAAAAAAATCACCTTAGCTAGAAATTTGCTCCCTAGAAGAAAATCGCTCCAACTTGCAAGAGGAAGTGGAAAGAATGAAAGAGGAAATAAGAGGGGGGACTCTTATACCAAACTTTTTGCCTCTCCAAGTGGGCTGACTTGCTTGGAGGGAAACAAAATTAAGTTAGTCCCTCAATTAATGGTCCAAAGTTAAATGCAACATTAAAATTACTTAGCCCTATAGTGAAAGTGGCCCATTTAATTGCCAGTTTGATCCAAAATTGCAAAATAGAAACAAGGTAAGCCTAGGAGATTCCAGAATTTTTATTTAACAATGCTTTGGTGCATAATACAAGTGTCATATTTATAATACGAGTGTGCAACCTAACTTCCTCTTCATGCTTCTCACTTAAGAGGCTTCAACTTCAAAACATCAAATTATAACATAAAGTTCTTTTATAATAATGAAGCTTCATTAATCAATTAATACATATGAACCCCATCAATTAATAGCTCAATCATATGTAGACAACAACCAACTGTGAATGCCACCATTGCCTTGCCAAATATAACACTTACCCAGAATAGGCTTATTATAAATAGCAAGTCTGCCTCGGAAACCCTCAAAACTCTTTGTTAGCTCACAAGGGTCGCAATGATGAACTGACTTAGACAATTCTAGGAACCTGCTAAAAATGGGGACATTACATGCATTGTTGAGAAGTGCATCAGCAAAACCTTTCCAAGCATTATGGATATTTTGCTTCCACAATTTAAGGTGCATCAGTCAAGTAGATAAAATGGATTTATGGAAGTCATCAATAAAAATGGCAACCTCTCCTTATTTTCAAATCTTCGATTTGTTGTTGCATTGATATTTAGGATTACCTATTGTTACATCTCAATTTTTGGCTCAATTTAAAAATGTTCATATTGCCGTTGAGGTTTCATGTGAAGTCAGTTGATAGGTAAAATTAGTTATGATCATGTGGAATGGTAAGATGCTTAATCATTATAATTTCATATGAAGTTCACATGCTAGATGATGATATTTTAATGCTATCTTGGAAAGTTGGTTTTTCATCATGAATTCATGGAAAGTAAAATGCTGGTTAGCTGTTACGATGGTTTATGAATAATAAGTCTTAGGGTAATTATGATTATATTAAGGAATATAATATTATCATAGAGAATTTCTTCCCTATAGGACCACGTTGAAGGGGGGAAGCATTGCCAAAAATGAGTTTGGTACGGAGGGCACCACCTACCATTGAGCAAATAGATGGGAGTCCTAAACCACCACGACCAAGAATGAAACGGCTAGACAAGAAAGAAGTATAAAAGATGACCATGAGCTAACCAATTAAATTAAAAACATTACAAAACTCAAATAATAAATTATACCTTCCTTTTTTGGATGCTTTCAGTATATCTTTCAAATGCTATCATGTCTTAGTATAGTAATATAATGCTTAGATTCATACTTGTGTGAGTATAATATATATGTATGTATGTATGTATGTATGTATATGCATGAAAATTACTAATTCACTGTATGTATATATATATAAAATCTACTCAGACAAGCATGAGTATATAAGAACAACATTAACATACTAAGGCATGGTTGTAGATGATGTTACCACCTTTAGTCTTTTATTTTCAAACTTGGCTATGGTCTTTTATTTATTTCATTGTTGGGTGGTGGCTTTTTTTACCATGACGCTTCTTATGTGTCAGACTTTATATTGAAATATATTAAATGAAATTAGAAGACCCGTGCGACATTTCTTGCCACCTCAATCTTTATTGAATAACTGAGCATGCATGGGTGACTTCTTGATTCTTGGCTCGTTTCTTGAGAATGTTAAAAATATGCAGTTGCTCTCTTTTTTCCTGTCGAGTGTTCTTGACATACTTTATTGGTTCCATAGAATCTCTTTTTATTGATGCCAAGTTTCTCTCTAGAGTCTATTCCTTAATCGGTTGGTGATATTGTGTTTGAAGTTTGGTTTACATTGCCAAGCCGTGAGTAAACCAGTACGTTGAGCTCGATCAAATTTGATTGAAGTAACAAAAGCGGTTGCATCCTTCTATCCAATACCAACCAAATTCAACAACTGTATCTGCAGAAACATTTTGAATTATCATTGCTCTAGAGCCATCCTTTCTTATTTATATTAAAAGCCATAATCAGATGGAGATCGCTAGATGCATTCTTTCATTATAATTTGTACGAAGAGGTATTTTTGTGATTGCCGAAAGGCTATGCATGTGATATATTTTGAATTTGAATGCACTTATGTACCTCTGTCATGAGTACCAAACCATACAGGGATATGTTTCATATATATCCTTGAGATGGGAAAGGTTCTCTATAAATGTAGGAAATAATATTCAGAATAAAGGCTTAAGTATCTTATAATGCCATAAGCCAGAATTTGCATGAATATGGAAAATGTATAAGCATTTTATTTTTAAAATACTTTTCATGCATTCAACCTTGCAAGCAATCATCCATGAGGACCAACATGGTCGAGATGAAAGGGAGAGAGTGGGAAGAATCCTGTAATGAAAAAAAGATACAATCAGTAACAACATTCAAATTTAGTAACTAAGTTAGCTCATAGAATCCCTTGTATGGATTCTTGTTGTCAAGTTGAGTGCTGGTTTGTTACTTTGGCACTAAGTTGATAAGTGACTGGTCAGTAGTGTCCCAAGCCTAATTCAAGGGTACTGAGGGCCTTTCATAATCATTCATCGCAGTGTCGCTCTAAGCACATTGATGTGCACACTCACTTTGTTTGTCATGTAGTTGAAAAAGGCAAGCTAAAAGTTGTAAAGATTGACACAAAGATCAATTGGAAAGTTATTTTCATGAAGGTTGTAGCCAAAGAGAAGTTGGAATGTTCCATGACTTCTCTTGGACTTGTGAAAAAAAGGTGAAGTAGTGCTTAAGCAGGGTATTGGATGATAAGTTGCAGAATTGGTTATCCTTCAGGTGGGAGTTTGTTCAAATGTGAATGCCAATGGTCATAATTCTTTTTTCCCTCTAACTGTGTCTCTTGATTTGACGAGACTCTTCATGTATAATGTAATTGGAGCCTTTATATATGTTCCTCCTACATTATTTATATTCAAACTTTTTTACATTAATTATACAATACTCTGCACAATTTGGATGTAACAACAATTGTGGTGACCCAGGAGAAATCTGGTGTTGTATTTTCTCTTGTTTTAATTTGTTTATTCATCTGCTGTTTTCATTTTCACAATCAATTACGAGATGTCTAATGGTGAAGGCAGCATATAAAGAAGAATATAGTTTGATTTAAATTGCCATCAATGGGAATCAATAAATGTAACAAAACCAAATCACAGAAATGGAAAGAAGACTCTCCAGGAATAGTCATGGGAACCCTGTGGTGGCAGATAGTTTCGTCACTAGAGTTCATTACAGGGTCCATTTCTGGAAACATAAAAAATTGAAGTTGCTACATTGGAGCAAACTGGGTATAGAAGAAGATTTGAATATTATTATGGCCAATGATGAATCAATATTAGTTTTACTCTCCAACACTTTTAAATGCATTTGCTGCTACTCAATTTTTTTTAACTAAACAAAGAACATAAGTCACTATGTATAAGGGGCCATCAAAAAACAAATGATCATTGAACCAAACATTCAAAACTTGAGGATGCTGTGAAGTTTCATAGGAGATCAACAAACAGAGGGTCATGGCATCATTGAAACACGAAGGATGTCTTTAGCATTTATACAAGGAGTAACAATATAAATTGATAAAAAAAAAACTCAAATCGTAGAGAAAAAGGACCATGTGAATGGACAAAACAGAGTTTTCTAAAGCTTTAGCATCAGCAGAAGCAACTCTAATAATTTTCCCACAACCATGAAATAAAGGAAGATGTTTTGAGATAACCGACAACAATGATACAATAAAGACCATTGAAAATAAGACAGGTAGCCATTGTGAAGTTTAACATATGCAAAGGAAAAATAGTAAGATAACATTGAGAGTATTAATAGAACAATAAGCATCGTACATATATATGAAGATAATGATAAAAGGATACATCCATCATTTAGGAAGCTCTTGAGAAGAGCTAAACACATGCAATGAGTGGCTACATAATCAACATGAGGGAATTCCAGTCATGCCATTCAGATGCACGATGATACCTAAGGTACTAGGCGAATATGGATCTGTGATCCCACAATACGACAACATATGCAGATATTGACATAACAACGAAAACATATATACATAGTGAGGAGTAGTTGATTAATATTTATGAAAAGAAAATTTTACATATGTCAAAGTTGAGAATTTTTAGAAGAGCCCGATAAAACATAAAAATCATTAATATTAAGTATTGGTAATTAATTTTGCCAATAGTGGCATGTTGTGATGGTTAAGTTGTTGTGTTGTTATCCTTGCCATCAAGGTTCAAATCTCATGGGGATGAGGTTCTCCATTTGTGGTCTCACTGGTTCATAGCTCCAGGTCAAAGCATTTACCCCTCTTTAAAAAAAAAAGTATTGGTAATTAAAAGATGAAATGAATGTGCATAACTATAATTATTAAAATAAAAAGATATAACTATATGGCTGTCACTTTTTGTCTAAGAAATGTGACCTTCAATTGAGATTAAAGATATAAGTAGAGAATATTTCATTTTGAGGAAGATATCAATACAAGAGACATTGAACCAAGAAGACAATTTTGGAAGAGAAGCATGTACAAAATAATATATTTCTTTATAAGGAATAACATAAATATTAAAGCATGACTTTAATATAAATTTATATATTATATTTTGTATAATAAATAAAATACCCTTTTTGGTTTATTTTTACATGAGGCAAAAAGATTACAATTAGAATGTTAATTCATCCTTTATGATCAATAAAGGAATTATTGGATTATTTTGACGAGGGCTTCTTTTGCACTGGATATTTTCTACATTTTGTGTTCAACAATCAGGGATGGTGTGAAATATTCATGTGTTTTCTCATATCTTGTTACTTGGATTTCCTACCTAAGAAGTTAAATTCCTTTTGGCTAACATAGAATTGCATACAAAATTCATCTTTTGTAGAGCTCTAGAGTAATTGTTGATATTTTGATAAATATTGTCTCATGAAGTTGTACGTAATAGTCTTGATTTTGATTGACTCTATTGCCCAAATTTGCAAAGGCACTGATTGTGCTTAAATCATTGCAATATAATTATCGAATTTATAGTTGAAGCCAAAAATCTATATACTTTCTTCTTGCAAGCATCTAATCAATTATTGATAACCTTATATAAAACATTCAAACATTTCAAGCAATCACATAGTTCTTTATTTAATCGAGTTTGAGGATTTTTCCAACCGAATAATTTAGAAAGACTAAATTCGCTATAGAACTCTATGGGAAGCCACCCAACGATGGATATAGGAATCCATCTCTCAAGGTAGGGGGTGGGAGGTCGAGTGTCTAAAGTAAAGGCACTCGCCTCCCTAGGGGACCCCCTGCATGTACGGGCTCCTTTCTATAATAGGGCATTTGTCAAGCCCCCCTACAGCCTGACCCCTACTATCTATAGGACCCAATACTATAGCTACCATAGAATAGTAGGGGGCCCTTGTTGGCACCCACCACCTAGGGTGCTCAACCCCACCCTACCCTATAGTACGGGTGGGGGCCTACCAATTTTGAACTAGGTGATCAGCTTTGGAGTGAAGGTTTACCTGCCTAAGTGTAGCAAAGCCTAAAGTACAGAGTAATTGAAGTGATTCTCGTTCGTTTACCAGAACTGATAGGCAGTCCTATTAGAGAATTAGAAAATCTCCTAGATTTTCAATCAATTGGTTTGGGAGCCAACATATTGATGACTCTGCTAGGGAGAGTTGCTCACAATTAATATTATGAAGTTAACTAGAATTTCAAATTTTGTAGATTAGAATTAGATAAGAGTTATATCAAGTTGTTTGGATGTGTGCTCTATTGGAAGCAAGAACCTAGAAGATCAACAAATTAATACATTCCTTGAAAGAGGTGACTATTCCATTCAGTAATATATCAGTTGGTAGCTCTTTTGAGGGAGAAAATTCAAAAGGAAATGATTTTATAAAGAAGAGACCGGGTACTATGGATAATATGTAGTTGAATACGAAGGCAATTTATGCTAGATGCATTTATCAATTTGGAAAGGTATGAAGGTATTGCAACACATTTGTTTATAAGGATGGTGAATATTTTTCAAGAAGTGCCTTCAAACATCATGCCTGCATCCAAGGAATTCATAAGAACGTTCCATGAGTAAGAAATTTCACTAGATGACCCTGACCTGAAGCTTCTTTTTCAAATATTAGATGGAGGCATCAAAGATGAAAAAAAGTATATTGAAGTGGGACAAGAATGAAACAATGTTTTAGATATGAACAAAGAAGAAACTTTGGATAGTCTAAGGAAGAATCTATCCATGGAGAGACTTGTGCAACAACAAATGTCAGCAAATGTAAAAATAAGGAAGAGGGTTGTCTTAGCATGGAAAAGATTTCAGCCTTGCTAGGCATAGAATATCATAAACATATTGAGAAAAATGGTCCAAATTTTTTCTCAATCCATCACAATGCACAACTTAATGGATCAGGATATATTCAAGGGGTGCTTGATGAAGGAAATGATAATTCTCTAGAGTCCAATTGTGAAGATGAAATAGGACTACATATGCTAGGCAAGAAGGGGGATGAAGAGATAATGCTAATGAAGATATCACTCTTGTTGATCAAGCAGATGATGGTTTTCAAAAGGATGAATTTAGTATATGATTTGCTGATATCTTGTATGCTAAAACACTTGTGAAGATGAAATAGGGCTACATACGATAGGTGAGAAAGGGGATGAGAAGATAATGCTAATGTAGATATCAGTCTTGTTGATCAAGCAGATGATGATTTTCAAAAGGATGACTTTAGTATACAATTTGTTGATATCTTGTATACTATTTGAAGAAGTAGAAGAAGATATACTCAAGTCCTCAATGTTATTGAATTCATTGTTTGAAGAGGAAGCAAATGAAGATATGTGTGAGTTCTCTATATTCTTGAATCCATTATTTGAGGAAGATTTTCTATGCAATCAAGCTCATCAAGATCATGATGAACATAGCAAGCCTACTTGTTTACCACATAGGTTAATTAAGAAATGGCACACAGATAATGGATATGAACCACAATACTCCTTTATTCACATATGCCAATAGATTACATAACTGGTGATAAGATGCTTTACAATGACCCCAGAGGGTGTATAAATACTTTCCGCCGAACCTTCTAGAAGAGGTCCATTAGCATGAACCCATTGGCTACAAAATCTTCACCGATGACAACACCTTGTCGGCTACAGTTTCTACTGATGACATCATCCCACTCAAAAGAAAAAGTCATCTCCTGATGACTAACGAAATAGGAGACAACAACATACAATAAAATGAAAAATACTAGAGAGAAGGTGGTGCCCTTGAAGAATGTTGTTATCGATGCAACTCATAGACTTGCTCCATCCAGATGCTTAAATCCTTCCGTATCTGTGAATTAACCTCAAAAGCCTCCTTCAGGAGAAGCGTTGCATCCATAGCCTGCTTCCTTGCTAACTACAACTCCTGTTCTGCTACATCCTTATCCTGTACAACTGCTTCCTTATCCTACAACAACACTACCCTTTCAACTGCCCATGCTTCCTGTTGAGTGGGCAAATCCACTGCTAACTTCTCTCTAGCCTCCCTCTCAACTGCCAGAGATTCCTCAGCGGCAATCCTGTCTGCTACCCTATCCGCCTACGGGCGTAATAAATCTCCTTATACAGTGCCACGATCTCATGTGCCAGCTTCTCCAATGGAGTGTTGTGCGGCCCCAACTCTAGTTCACTGGTCCAATCTGCCAACATCTCTGGTGTCTTGACTGCTGGCCAACCTGTCTCCTCAAAACATGAACAAAACCGCTATAGACAGATCTCCCTGATGAAAGATCGAACTAAATGCCACTCCCTCTGTCAAGTCATAGCCTACAATGCCACATCATGTCCCTTCTGTACTGCCACCTTCATAGCCCTAAGGTAGTCTTTGTACCTATGCTCATTCGACCCATAATCCTCCTTTGAAAAACCCTCCATCATCCACTCGACATCACTATTTTGTTCCTCATCTGCGGGGAGCATGCCCACATCTGGTGTGGCCTCCTCTTCTCTCGGCACAATCATGACCTATGACATCCCCACCTCTTGAGGCTCTAGTACTATAGTTGATACTCCTAGGTGCCTAGGGGACTAGATGGATAGACCAACCTTAGCAAGGATAAATTGAAACTATTGTCTCAAGAAAGTGCTGGCTCTATCCATCACCTATGGCTACTCTGACTATGCAGACTCCATGCCCTCCTCTTGCTATGTTGGCTGGGCTGACTGCACTGTCTGTACTAGCTCGACAGATGCTAACAAGGAAGACGAAATGGTGATGACTATATCACAATCAATCACATCCAAGAAAACTTGAGGCTCAAGCTTTAGTGTTGGTAATTCGACACTTTGTGAGGCTGGCTCTACTGGGAAAACATCTACTATGGTCTTAGAAAAAGTCACTCTTGGAGTGGTTGCTAGTGCAACAAAAGCTGTCGACGGTGGGACACGTTCTGCTACTTCCTTAGGGACATCTAGTACAACCGACAGGGTCATCGCAATCGGTGCATGACATTGACTAGAAGGGGGAATGTGTGACATGGGAGCAGACAAGTGCGACGAAGTTGAAAATTGTGGCGAGGTGAAAAATGTGGGCTCACTATCTGCTAGTTTGTTGCCAACCTCTGTGGAAGTACTCTCTTCCTCATACCCCGCCCTGCTCCTTTCCGAAGTCTCCTCTCGTCCACTGTCAGTGTCCCCATGCACCGCTTGCAATCCTTGAAATACCTTTTTCCATCCTACGGATGTCCCACCTATGTCCAGATGTCTCCAATCAAATATCGAAGGTTCTCCCTATGCCAACTTCCCTCGAGGTGGTGCTTCAAAATCATTCATGGGTATCTGATTAACCGCTGCCTCCAGAAACAAGCCAATCACATGATATGGCATAAAGAATGTGCGGTATTGAAGTGTCATGAATTCCTCCATCCTGTCGACAAGGACTAAATCCCAATCATACACCGTACCCTGCATGATGCCATTCATGAATACAACCTGTGGCAATGCAATATCTAAAGCTCGAGTCACACCCGTCAACCTACTCTTGATTACATCCATAACGCACCTCCAGTGACCCTCTCGAATGAAATCTCTATGGAGCCCTTTGCATTTTGACCCCTTAACCACTATATCCATCTCCTCGGATGAAAGATCGTGGCCCACTAGCCATATCCAATGTTCTTTTCATTCCTGAGAGAGCTTGTGATTCTTAATTTCCACTTTCTTACCACCAAGGCCAGGGATGCCAAAAACCCTAGTGAAATCCCTAGGTTTAAAGGACACTGTCATCTGATGCTTTTTGTACATAAATGTACTTGTTCTAATTTTTTGACTATATGCCTTTATCATAGTTCAAAAAACTGATTCAAATAACCAGATGGAGAAAATTGGAAGTTGGATGGCCCAATGCACCTATGCCCATATCAAAATCTATTTAATCTGGTCTACCTCCAAGGTCTCCTACCACCATTTTTGGCATTCATTGCCATTAAGACCCTCAAACTGGACAGTGAGATGAGTGAGTTCCTCCCTGACTTTCTATTTCTTGGTATTGGAACTTAACGGCCTTGTAACTTAGATCCCAGATGCCAAAACCCTTACATTCTTTTCCATATTTGCCGCCAGCTGACTCTTCCACTACTTTTGTTTGCCTACCAATTCCATGGAACAATGAATCCTTCCTTATATAAGTTCCCTCCATCCGTTACAAGAAAAATCCCACCCCACGGAAGAGGCAAAAGAACCTGTCATAGCCAATTAGAGGACACAAACACACCTTTCCCACGAGAAAGCTAAAGCAGTAGGTAACCTCAGAAGGAATCTTGAATCTCTGCTCCACAATGAGAAACGATACACATCCAAACAAGCTTTTCCTTTGAAATTTCTTCTTTGTCAATGAAAACAAAACTTTGAGAATCAAGGATCATAGTTGGAGTAGATTTTTCTCAGCTCATTCCCAACATAGTCGGGCTTATCAAAATTTGATGTGTTCTACTACTGTTCCCTCAATAGGCCATATGGAATATGCATTGCTACGGTGCAACTTAGTAAGGATTGGTGAAGTTCGATGCCCTTGGCTTTTTCCCTTCCACTATGTGAATTCCATGGGAGATTTGAACTGGAGGAAGACTGTGGCAAACCACAACCTGTGGGAGCTAGTTAAATGCATGGGCCAATAGTCACATGCTCGCAGAGATAGATAAATCTAGCAGAGAAGAACCCCTATCTTGGAACAATGGAGTTGTCAAACCTTTGCACTGAGATTATTGTGCGTACACCAACCCAAGAGAAACTACAATCTACAACTTGGCATCGCTTAATCTCCTAAGATTTGTAAGAGAACACGGGGGCTCCCACATTATCACGACGCAAGGGAGGAAGATGGACAAACTGCACGCTAGATGATCACACGCGAAAGAAAAGAAAAAGAAAAAGCTTGCGAAAATGGATAGCGCCAGGAAAGGAATCTGTGGGGAGATAAGAAGACTCTGCAGAAGAGAAGACCTCGCGGAAAAGGTTCTGCAGATAGTCTGCTGTTAGGAAAATCAATCTTCTCTCTCTTTTTTTTTTTTTTCTTTTTCAAATTTTTTTTGAATAATATACAATTCTTTCAATTTTGCCTTGGGGTGTCATCGTTCAAGAAAGTCATCTGGTCGTTCTGCAATGAAAGCGAAGTCTTTTTGGCATGGTAGATTTTTAATTTGGACCCATTGATTGCCTGAGGTACCTCTTGCCAGTCCAAGATTGGCAATTTGATTGCTCCATTGTCGCTGACCTCCCCTATCTGGTAGGGTCTGACCCATCTAATCTTGAACTTCCCTAGTTTGATTTCATTGTGACCGTTGTACTTTAACACCAACTGCCCTGGCTAGAACTTGCTAAGTTTTAGATGCTTATCATGCCAGACCTTGCATCTATTCTGTGTCACTTCTATTGCCCACTATGCCAACAATCACTTCTCCTCGAGCTTATTCAAAGTATGCAGCCACTCTGTTAAGCTTTTGACATCACCTAGCTTGTTTTCTAGTGCTATTCATAGGCTCAAAATCATGAATTCTGCTAGTACCACTACCTTCTATCCGAACATTAACTGGAATGGCATGTGGCCTGTCATCACCTTATACGTTGTGCGATAAGCCCAAAGGGCGGTAGGTAAGTTTTCCTCCCAATCTACACCTTCAATCACATAAGACTTGTAGATGATTGATACCAAAATTTTATTTGTAGCTTCGGCCTATCCATTTGCTCTCGGGTAGTACGGACTTGACAGTGAATGAAAAATCTTGAATTGGGTGGTGAGCAGTCGAATCACATGATTAAAAAAATATCCTCCCCTATCACTTGTTAACTATAATGGAATTCCATACCTGGTAATGATCTACTTGTAAATAAAATTTTTTTTGCTCACGACCGAGTTATCTAGTAATGCGCATGCCTCCAACCACTTGGTCAACTCTATTGTGATAATGATGTACCGGCACTGCCTAGCCTTGCTCACCTTCAGGGGTCCAATGAAATCCAATCCCCGCCACTCAAAGAGTTCCTACGTGTGGAGGGGTTAAGTGGCATGAAGTCTCATTTGAGCAGCTTCCTGGCCCATTGGCAAGTGTCACATCTGACAACCCATTCCTGCATGTCATTGTACACTGTTGACCACCAGAGTCCTGCGAGCAATATCTTTCATACAGTAGTGTTAGGTCCCATGCGTCCTCCCATGGTACCCTCATGTGCTTCTTTTAACACCCAGGGTATCTCCTCTTCTGACACACACCACCGAAGAATATGATCCAGTCCCATTTTGTAGAGCAATCTGTTGATCAACTAAAAATTATGGCTCTTGATTATCAACTTACGCCTCTCATTTGCTGGCATCTCACTAGGAAACTATCCTGTTGACAAGTATTCTCCAATACTCCTATACCATTCTGATAGTACTACAATCTAAAATAGCTATGTGTCAGGAAAGTCATCATTCACCCCATCTGCCAGTTCCCCTATTTTGATCCGCGATAGGTAGTCAGCGTTGACATGTTTCTTCCCTAGCTGGACAATGATTTGGAAAGTAAACTCCTACAACAGAAGTAGCCATCTGTTGATTCTCCCTTGAATGACAGGTTTGTTGATCATGTACAATAGAGCTTGGTGATCAACATAGAATATGAATGGTGTGGCGAGCAAGTAATGACAAAATTTTTGCATGACGTAGACCATTCCCAATGCTTCTCATTTGGTCATACTACAGTTCTACTCTGCTTTTGATAACAATCAACTGGCAAAGTATATCGGCTAGTCTAACCCGTGGCTGCCTATCTGTGCCGGGGTTGCTCCAATTGTATAATTCAAGGTATCAACATGCACGTGAAATTCCTTATTCCAGTCCAGATATGCCAAGATCGTTGTAGTAGCCAATTGTAATTTCAACCCTTCAAACACCTCATCCTGTTCTTTGTCCCATCTAAATGATTCTCCTTTGCAGGTTAACCTGTCTAACAAGTATGACACCTTGGCAAATTTTTTGATAAATCTCCTGTAATAGCCTATATGTCCGAGAAAAGACTTTACCTCTATCACATTAGTATATGGCTACATTTCTAGGATGACTCTCACTTTGTTTGGGTCAGTCTTCAATCCTTCCTTACGATGTGTCTGAGTAGTCTTCCCTGCAGAACCATGAATTTTCACTTCTTGGGGTTCAATGCCAGTCGTGCCCTATGACATCTCTCCATACATTCACCAAGTGCTACCAAGTGTCTATCTTCTACACTAAATACTGACCAATCATCGAGGAATGCTTTGAAGTTTCCCATGGACATCTTGTCAAAGATGTATAGTATAATCCGCTGGAAGGTTGTCGGCATGTTGCACAAATTGAATGGCATCTGATTGTATGCATAGACCCCATCTTTGATGACAAATGTAGTCTTTAATTTTTCCTCCTCCACTATAGAGATATGATTGTAGCCAGAGAACCCATCCATAAAGGAGTAAATTTCATGTCTGACAACCTCCTCCAGAATGCTATCTGTAAATGGAATTGGAAAGGGATCCTTGATCGTAACTGCATTAAGACATCGAAAATCCACACATATCCAGATCTGGGTGGTGTCTTTCTTCAATGAGATAACTATAGGTGACAACCATTCACTTGTCTGCACCTTGAAAATAACTTTGGCCTCCAACATCCTGTTGATTTCTTTCGTGACCCATGCCACATAGTTCTTGTTCATCCTATAGGGTCACTTCCGTACAGGTACCGCTCCTTTGATCAATGGAATGTGGTGCACACACAACTTCAGCGGTACACCCTTCAAGTCCTTGTATGTCCATGCAAATACATCATTGTATTCCAGGAATATCTTGAATGTTGTTTCTTTGAGTACCAGATCCCAATTATCTCCCACTAGAATGTTCTTCGATGCTGCTCCATCCCCCAAGTTCATTGCTTGTAGTGTAGCTTCATTATACTTGATTGTCTCCCCCTTACTGAATGTATGGGTGGGTGTAACATTCAATGGTGCATCCCCCTCATTTAACTCAGTGAACTCCTTTGGAAATTTATCCTCCCTCGGACCTTCCTCAATTGTCAGTACATTGCAACTCTGGAATAGCTCATAATCCTCTATTTGCCAGTGGTAGAGACTGTTGACTGAATCCAAGTCATCATCTATTGATCCCTTGTCTAATCACAAGACTCCCTCTCAATCTAGTTCCATAGGTTGTCTTCCTTCATCCTCCTCTACCTCAAAATCTGATGACAAGGCCTCTTCCTCGACCATTTGAGTGTGAAGATCAATAACAAATTGTTGGCCTTTACTTTCGAGTGACAAGGTGTTCTTCTTCCAATTATGTCTTACTCTGGCTTGAATAAGCCATTCGTGGCCAAGTATAGCATCATATCCTTTTCTCTTCAATGGGATCACGACAAAGTCCAACAAGAATGGTTGTGTACCAATCGTCACCAGCTATGCCATGAGAATGCCCAGAGGTTTGATGCCATGTTGGTTTGCTGTGAGCAACTAAAATGTAGGGGGCCACGGCGTTGGCTATCCCAACTTTTTCCAAGTCTCCTCCAGTAAGACATTTACACTTGACCCTCCATCGACTATTGTGTCTATGAGAACATGTCTGAGGATCCCCATCTCGATGACTGCCAGATTTTGTCTGGATGTGAGGGCTAGCAACATTTGGTCTTCTCTACCTACATCAATTTCTTTCCCTCTACCTTATTCTCCAGGTATCCTTGGAGCTGGCACAATATTTGTGAGGGTGGATTGGAGCTAGAGCTGTAAGAAGCAAATCATTTATCTTGACCCGTACCTTTGTTTGTAAAATTTGCTATATGATGTTTTGCTCCATGAAGTTTCTTGCCAAAGTGCCAGTGGTGTCCTTCAACTGAGATGTTTTCACCTGGGATGCCTTTGCAATCTCCGCCCGTGCTTCTCAAAATTTCCTCTTTTCCTCTGTTGGGTCTGAGTATCTTTTTCTTGCCTTCATGTGATTGCCAACACCTCTTCTTTAGCCATCCCAACAGTGATCAAGTTGACTCTAGATTTTGGACATTTGGCATCATCATGGTTGCCAAGTCTGCACCATCTGCATAATAGTTTCTGTGTGTTTCCCATTGTATAGTCTTGCGCAAAATGACCCCACAAATTACATGCTTGGCATTGTACAATCAACCATCCATTCACATCATATTGGATTCAGCTTCTACTGGTATTGTTATTGTTATTGGTTGCATTGTTATTGTTTTTTTGCCCATGTTGACTATTCCTGTAGCCTTTAGATGTGGCACTTGCACTATTGGTGTTCCCGCTACTGCCTGACGGGAAAGCCTCCTATTTAAGAAGCACCTGCGGGGATCCTCTATTTTTCATGTTAAAGGGGCATTCCTTTGTCAAATGACCTATGATCTGAAAAATGTCACATAATTGGTTCTTTGGACAAGATCCTTTAGTATGACCATTGGTCTTACACTTCATGCACCACAGCTCACTGCCCTTCGTCTCCTTCTGCATATTTTAAAACTCCATCATGCAGATCATGTCTTTCTATAGGGCGCAAACTTTCTTGCTACTGCCTTCATCGTCGTTGCTATCTTCTCCAGAAGGCTCATCATCATCAAAATAAGACGAGCTAGTTTTCTTCTTCTTCTTTGTCTTCTGCTCACTTTCGAGGTTCAATGCTCTGTTATAGGCTTCTATGTATGACGAAGGTGGCACAATTTTCATTTTCTTCTGCAAGTTTGGGCGTAGACCTTCCACGAACCATCTTTTTTGAAGTCTTTCCACTGACTTATTTTCCATTTTATTTATCAAGTTTTTTAATTTTCTGGCGTAGACACGGACAATTTCATTCTTCCCTTGCTTAGTATTGAAGACCTTTGCTATAATTTTATTATCATCGCGCAACAGTTGAAATTCTATTAGAAACTCATTTTTAATGTTATTCCAACTATCTAGCTTTTGCAGATCTGTACTAGTAAACTAGTCAATTGCCACTCTTGTAAGGTGGCCAAAAATTACTTCATCTAGTCATCTTCATCAGTTATGCCATTTTCCCTCCAGATTGTTTGACATGTTTTGTAGTGTCGAATGAGATAGGTCGTACCATCGCCATCAAACTTTAGCAATTTTTCTTTTGGTCCTACCATCACAATTGGTTTTTGTAAATAGGCATTGCTCAGTCCTACAACATAGGCACTTTTCACTCCCACACTGTGGCTTTGCACTCCCACACCAGCGGTCTGCACTCCTGCACCAACGGATTGGTCTCCCACACTGGTGGACTGTTCTCCCACATGGGCGGTCTGCACTCCCACATGAGCAGACTTTTCCCCCACATCGACAGTCTGTACTCCCACATCGACAGTCTGCTCTCCCACATCAGCGGACTATTCTCTCACAGTTTCAATAGCTACAAACATTGGTGAAGAAGGATCTTCTGAAGTTGTCCCATGTAGAAGTGTATCCTAAACGAAGAGTTCACTCCATGCTCTTGCTCTATCAGCACTCCGAGCCATGCAAGTTAATGCTCTTCCATCTAGATCCTCTTCCTTTGGCGAACACAAATTCAAAAACTCCTCCCATGCTTCTTCCACCAATTCCACCTGCTACCGAGTTTCCTCCAACAATTCTTCCATGCTCCAGTTTCCATTGGCAATCTTGCTGTGCCAAAATTAAATTTTCTTGCATAGTATGGATTCCATATTTTCCCTTGACCTTATTTTGAACTTTGTTAAGCTGATTTGGCATTAATCTTCATTCCTTCCACCTTCTAGGTTCATAGGGCAATGACGCAAAATGTTTACCACATAGGTTAATTAAGAAATGCACACGAATAATGGATACGAATAACAATACTCCTTTATTCGCATATGTCAATAGATTACATAACTGGTGATAAGATGCTTTATAATGACCCTAGAGGGTATATAAATACTTTCCACCAAACCTTACAGAAGAGGTCCATCGGCATGAACCCATCGGCCCGTCGGCTACAAAATCTTTACCGATGACAACACCCTATCAGCTACAATTTCTACCAACAACACTAATGAAAATTTTGAAGATTATAAAACTCACATTATGCATTAAGAAGGTGAGACATTTCTTAGTTCATCTTTTGAGCCAAAAGTGTACCAAATATGTGATGATGAGATGAAATCATATGCACATGGTTCTGAAATTTTGGTGAGCATCATATCTGATCAGATATTTGACAAGGGAGTAGTAGTATCTCTTAAATGTGGGTCATCTTCAAAAATTTCTTGTAAAGAGAAACAATATCTAGAATATGGAGGTGAGGTAGATTATGTGCAAGAGGATGATGCATCTAATACAACAAGGTTCAAAGTGTTGCATGACCAAAATTGAGTAATTGATAGAGGAAATGATCAATGTTTATTTTGGGGGCCAAGGGCCGCCTAATTTCATTTTGCACCAAATTGAATACTTGGTTTGCTTCACACATAGATAACTGGGATACTCATTATGCCTACAAGGAGCATACGTCCAAAACAAGGGCAACTGATGGAGCCCATAATTCTAGTCTCCTTTTTTATCGTGAAGAGTGGGAAAATATGATAAGTTGGTGTTGTTGATGCATTGAGAGAATGGAAAGGAAGGCATAGTTCAAAGATTGCAAAATCTAAATGGAAGTTATCATCTTTTAGATTCAAGAGGAGGTGGTTTTGGTGCTGCTTACTATGAATAAATTCGAGGAGAGAAGGCAGCCATAAGGAAAATGGGTATGTAGGCCACATAGGAGTTCTTACCTAAATTTAAGGTTTCTATACACGTTCATCACTTGAACTTGAAGTCAAAGGTGCATCATCAATATTGCCTACATGTCTAATTGGAACATTTGGATATTGCCCCCAAAAGCCCCCAAAATATGCTTGATTTGGAGATGTCTCTCCTAAGGTGGATGTTTATCCATTTGGAATTGTTCTTTATGAAATGGATTCAACCAATGAAACACTTTTATGAATATGATTGGGAGATCAAACATTGAGTATTTCTTAGCATGAGACATTGATAAGTGACAAACCATTAAAGTGCAACACCAAAACAGTGAAGGTTACTGTCAAATCCATGTTATAGATATGCATAGATAAGCTTCCAAAACACAATCTATAACAATAAGAAATTGGTTCAGGAAATCTAAATTATTACAGATGCAAAACAAACATATGTGTAATTCACTGGTTGTAGTGCCTACCCTCGTTCACATCTTTTCTAGACTCATTGTTGCTATTATTATTAGACTTTGATGGACTAGAATTATGTTGATGGATTAGTAGGTATTGTTTTGACACTATCAGACAATATGTTATGGATTCAGTTGTTATATGATGAGATCATTTAAACTTTACATTTCATGTATGTATGATGATCATTATACTGTTTTTAGTTATTGTTGATGATTGGTTAGATGGTTTATTATCTCATGTGTTATATTATGGATACTTACCCCATACTTGCATGTGTATGGTGTGCATGTTTTCTTATTGTATGGCGTTTCTGATGTGGTTAAGGAAGGGAGTCGTAGTCACCTGCTTAGTCGGGATCTACACGATGCACCACTTCCTGCCATTGCCTGTTTAGCTTAGCACTATATATATAGTATGTACATGCATGGCTTTTCTGTAGGTTGCAGGTACCAGGTATCGACTTCCCTGAATTGCCAGGATGAGCGTACCCTATTATACTATCTCAATAATAAGAGTAGGGAGATAAGTTCTCAAGTCCAAATCCTAAACCCTAAAACCATTTGTCCTAGTGAGTTGGGACAAGTATCAGAATTAAGCACCCACTGAATGTGTCAGATGATATATTTCGTGATTTTTAATCCTTTAGACTGATTTTGTGTGAATTGTCCTATGATGGGTTTTCATATTTTGTCTTGAAGGTCAATGGTGAATTTTCTGTTAATTAAATCTTAACAAATAGATTTAATTAATAAAATTAATTATTTGAGAAGATTAAATATCATGATTTTTGATATTTTGATTATAATTAATTCAAGGAGAATTAATTGGGAGAAAAGAATTAAACAAAAAGAAAATTAGAAAATTAAAATAAATAATAATTATAAAATACTAATAAATTAATAAACAAATAATAATAATAAAAGTTATAAAAATTAAAATAAAAGTTATTAAATTAAAATGGGAGTTATAAATATTGAAATGGAAATTAGTTAAAAATAATTGGAATTATAAACTTGCTTGGAAATTAATGTAGTTCTCCATTTTTCATGTGTCAACAACACAGGGGTTAGTGCATCAATTGAGCACATGGTGTCTACAACCCTAGGGCTTATCAAAAAGGGTTGGAAAAAGGCCCATGCTTAGTTGGCAACATCTTCCAGCTAGTTCTAGAAGCATTCTAGGGTTATCCTGAGAGATCTTTATATTCGAGCATTCCTTAGAAGCTTGGACATAACGTGGAGAGCGTGGGTAGTGTGGATAGTGTGGAGAGCAATTGGAGCATTGGAAGATTTGAGAACTCTGAAGAGGGAGCTTGCTCTACGAGTTTTCTGAGGAAGAGCGAATTAGCATCAGAATCTGGGTAGATTCTTGTGATTTTACTTATGCTATTTTCGCATCATGCATTCCCTGTCTTCTTCGTGTCTTCCTTATGTCTTCTGAGAAATTACATATTTCTATTGCATGCATTCTCAATATGGGCAAATAAGGTTATTTGAGAATTTTATATGCATAGATCTGATAAGATAACGGGGCTAGGGTTTAAACTCATGACCAAAAATCCATTAGATTATTGGATAAATTTGAGAGTTAAAAGTTTATAAGAAAATTTTGAGAGTTAAAATATATTGTGTATATATGATTTTGAAATCTGCATACATAAATATTGTATATATATGCATTATTTACACAAATACTGTGATACAAATTCGTATATATATACATATATATATATATATATATATATATATATATATATATATATATATATATATATATATATATATATATATATATATATATATGTATTTAATTGGTGAATCAATTATCGAATTGTAGTAAAGATTCATGTTAATATCGTATGAGAAAGTTTATACAAAAATTATTTAAAATTGCATTGGGGAAAACTTATATATGAATGCGCAGTGGGATGGACTGTACCCCACGCGCTTTGCTGGGCGCGGAGTGCCTATTGTCGCAGGTACTATGATGTTAGCAGGTACTACGTACCCGCTGCCGCCGCAGGCCTGTGATCGCAGAACCCTACGTGCCGTGGCTGGGGTCACTTCGGTGACGGCCAACGGCGTGTTTAATTTTGATTTTGTTTTAAAGTTTGTTATTTGATTTTTATTTTTATATAATAAATTTTGAAATTAATATTCGGTTTTTATAAATATGTGATTAAAAGATTTAAAAATTGTTGATAAAAGATTTATGAATTCATCTTTTATAATGATGAATAGTTTTGCAATTTTATAACTTTAACTGTTAAGAATTAATTAATAGTTTAAGATTATAAAATGTATAAAGTATGTGAAAATTAAAGTTGGTTGCGACCTTGCATTCCATAGTATGCCTTGTCAGTATGAAAGGATACTAGTGGCCGCATGAGATCTGTATGGACCCGTGGAGTTTAGCTAACTGCCAGGGTAACTTGTACGAGATAAATGCGATGACACTTTCTCGCTTGCATAGTAGGTTCCTACATGTCATTGTGTGCCTCTGGGAAGTAGATGTCTGTTTTGTGATTGGAACCTTTGAGTTAGTATACTTTTAGGATTCCTAGACTTAAAGAGATTTATGCTTTGTGATTTTGATAGCCTATTTGGGACTTGAGATTATCTCCTCAGCATGGTGGGAGCGGACCATTTAGGTTCCACGCGATCGGGTGGTAGTTTTTTATCACTCTTATCATTTGAGATCCATTGAGACACCGTGGCTAGAGTATTCTTTGGATCCCTTGGCGGGGCATTACATTTGGTATCAGAGCCCGAGTTCTACATTGGGAGCTCTGGGTAATTTGGAACAACTAGAACTTGAGACTAGGTGAACTGAAATAGTACTTGAACTGTACTTGTATGTTTTTCATACTTCAACACTTAGTTGTCAAAACTGAAATTTTACTTAGACCTAAAACTAAACTCAGTCTATTGTAACATGTGTCTCTTGATTGTAATAGTACTCTGTACTATTGCAGGATGGTATCTGGGACTAGGTCTTCTGTTAGAGGCCGAGGTAGGGGCCATGGAAGAGGCCGTGGTCGTGGCAGAACTGTCAGTGCCCATGAGTCTGCCCATGAGGGATCGGTTCGTATAGAGGGCAGGGAAGAGCACTCTAATAGGCAGCAGGAAGAGAGCCGTAGAGAGGACCAAGCTGAGTCTGAAGAGGTTGGTCTGAGACAATTGATGCAGACTATACTAGAACGTCTACCTCCTGTTCAAGAATAGCCTAAAGTACATCAGACAGAACAAGAACATACCCAGATCTAGAAGTCCTCGAAAGGATCGTTAGAGGTCCATTGTGTCCACTCAGATGAAGGATCTTTCAAGATCCAAGGTTAAGCCTTTCAATGGGCAAGGGTCTGGTTATGTGGCTGAGCAGTGGCTTAGTTCTCTCGATAGGATTTTTGCTATGTAGGACTTTGACAGCAATGTTAAGGCAAGATTTGCGATCACCAATTTAGAGAACTTTGGGGCCACTTGGTGGACAATTGAGGAGAAGAAGCTAGGGATCGATATGAGCAGTGTCACTTGGGAACTATTTTTGGAGAGTTTTCGTGAACGATTCCTACCAGAGGAATGGAAACAGAAAAGGGCAGATGAATTTCATAATCTCAAGCAGTACACTATGTCAGTGACCGGGTATGAGCGTAAGTTTACAGAATGTTTTTCATGTGGACAGATTGGTCATTATGCAGCTCAGTGTCCACAACGAGCACCTCAATTTTCAGGACCTAGGCCTACAGCTTCAGAGCCTACAGTTGGTGATGCAGGTAGAGCTCACAGAGTATTTGCAGCAGTTGATCACCGTCAAGCGGATCATCACAGTACAGTGGTTGAGACCACAGGTGCTATTCGAGGTATATCTCTTTTAGTATTATTTGATTCAGGAGCTACAGACTCATTTATTTCACCATCTATAGTTTCTAAGTGTAAGCTGGATGCGGTAAAGCAAGATCATGGTTGGCAAGTGGAACTAGCCTCAAGTATCAAGGTCTCCACGAACTCTATAGTTCATAAATGTGGGCTTAGCTTAGGAAGCTTTATATCTGTAGTGGATCTTCGAGTCATACCACTTGGTTCCTATGATGTGGTTTTGGGCATGGATTGGCTTGGAACTCATAAAGCTAGTATAGATTGTAGGAAGAAGGTTATTATGTGCCAAGATGACCAAGGGAATGATGTGAAGATAGTTGGGATACCAAGGCCTATATCTCTGCGGATGATTTCTGCTATGCAAATGAAGCGAAGTTTCCATAAAGGATGTCAAATATTTGCTGTTATGGTAAATGGCCTTGATGAGGAAGATCCTGTGAGGAAGAATTTAGATCACCCAATTTTGCAAGAGTACGCAGATGTTTTTCCAAGTGAGATTCCAGGCATGCCTCCAAAGAGGGATATCGACTTTAGCATTGATCTAGTTCCTGGAGCGGAGCCTATCTCTAAAGCTCCTTATCACATGACTACATAGGAACTGGGAGAGCTACGTCTTCAGTTAGAGGAACTTCTGGCCAAAGAGAGCATTTGACCTAGTGTATCACCATGGGGAGCTCCAGTGCTCTTTGTGAAGAAGAAAGACGGTTCCTTGCGCCTTTGTATCGACTACAGACAGTTGAACAAGGTGACTATTAAGAAAAGGTATCCTTTGCCTAGGATTGATGACTTATTCGGTCAGATCAAGGGGGCTACAGTTTTTTCCAAGATTGACCTTAAGTCAGGATACCACCAGCTTCGCATTAAGGAAGCTGATATTCACAAGACTGCTTTTTGAACTCGCTATGGGCATTATGAGTTCACAGTAGTACCTTTTGGGTTGACTAACGCTCCATCAGTGTTCATGAGTTTGATGAATGGTGTATTTTGATCATATCTTGACAGGTTCGTACTTGTTTTTCTTGATGATATATTGATATACTCTAAGAATCAGAAGGAGCATGAGGAACACCTGCGGTTGGTATTGCAGTGTTTGAGAGACAACCAACTTTATGCTAATGCAACCAAGTGCGAATTCTTCAAATCGGAGATTCCATATTTAGGGCATGTCATCTCAGGTGATGGTATTTCAGTGGATCTTGCAAAGATTCAGGCGATAATAGATTGGCCGACACTGACTAACGTGTCAGAGATTCGTAGTTTCATGGGCCTAGCAGGATATTATCGCAGATTTGTCCAGAACTTCTCTAGGATAGCACATCCTATCACTTCTCTTCAGAGGAAAGGAAAGAAGTTTGTGTGGACAGAGAAATGTGAGGAAGCATTTCGGAAGCTCAAAGAACTTCTGACTAGTGCACCGATATTAGCAGTACTGGACCCAGAGGGAGATTTCATGGTGTGTACAAATGCTTCTTTTGAAGGGATTGGGGCAGTGTTGTTGCAGGTAGAGGACGGGCAGCTGGCTTTGGAGCCGGTTCGTATTCTGGAGCAGCGGGGGTTGACCCTTAGGGGTCAAACCATCGAGCAGGTAAGGGTCCAATGGGACCCTACTGATGATTCCTCAACTACTTGGGAGGATGCAGCTAGATTACGGGAGTTATATCCCTACTTGTTTGTAGGCTTCTAGGAGTAAGCCTAATCCAAGGGGGGGTGGATGTAGTGCCTACCCTCGTTCACATATTTTCTAGACTCATTGTTGCTATTATTATCAGACTTTGATGGATTAGTAGGTATTGTTTTGACACTATCAGACAATATGTTATGGATTCAGTTGTTATATGATGAGATCATTTAGACTTTACATTTCATGTATGTATGATGATCATTATACTATTTTCAGTTATTGTTGATGATTGGTTAGATGGTTTATTATCTCATGTATTATATTATGGATACTTACCCCATACTTGCATGTGTATGGTGTGCGTGTTTTCTTATTGTATGGCATTTCTGATGTGGTTAAGGAAGGGAGTCGTAGTCACCTGCTTAGTCGGGATCTACACAATGCACCACTTCTTGCCATTGCCTGTTTAGCTTAGCACTATATATATAGTATGTACATGCATGGCTTTTCTACAGGTTGCAGGTATAGGGTATCGACTTCTCTGAATTGCCAGGATGAGCGTACCCTATTATACTATCTCAATGATAAGAGTAGGGAGATAAGTTCTCAAGTCCAAATCCCAAACCCTAAAACCATTTTTCCTAGTGAGTTGGGACAAGTATCCAAATTAAGCACCCACTGAATGTGTCGGATGACATATTTCATGATTTTTAATCCTTTAAACTGATTTTGTGTGAATTGTCCTATGACGGGTTTTCATATTTTGTCTTGAAGGTCAATGGTGAATTTTCTGTTAATTAAATCTTAACAAATAGATTTAATTAATAAAATTAATTATTTGAGAAGATCAAATATCATGATTTTTGATATTTTGATTATAATTAATTCAAGGAGAATTAATTGGGAGAAAAGAATTAAACAAAAAGAAAATTAGAAAATTAAAATAAATAATAATTATAAAATACTAATAAATTAATAAACAAATAATAATAATAAAAGTTATTAAATTAAAATGGGAGTTATAAATATTGAAATGGAAATTAGTTAAAAATAATTGGAATTATAAACTTGCTTGGAAATTAATGCAGTTCTCCATTTTTCATGTGTCAACAACACGGGGGTTAGTGCATCAATTGAGCACATGGTGTCTACAACCCTAGGGCTTATCAAAAAGGGTTGGAAAAAGGCCCATGCTTAGTTGGCAACATCTTCCAGCTAGTTCTAGAAGCATTGTAGGGTTATCCTGAGAGCTCTTTATATTCGAGCATTCCTTAGAAGCTTGGACATAGCGTGGAGAGCGTGGGTAGTGTGGATAGTGTGGAGAGCAATTGGAGCATTGGAAGATTCGAGAACTCTGAGGGAGCTTGCTCTGCAGGTTTTCTGAGGAAGAGCGAATTAGCATCAGAATCCGGGTAGATTCTTGTGATTTTACTTATGCTATTTTCGCATCATGCATTCCCTGTCTTCTTCGTGTCTTCCTTATGTCTTTTGAGAAATTACATATTTCTATTGCATGCATTCTCAATATGGGCAAATAAGGTTATTTGAGAATTTTATATGCATAGATCTGATAAGATAACGGGGCTAGGGTTTAAACTCATGACCAAAAATCCATTAGATTATTGGATAAATTTGGGAGTTAAAAGTTTATAAGAAAATTCTGAGAGTTAAAATATATTGTGTATATATGATTTTGAAATCTGCATACATAAATATTGTATATATATGCATTATTTACACAAATACTGTGATACAAATTCGTATATATATACATATATATATATGTATTTAATTGGTGAATCGATTATAGAATCGTAGTAAAGATTCATGTTAATATCGCATGAGAAAGTTTATACAAAAATTATTTAAAATCGCATTGGGGAAAACTTATATATGAATGCGCAATGGGACGGACTGTACCCCACGTGCTTTGCTGGGCGTGGAGTGCCTGCTGTCACAGGTACTACGTACCCGCTACCGCCGCAGGGCTGTGACCGCAGAACCCTGTGTGCCGCGGTCGGGGTCACTTCGGTGATGGCCGACAGCGTGTTTAATTTTGATTTTGTTTTAAAGTTTGTTATTTGATTTTTATTTTTATATAATAAATTTTGAAATTAATATTCAATTTTTATAAATATGTGATTAAAAGATTTAAAAATTGTTGATAAAAGATTTATGAATTCATCTTTTATAATGATGAATAGTTTTGTAATTTTATAACTTTAACTGTTAAGAATTAATTAATAGTTTAAGATTATAAAATGTATAAAGTATGTGAAAATTAAAGTTGGTGGAAACATTTTTTTTAAACGTTATAATTGGAGATTAAAGTTTAGAGAGAACTTTTAATCCTTCCAAAAATAGCACATGGGAAAAAAACGTATAATATATTCTTCCTTTAAACTTGGAAACATAAACTGAAACTTGGCATTTGAATTTAAATTTGAAAACTTAGCAAAACCAAAACATGTGTTACATTGTGTATTCCTTATGCTAATGTTTTGGAATTTTGGGTTGACTAGTGTTGACCAGTATAGGACGTCTACCAGAGGCTTGGGGGTGATGTGAGTGTGATGTCATGACGATGTTTTATTTCTCGATCTTTATAAACCCAACCATGATTATGTGATGGAATGCTCTATGTATTGGTTGTGAATACTGATTGTTATAGTTGAAATTCTTATGTTTGAGATACTTGACTTAACCATTATTTTTGGTCATCGATCAGTTATCCTTGGATATATTCTAGTCGCCATGATGGGACTAATATGTGGATTTATTCTTGATGATGTCATGTGGTGACATGTTTGACTCAACCATTTTGGAGTCTTCGATCAGTATGACTTTGAGATATTCTTGGTTGCTTGTTGAGAACCAATGGATATGGTGATTTATTTTGAGATATATTTTGGTTATTGAGAACCAATGGATATTTTGATTATTAGTGATACTTCAGTTGCCAATAGAGAGCTGTTGTAGTCATGATTTTCTATGGATATTGCTCATGGAGATTTGATGCTTTTATGCATATTTGATGATTTTATCATGGATATTTGTTGATTGTTATTATGGATATTTGATGATTTTGTGGACTTTCTTTATGATTATGATACCATGAGCATTAGGGTAGGATATCTGCATGTAGTGTCGGGAAGTGGCTTGCAATGGGGGCCGGGGCCCTACGAGGCTGCCAGGATAACTCATTGTAAGTTGGTTTAATAAGTGATAACATTCACACTTAATACTAACTGAATGAACCTAAAAAGATAAGAATTTGGTTCTCACCCATGCCTTGAGTGCTTGTATAGGCTAGGATGGGAGTAGAGAGAACACATGGTTGCGACCTTGCATTCCATAGTATGCCTTGTCAGTATGAAAGGATACTAGTGGCCGCATGAGATCTGTATGGACCCGTGGAGTTTAGTTAACTGCCAGGGTAACTTGTACGAGATAAATGCGATGACACTTTTTTGCTTGCATAGTAGGTTTCTACATGTCATTGTGTGCCTCTGGGAAGTAGATGTCTGTTTTGTGATTGGAACCTTTGAGTTAGTATACTTTTAGGATTCCTAGACTTAAAGAGATTTATGCTTTGTGATTTTGATAGCCTGTTTGGGACTTGAGATTATCTCCTCAGCACGGTGGGAGTGGACCATTTAGGTTCCACGCAATCGGGTGGTAGTGTTTTATCACTCTTATTATTTGAGATCCATTGAGACACCGTGGCTGGAGTATTCTTTGGATCCCTTGGCAGGGCATTACACTAGTAGAATGATAAAACCGTAAACCCATAGTGGAGGATACATCATAATTTGGCCCAATAATCTAAAGAAAATGAATTTCCATTATTCTAGGAACTGGTGAATAACCAGTAAGCTATGATACCACCAAAAATCATGCCCACGTCTACAAAAATGAGAATATTTAATATCCAAATATTATATAGTTCTATATGTAAAAATATTAGGACTATATTCTGAGATGCCAAATGGTGAAGGAAACATATAAAGAAGAAAAATAGTTTGATTCAAATTTCCATCAATGGGAATAAATAATTGTTACAAAACCAAACCACAGAAATAGAAAGAAGACTCTCAAAGAATGGTCATGGCAACCCTGTGGTGGCAAATGGTTTAATCACTGGAGTTCATTACAAGGTCCATTTCAGGAAACATAAACATCTGAAGCTGATTCATTGTAGCAAACCACATATGGTAGAAAATTTGAATATTATTATGGCTAGTGATGAATCAATAGTATTTTTACTCTTCAACAATATTAACTGTGTTTGTTGCCACTCAGAATTTTCAAACTCAGAAAAGAACAGAAGCTGCTTTGTACAAAGGGCCATCAAAAATCAAATGATCATCGAACCAAACATTTTAGGAAACATAAACATCTGAAGCTGATTCATTGTAGCAAACCACATATGGTAGAAGATTTGAATATTATTATGGCCAGTGATGAATCAATAGTATTTTTACTCTCCAATAGTATTAACTGCGTTTGTTGCCACTCAGAATTTTCAAACTCAGTAAAGAACAGAAGCCACTTTGTACAAAGGGCCATAAAAAATCAAATGATCATTGAACCAAACATTTGTTAAAAAGAAAATCTTCAAAATAAATGGAAATCAATAGATCTTGAACGCTCCTACAGAAGAATGCATTTCATCCTCTTAATACAGAAAAAAAAAAAAAACAATCTGGAATAGAAATAAACCATTACACCATTGCTACAGCAAATTCTCTAGAAATATTTTATTCATGTAAAACCATTATCTAGTGGCATCGAAACAATACAATCACATCAAATTAATAGAAGGTATAATTAATAGAAGACTATGAATAGACTGGCAATAAACAACAACCGACTAGGACAACTTTGTGATTAAATGGAGACTAAACTTATTATTGCATATGAAGAATTGTGACAGACTAGAACCTAACTAACACCTAACTGATTTATCAGTTGTTTATCAGTTGTTTTGTTAATCAGTTCAACATGTAAATTCACGTGGAAGCTCATGCAATTTATTTTTCTTATTCAATGGAAATACAAACTGATTTTAACTACATCTTTGGAAGCATAAACAATGGAGAATGAATATTGATCAGCTTATAATTGTTGCACATGTGATGACTTCCTTATTTGGTGGATGCGGACTATACTGAACTCTTGGTTAGACAAATACATGAAGAAATTAGGATTTCCATGATTCCTCAATTTCTTCAGCTCCAATCACTCCCCAACTTTCTCTTAGATATTCAAAATTTTCCTTAGTTAATGCCTTAGTGAAGATATCAGCTAGCTAGTCTTCAGATCTACAATAGTCAAGATGAATTTCTCCACTATTGACCAATTCTCTAATAAAATGAAATCTTACATCAATGTGATTTCTTTTTTGTGAAAAGATGGTCTTTGAAAGTGCAATTATTGATTTATTGTCACATAAAACTTGTATTGGCTACTCTTGTTCTTGTAGTAAATCCTACAAAATCCTCCTCATCCAATTTGGTTGGCATGGTGCTGATGTGACTGCTACATATTCCACTTAAGCTGATGAAATCTTTACAATTGGTATCTTCTTTGATGCCCATGAAATTGCACTTGTGCCACAATGGAAGATATGTCTAGAAGTGCTCCTTCTATCATCCAATTACCTGCAAAATCTCTATCAAAATAACCAATCAAAGCAAAATTGTTAGGTTTGGAATATAAAATTATATATTCTTTTGTTCATGCAACATATTTGTGTATCCTTTTTCCAACTTGCCAATGTGAGTTTTTGGTGACTTCATGAATCTTAATATCAACCTAACACCATACACAATGTCAGACCTTGTAGCTATGAGATACATCAAACTCCCAACAAGTTTCTTGAATAGGGTTGAATTAACATATGGCCCAAAATCATTTTTGCTAAGCTTTATTCCTATTAAAACCGGTGTTGGTGTTGGATTGCAATTCATCATATTGAATCTTCTCAATACATCTTTGGCATACTTTGTTTAACAAATAAGAATTCCTTTATCAAATTGAACAACTTTAATACCCATAAAATATCTCATCAAACCCAAATCAGTCATTTCAAATTCTTCCATCATTGATTTCTTAAACATGTCTACAAACAAATTTTTAGTGAAAATCAAATCATCAAAATACAAGCATATTATCAAAATCTGACCTCCTTTGTTGATATTTGAGTATAGGGTAGGTTCATTAAGACTCCCACAAAAACTATTGCTTGTCATGTATGAGTCAATTCTGTTATACCAAGCTCTATGGGCTTGCTTCAAACCATAAAGAGCCTTTTTCAATTTTCATACTTTAGTTTCATGTCCATATACCTCATAACTAGGTGGTTGTTGAATATAAACTTCTCCAAGAAAACCATTCAAGAAAGCTGATTTCACATGCATTTGATAAAATTTCCAACCATTTTGTGCAGCTATAGCTAAAACCATTCTAATTGTATCAAGTCTAACAACTGGAGCAAATGTTTAATTATAATCTACATCATATTGTTGTGAAAAACTTTTTGCCACCAATCTAGCTTTATACCTTTCAACTCCACCTTCTGCACTAAGTTTTGTTTCAAAACCTATTTAACTCCAACACAATCCTTACCTTTAGGTAGATCTACAAGCTCTCATGTATCATTCCTTTCAATGGATTCAATTTCTTCATCCATGGCTTTTATTCAATGTTCCTCCTTAACTATGTTACATCCCATTTTTGACCTAGTTTAAAATGTTCATATAGCCATTGAGGTTCATGTGAAGTCAGCTGACAGTTGAAATATCTTATAATCATGTGAAATGGTAATATTGTTAGTCGTTATAATTTCATAAGAAGATAACATGCTAGTTAATCATTATGACGATATTTTAAAGCTATTTCAAATGGTTATTTATCATGAATTCATGGAAATTGAAAAGACAATTAGCCGTTATGATCATTTATGATTAATAAATTTTTATGGTATAATATGATTTAATTGTGGAGATCCTAGTAGGGAGCATGTCAAAGGGGTGGAAGCATTGTTAGAAAAGAATGGGGCACAGGGGCACCACCATCATTGGGAAAATAGGTATGAATCTTGAATCACCATGGCTAAGCGTAAATGACTAGGCAAGCAAGAGTGTACATTGGACAATACCCAAGCTATTGGACAATCATTAAAATATTAAACATTTTAACTTAGTCGAAGTACATACCTTTAATGGTTTATATTGACATTCTCATCACTTCAAATAATACATATATATGTATGTGCACACAGGTATAAAAGTATGGTGCCACCATAAGATTAATTTATACAAGCTCATATCTATTAAAATAAGTATACCTAAATATGCATACTGTAGTAGGTATAACCTTGGACAAAATGATAATAATATAATGTCACCATTTGAAATAATATATATATGTACAAATATATATATATATATATATATATATATATATATATATATATGTATGTATGTATGTATGTATGTATGTATGTATGTATGTATAACTTTATAAATTATCCTTTTTGATTTAGTAACATTCAAAATTTTCCTCATATTTATTTGTCTTTACAAGAGACGAGAATGTACACTTGGCATCTTTTTTAATCGGTGGATCAAAAAGCCAATTTCTTTTTTATAACTATTGCAAGAGCCACGACTTCTTCAAAGCCTTTATATCTTTTTCATATGTCTATCTGGGAATCAAAAACCCTAGTTCAACACTTTACCTCTATTCTCTCTATTTCTTCTCTTTATTATTTCTGCGATTGGATTTAAAGACAAATGCAGAGTCATTGTTATCATTGAAAGAACTCTGATTTGAGCTCTAAATTTTGGAACCCACACTTCAAGAGCAAGCTATACGGAGTCAAGCCCAAAGCTCCATATCGTATTTGAAATATATTTTATGCATTTGATAATGCAGATGCAAGGATTGCATTAATGATATCTCAGTATCAATGTCTGATTGTAATATCAAATGGTACATTCGATGAGTCCATCTCACCATGTTAATTATGAAGCAATTATATATGTTATGCTAAGACACCTCTTTGTTTCAGTCTAATTCCAGATTCAAGTTATTTCTCTATAGTTCCTTAAGAGAAGTTCTCAGGTCTTAAGAACTGTATTATGGCAATACTGAATTTGTATTATTCTTTCCACCAATTGAGTTTCAGCAAAAGAGTTGAATTACTCTAAGATTTAACACCTAGGACTCACCCGGTTGGATGGCCAAGAAAGATGGTGAAGAGGTTGGAAGAAATTTTTGTAAGAACAAGAAATTGGAATTAGATTTGACATAATAATTTTATTACTTTTAAAGAACCATTTAATAGCTAATGTTGTCCAATTCATATACTTTATTGTCAAGTTGAGTGGTGGAATTAAGTATCAGGATGCTCAATGACTGGACAAGTTGTTCCATGTCTATTCTAGGTAGGGAGGGCCTTTCTAGTTAGAGAAATTATGGGGATAAGTTTAAGGTCCATGGTTGGGAGGTTAAGCCCCTGACAATGTTTCCCCTCTCCACAAGATGTTAGGATGTGCATCAAACAAAAATAAGTTATGCAATCAAACATTTATCGAAAACAAGTATTTTACCTTTATGATGGTTATACAAGTAGAAGATATGATGGATTGATTTATATCATTGATCCAGTTATTCCTTTAATGAAAACAACTTTCATCAATGTAATTTGTAAAGGGTTAGATCGATTGATCTTTCAACTAATTATGAAATATAACTATATGCAAGAGATAGGTTTATATGATGGATTTTTATTTCTATCTTTCATTGATTTGAGTAATGAATATGAGCATACCTTCTAACTGTATGTCATTTCCATAGTTAGCAATAGAAAGAAAATGGAATGATGTCGTGGTAATTGATGCCCTAAATGTTACAGTGGTATTTGATGCTCTAAATGATTCAGTGGTATTTGACGCCCTAAATGATACAGTGGTATTTGACACCCTAGATGATATAGTGGTACTTTTCATTACAATAAAGTGGTATAGCTATTTTTTCCTTAAGCGATATTTATGGACTAACTTGGGTTTTGCAGAAGCATCACTAGACAGATTTGCTGTTTTGAATTCTACGGTATGTAGATTTTAAATTTATTGTTAAATTCATTGATGGTGTCTTCAATTTTTAGTTATGAAATTTTCCATTTAACTAATTGTAACCATTAATCTCATTCACATGAACATAATTGTATAACTATTTTCCTATGAATATGAAGCAATAACTATATTTCTTTGTGTGTTAGTTATTAGTTAAGACTTGGAAAAATTGGCTGTTACAAACTGCTTCTTCAAAACACAATGGATCACAAGAAAATGCATAATTTGAACAAAAATATGAACTCTCTTCTTCTTGCTCATAAATATCTTTCAAACTTCTCATTGTTTTACCTTTTCTTGCAGAAGGTGTATTACTTACGCTTGGAGTGTGTTGATTTTCATGATTTGATCATTGACCTTGTACATGATTTCTTTGTGGAGTGCTTGGTCCTACTTGATTTGGATGACCCACTTGCTCTTTGTGCTCTTCTTCATTAGGTATTGGTGCTCCAATTGTGATTACCTTGTCTATGGATCATTACTATAACCTATGAAAATGCATTTTTCATTCCTATCATCCAACTTTCTTCTTGATTCAAATGGAACCAAAACATATGCAATGCAACCAAAAATTATAAAATGAGATACAAAATGTTTCATACCACTCCATGCTTCTTGTGGGATTCTATCTTTCATGCTCTTTGTAGGAGTTCTATTCAAGATATATACTGCACATGCAACAACTTCAGCTCAAAATTCACTAGATAAATTCTTTTCCTTCAAGATACTCCTTACCATGTCCATTACGGTTCTGTGTTTCCTCTCTACTACACCATTCTACTGTGGTGTGTACCTAGTTGTAAACTATTTTTTGATCCCATGTTATCTGGAACAATCCAAGAGTTCATTAGAACTGTATTCTCCACCTCTATTAGATCTAAGTACCTTGATGAATAAGCTGCTTTGCTTTTCACTAGTGATTTTGAACTCCTTAAACTTATTAAAAGCCTTAGATTTCTCTTCCAAGAGATAGATCCAAGTCTCTGCAATTTACCATAGTTACCCTCATGAGTTGACATGGCATTTTGGAGGCCTTAGTTATAGATTTACTATTTTTAGGAAGTCTATTTTTAGTAGTTACTATTTTTGGTAGTGCAGTGGGTGGCTAGTTGTCGCCTGCAGTTAATTAGTTTAATAATTGCATTAGCTCTTTTTTTTGGTAATCATTAAATTGCATTATTATAATAATATTTATTTTATTATAATAATGACTTTAAGAGATATTTCTAAAAAGTGTATTGGAAAGTTTTTAGTGTTGAGTTCTTTTAGGAAACTTCCACAATTTTTGAAGCGGAGTTTTAAGAAAACTTTGACCAAAAAAAGCTTATAAATGAGAGCTCATTTCATTGGGAAAAGCATGCTTGAAAATATATTTTCTTTTTGTGTCTATGTGGTTTTTCCCTTGATTTCTGACTTGTGAGCCCTTGCTGAAGTATAAGGGCCTCATTTGAGAAGTTATTGACAATTGTGCTATTGTATACAATTGGCCAACATTCTCCTACTATATTCCTATAGCTAAAGAGAATTATCTTGAATTATATATATTCTGCTCATATCATCAGGCAAGGGTTAGAAGAAGTCTGAGATTCATCATTAGCAATTGGGTAGAGGGTTTGAATTGTGCAAATTTTATTGGCAAAGATCATTGGCGACTACATAGAGGATTCTATTTGTGCCAGCAAATCATTGCTAAGTGCTAGGATGTCAACTAGAGAAGCTAGACACCATTCGACAGTGTTTGCGATTTAATTCTGTGGTTTGCATTTACATAGATTATTGGCAATCTATATTCTAAGATTGTGATTGAAGGTATTTGGGTTGCCATTACCAAACTGGCAAACTTTCTTCACATGCAATAAAGGGATAGCATCTAGGAAACACCATGAGGAATTTAGAGGCCGTGAGAAGAATTTTTACAAGCCCAACGATCATCTATATAAGGCTGTGATCAGGCTGCATACACATGCAATCACTCTAGTGATGATTGCTTTTAGACTATGGCTGGCAAACCAGAAAATTTGGGCCCTACAAGTACTAGTTGTGACCCGAGGTTGAAGAAGATAGGGATCTATTCTTTATTTGAAGGCTACAACTAGTAATTATTGATGCTCATCAAGCTAAAATTAGTATTTCTAGGTTCCTTTTAACTTTGGTCGTAAATTCATTTGCTCTTCATTGCAATATTCAATTACAAAGTGATTTAACTAGTAATGATTAGTGCATTTGGACTGGTTCTTCAATAAATAGTGAAGTTGTCTAAACTTAGAGATATATTGGACTGGTTCTTCATTGAACATTTAGTTTGGCTCTACCTTGTAAAATTTATTTTCCATTAATAATCTATTTGATCTGGTAACTTCAAACTTTTTGACAAAATGTCATACAACTAAAAAGAAAAGAAATTGGTGTTTGTGAAAGTTATAACCAACAGTGTTTTTATAGTGGTATCAGAGTAGTTTCCTGCCATCTTGTGGGGTAGGAAAGTTATTTCATTGTTAAATCTATTTGTGGAGTGACCAACACTTTAATTTCTCCAGCTATGGACAGACATAGGACTGGCAGTTCTAGAAGTCAATGGAGTAATGAGGAAGTTAGCATAAAAATGAATGCTTTGCAAGAGAGTATGGAGAAACTTAAGCTTCATCAACAAAGGTTGGTGGAGAGCTTGTTGGATCTCATGACAGAGTAGAGGGTAGCTAGGTATATGGTTTTCACCTTTAGAAATCCAACATCAAGGTTGTAGGGATGGAAGCTTGAGTTTTCCCCATCATGTGTCCATGATGTTGATGTACCTATATTTAGTATGACACCTGCTAGTCCTATCTATAGTGTTGATGATAGACTCGTAGATGTGTTGATGCCTGTGATAGATAACAGCACTGAGCTTCAACAAGTTGAGACTCCCAAAGTAGTTGCTATGGTTAGTCTAGACACAATTGATGATGTAGTTGTCACTAACTTTTTAGACTCACTAGAGGAGGGAGTTGTTATTGGCGACTTATATGTCAGCTATTGTAGTGTTTCTCTAGTACAGGAGGCAGTTGCTTCCTTAGGTGGGACTAAGGCACATATGGAGTCACCCAACTATGATGTTGGTGATATGGGTGTTAGAACGAAGTTGAGAGATGTGGATGTAGATGGTATGGACACATTTGATGATATATTTGATGATGCTATGAGCTGCATTGGGTATGATATACCTTATTAGATATTTGGTGATGACTCTAAGGAAGTTTTGGATGAGTCCCAAGAGTGATGTTTACATGATTTAGATTGAGGTGGAAGTTGAGACATGCAAGGAGATTGATATTGCGAGGGCTTCCATTTCTTCGAATGAGGAGTTGGTTGAGGTACCTAGTAGTTGTATTTTGGATGTGGAGTTGTGCGAGGATGATAGCACACATATGACTGATCTTGTGGTGGGAAGTTTTGATTCAACTTCCTATCATAGTGTATTTAATGAGATAGAGAGATTGCATAGGAGTTAGGGCTTATAGAGGCATCATGTGACCAATCAACTGAAGATGAGTGATAGTGACAATTCCTCATCTCTTGGGCATTATGATGTTGTCCATTAGATGCTAGCTACATTTGGTTTGGGTGCTCCTATGTTTGACGAGCATAGTGATAGTAATATTGCTCTAACAAAGTTTCATGCGCTTCGAGAGGCTGTTAGGCTCTTGGAGCATAATTACTCATAGCTAGTTACTAATCAAGATTACTTTTTGGAGAGGGGTAGAACCTATTATGAGACATTGTTAGAGAAAGAGGAGGTGGTAGAGCTCACCCAAGAGCTTGAGGTGATTGTGGACTCTCTTCAATGTACTCAGTGGGCTCTTCAAGAGTCACAGTCACGTTTTGATGAGGTGACCGTAGAGTTGGAGCATGTTTTGACCACATGAGCCCTAGATCTAGTTCACTTGCATATTGTGGTTGGTGGTGAGTTTGCTTCTACGGTTGGGGATGATGGACATGATGATGTGGCTAACACATCCATCCAGGATATGGGTGCAATAGGTATGAATGAGGTGAGAGTATCAGTGGATTTGGGCTCTTTTGCTGATTTACTTCCTTCTACTGGAAGAAAATCTAATTCTTCATCTCATACAGCTAATAGGATTAGATAGTTGGCGATGCCACATTCTTAGAGGGATCAACTGTGGGACGCAAGGAGGTAGGTTGATGCTTCCACATATAAATTTTACTATACTGAGTCATTCATGGAGTATTTGCTTGAGAGCTCAGATTTGCAGGAGGATTCATACAGGGTTTCTGAGGGTACTCTCATTTGGGGCTCTCATGCTATATGACATTTGGTGGGGAATATTGTAGATGTAACAAATGGATTTTCATAACAAAATAAAGAGTTTTCCTCAACAAATTATTGAACAAATAACTGAATTCGTTTTCATGTGACATTAACTACTTTTAACTACAATTGATTAACTGAAATAGCCAAGCTCAACTAAATTAACTAGATCAATGATCAACTGAAACAATGATCAATTGAAATAACTATAATGATGATTAACTAAAAATAACTGTAACAATGATCAACTATAATAACTATAATAATGATTAATTGAAATAACTATATCAATGATCAATTGTAATAACTATAATAATGATTAACTGGAATAATTGTATCAACAATCAACTGTAATAACTGGATTAAGGGTTTACTATCTTTCCCTACATACAAGTAAAGTAAATGCTAACATAGGGGAAGAAAAGAAAATACAAGTAATATCCGACGAGTCTTTAGTTGGTTGTACAAGCCTTGGCTTTTAGTAAGAGGAGAAGCATTGACTTAGGCTTAACCTTCCAACCTTGGACCATACTTATCTCCAAACAATTTATTGAATTAGAAAGGCCCTCCCTACCCTGGGATCGGGCTTGGGATACTTTTAGTCCAGCCACCTGAGCATTCTGGTGTTTAGAATTTTTACACAATTATGGAAGGACATGTTTGAATAACTGGCTCTACTGACATCAAGTGATCATAGATGGCAAACATGTCTTTAAATGATCTTGGCCAAGGTTTTCTGATGGGTTCATTGACCCAATCACCACCGTTTGACTTGACAACAAGGGAACAATAATATGGACAAGCATGAAGTATTTAATAAAATTATTTTAGATTTATTGCATCATATCTAACTTTTATTTCTATGTCATTGTAGATTCCATCTTACCTCTTCACTTTTTCCTGGTGAGTCCTAGGTGCTCAGATCTTTGAGCAATCGGCTCTAGCTTTGATTCTTAGCTGATTCATGAATATTATATGTTTCCAGCTTATCAAAATCTGTGATTTAAAGAATGTGTTTTTTAAGACTTGTAGAAAATATTATTTGAATTGTAATCTCTAGTGGCAGAATGAATCATGATTTCATAACATGGTTACTTGGCTTTTATTTTTCATAAACAATTCTAACTTAGAGAAGATCTAACCTATGATATTAAGCAAGATAACTTGCATCATGATATAAGTTTTAGCTTATTGCTATATAAATTGGAATGTTGTAACAACTAGTAAGGAATCATATTGCAATGTTTGAATCTTGATTAACCACATAAATTTGTATAATCTGAAGGGAAGAATGGAGTCTTCCTAGATGCTCAACAACCTGCCTCAGAATAGATCTTGAATGCTGTTTTCCAATATGAATGTTGCTCACGATTTTTAGCAGAACTTGTATATAACCAGGAATTGTGGAAGGGAACAATGCGATGATTATTAATTGATAGAGCTATCAAGTTCTATGATAAACATGGTCGGGTAATATGAAGAATTTGGGTGTTTGAACATGGAAGTTAGGTGCTTGTAAATGGAAGTCAGGTGCTTCGAAATGAAAGTTGGTTACATGGAAATATGAATGTCTTTTGCCTCTCTCGAATTCTTAATACTAAGAGATAATATGTCTCTTTAGCTTCCAAGATGCCATAACATAAAAGAAGTGTCTTGGCTCTTGGACGCAAAATAAATATGCCAAGTGTTCAATCAATTTTCAAGTAAGAAAATGAATAAAAAGATGGAAAAAGATTTGAAGGTTATGAATTGAAAATGATTATGGTTTACATCTTTCTATGTGCACGTAGATATACTTATGAGGTGGCATCATTTTATTATAAAGAAAATACTATTATGGTGCCACTTTGTTCTTATATCTATGTGTACGTACATAGGTATATATTATAATGATGTGGATAAAAGATAAATAGAAAACCTTTGAGGTTTGTATTATTTTTAATTAAATTAATTTATGTTTTAAATTGTTTATTTAATAGCTCATGTGGGTCCTTCCATTATATCTTGAAGTTCAAGTCGCTAGGTCCTTACCAAGGCAATTTAAGGTCATACCTATCAACCTAATGACTGGACTAAGCTAGTATCCCATTCTGTTGATCTCGTTTAGCAATGCTTTCCCCCTTTATCTTCTCCTAGAATCATCCATGCAATATTTCCACGATAATAAAAAGTTCCATAATAATTTTCATAATAACATTTAATAGAGATAAAGAATTTAATTATTAGCCATAATTCCAAAACCAAGTATCTACTAAAATCACATGATAAATAATGGATTATGACCATGTTCATTAAATAGTTAATATAATGAATAAAACAAATATAAATAATGACCTACTTGACATGATTATGAAAGAAAAATCCGTTCTATATAATGGCTATGAATAAATTTAAAAATTAGGTCAAAATTTGGGATGTAATTGTAGAGACCTTGGCTACAGTGCTTCCTAATAGGGTGTTTGAGGTTGGGTTTTTTGAGAGGATTGCCCACAATCCTCACCGACCAGTAGTTCAAAGTCAAAGATTGGAGCCATCTTCTGATTCCCAAACTGATGCTGATGGGCCCTTGACAAAAAATGAGAGTTTTTATTGACCTTACACTATGAGGAGTGCTCATCACTTTTATTTTGGCCCACAAGTAGAGGATTTAGTTTCATGTTGGTGTGGGTTGGCTCTAGTTTCATACCATCCATTATGGGATGGGTTAGCACCATCCTTTACAGATAGGATTGATAACTACAAATTTTGACCCCTTGCAGTCTCTACACACCTAGGACAGTTTGGCATAGGTTGGAGTTGGTGGTAGTGTTTCAGGTACCTATGGTTGTTACCATCTCTAGAGTGCGGTTGGGAGTGAATATTAGTTTGATGGGGACTTAGCCATTGACAGAGTTGGTATTTCAATTGCATTCAGTTTCGATGGGTTGTTGCCTTCATCAACATCTTGGGTTAGTTTTCAGATGATTCTGATGTTGATGTTCATTAGTTGGGTGTTGGTGCTACAGGAGCTATGTATACAAAGCAAGGATGGTATGTACGTCTACCTTTGGGATCCAGTGGATTGTGTGTTCATTTTGTTTCATTATTGCTTGGGGAAAAGTAATCTTATTTATTTATTAATCATTAATTTGCATTATTATAGTAATGTTTATATTATTATAATAATGTCTTTAAGAGATGTTTCTAAAAAGCATATTGAAAAGTTTCTAGTGTTGAGTTCTTTTGGAAAAATATCACAATTTTTGAAGTGGAGTTTTAAGGAAACTTTGGCTAATGAAAGCTTATAAATAAGAGTTCATTTCATTGGGAAAAGCATGCTTGAAAATATTTTTTCTTTTTGAGCCTTTGTGGCTTTTTCCCTAATTTCTAACTTGTGAGCTCTTGGTGGAGTATAAGGGTTTCATCTAAGAAGTTCTTGGCAATTGTGTTGCCATAGACAATTGGCCAACATTCTCCTATTGTATTCCTATAGCTAATAATTATTATTTTGAATTATATATATTCTGCTCATATCATCTGGGAAGGGGTTGAAGAAATCTGAGATTGTAGTTAGAATAAAGTAACTATTATGTTTAGCACTTGTTTAAGCTAGCTAGGCTGGGTAGTTAGGAGGTGAGGGAATGCATCAGTTGGTTTCCAACCAACTGACCCTTCTATAAGTACTTGGATGATTGTCAATGTACTTACATTATTTTTCTAGTATTAATAAAGACATCATTTTCTTGCCTACTAGTATTGTGGTATTACTGGTACAATTTATGTTTTATGTATGTGTATATCAATTATGTTATTTTGTATCTGTGAACTTGAGTGATATTTCCAATCTACATTTTTGGTGTCATTGCCTAAGTTCAAATTTGGAGGTCAGTAGGATGGAGTAATGGGAAAGGCCTTTGTACCAAGTAACAAATAGTGATGGGAAGAGGAGGAAATAACTAGGAGAGATTAGTTGACATGTGATCTGGTGTCAAATTGGGAAGTTGTGGTCGATCAGTACGTATAAAGGGAAGCCTAAGAGAATTTTCCCTAAGGTATGATACACAACAAACTTCCAATACCACTAGCGGTGTATGATCTCCTAGGAGAGATTCCTCATCTGCTAGCAAGCAATTTGTTACAAGTAAAAGAGAAAGACAATGAAATTGATTCATGCCCCTAATTCCAAATATATATCCCAGGTGGGTGCAAGGAGAAGAAACCAAGGAAGAAGTCGCCTTGAGGGTACTATGCCTCCAACAACAACAAGAGAGATATTGCAACTTGAAGGGAGGACAAGGGGATTCCACTAGAATCCAAGAAGAGCTGATCAAGCATATAATTGAAGGTATAGAAAATTTGGTCATCTCAGAGACACCATCAAGGAAGTGCTGCTAAAAAAATCTAGAGACACCAATAAGAAGAGACTTTCGCTAGTAGCAAGGTCAAGAAGGGGATACTTTCAATAGTTCCTCCTCGAGAATGAACTTCTAGTTAGGAGGGAGTGTTCCATCAAGAGGAAGTGTTCCAATGGGAGGAAGTGTTTGATCGAGAAGTAGTGTTCCATCAAGAAGTAGTGTTCCATCAGGAGGTGTTCCATTGGGAGGGATTCACATAATGGAAATAGACAAACAAAAATTACCAAGGTTCACAGGAGATGGATCAAAGGACCCTGCTTGCCACTATAAAACATGTATAAAAATATGGCAAGTGAATGGACAAAATGACGTGGTAGAATGGTTAAAATCTTTTCTAGCCACACTAAGGGGTATTGCCATTAATTGGTATACTGACTTGGATGCAGTGAAGAAAAACACCTAGAATAATATCTGCATAGCTTTTGAAGAGAAATTCAAACTACTCAGAGATGATGATGAAATTGTAATAGAGATTTATAACACAAGACAAGGGAAGAGTGAATCTGTCAAAGCCTATACTAGACGACTGAAAGAGCTCATAGGGAAACTAGACAACAAGCCAACAGATGGACTAAAGAAATGATGGTTCATTGAAGGACTAACACTATCCTTTAGAAAAAAAAATGAAGATAGTTTCACCATCAACCTTTAGGGATGGGTGTACTCGTGCCATGGACATAGAAATTGAGAGTGAAACCTCCAAGGCGAGAAGGCATGGAAGCTCCAGTGAAAGTTTGGAAGAGAGCGAAGAAGAATCCAAAACTATTCAAGCCTTAAGAAAAGATCTGAGATGATTGATGAAGGAAGTGGCAGGGAGTAAAGAAGAAAAGAAAGAAGGGAGAGAACTCTGGTTCAATGACAACAGGAGAGGAACAACAATAGCAATGACAATAGCAATAACAACACACCCCAATGTCCGCTTCAGTATGATTCCAAAGGGAGACCAATGATTTAGTGTAGGAGATGCAGTGAATGAGGACACTTTGCACATGATTGCCAAAGCAGAGAAGGACAAAATGGAGGGATGCTCTTTAAATGGTGTGGGCTAGGCAATCATGAAGATGCAAATTGCTTGAGATAGAAGGGAGTAAATATGCTAGACATTGAAGATGAAATTTGTGTGGTCACCAGGATGCAAACTAGGAAATTAACCTACCCAGATGCTAGTACAGAGACAAAAGGTTTCAGAAAGCAAAGAAAGACATTTAGGATAGCATGGGGGAGGGAGGAAAGACAATGTCAGAAAAACCTACTTCCAGTTGGGGTGCAACAAATATTGTGAGGAAAATATTGGAAACTGTTATCTGAGTAAAATTAGGTGATTTATTAGAAACATTAGCCCAATTGTAGGTAGCACTAACACAGGGGGAAAAACTAAAAGAGACAACCTCAAAGAAAGAGAAGGAAGGAGAAGTGCACATAGAAGACAATACATTATTCACTATAGAGATGGAGAGAACACTAGGTGTAGTGGAGATGGAAATACTAGGGTGCAAACTCTCAAATACTATTGTGGATGGAGGTTATAGTGTAAATGTCTTATCAGAAGAAACATGGAAGGAATTAGGGAACCCTACACTTTGGCCCTTGACATTTCAACTAGTAGGAGCGGACCAACATGGAATCAAGATTATAGAAACATTGATGGGAAAAAAAAGTCATCATTGGTACACAACAATTCTTTATGGATTTTGTTGTTATCCCTTTAGAAAAGAAAGGGTAGGATGCTTAATTAGGCAAGGGATGGTTGGTCATAACAAAAGTTACCTATAACTGGAAATGGAACATGCTATCTATTGAGACTAAAGGAAGAAAGTACATCATAGATCTCAGGAATTAGTCAGTAAGTTAGGACATGGCATTAGACTCTGAAGGAGAAAACTATGAAGGGATGGAACTCGGTGAGGAAGGAGTGCTTAGACTAGGGGAATGCTCAACAACGACACAAATTCCCTTAATGGATTATTCCATTGGCAAATGGGAGACTATGAAGTTTTTCACACAAAATGTAATATGTTACAAATACAAGACTCTCAGTTAGAAGGAAGGTATCCAGAGGAGTACATGGAGTATAAAGAGAATGGGGTAGTAAAGTTATCTACTTGGAATAACAACCCTATTAGAGCCTTAATAAATAGGTCTAAGTTAAAAGCATATATGGATAGAAATGAATTGGCAAGAAACCATTGTACAGGTACACAAAAGGAAAAAGAAGAAGTATGCGAAACAAAAAGTACAAGTATTGAAGGAGAACAACTTGTATGAGGTCTATATAAGGAGAAATCACATAACATACTTGTCATAATAGTGGAGAAAGTACCAGACATACGAGCAGAGAAAGGAGCCGAGAAGTGAACATCCATACAGATGTCCATACCACACGAATGAAGCAATGGGAGGCGTACATTATTAGCTATATGAAGGAAGTATAGCCTTTTGTATGCTAGCCTTCCATAAGTTAGCTTTCTATACTACATCATTCCAGGGTAGATAACTCCATATGTCAGCTTTCCATACTGCATCTTTCAAGGTGAGAGAATTTCATACGATGACATTTGTGGCAGAATTCTATACGGTAGAATTCTGTACTCCACCAACAAGTCGTATGGCATGAGCAATCTGTGACATTCATATGATAGAGATAGTAGACAAAATTAGTACGGGAGGCAAATATAACATATGTACATGAAGAGTTGAAGACAATACAAGAAACCATACTTTTCAGTGCCAAGATAGGAGGAAGTTTAGGGTCGTCTAGTGGCTTTCTAAATACATGCCTGGTGTGTACCACATTACCATACGTGGAAGAAGTCTGTTGCAAGCAGTCACCTCATAGGAACAATTGGTATAGGTGGCACATACAAGCAGTTAAAGAGGAAGAGATAAGGGAGATGGCACTGAAAGCAAAGGGAGAGATAAGGGAGATGGAAAAGGGCAAGGGTGAGATGGCAAAGGGAAGCAAAAGCATTGGTAGGTTATGGCTACTAGCTCTCATCAATTAGAAGTAGAAAAATTGGCCATGGAGGAAGCCTACAAGATAGAGAAAGCAGATCCAAGCACAAGGATGTCCTCCCATGCCTCTTCTTGCAGTCAACAATCTTTTTTGTTGTTCTCATGTTCAGTAGTCATCTTCCTTCTTCTTTTTTTGGGTGGGGGATAGATTTAGTTGAAATAAAGTAACCATTATATTTAGTGCTTGTTTAAGGTAGTACGGTTGGGTAGTTAGGAGGTGAGGGAATGCATTGGTTGGTCAACCAACCAACCCTTCTATAACTACTTGGATGATTGTCAATGTATGCATGTTGTTTTTTTGGTATTAATAAAGAAATCATTTCCTTGCCTACTGGTATTGTGGTATTATTGGTACATTCTATGTTTTACATGTGTGTATCAATTGCATTATTCTGTATTTGTGAACTTGAGTGATATTCCCACTCTATAGAGATTCATCATTAGAAATTGGGCTAAGGGTTCAAATTGTGCAAATTTTATTGGCAGACATAATTAGGAGACTACATAGAGGATTCTATTTGTGCTAGCAAATCATTGCCAAGTGTTGGGATGTCAACTAGGGAAGCTAGACACCATTCCGCAGTGCCTGTGATTTAATTATGTGCTTTGCATTTACACATATTGCTAGAAATCTATATGCTGAGGCTATGATCAAAGGCATTTAGGTTGCTATTTCCAAACTAGCAATGTATCTTCACATGCAATAAAGTGACAACATCTAGGAAGCATCATGAGGCATTTAGAGGCTATTAGAAGCACTTTTACAAGCCTAGTGATCATCTATATAAGGCTACAATTAGGCTGCATACATGTGCGATCACTCTAGTGATGGTTGTTTTCAAACTATTGCTAGCAATTTCGAAAATCTTGGCCCTGCAAGTACTGGTTGTGACCAAGGGTTGAAGAAGATAGGGATCTATTCTTGATTTGAAGGCTACAACTAGTAATTATTGATGTTCATCAAGATAAAATCAGTATTTCTAGGTTCCTTTTGATTTTGGTTGTAAATTCATTTGCTCTTCATTGCAATATTTAATTACAAAGTGATTTTCTTGGTAATGATTAGTGCATTTGGACTAGTTCTTCAATAAATAGTGAAGTTGTCTGAAATCTGATATATATTGGATTGGTTCTTCATTGAACATTTAGTTTGGCTCTTCATTGTAAAAATTATTTTCCATTAATAATCTATCCAATCTAGTAACTTCAAACTATTTGACAAAATGTCAGATAACTAAATAGAAAAGAAATTGGTGTTTGTCAAGGTTATAACCAACATGGTTTTTACAGAGATTTTGATATAGTGTTGTTATCACATGATCCTATTTAGGTTTTTCTATCTCACTTGTGTTGTATTTGTTAGAAATGGGGAATACTGTGGGGGAGGTTGAATTAGTGTTCCAAATACATTTTCTCAACTATGGATATTATTAATAATCTTTATACTTGCATAAATGATCAAATGAAAAGTAAAGATTAACATAACATAATGAAACTCTTTAACAACATTATTTATTAACTAGGGAAACCTTGGACAAGGGAAAACCCTAGTGGAGATGGTACCCACAAAAACAAATCAAAAGTATCTTGTGAACTAGATTGACCCTATTAGGAGTCTATTACATATCATGTATAGTATACCTTCCCTTCTTTGAGGACTATGCCTTGTTAGATGCCTCAACTCTACTATGAGTTTCTATTAAAATACAAAATGTGCAAGATGGGCCCACTTCTAAAACATGCATATATAACTATACAATACTATCACTTGAGATAAATACAATAACCTTTTATTATGTTGATATCTTGTAAATCTAACCATTCCTTTTAGTTCCTCTTCAAAACTATACATACAATTACTCTGTGATTCTCAAATGTCAAATTTACATCATTTTCAATCATATAAAGTTCAAAAGTAAACATCATATCATTACAATACAATATCATACTTCACTAACCAAAATTCCTTGCCTTTATATCAAAACTCTTCATAAGTTGGCCTTGTGCTGCTTTACATGTTACCAAATCTTCAAGTAAAACTTTTCGATGAGAGGGTTAACATCTAGGATATTGCCCCAAACTTTTTAAGAAATTATTTTGGTAAACCAAAATAATCCATTATTTGAAAATTTATTATGCTGCCTTTTTCTCTATTTTGACATGTTAACTTGTTACTAATAATTTTGTCAAAGTATATCTATTTTTTTCTGAATCAAATCTAGCTTTGGTCCCAAGTTATCTTGGAGTAGATTGTATTTATTCAATACTTTGTCCTTATCATGTTGCAATATTTTGAGTTCATCACTAGCTTTACCATTTTTCTGATCAAACTCAATAGTTTTTATATCATTATTCTTTAGATTTTCAATCATCTTCTCAATTTCTTGCTCTTTATCTTTTATGGCATTCATGGTGGGAAAGGTTTTACATTCCAATTTTAAAACACTCCTTTATAATGTTCATTGCAATTTCAAGTTCATCGAGGATGATGAACCACAAGGGGAATGGTATCTTACATCCCAATTTTTGACCTAACTTGAAATATAGCCGTTGCGATTCGCATGAAGTCAGTTGGCAGTTTAATTTGTTATAATTTGGCAAAATGGTAAGTTAGTTAGTCATTATGATTTTAAGTTAAGATGACATGTTAGTTGATCGTTAATCATGAATTCATGGAATTGAGATTAAAGGTTAACTATTATGATTAAATAATTTATAATTTAATTACGGAGAAATTCCTTGTAGAAGCATGTCAAAGGGGTGGAAGCATTGTTAGAAAATAATTAGGCAGGGCATTTCCATCATTGGGCAGGCAGGTAGAGGACCTAGAGATTTGAAATAGGACATGAAAGATCCCTGATGGATCTCTTGTGCTGATCTGCTATAATTTTATTATTTTTAAATTTATTTTCCTTGTTTAATAATATTTTCTTGCAGAGCTAGACAAAAGTTGTAGAATAGTTTGAGTGTTTTATGTTTTTGATGATTTTGCAATGAGTAATAACAAAAGTACAATAACCTGAACTAGTTCTAAAAATAAATTTCAAATACAGCCAAAGTAATTTTGCTTCAAGCAAATTTTTAAATATAAAACCTTGTTTGTAACCAAATGAAGATTTACAATAATATCCAGATGATTACAACCAAGGATAAACCCAACCTGAAGGCGTGACGAATAAATATGAACCTAGAAAGAAGATACGACTAGATTCCAGCTCTTCAATGTTGCATGTGGGAAAGAATATGGTTGCCAGGTGTTACTGTATAGCTGCAAAGTGCCCACACATGGATAGAATGCCCAAATCCCAACTGAAACTCTGATTCAATACTGTGTTCCCAAGAAGAAACAATGCACAATCTCCAAGATGCCTTTGACTACAAAAAATCCAAACCATTGTTTTGGGGGCTACGTCCCAAATAAACAAAGCAAGAGGGTTTGGCGTCCCAAATGTTAAAAGCTCAATTAGAGCCCAAAACCCAAATCCAAAATGTAATATGTCAATAATGAATTAGAATGTATTACCTACCCCTAGTTCGCATTTTCGTTATCAATACCGAACTCTTTTAGGTTAGTTTTATGCTTATGATTAGTAGTATTGTTTTAAGATTATCAGATATTATTTTACATTTAGTTTATTATACAGTGAGATTACTTGGTACTCTACATTTCACGTATGTATGATGATTATTCAGTGTTTTCAGTTATTGATGATGATGATTAGTTAGATGGTTTATTATCACATGTTTTCTTTTAGATACTTACCCCATACTGCATGTGTATGGTGTGCACGTTTATCTTCTTTATGTATGACGTTTCTGATGTGGTTAAGGAAGGGAGTTGTAATCACCTGCTAGTCAAGATCTACACGATGCACCACTTCCTGCCATTGCTTGTTTAGCTTAGAATATTATGTTTGTACATGCATGAATTTTATGTAGGTTGTAGGTATCGGGTATCGACTTCCTTGAATTTCCAGGATGAGTGTACCCTATCACATTATCTCAATGGTAAGAGAGGGGAGATAAATTCTTAAGTCCAAATCCCAACCCTTTAAGCCATTTGTCCTAATTTAAAATTAGGATAAGTATCTAAGTCGAGCACCCTTCGAATGCATTGGATAAAGTTAATTCATTATTATAACCCTTTAGTTTGATTTTGTATGTGTTCTTCTATGATGGGTTTTCATACGTTGTTTATGAGCCCTTAATGATTTTCTATTAATTAAGTTTAATTAAAAAGATTAAATTAATGTTTTAATTTAATGGAAATTATTATGATATTTTAATATTTAACTATATTTAATTAATTGAGGAATTAATAAAATAAAAAGGATTAAATTTGGAGATAAAAGTTTAAGGATAAATTTAGAATGTAATAATATTTATTTAATTTAATAACAATATATTTATAGTTCATTTTTAAATAAATGTTAAATATTATTGTTATTTAAGTTAATAAATATTTTATCAATTAAGTTTCTAAAATAAATTAAATGTGAAAAAGATATTAAATTATTAAAAGGATTCTAGATCGCATGATGCGTGCATGAGATTAAATAAAAAGAAATTAATTAAAAGATAAAATAAGTGAAGAAAATTACTTAATAAATTTATTTATTTATAAATTTTATTAAATAAATAAATTTTAAAAAGAAATTATTTAATATTATAACAAAGTTTATAAATTATAACATTTAACAAATTGTTATTAATAATATTAAGAAAAAAATATATAATAAAAAAAAATATAACTTAAAAACTTACCTTTTGGCGGCTTGTACTTCTCCTTTCACTACGAATGTAGTGTACCTGCGTGGATTGTCGTGCAGGCATGTAAAGACCGATGACCCTTTGTTTAGGAGGTTGCACGACACTTTTTTGTTTAGTAATTGTTTTAAGTATTATTTTAAATTAGTAACGATTTAAATATAGTTTTTGTATTATTTTAATTTTTTAATAGTTTAATATATTAAATTTTAATTATTATTTTAATTTATAATCATTAATAAATTTTTTTATTATTAATTATTGTTAATGATAAGATTTTAAAATTATATTATTGTGAATTAATTTAAACATTAATACAATTAAATTTAGTAAATTTTCAATTTATGAAATTATTGAGAATTTTTATTAATTATTAAGAGCAAATTATTATTGAGATATTAATATAGGTTTGTATTTAAAAAAATTAATAATTAACTTAATTAAATTTAGTTTAATTAAGGTTAATTAATAATATTGAGTTTATATATATATATATATATATATATATATATATATATATATATATATATATATATATATATATATATATATATATATATATATATATATATGTCAATTGATTATTGGAAATCGATAAATAAATAAATTTTCTTGGAGTACTTTAGAAATTATTTAAAAAAAAATTGAAGTAGGGCAATTGTACATTTTATTCGAATATGAAATGGGGTAAATGGTAAAAGGTTAAGTGGCAAATCGTAGGTATTCAAAAATTTATACTCTAAACGAAAATTGAAACCTTACTGTAAACTGAAACCGTATTGTTTAACATGTTTTTAGATCAAACCAAAATTTTGATACCTACACTTTGTTTTATGTGTGTTGTTGTTTTGGGTGTTGGGGTTGATTAGATGTTGACCAGTTTAGGTTGTTACCAAAGGCTCAGGGGTTATGTGATTGTGATGTTATGATAATTTGTTCTCGATCTTTTTAACTCAACCACAGTTGTGCAATGACATGCTCTACGACGTTTGTGGATTACTATTTGTTATTTCTTTCTAGTTTCCTTGTGTGAAGCTGAGGTGTATATTTATGAGATACTTGAATTAACCATTTTTGAGTCATCGATCAATTATATTTGATTTGCCTTCCAGATGCTTTGAGAGGACTGAGATGTTTTGGATGATTTGTTCTTGATGATGTCATGCTATGACATATTTGACTTGACCATTTTGGAGTCTTTGATTAGTATTTTTTTTGGGATGCTTTCTGGTTGCTCGTTGAGAACCAATGGATATTGTGGGATACTTTCTAGTTGCTCATTGGAGAACTGATGGATATTATGATTTATCATTTGATGCTATTCAGTTGCTGATGGAGAACTGATGTGATTATTGTGGATTATACTTATGATGCTTTCCAGTCACTTGTATAGGACTGAGGTGAATTTTCTATGATTTGTGATTTCATAAGCTTAGGGTAGGTTATCTATATGTAGTGTTGAAAAGTGGCTTGCAATGGGGGCCGAGGCCCTAAGTGGTTGCCAGGGTAACTCATTGTAAACTGTTGTTTAAATAAGTGGTAACATTTACACTAAATGAGAGTAAAATAAACTTAACAAAATTAATTATATGTTCTCACCCATGCCTCAAGTGCTAGTACAGGCTAGGATGGGAGTAGAGAGAATTCTTAGTTACGACCTTACATTTCGTAGTATGTCTCATTAGTATGAGAGGATACTAGTGGCCACAGGGATCACTAGGGACCCGAGATTCCTAAGGGATTGCTTGGGTAACTCCAAACGTGATTCATGTGATGACACTGGCCCACTTATATAGTAGATTTCCTACATGTCTTTGTGGTACCTCTAGGTCTAGGTGTCGATCTATGTGTTGGAACCTTTGAGTTAGTATACTTTTAGGATTTCCTGAACTTAGAGAGTATTTGTGTTATGTGATTTGATATCCTATTTGGGACTTGAGACTATCTCCTCAGCGCGGTGGGAGTGGACCATTTAGGTTCCACGCGGTCGGGTGGTAGTGCTTTTTCACTCTTACCATTTGAGATCTGTCCATTGCTACCATGGCTGAAGCTTCTTGGGATGCTTGTTCATCATGTTTAGGTGATGTTATCTACTTTGGAGGATCATCTTATGCCTTATTCTTGCATGATAGATTTTTTTATGCATATGTTGTAGCATATTTAGGAGTGACGTTCCTATTATGATAGTACCGATGATCTCTTTGATGGCTTGGGATGTTATGCGTGGGGGATGGCTAGGGCCCACGATGGTAAAATGATGCTATTGATGGTTGGGAGGAACTGCGCACTTAGTTGTGTTTTTATGATGTTATATCTTTATGATGGATAGATGTATCATGTATGTTATTAGTTCCATTTACTTTATTGCACTTGTATCATGGATTTGAAGATGATGTATCTTTATTTATACATATGTATATTCTTTTAGCCTTTCATACCCTGTGACATGTACAGTGAATGATTGAGCATTCCGAATTAGTTTGCCAAGAGGCATTCAGAACAAATGTATATTAAATGGACATTGAACTTTCTTATTATTCTTTCATGTGGATGTGGTAGTTGTTAGACTTAGAATTAATTAAATTTAAATGTGACTTAATGTCTTGGGATCCTTAAGGAATGTAACCTGTTATGTATGTTTGTTGATGATTGCATGTTATTGCTTCCGCTACTATGTGTTTGATGTGTATGATTTATCTTTCTTGTTTAAAATAAAAAAATGTTTAGCAAACTTAGTAAAACTTTAGGTTAATTCTTTTGGTTCCCTTGGTGGGGTGTTACATAAAACTTTCTCTTTACCTCCTTATAACCCACCATACTTAGCTTGAACCCTAAAAATGTCTCTATGTGGCGTTGGGTAGTGAAAGTGTTATAATTTATTATTTCAAAGTGGTCATGTTTCTAGAAAATGATCTTTTTCCTCATAGACAGAAATTTGTTCACTGAATTTCCCTAAGACCAACGAGAAAGATTTAGATAATTTTGAGAACATCAAGTCCCCAACACAGAATAACCATTCTAGGTCTCTATCCAACCCTGTTAGCCTACAAGACCCCATAATAAGCTAACTCACATGTCTTTGCTAAACTGAGCTAAAAGAGGGGACATGACAGTCCTCCCCTCTTGGAGATGCTTGCCCACAAGAAATGAACAAACTCCTATTGTGCCACTCTAACATACACTCTTGGGTGTGTGAAATAAAGCAATACATCAAGGATCGCCCAATCAAATGCACTGCATAGGATAATACCAGGATCCCACACTGAATGAGAGTCTTCCCACAACAAATTGGTAACATACTGGAACCCATGTAAGACAAGGAGTCAAAAAAAACAACACCTAGATTCCAACACAATCTAAACCAGCAACCATCTATTAGGTATAAACAGGAATAACTAGAAACCTCTATCATGCCATATCTCTTCGCAACCACTGTGATACCACCACAAAAGTAATAATCATCCAAAGCATCATGTCTACTAATACCCACATCATCCTATAACCATGATCTCGGATGAAGTCTCTATGATATAGATGTGATAGCCCATGTCAAAAACTGTTTGACATAATGTTGGATCGTTTACTAGTCCCACCAACCAATCCTTCCAAACTGCTAAGTCAAGTGCCTACAGTTAATAACTATATCCTCTGAAGATGGGAGCTTCAATATCCCCATAGCCTTAAGAAGAGCATGGAAATTTGCTATGGAAAATCCTCCACTATCCTGCTCATCAGTCATAAGAGCAATCCAACTGAGTGTAGATAACATATGTCGAGTGACATCAAAGTGCTCAACCATGATGTCTATCCTCCTATCATCAACCCTGAGTTGTCTAATCAAGCGATAAAGAGTCTAAAAATGATAGTTCTCAGGCATGTGTACTACCTCTGAATCTAAGCTATGGTAGAATACTGTGTCAGAGTCATGTACATTGCTGTAAGGAGTATACAGTACGCATTCACTAATGCATGTATCCTCATTTAGAATACTACAACTTTGTACCTCTGAGACCACGTCCTCTGTCAATGATGAAACTACTGTCACCACACTATGCTCACTCTCATCAGCTCCCCATGTGTCTGCACATACAACTGAATCACGATCTTGGGATTTAGTGTCACTATGAGTACACACTACTCTAATTTCTAGATCATGGTCTAAGAAATTAGACTCATCATGACATGAAGTCTCATCACCCAATGCATCTAAAATGCCTATGTCTAGATTACTCTCTTATGCAAACTCACTAAAATAATCCCGATCCTCTGCATTACTTGTTGTTCCATTCTTAAGTTGAATACCATCATCAACATCACTACCTCCATTTTAAATAAATGTTACCTCATGATTTGAACTGCTGTTGCAAATTTCAGAATAGGCCTCACATCTTGGTGTCACATTTCCAACATCTCTAATGGTTTGTCCCTTGATTGTAATCTCTTCCAATTTGTGACCAATGGCTTCTTTATTATCATTTAATATTTCTTTCTCTTTTTGCTACTAAAAAGAGGTTGTAGATACCTAGTTATTATCTACTTCAGGTACACCCATAAATTTTGTAAAGGAAAGGAGGTTGTGTATCTCCTTAGGAAGAGAACAATACTAATGGTAGCTGCTCATAACTACAAGATTGAATGTCTTGGCAAGAGGCATCTTACTTGTGCTTGTTAATGAAGATGAAACCTTAGAGCACTCATTTTTATTTCTAGCCATGGTAGGTTCCTAGTCTATTCCAAACCCTTGCCAAAATGAATTATCAAAACTTTTTGTCCAGCACCCAGATGTCAAAATGAATTATCAAAATTTTTTATCCGATACCCAGATGCCAAAATGAATTATCAAAACTTTCTAGCTAGTACATAGATGTTGAAATGAATTATCAAATCTTTTTAGCCAGTATCGAGATGCTAAAATGAATTATTGAGACTTTTGCTAAAATATGTTGTGACAATTTCTCACAAACCCTATAGGCTGGTAGGATGTAAGCTCTAATACCATTGAAAGATCCCTGATGGATCTCTTCTACTAATCTGCTATAATTTTATTATTTTTAAATTTGTTTTCCCTTTTTAATAATATTATCTTGCAGAGCTAGACAAAAGTTGCATAAGGGTTTGAGTGTTTTATGTTTTTGATGATTTTGTAATGAGTAATAACAAAAGTACAATAACTTAAACTAGTTCTAAAAATATATTTCAAATACTACCAAAGTAATTTCGCTTCAAGCAGATGTTTAAATATAAAACCTTATTTCTAACCAAATGAAGATTTACAATAATACCTAGATGATTACAACCAAGGATAAACCCAACCTGAAGGCGTGAAGAAGAAATATGAACCCAGAAAGAAGATACGACCAGATTCCAAGTCTCCAAAGCTGCACGTGGGAAAGAATATGGCTGCCAAGTGTTGCCATATAGTTGCAAAGTGCCCACACGTAGATAGAATGCCCAAATCCCAACTGAAACTCTGATTCAATACTATGTTCCCAAGAAGAAACAATGCACAATCTCCAAGATGCCTTTGACTACAACAAATCCAAACCACTATTTTGGGGGCTACCTCTAAAACATGCAAAGCAAGAGGGTTTGGCATCCAAATGCTGAAAGCTCAATCAGAGCCCAAAACCCAAATCCAAAATGTAAGATGTCAATAATGAATTAGAAATTTCTCTTTACTTCCTTATAACCCACCATACTTATCTCAAACCCTAAAAATGTCTCCATGTGGCGTTGGGTAGTGAAAGTGTTATAATTTGTTATTTTAAAGTGGTCATTTTACTAGAAAATGACCTTTTTCCTCATAGATAGAAATATGTTCACTAAATTTCCCTGAGACCAAAGAGAAAGATTTAGAAAATTTTGAGACCTTTCCAATGAGCTATCACACCAAGGGATAAGCAATCTAGATGAGGCCAAAAACCCCTTATTACTCCAAAATGGCTATAATTTAGCCTTATTTAATGATTAAATGCTAACTTAAGAAATATTAAAAATATAACCCAAATAGCCACAAAATGCCCAATTGACATCACAAACCATAAAATCATCCTATCACCTGTCTATGACTAAAGTTGAAAATCAAAGATCCACTGGCAATCTCATCCCTAAAATCTAGGGATGCTCCTAAAATTTAGGAAACAAGCCCTATCGTATTGAACCCAAAGAGTAATCTCATGGAGACCCAACCCCGGGTAAGATCATACCTCCTAAAAAGTAGGAACTACCTCCCAAAAATAAGGAACATCTCCCAACTAATCAATAACTGCCAGAACATCAAGTCACCAACACTAAATAACCATACTAGGTCTCTATCCAACCCTGTCAGCCTACAAGACCCCATAATAAGTTGACTCACATGTCTTTGCTAGATTGAGCTAAAAGAGGGGACATGACAGGACACATCTACGAAACTGCACGAGTTATTTAAATAATTAATTTAATTAAAATAATTAATTTAATTAAAATAATTAAGTTAAAATATAAAACATCTCTCAAAGGATTTTAATTTACCTTTCGTCATTATTATTTTGATAATGATTTATATTCGTGCATAAGCATAGAGGAGAAAATAAAATAATATTAATTTTTAATGCCTTTCATCTTCTTTCTTTCTCACTTTTCCCTCATTTCTTTCTTTTCTTTTAATTCGATTTGAATGGTATTTGAATGAGTTCTTGTAATTTTAGGAAGTTGTAGAGTCAGGGTCCTTCTATAATATAGATTTTCTTAAGTTGTATATGGCATTCCGATTGTTTTTAGCTCCTTGCTAGAAACCATTCTGTGTAAGTCAAATCAATATCCATCTTATTGCAGATCACATAGCCAGACTAGCAGATTTCCATCAACATTAGACCTTCTTCAGTTATTTTGTGGTAAAGTCATGTAAGACTTTTGACCTAAATATTTGGATACCGAAATCATTCTTTTTGCCAATAGTTCTGATTGTAACCTTTATTAGTATCAACATGTGATGAAAGACATTGTTAAATGTATAAGCCTATCGTTATTCATTTGCAAGGTTTGTCATTTCCTTAGAACTAATATGACAATGATTAATGTTTCAAGCATGCTGTCTTTCTTGTAAGTCTGTCATATTCCTTTTAGAGTTTGTCATTTTCTTTGAAAAGTTTGCCGACTGCCATATATGATAATACTACAATGATTTATACTAAGTTTGATGAATCACATAACACCTTAGTGTATAGTCTTCTTAAATGTTGAGTTGTTGAATTGCTCATTTCCAATTGTATATAATGCAAGTCTGTCGGATTCATATGGAGTACAAGAATTGAATGCATATACCAAAGTAACATGTTTGCATTTTATTCCATAAGTCACACTATTTGTACTAGTTGAGTATTGATGCATAGAACTCATGATGGTGAAATATAGTTACTTTAGACCGAGTTCCAAATAATAGCATTTAGATCATAATGTCTAGAATTAGATAAAAATTGATGATACTTTAGCATATCAATCATGTGTCATAAATATCTCAGATTCAAAATTAAAAACATAAATGTGTAAATATCTGTTCATATCACACATAGATGAATTTTGAATTAATCTGCAAGAACGTTGAAGAGAAATCATTTATGATTAAATTAATTAATTAAGCATTCAATTTTGAAATCTTTTAAGAACATAATTATGTAATCACAATGTGTGAAATGCTAGATGTATGCAATCTTCATGAATAACTGACAAAGCCGTCTGCTCTGAGAATTCTGAACACCTAGGACTCACCCAGCTGTGTAGGCAAGAAGATGGGTGATGAGGTGTGAGAAAGGAACCATCAATAATATGAATTGGTATTAGTTATGAAATTTCAATATTTATCATTTAATATGAATTAATTAATAGCTCATGCATATTCTTGTTATTGTGAACTTTTGCTGCCAAGTCGTATGGTGAGTTTATTACTAGGAAGCCTAGTAGATGGCAAGATAATCCTTGCCAATTTCGGGTAGGGATGGCCTTTTTCATTAGAGATTGTGTGGGGACAAGTTGTGGTCTAAGGTTGGGTGGTTAAGCCCCTATCAATGTTTCACCTCTCCCCAAGATGTCAGAAGTGCGTTAGACAAAGATAAGCTTTGTAGTCAATTATTTATCGAAAATAGGTATTTTCACTTTTATTTATAAGGAGATAAGATTGAATTTAGTTAATTATTACACTTATTTTACACCTAGATAGATTCATGAATTGTTTTCATTTATATGAATATCAAATATAAGTATTATCTAATCTTGAGAAACTGCCACAGTTAAGTAATTCAGATGGAATGGAATTCGAAGCCCTAATTGATTGAGAGATGACTAGAACTCTAAATGATATAGTGGGATCAAAAACCCTAATTGAATCCATGGTATTGGAAGTCCTATTTGAATCCATGGTATTAGAAGCCCTATTTTAATCTATGGTATCAGAAGCCCTAGTTGAATTTGAGGTATTGGAAGCCCTAAGTGAGATAGCAGTATTGGAAGCCCTAAGTGAGATAGCAATATTAGAAGCCCTAAATGAACCCAAGGGAAACAATGCCCTAATTGATATAGTGGTATGTGATGCCCTAATTTTACATAATGGTGTTTAATGATAATTGTCATTTGATATTGGAATAAACTATATTGGATAGAAGTAATTTTTGTGGTATTGTTATAGAGGTATTTGTGGACTAACTCGGGTGGTTGCAGAAGCATCCCTAGTTGATTTAGATCTCAGTTTTTCAAGGTATGTAGTTTTCAATTTCTATAATAATTTCATTCGATGGTACTTAAAGTTTTTAAGTTAAGAAATTTTGTCTAACTGATTTTAATGATAAATCTTATTCACATGAACATGAATGTATAACTATCTTCCTATGAAATGAAGTAATAACTATATTCTTTAAGTATGTTAGTTGTTATTTTAGACCCGGGTAAACTGGATGTTACAAAAGGTGTGCTTATGTGCTGAACCACAAAAAACATAGAAATTATTACCTTCTAAAATACATTTTCTCATTTCATTTATTGAAGTATCTGACATTGTCCTATCACTTGTGATGTTGTCACACATTGTACTAAAAAGTCTTACATCATGATCTACTTGTACTTTGACTTTCACTGCCTCTTCAAGAGTAGAATAATAGTTGTCAAATTCTTTTTTCATCCTATCTACCCTATTTTCAATATTCTCTCATTTTTTTGTATGAGGAAGGTGAAGGGTAAGGTATTATGCAATTTCTCAATAGTTAGTTAGAGTAATCTTTGTGTATTCTTGCTCATCTTACCTAATTCATCCACTATTTTCTCAACAGAAAAAGTTGATAACTAAATATACTTTTAAATTTCCACATTTCCACCAGACATGTTTGTAACATCTTTTGGCAAATCTGAAATTAATGCTTTGAAAAGTTATTTTGAAGTTCCACCTGAAGTGTTATCAATTGCCTTAAGAGGTCTCTCCAATATTGTTATCTAGGTTTCCTTACTGACTTCATCTACTTTCTAAATTATAGGCTCTTTCCTCTGACCTGATACCTTACTTTTCTCAATCATAGTCTTAGATGGCTACATATCCATCATTTTTGTGTTCTATTTATTTCTCTTTCTCTTCTTCCTTCTCCTCTTTCTCTTTTGCTTCTTCTTTCTATTCCACTTATGCCTCTTGTCCTTGTCCTTGTCCTTGTAAACTGATATCTACGCTCTCAAATATTGTTGTTGATACTGTCAAACTTTGATAGGCCCACATCAAAAATGATCTTTTGGAAGTTTCCTCACTTCACTAAACACTTAAGTCTTGATGACCTATACTTTCTTTCTCTTCAAGATGTTCTTTTTTACATTATCACTGATCAAATTGTCAACTAAAAATTCTGAATAATCTTTTAAGGGGTCTACTATAGTGTTATCCGTCTGGTCTATAGAACTAGTGTTGTCATTTGTATCCATTACAATAGTCAAAAAATTCTTGGTCACCAAATTATTTTGGTTGAGCTTATAAATCTTGGTACAACTAAGAAAAGTGAGTTGTGGGGTTCTAACTAGTGTTACAGGACTCAGACTCACCTCTGACTCGAAAAGTCAAAATTTGACTTGGTGATTGGACTCAACAAGTACTCAAAATTTTGAAAAACCCATTAAATTCAAATATTTTTAAGGATTTTAAGACTTTTTTATGCATCTTTTGTCAATTAACATCAAATACACAATAATTGAGAAAAGTAGAAGCTACTTGCCAATAGTGGCATGTTGTGATGGTTAAGTTGTTGAGTTGTTATCCTTTCCATAAAAGTTCAAATCTAATGGGGATGAGGTTCCCTGCTTGTGACCTCATTGGTTCATAGCTCTTGGTCAAAGTGTTTACCCCTTTAAAAAAATAAAGAAAAGTAGAAGCTACTTAATACACATACACAATTTCGTATGGATCACTTAAGTATAAAAGTGAATTTCTGAAGGATAAAAAATGAATAAAACAAAATAATATAATAAACATAGTGTCACTACAATGTCGAATGTCTACAATTTCATGGTATCAAAAGTTCAAAACATATATCAAAATATCAACTAGAGTGTAGAATATTAGAAGACTAAGACTCATATTAGCCTATGTCCTCCTATGAGTATGCCTAAGATAAGTCATCGAAGACTATAGAGCCATCCTCTCTCCCTTTCTTTGAAGCTGAACCTCATCCTCATCCCCATCCTCATCCTCACCCTCACCCACATAATTCTCATCATCAGACTCAGATCCATCACTCCTAGCCTCAGGGTCCTGCACTCTATCTCCTCGCGCTCTAGCCTTCTCAACTGCCATCGCTACTGCCTCAACCTTCCCGATCCACTTGATCAACCCACTCAGCATCTTCATCACTAAAGATAGGATCAGCTATCTCTGTGTTGTACTTTGCATGTGGATCAACATTCTTTAACACAATTGGTGATGTATCGATGCCTAGGATCTATCTATGGTGAAGACGAAATTAGTAGTGAACAAAGACAAGATCATTCAATTTTTTCACTGCCAACCTATTGCGCTTCTTTGAGTGTATATGCTCAAATAGACTCAAATTATGTTCGTATCCTGATGCACTAGATGAATGGCTCAAGATGTGAATCACAATCCGTTGCAAATTTTGCACCTTAGTGCCAAACATCTCCCACCATGCATCTAAAACAAGAAAATTTTAAATCAATTCAATAATTTTGACTTTATCAAATTAAAATGGTAATAGAATTAGAAATTAGGATGTAGAATCATAGATTTTTACTAGGCATCAATGATGTCCTATTTTTCTTGCACAGCTCCAGTGCAAATAAATCCCCTTGAGCTTTCTTAAACAACTCAACCTCATGGACTACAATTGTTCCTACCCTTGAATCAAGTGAGATTCTCTCTACAACATCATAAAGGCCACTCCACATCTCATCATCAGCTTTGAACTGTGGGTTGAATTGGTATGCTGGGTTAAGGAAGTAGGCCGCTGAATGTACAGGCCTATGAAGTAGATTGTGTCAATGTTTATCAATGACATCCAATATAGGCCCATACCTATCTTGATTCTCTACAAAAAAAGAGCGAATGACCTCCTTCACCCTATCCATGCCCTCATAAATTTAGCCCATTGAAGTGATCTCTCCATCAACAATTCATAGGAGAACAACAAGTGGCTTTATGAACTACATTCATTATGAAAGTTGAAAGAGAAACAATCAACTTTAAGAGTTTTTTCTTTAAAAAATGAACAATAATTAATAACATAATTTCATAAACAAAAAAGTTGAAATGATGAAAAAAAGGAAAATTACCTTCACAATCTCAATGATCAGTGTCCAAAAGGAAGCCTCATCAAAAATCAGATTAGCTATATTAGTCCCTACACTAGTCTTTGCATACAATGATGCGATCCACTCCTCACTTACAAACATGCGTTTCAAACCTCCCTTTGAATCAAGCAAGGATTGCAATGTGAGAAAATTGTTTACAAATCTAGTGACCCCTAGACAAGATAACTCCTTTTGTTCTATGTATTTCCTCATGAGGTTGAGGACCCGTGTATGATTATATATGAATTTGCATACACTCCTTGCTATATAATTGTTTTTATCCAAGGGAGTTTACTAAGATCCTCTAACATGAGCTCAATGCAGTGAGTAGCACAAGGGGTCCAAAATAAGTGAGGGTGTCTCTCCATAAGAAGCTTTCCTGCAGCAACATAATCTATTGCATTATCTATTACCAACTGCACCACATTCTCCTCACCCATGTCCTTTATCACTTCATCCAGTACCTCACAAATATATTCAACATTCCTTTTTTTTCTAAGGCATCAATTGATTTCAAAGAAACCATTGCACCTAAAGAAAAATAAACAAATTAGATGTTACATCCCAATTTTTGACTTGATTTAAAATATAGCCATTTAGGTTCACATGAAGTCAGTTGATAGTTAAATTTTTTATAATCTTGAGAAATGGTAAGATAGTTAATCATTATAATTATTTATCACAAATTCATGGAATTGAATAGGTGGTTAGCAATCATGATTATATATCATTAAATAACTTGATATGGTAATATGATTTAACTGCAGAGAATTTCCTTATAGGAAGCACGTCGAAGGGGTGGAAGGATTGTTAAAAAAGAATTAGGCACAGGAGCATCACCATCACTGGGAAAATGGGTTGAGGACTTAGCGACTTGAATACCATGATACAATCGATAAAATTGCATGAACTATTAAATAAATAATTTAAGGTGTAAAATAATTTAATTGAATTATCAAACGTACCTCAAAGGATTTAATATGATCTTTCACCTTATTATTATAATAGATATATCTATATATGTACATATAGATATAATAATGAAATGACACCATTATAATATAATAATTTAATAAAGTGATGTCACCCCATTAATAAATTTACATGTACATATATAAATATAAAATTATAATAATTTATTCAAAATTTAATAGCATTCAAATTTTAATCTTCCAACTCTCTTTTCATTCTTTTTATTCTTTCCTTGTTTATAACTGATTAAACACTTCACATTTTAAATGGGCAAGTAATCTTTTATGTTACGGAAGCCAAGAAGTCTCGACTTGTCTTTTATATGGAAGCCGTAAGAGAGTCAGATATAACATTCATACACCCAACTTCCTTTTTTTATTCACAAATTTCTTTTTATTCACGACTTCCTTATTCATTTCTGGCTACCATTTAAACAAGATACTTTGCATAAACATCTCAATTTTTGTATATTCCAATTGAAATCTCTGCAGTTTGTAGCAACATTTTTCTTGATACAAATCTATCGTTGATTGTTTATCCTTGCTAAAGCCATGTATGGAAGATGAACATTTTTTTAATCACACCCGACTCCTTGTTGGGAGAAGATACATTCAATATAAGTATTGACGTTTTGTGCATGCTGCCGCACATATTCTTTCTTCTAAAGTTGAAGTTGCCATTATACTCTGAGAGATCAATTAAATAAGGGTAGATATCTAGTGTCCAACAAAGCTCAGGAAAATTCAGATAATATACCAGGTCATGTGAATGATTAGTCTTTCAATGCTACTAAATTTATTTCCTTCATAATTAGTAAGCTTTCCAATTTCTATAACAATACATTGCAAGCTATATTCGATCTTGAATAATCATAGGAAAAACTTGTTATGGTTCATAGTAAAGTACCAAGTCATGGAATCCTAAAGTACTAAACTATTGGAAGCTAAAATATAGAGTGTTTTTGTAAGATTTTAATCACAAAAATGTGAAATGTTGGAAGCAATCCATTTGCCTATAAATTTTAAAATTGGCTCATAAATATTTATGCAAGTCTCTTTCTTTAAAAGAAGATTGTGAAATGTTGGAAGAATGCAATATTCTTGAATCAATAAGAGCTGGATGCTCTGAAAATCTAAACACTTGGGATTCACTAGCAATGTAGCCATAAAAGGGTAAAATGCTCATAAACTTTTAAAAATACCTAGGATTCACTGACAGTATAGCCATGAAATGATGAAGAGGTGGAATAAATCTGCAAGAAAACAAAAGAGAAATTAGACATGAATAACTTAAATGAAACAGTATTAGTTATGACATAACAATGTTTATCTTTTTTTTAAAAGAACTTTTAATAGCTCATGCATGATCCTATCTATTGTATTCTTCTGTTGTCAAGTCAAGTGGTGTGTTTAGATACCAGGATGATCAATGGATGACAGGATGTTCCCTATCTATTTTGGGTAGGGAGGTCATTTATCATTAGAGATTGTGTGGGCAATAAGTTAAGGTTTGAGGTTGGGTGGTTAAGCCCCTGACAATATTTCACCTCTCCCCAAGTTGTCAGACATACAACAGACAAAGAAAAGCTATACACTCAATTGTTTGTTGAAAATAAGTATTTTTACTTTTAGGATGTATATGGAAGACAAAGGTAAGATTAATTGAGTTATATTTTCATTACAATTATTTTACATTTAGATGCAAGAGATAGATTTATCTAATGGATTGTTATATCAATATTTCATTTATATGAATAATAAATATGAGCACATCTTCTAATCTTGAGTTATTGCCACGGTTAAGAAATCAAAAGGAAGGGAACGATATAATGGTATTTAGAGCCCTAAATGATACAATGGTATTTGAAGCCCTAATTGATTCAGTGGTTATTTGAAGCCCTAAATGATTCAATGGAAATTGAAGCCCTAAGTGATATAGTGATATTTGATGCCCTAAATGATCCAATGGTATTCGATGCCCTAATTGATATAGTGGTATGTGATGCCCTAATTTTATATAGTGGAATTTAATGGTAATCTTCATTTGATTTTTTTGATATAGTAGTATTGGATGGAAGTTGTTAAATGATATTGTTATAGTAGTATTTGTGGACTAATCTGGGTGCTTGCAGAAGCATCCCTACAATGATTTCTCGGTTCAAATTCCATAGTATGTGCTTTTTAATTTCTATAGTAAATTCATTGATGGTGTTTTAAGTTCTTAGTTAAGAAATTTTATTTAACTAATTTTAACTGTTAATCTCTTTCATATGAATGAAACTGATTTAACTATCTTCCTATGAAAATGAAGTAATAACTATATTTCTTTGAGTATGTTAGTTGTTAATTAATACCAAGGAAAATTGGATGTTACATTAGCATAATGATCAATGATCAATCATAAATTCATAATTTGTAAACTTAATCACTTAATCAAGATTCTAAATTTTTAAGTACAAGTTCTACTTCTAAAATTTTAATTTCTACAATTATCTAATGATGAGACAAGAAAGCTAAGGAGTCTTCTACTCCTATCAGTCCAACCATCAGTCATGTTGGTGCAACCCATCATCTTTCACACCTCATGTTGTTCCTTGATTACACCTTCTACATTAGCCACCCTTTGGGTCAAAATAAGGCCTCCTAACTCATCAGCACTAGGGGCTTCGAACCCCTAACCACAAACAATAACAATGTTGATTGCAATTTGCCAATAGAGGACCTAAAAAAAATTAGTATATTATATTATTGCTATTAAATTTGAAAACAAATTAAAGTAAACAAAATAAGCATATTATTATCTCTTGAAACTTGAAAGCAACAGAAATAAGACATAAATTAAATAAATAAGCACCTTGCTGCATTAAAGGAAATGTTGTTGTAGATGAAGAAGCCTCCAAATGCCAATTTTGCATTATCATGCTTCTCCTTGTTCCCACCCATGCTCTCAAGTGATGGTTTTGAACCTAGAGTCGTGCGTAGAACAAAGATGGAATCAAGTTTTGATCTTTGCTTACTAATGTGAGGTCCAATGGTCACACTCGTAGAAGCAGTAGTAGTAGTAGGTGGAGTAGGGGATAATGGAGAGCAAAAACTTAAAAATCCCTATTGAGCTAGTTGTGCCATTTCTTCTTATTGCTTCTTTTTCAGTTCCTTTTTGTCCATTTTTTCCTCTAGAAGAGCTTGCATGTCTTGCATAACATCCAGGGGTACTTCTTTGCATTTTTTAGCATCACACCCAGGCATATGTGCTAGGTGATACTTCATTTTATGCCTCCCCCATTATATATTACACCACAATGCCAACATGCAACAACTCCCTTTTTGTGGTCTGGGATGACATGTTTCCAAGCCCTATCCCTTTCTATTACAGCTTGGTTTGCATTAGGGTTACATGCAGACCTAATTCCACTTCCACAAGGTTCACCTTGAGGCATGATACCAATGTGGGTGCTACTACAATATGGATATATTATGAATAGAATAAAGTTAGCATCAAATCAGATTTTCAAACTTTAAGGCCTTCTTACTTATCAAGTTTGTTATCAAGATAAATTAGAACAAATCTAAATAGTAGAGACTAAGATAGATGTAAACAAAATGGAAAGTAAAAAAATATGAATGTGAAACAATTTACAAAATAACACAAAGAAATGCAACTTGTTGCTTACCTCTTCAAATTTGTACAAACAATGGAAATGCAAGTAAGTTTGTAGAAGCCTCCTCCAAATGCTTCTTGAAGCTCCTTTCAATGCTTAAGTACAAGCTACAAAGTTGCACAAACCATCAACAATCAATATGGGAGAGCTGATCGATTTGCTAATTTCTCTCTCAAAACTCCAATACTCTTCTCTAATTCTATCCTCTCTATCAAAAGCACAAGCAAAGGGTGGAATGACCTTTTTAGGTTAAATGGAGAATACAAAACAAAAAAAGGCAACCTAAATTTTTATTTTTATTTTAAATTTTTTTTTTTCTCCAGCCACTGGTGAGAGTCCTAAGTTGGGGACTCGGTGAGTTTGATGTGTCTCTGGACTCGGGGAGTCCATGTGGACTCTGCAAAGACTTGGCCAAGTCCGAGTCCAGAGGCTATTTGCCTCAGAAATCTAGACTCTGCCTCAGACTTACAAAGTCCCATAACTATGGTTCTAACCACCAACCACCACTTTACTAAAAGAGATTTCTACTATTGATCCATTTAATGGGATAAGGTACTATTAACAACAACCTTTATTTAAATATCAAATAGTTAACTCTCTCCTAGATAGATTTTGTTGTTCAACTTATTTTGGTGGAATATTATTGTTAATCATTGGTTTCCAATTCCAAATATTAATTACACTTCATGTACAGAGAAAAAACATGTTCTATAATGTAATTAGTAACTAACTTTCTATCATTCTAAATAATGTTGTTATAAAAATATTTTCTCAAAGATTACATACAACCATAAGATCAATAATATTCATGTTGGACTGAGCTGTAGTTCCAACCAAAAACTTATTTTGCATTCCCTAAATGGGTGTAGGGCCTTTTCAATGTGGTACAACAACCCATATAAAGTTGTGTATGACAAAATGAATGTATTATGACTCCTTTTATATTGACCATTCATAAGGCTATGTTGGATACTCTTAAGGCCTAAATCCCTATTTAACAATTTGATTCCCTCTTGTATGGAATATATGAGGCATGGGGATTTAGAGAAAGGAATGATTGGGGCAATTAGATAGTCACTTAAATTATAGTTTTTATTTATCTTCTCACTGCACACACTACACAATTTTTTAAATAAATATGTTTGTTTACATACAATATTCAAAATTCATAAAGGTTTGTTGTTTGTAAATTGACAAACCTTTGAAAGATATATCGGTTCAATCCAATTTCATATTTTACTATATGATTGAGCATAAAAGTGAATTATATGTGAATCTATCCTTGAAAGAATTTTGGATATATTATAACCATTACTAAATCGCATAGTATATTGTCTAGGAGGAATCTTCCACCCCTAAAACAATCCTACATTAGGGTTTCATCTAAGATGAAAAGATGATAATTCAACCTATCATAAAAAAAATATTGTTTCTTCTCTGATTTCTCTTTTATAAACATTCCATAACTTTTCCATAAATTATAATTGTTATTTACCTTTTAATAAAAAATATTAAGCTCCAAATAAGTGATTTATTATTATTATTTATTTTTCTTCCACTTTAGTTAGGTAAAATTCGCCTTTATAAATAACTAATATAAGATTTTTTTTTTTTAATTCACCTTTTGACAAGTCAGTTACCAATTATTTTATCTTATTTATTTTTTCATATATTGACCCAAAGTTCTAGAGAACACAGAAATAGGCTAAAAGTTAATTCTGAATTCCTTAATAAACTTAGAAGCTCATTATAAACATGCGACTTAGTAAAAATTGGTGCTTTCCAAAAATGGAGTACTCGAAAGTTTGGAATGCCGCCCAAATATGAAAACTGCATTGGGAAAGAATGAGCAAACTCATCTTGATCTTTTAACAAAGCACCATTAAGTGAACTCCATTCCAAAAAGAATAACAATCATTACAAAAATTCTGAGTTTCCAAAAATGTTGGATGCGGACAGTTCATTTATGCGCTTGTTAATAAAAAATGATCCTATACCTATCTATTCCTGGGATTATTGTTCAAGCTTCCTATGTGTTATTGTGTATGTGTTAATTAGGTAAAAATAATTGCGGTTAAGTGTGTCATTGTTTGTAGCTTTATATCCAATTTTCTATATTCAAATTGGTATACGTGATGGTGAAATTCAAACAATATATTGTGTGTTCGTGGTTTCTAGTCTTTCCTTTAAGCAAGAAAGAGTAAGGATTTCATAGTTTTTTTGAGTTAATTGATTTATTTGCTTAGTGAGAAGAATATAAAAATCTTGAATCTGGTGTATTATTTGTAAGTTTTAGTAAGCCTTGTGGCTGATCGACAAGATAACAAGTTTTTACTTCAAGTTAGTTAGTATTGCATACTCAAAGCTAAAGATAGTTGACGCTTCAAAATATTTTAAAGTTTTCGTCTTACTCTTAATAAGCCTTATGACTTAACAGCAAGATAACAAATTGAAACAAGAAAGAACAAAAGTTCAGGAGTGGCAATGGAATAGTATCTAAAGTTTTGTTCTTGAAACAAGAAAGAACAAAAGAACATTAGGTTCTTTGTTCTCATCTTGAACCAATTAAGACCCTTTCATCAAATGATACGTACAAACTGGCCCCGATTTGGGTCTGAATGAACCTTAGGCATGCAACCAATTTATAAATCTATCTTTCTGATAGCATTATTTAAGAAAAGGTATTACCTTTCTATCTGCTGATTTTAAGTGTTATGTTGTTTGGTGGAACAGGCAGAATATATCTGGCAAATTGCAATGAAACGAGAATTGAAGACGCAGGAGATTGCTTTGCTGAGGCAAAAAGCTGGGATGAGGCAGCAATTGCATATGACAGGGCCAAGTGTCTCGACAAATGTTTAAATGCCTGCACAAAGGGAAAACATTTTGAGATTGGATTGAAATTGATTCAAGAATTGAAGAAAGAAAAGTGTAAAACGAACTGTGGAAGATGTGCGTCCTGTCAAAGAATAGAAGTTGAAGTTGAGTATCTTAGAACTGGTGCAATTCATTTTCATTACAGAAAAGACACCAATTCTATGATGAAATTTGTGAAAGCTTTTCCAACATTGGACTTAGTTAGATCTTTTCTGCTGGATAAGGATTACTTAGATGAACTTCTGCAAATTGAAGTAGCAAATGGGGACTTCTTGAGGGCTGCAGAGGTGGCAGTGATGAAAGGGGATTTACTACTCTAGGCTGACATGCTAGAAAAAGGAGAAAAATATGAACAAGCAATTAAAGTAATTCTATTTTATGTGCAGCTAAATTCGCTGTGGGGAATGAAAAATAGAGGATGGCCGTTACGACAATTTCCTGAAAAGAATAAACTTCTAGGTAAAGTAAAACAAATGGCTACGCAAAAGCTGGGCCATGTACGTAAGGACCTTGATTGTAAAGTATCAATTCTCTCAAACGAGTCTCACAATCTCTCCAAAATAACAGAACAAATGATCCTTGCACAGATGATGGGAAGTCTTAACTTTGAAGTTCTCTCGTTTCCGAAAATTCTTGATGTGCACATTGGTTCTGATGACAAAATATTTCATCATGGGCAAGTGGGAAGTCTGATCGAGGTAGATTATAATTCTAAAATGCTGCTGGAGAATAGAGTCTCTACAATAACAATGATCTTCATTTGGAATGCATGGAAGGATAGACTGTTACTGTCAGTGGATTCATTCACAAAACTAGAAAAGCGACCGGAAAAAGAGAAAGATAAAGTCTACATTGAGTTTGCCTATGAATATTTTGGAGCCAGAGTGAGCAGAAAATCCTGCACTGTGTTTAAGAGTGAAGCCTTCTGGCTTAAGAATAAGAGGATTGGGTTGTTGCAGAGAAAAGGAAATTGTGCATGGATTAGTATTCAGGAATTTTTTATACATGCAAGAAAATTTCTCCTAATGGAACTGTTTTCTGTTGGAATCGAAGTTGTCAAAAAGCTACAAGAGATTCATCTGTCCTGTAGAAATCAACGTTGTCTATGTAAAGGCACTCAGATACTACAGATTTATCAAGATTTTAAAACTTTGGAGGAGAGAGAATTGGATCAGCCCCGGGACGAGCTATTCTTTGAGGATTTTTTTCCCATTAAAGTCACAATACGGAAACTTGAAAGAATTAATGTCTTTGCGTGAAAGTCCAACATGCACTTTGATTCTTAAAGATATAACTGTAAATATCATAAGAAAAATTCGTAGGGGTATAAATCTTGGCCAGATTGGAAGATTGCAATTATTACTCCCTTATTTGCCGAAAGATCTGGTGAGAGTGTATGGTAACAAAGTTATCAAGAGTCTTGATCACAATAGTTGCTGGAATAATGAACTGCTCTGGTTGGATATGGGAATAATTACAGGGGTCTGTTTGCCGGATAGAAGGCTGTGTATGGTAGAATGTTTTCTTGAAGCCTTACACGGTACCTTCAAGATCTGGCATAGCCATATTCTCCACATGTGTTTCTCCTTCTTCTGGAAAAGTTGTTCTTTTTGTCATCATCTGAACATCTATCAAGAAGCCTGTTTTTGCCTGGATGTTTCTTTGTTGAGTTTATGACTGGGAAGCAAAGGAATTCCTCATGTAGTTGGTTGCTTCAGTCACAATGTCTACCTAAATGCCACGGAAGACTTGAAAACTTTTATGGTCCGATTTGTGATATAATTTGTGAGCTCTTAATAACTAATAAAACTGCAACATTTTCATGGATGGAAACTTTCAAGATGAGCATCAGAACTTATTTTCCAGAGATTGCAATGCGTTTGATCATTATGCTTACCTTGATAGGTGTCAACAGCATACATTTTTACCTGGATGCTATACACGCTATTAGAACGATCCTCCAAGATAGGGATATCACCAATTATCTGCATTCTGATTTTGGAGGAAAGCTGTTTCAAACTTTACAGGAGAATAATTCAAACAGAGAGACATTTTCCATTGACTTCTGTAGATTGATGAGACATTGAAAATCCTTTGGTGATTATTGATTTAGAAAATGGTCCCAAGTTTAGTAGTAGCTATAGTGATTTCATTGTGCTTGGAGTAGATAGCATTGTGTCGAAGAAGATTCTATTTCAGACCATCTTTCAGGATCAAGGTTATATGGTTGATTTAAATGAAAGGGGTCGACATGCAAATAGTAAAGAGGTCCTGATACGTGGCGGAAATAACATGCAGCGATCAAAGGCTAATAATTCCGTAACTAATACAGACTATCTTTCTCATTCTCTTATAGCTCGGGAAAAAAAGTCTACTAATGCTGAAAATATCAGAAGTGAACAAGAGAATGAGAGTACACCTACGTTGGGCTCTAATAACATTGATGAACTTAAATGGGATGATTCTTTTGGAGTTGAGGAAAGATCTAGAGAGGAGAGTATCCAGTTTTCATTACTTGAAAGTAACAGACTATCTATTAAGTTTGGTCTATCTTTATCGCTTTTCGTTCAATGGAGGATGAAGAGGTGGCTTTCTTGTGCTAGGAGTCGCCTTGGAAAGCCACTATCTTGTAAGGACAAATACATTCGGGAAGTTTGCAGAGCCTTCATACGGAACAGAAATTCTTCCTATGCGGAAACTTTTTTTTCCAAAGCTTGTCCTCTCAAGGTATGGAAAATACAGACCTTTGCGTAAGAATTGTAACTATCAACACAATAATTTATTTCTATTCTTTCAGCCAGTTATTGCCAAAGAGACCAAGAGCTGAACTAAAACAATCTCTTATAATTTAAAACAAAACTATGCAGGCTGAGGTTGCCGAGCTCTTGGATCTGATAGACACCACAATACCAAAGCTGAAACACGGAAGAGTTCAGCATGATGAAAAAATTGATGTCCTAAACGAAACGCATGATATCCATGAGAAACTGTCTCATTTATCTGAAATTTTTTGTCCAAGGTCAGTCGGTGTTTTTTTTGACATATGTTCTATCTGTAGCAGGTTAGGAAAAGATTTTGAAATGCATTACAAAGTAGTAAAGCGGAAGTCACTTTGTTTTATTTAAGTATCCTCTCTTTTGACAGTTATTTAGCATCTTGATCATAGAAGAGATCTGATTATTGTAACTGCAGGCACGAGAAACATGAAGAGTGTGACCTTGAATGGCTACAGAATTACGCTATTGGCCGTATTTCTATCAGTTTACAAGAAAGTTTACACCGAATGGAGAGATTGAAGTGTTTATTTGAAGATGACATCCAGACTGTCACTGAATGCATTCAACAGCTTGCAACAGCTCAATCATGATATGAACATATAATAAAACTATAACAGAAGTTAAAAAGACTAGTGACGAAAGGAAGAAATGCAATTGAGGATATCTCGGGTTGTGTAAGAAATTTGATTTTGGTATATATTTATTATGTTGCGTGGTTGAAAGAACCACTAGATCCATGGTATTGCTTAATTTAAGTTTAAATAGGGTGTTTTACTGCTTAACAGGAAAATGGATGAACAAGCTTGTTTAAATTACTTTCCGACACCCGATGGTCGATATTTTCAGTTTGAAATCTTATTTCTTCTCTTATCAATTTGGATAGAAGATACCCAAAGTTATTTCAACCTCTCATTTTTTCAAAAGGTTCCCCGTAGTCTACTCTTAAAGTCTCCAGTAAGCTGGTGTCAGTGTTTTTTACACGGAATATTGTGTGAGGAAGAGTTGAACTTTCTAGTGTTGTGTTTCTTATAATCTATTTTCTGGCAATTTACTATTTTGTCCTTCATCGTCACATCTCAAACGAAAGTTATACGAAGTGGTCTTTTTTCAATCTGAGGAAATATCAATGTTTCCTCAGTTATTTCTTTAGAGAACCTTAAAAAGTGTTGTTCAGTTAATGTTTGATTTTGGTGTAGGTGTATGTCAATTGAACTGAATATTCCATTTTGTTACTGTCTTATCTTCCATTTTTCATGTTCATTTATTCTGACACATTATTATCACATAATATCTCTTAGTTGATATGCATTCTACTATGTTCAAGTACTTAATTAATTGTTTCATAGAATTTGTAGAGGTCTGTGTTTCTGTACATAGTATCTTGTAAGGAGTCTGTGGAAGGATTGAAAGCAACAAATAGTTACTAAAACATTGATTTGAGTCAAGAATGTGGAGTTAGCTAAATTGTTTAATTTGTCTAAGTTTGATGACCTTTTGATGTCCAATTTCTTTTTCAGATCTTAATCACTTCCTCTACTGATATTCTATTGATGGGTAACTTGTATTCAATCATGTTCGTTACGTCCCCTTGCTACATTTAATCTTGACCTCATGGTGTATAAAAATGCAAAATGCTTGAGAGGAAAATAGCTCTCCATATTTACCATTTTAGATGCTCTTCTTGCCAGGTGTATGTTATTTGTGATTGAATGGCTGACATGTATGATGAAGTGGGAATTGAGATAGAGGAGGTATTAATAGAAGCATAGTAACGAGACTCGCTACAAGTCACGAGAGTCACCTAGGTTGGTGAATCAAGTTACCCCTGCTGGGTCAAAATGACTCATGACCTTGACCAGATATTTAATATTTCTCTAAAGTTTTTCTATTAATATACCCTGACTTGTCGAGTCACTGCCGAGTGATGACTAAGTCTGAGCCAGGTCACGAGTCGAATTGCCCTTGTCGAGTTAGAGCCGAGTCCAAGTCTTGTTACTTTGAATAGAAGTAATGAGTGATCTCAATATTAAAAAGCCTAAATCAAAGACAACATCAATTTGAATAAGTATTAATAAGCCAATTGATAAAGCTAGTGATGAGGATGACAACCAAATTTTTATCAATATAAAACAACCATATTTCTTTGTGAGTGGAGTGTCTGTTACTCTAGATGCCACAACCGAAGAGCTCAAGAAAGAAAAACAAGAAGATAACTTGGAAAACACAATTGATATTGGTGGCATTATGGCAGAAGCAGTTGACATGGTAGGTCAACTTAGTGATGGTGATATGGAGCAAGATCAAGAAGTAGATCATAATAAAGATGAGGACTTATGATAGAAGGATATGGATGTTGATAAGCCATAATTGACATCTATAGATCAAGGATAGGTCCACATGAAGATGTCAATCATGCACAACTTGAAACCTCGAGCAACAATGACTACTCTTCGAACAACAAACTATTACAGAAAACAAGAAAGATTTTTGGTTGACACAAGATTGCCCATTGACCCAAGATGCTCCTACATTAGACACTTGGGGTAAATAGAGAACTAATATCTACATTAGGAAACCCTGATGCTCTGACCTGAATCATAAAAATCCTACTTAGCTTGTGTTATCCACAAATTATCTTTAATTGGTTTATCCTTCCACTAAACAAGGTATTCCATAGTCTTTTCCTCTAGTGCTCTTATTTACTCTGCTATCCAAAACATTCTCAATGCTTTTAGTCTTCCTCTTGGGATAATCTGGGTTATCATTTAATTCCTCATTTGATTCAAAGTACTCATGGATGTCTGTAGTATTGAATTTTGGTGAAATATGTATATTCTCTAGTAGTTGAACTTCAAAAGAATTTCCATTGTCAAATTTCTTCAATATCTTACAAGAACCAAACTTCATCTTTAGATTACTATAGGTACCAACAAGAATTAGTTTTTCTTCAAGTGAACCATAACTTCATCTTTAGCAACAAAAGATTTATGTCTTCTTCCTTTATTTGTTCTCTGTTTATACTCCTTATTAATCACTTCCAAATTCTTCTTCATGTTTCTTCATGGAAACTCTTAATGAAACCCACAAATTTGTCTTCTTCAACACTCCTTTTCATTTTAGTAATCAAATCCCTGAACTCGGTGCTTCCTATGGGATGCACTCCATGTACTATCTTAAAAGGTGTCTTGTAAGTACTCCTATTCACAAAATTATCATATGCAAACTTTTCTTGCACCAAAATCAAGTCCCAATTAGCAGGCTTAACTCCAACCAGACATCTCAGTATGTTATCCAAACTCCTATTTACAACTTAAATTTGTCCAATTGTTAGTGGATGAAATGTAGAACTAATCTTAAGCTAAATATCCAATTTCTTCCAAAGTGTCTTCCAAAGATAACCAATGAGCTTAGTACCCCTATCTTAAACTTTTGGGAGTGGACCAATGTCCCTTGTAGGGTTCGTGACATGGCTTAACTGCCTCATGTTGTTCTATAAGACTATTGGTTGTATTGAGCATTGACAGGTCAATCTTTTGGTGGAATGACAACCCTGGCATTTCTAATGATTGGTATCAAAGCTTGGTCACATGTTTGAATCCTACAAGCCACTGCGAGTGACATTGGGATGGGGATTTTTGACAGTGGGCTAGCATCCCTCATAAGGTTTGCAACATGGTTTAACCTTCTCCTGTAGTTATATAAGACTATTGGTTGTATCAAGCAATGACAAGTTGATCTTTTGGTGCAACAACAACCCTAGCCTTTCTAACAATTAAATAATAGTCTCTGTCAATCCACGTAATCTTACCACTTCCTTAAAGAATAATTCAACTACATGTACGACAACAAGTATCTTCTTACAAGGAATGAAATGAACAATTTTAGAAAATCTGTTAACCACTACCAGGATAGAATCATTGCCTCTCAAAGTTCTAGATAAGCCCACCACAAAGTCTATATTGGCATCTTCCCAAGGCTTATTTGGTACAAGAAATGGTCAATACAAACCCAAATTTTGACTAGTTTCCTTTGTTGTTTGAAAATTTTTGTAACTCTTAACCATTTTCTAAACATCTTTGTATATCTGAGGCTAGTAATATTCGTCATATATTGTCTTTACTATTTTGTCAATTCCAAAGCATTTAGCAAGTCCGCCACTATATTTCTCCTTCATGATATTATCCCTCATAGATCCTCTTGGTATACACAATTGAATTCCTTTAAACAACATGTCTTCCTAAACAAAAAAGTTAGTTTACTTATCCTGTTTACTCATCATGTGATTCTGCAAAATCAAAATCAGTTTCATACAAGTTCTTTAAATCATCAAAACCAAGTACCTCAGCTCTCATCTCTGTCAGCAAATTCCTTCTTTCCATGTGTCTCCAATTCAAGTTATTTTGACTTCCAAAATACTACGAAGCTTTATGGTTAGTGTACAATAAAAAATCCTTCTAAGCATCAAATAATATCTCCATTTCTTCAAATCTTGAATAATAGCATAAATTCATGATCATAAAATGAATATCTTTTCTTAGCATCATTCAATGTCTCACTATAGAAAGCTATGGGTCTTCCTTCTTGATTGAAAATAGGTCCAATGACACTTCCACTAGTATCACAATCAACATGAAAAACTTTATAAAATGAGGCAAAGAAAGTGTAGGTGATTTTGCCACCTTTTGTTTCATATATTTCAAAAAAATTATGTGATCCCTGTGTCCATTTGAAATCCTTTATATCTCCTCTCATACTCTACATCATTGTATTACATATTGAACTGAAATTTTTGGTGAACTTCCTAAAAAAACTTGCCAATCCATGAAATGATGAAACTTCTTCAATATTCTTAGGTGTAGGCCAATCTAGGATAGTTTTTACCTTTCCAGAATCCATCTTTAAACCATCAATAGAAATTACAAAACCAAGGTACACATCTCTTCCTCAATGAATGAACATTTCTTTAGATTAATCAACAACTTCTCTTCCTTCAATCTCTATAATAATTCTCCAATATGCTCAAGGTGTTCTTCCTTAGTCTTGTTGAATATTATAATTTCACCAAAATTTACAATGATAAACTTTACCAAAAAATTCTTCAAAACCTCATTCATCAGCCTCATGAAAGTACTAGGTGTGTAAGTTAAACCAAAATGAATAACTAGACATTTTTTCAAACCTTCATTTGTCATGAAAGTAGTTTTCCATACATTTCCTTCTCTAATTATGATCTTATGATATTCACTTTTCAAGTCAATCTTGGTGAAATATCTTACTCCACTCAAACAATTTTTTATTTCATCCATGCTAGGCGATGTAAATCTATACTTTACTGTTACCTTGTTTATCGCTCTAGAATTAGTTAACATTCTCCATCCTCCATTATTTTTAGGTGCCAAAAAGTAGGTAAAACACAAGGACTCAAACTTTCTCTAGTCAACCCCTTATCAAGAAATTCATGCACTTGCCTATCCAATTCATCATTTTAACAAATGTTAGCATATGCATTGCTTTATAAGGAAAACTAGCTCTAGATATCAAATCCATACAATGACTAATACTTCTTATATGAGAAAACCATCAAGTACATTATCAAAAATAATATGCTAAAACTCATGTAACAAAGAGTTAATCTGAGGTGCATTCTCATATTCATCTTGTTTCTTAGTCTTCCTAGGAATCAAGCTAAAACAAAAATTATGCTCCTTAACATCCTTAAAAAACTAATTTCCTTCAACCAAACATTCCGTTGTTGTGGTACATTGATTCTCATCAAGTTTCTCTACCAAAGGCAACAATACTTATTTCTTCTCATCAACCCAAATGGTATACTAATTCAATCTACCATCATTTAAAACTGGTATGTCATACAACCATGGTCTACCCAAAAAAATCTAGCAACAATCCATATGCATAATATAACACAAGACTTCATCATAATAATTCCTAATCTCTAACTTAGCAAGGCATTATTCACTTACTAGCAACTTATTCTCATTCTGGATCCAAGCAACATGATAAGCCTTAGGATGTCTCAATGTCTACAACTACAATTTGGTAACCAACTCCCCAGATGCTATGTTGTTTGAATTTCTACTATCAATTATCACTTTGCAACATTTTCTTGCAACCTTACATCTAATTTTGAATAAGCTTTTCCTCAAAATGAATTCTTCATTAGTTTCCCCATTCCACTAGATTCTTCTTAACATCAGGCTTTCACCATGCTCAAGCCCATTAGGTGATTTAGTGACTTCTACACTGGAAAAAATATTTCTAATACTTCCTCCAATCCTCTTTCTAGGATCAGTACATTCAAAGGCTCTATGTCCTTCTTCTCCACAGTTAAAACAAGTGCCCTTAAACCAATATCTCACATATTTAATATAATTACTGTTATTTCTAGAGTAACTAGTATAGCTACCTCTAGTGTAATTACTTCTCTTTCTAGCAGGTTCCTATTTCCATTATGTCTTTCCCTTATCATTCATTGTATTGTTAGATCTACTACTTTCACTATAGATTTTTCTTGTACTTCTTTGAAATCTTCCTCCTCATCCTCTTTTTCTTTGAACATGTTTCTTTTCCAACTTCTCCCCATCTTAAGAGGGTGTACATATATGCTTCTTCTACCCAATCCAATTTTTGAAAGCTAATTTTGTCCTGAATTGATGTTCTCAAACCATTTAGGTTTCTAGCTACTTTCTCAACCTCATCATCAACATGTCTAGATTTGATATCCAATCTATAAAACTCCTTAGTATACTCCTTTGTTTTCATATCCCTTTGTGTTAATTTTTTTGGTTTCCTCAACAAATTAACCTAGTAATCTGGTGGATGAAACTTCTTCATTTTGTCAATTATCTTTATCCATGTATTGATCTTCTCTTCCTCTTCTTTTCCTATTAGTCTAAAAATGATCCCACCAAAGTGAAGCACAAACCTTCAACTTCATGAATACTATTTTATTTATTTATTATTATCAGGGGTACTTTCATATTCAAAGAAATTGTCCATTTTAGAGATCCAATCCAACATTGCATTAGTCTCAAGTCTTCCATCATAGAAAGTAACTTCAACAAAAAGTATGGAATTTTTCCTAGACAAATCTCTTAGAAGTCTCTCCTCATCGTATTCTACTTCAGGTTTAGGAATAGTATTAGGTGTTACTTCATCATCACTAACATCCTCAAGGTGTACTCCTCATCTCTAGGTTGTCACAATAGCTTCAAGTCTTGTTGTAATCTGCCTCAATATATCAAAAATGACATTATCTACATTTTATGTAGCTTGAACCATTTGATAATGGTTCTGACAAGATTGTAACCTTCTACAAGTTATAGGTCAGAACTTAGATTTTACACCCTACAATCAATCCAATTAAGGTTCTCCAAGATCCAAAACTCACAAGGAAAACAATATTTCTCTGATAGCACCCAATGCAAGGATGGAAGAAGAAAAGAGCTAAGTCTAATTTTCTAACACCTTGCAAAGAGTACACACAAAAGAAAACACAAAACTAGCATAAAAAAAATCACCTTTATTCATGAATAGATATAGATTGATTAGACAATATGCATGATAAAACATGCACCAACATGGCTGACTATGAGGCATTTTGGGTTGAACCCAAATTAATGAATTACAATGATATAGCTAAAATCTCACCTTCTTCATCTTCCATCTATTTACTATGACCCTTTCTACAAAAAAATTACTTTCCCACATCTAATTTGAGCTCTTATATATAGCTATCAAATCTACAAGTCGACATGTCAGGTATTTGATTACCAAATAGGTCCTACCTTGGAGGAGGAAACACAAGACCAAGAAACTAATCAAACTATAATCTTCTCTCTTAAGGATAAATCCACACATAATCCAAGAGATGTCCTATAACTGTGCAAAATGCCATGTCATCATAGAAAATTGTGCTTAAATAATGAAAAGTGAGTAGAGAAAGAGGCATGAATCTCCATGCACAAGGAACATATGATTACACTCTCTTAGTGTAAGGTTTAATAATAGGTCCAAATTAATATGCCAACCATACACAACTTGAAACCATGAAAAACAATAGCTACTCCTTGAATAACAAATAGGTACAGGAAATGAACAATAATTTTAGTTGATTCAAGATTGCTCATTGACCCAAGGTGCTACTCCATCAAAAATAGATATTAGAGGATGATTGAGAAATTCAAGAAGTTCTACATGTCTTGTAAAAGGTCAAATAAGCATGTATAAGATGTAACTAAATGTATCAAAGAGGATCAAGATAGGCTAGAGTAACCAACTATTATGTTTGAACAAAGAGAGTTGAGTGTTATTGATATGGATAAAGTAGTCAACAAAACTTATGATTCCATAGTATTCCTTTGAGGGATAGAGATAGAGTACTAGGGAAATTTATATTTTTGAGAAGTCTTTTGACCCCCAAGTTGGATATGCTACAAATAAAACTTGAGACAATATAATCTTCAAAGAAAAGTTATGATCATTTTTACCATTGGATGCAAATGGAAAAGAGATATCAATCTGTGATTTTTGTGCCATTATTCAAGTAGCACAATCAATGAAAAAAAATAGGATATAGAGAATGATACTTTGAGGAGGAACTTTGTAGACATCTTAAAAGGTATGTAAATTAGAGAAGATTTTTGAAATACAATTTTGACTTGTGCATAGATAACTCACCTTTGTCATTTATGTCAAAGAGGGAGTATTAGATAGTGAAAAATATATAAGGGAATGAATAGACAATGAAGATATGTACATAGGGGGAGCGAGTAGTTAGTAAAGAAGATAGTCATATCTATACATAAGGAATATAAAGGTGTGTATGGACCTAGTGTTGTCATCAATGCCAAAGGGAGATATTGTTGGAAAATTTGATAAAGGTAATCAGTTAGATGTTTTCATTAATGGAAACTCTAAATTGCTAGTTTAATTTTTACTTAACTAATAATAGTGTTTCCATTAATTAAAAAAATATAACTAATTACCTTAGCCAACTTTCCAACGATCTCTCCCTTTGGCATTGATGGAAAAACTTAGTGCAAAAGTAGAAAAGTTTACAAAATTCAATGCTTTAAAATTTTTTCCAAGCACACCTTATCTTCCTTATCTATATCTGACAATCTTCTTTACAAACTTCTGACTCCCCTATGTACATATTCATTGTCTACTCATTCACTTATATATTTTTTAGTGTCTAATACTCACCCTTTGATATCGATTACAAAGGTGAGTTATTTATGCACAACTTAAAAAATGTATTAAAAAAATCTCATAAAAATTACATACCTTAATATGTCTACAAATTTTATTCTTAGAGTGTCATACTCTCTATCCCATGCTTTCTATGTTGATTCTTCTACTTGAATAATAACACAAAGAAATAGCCTATCAAAGTATGCTTCTCCAACGAATGACATGCACTATCAATATTAAGCACAATATTAGGGGAGGGCTTACCTTGTGAAATACTTTCAGAATAAACTTGCTAGGGAAATTTTTTGGAGGAGATTCTATGAATATCCATTGTAGTAAATATAACACCAAAATCAACTATTGGACTAAAGTTGGTTAGAGCCAATATAAAACCCCTGATAGTCTCATAATTAATGTAGTGTGATAGATGCAAAACACAGAGGTGGACTCATAAGGAGAGTTGTACAACATGAAAAACCCTTGTGAAAGATTTTTTTGAGTCACAAAGAAAACATCAAAATGGTACCTAAGTCATGAGAAAGGTTAGTGCCCATAAGAAAAATGGTTGTCTCATAAGAAAGTCATTAAAAATGTATTTTCAACCGTCATATACATTTTTAAATGTATTGATCATTCTAAGTGAACTCTCATGGGATGATCTTGTATCCACCAACCCTTTTTTTGTGAATTTGTAACTTTAATATTATATTAGTATAAAAGAGACTATTCATCATAAAAGTTTTCTCATAATAATGATAAAGTTTTGATATGGTAGTGTGAACAAATTGTCTAATTATAACCAGGCATAATAGGTAACAATTAGACAATTTTCATTAGTGAGCTCTATTGGAAGCTAAAAAAAGGCCAAAATTTTGGAATATTAGAATAAGAAATGTATATGAAATACTCATATTCACTAATGTTTATATGGTTGTATGCATTTTGAATGGAAATTTGGAAGGAAGTTTGTTATCGTGGAGGTAGAGTATACATGAAAGAATGGATAATTTGGCTAAAGGTATTAAATTGTCAAGGTTATCTTGATAATTTAAGAACCTGGAAATGTATGGATGACATCTTATATATTTACCCTAACTTAGCAGATTGTGATAACAAGTTTTGAAAACATGATACTTAGTTTATTAGGTTGACTGAACAGAGAGTTAAAGAAAAGGGTGTAGAAGAAGAACCTTTTGATATGTGAAGATATACATGAATATGGTATGTGACATTTGTTTATGCTATTATGAAAAATATTTTATGGTCAGAGGAGAGTAGAGAAATTTGGGCATGATCAAATGTAAGGAACACACAATGGTTGATCAAAAATTGAAGATATAAGTAGAGTAGTCTTTTGGTACTTTGTCTTTACAACATGCATAAGTTGTATATTGTTGTAATATTTTTAAGCTCATTTTCTATTACAAGTTCTCCTAATAGGGTTGAAGCCTCTAACAAGGTGAATTTCTCTAACAAGGACATATACACTGCATGTATGCAATAGACTCCTAATAGGGTCAAAACCTTTTGTAGGGTAATTTTAACTAGTGGATCATTTTATGGGTACCATTCCCACCAATTTTGTCTCTTTGCCAAGATTTCCATAGTTAATAAGGTGTCATGAGTCTATTTGTGGGATGTTCTTTACTTCTATTTATTTTACTAGTTTATGCATATTTATGATTTATAAATTTGTTATTGGGCAAGAAGTGTTGGAATATTGATTCACACCCCTCCCCTTTTTTTCTAACATGTGTATTTCCTATGTGATTAGATATTCTTTTTCAATAGAATTCCAAACATAAAATTGGTGGGTGAGACATTTCTTCAAATGAGGTCTCTTTCACTAATTTATTTTGGTTTTAATACTAACCCCTTTCGAGTTTTCTATTTTTATTTTTATTTGATTTTATTTTCCTTTTTTTTGTGCTCTTATGTATGTTAATAGAGTTAGGATCCTAGGTTTGATGATTTATGTCCTTGATCATGGCAATGTTCTATCTTGTTCTGACTTGTCTTTGTCTCTTCATCTCTTCTCCTTCTTCTTCTTCCTTTATTAATAGTATGACTTGCCAGCCACTCTAACTAAAGTGGGGGATAAAAGTACTATCTTAAAATAGAAGAAATTAATTATAAGACCTTTTATCCCTCCTTAATGTGGTTGTGATCCCTTTTTCTTCTTTTAATCTTTCTCAAATTTCTAGGTTATATCTCATTTCTATGCATGGTCTTGTAGGTGCTGTTTTATTTCCTTTTTGGTCATATCCTCTGAGGATTTCAATATTTCTTTGATGTAGGAGTATCCCTAGTTGGCTTGCAATCATATAGGATGGTGTGGTTTGGCTTTGAAGTTTGGGAACACAATGAAAGAAGGAAGTGTGACTTACTCAATATTGAGTTGGTTTGGTTGTCGTGTTAACTGAGTGACTCAGTCAATGAAGATGTTCAACTATGCTTGCAAGATCTCGACACACATTGTGTGCCTAATGAAGCTTGATTATATTGTTTCCCAAGTTACTTGGTTTCTTCTAGAGGACAAGATGTCTTCTTTGGCTTAGTTTGCATTGGCAAACTCGGCTTGGTCTGTATAGTTTGGGTTGCAGTGATGCCTGAGTTAGTTTGGTCGGTGAAGGAACTTAGCTATATTTGGTAGAATGTTGACACTCAGCTTGGTCTTGCTGATGGTTGGATTGGTCTTGGTTCCTTTTGGTGTCAATCTTTTAGTGAGACAACTTTGAATATTTAATTTGTGTTGTAGCCAACTTGTGGCTCAACATATATTTAATGGAAGAGATTTAATTTAATTTTTTATGAACTAGGTTGACTTGGGGCTTAGTTGGGTATGAGTAGGGGATTTTGTGGAGTCTTTAAGTAGTTTTTATCATCCAACTTGGAGAAGAGGATGAAGGGTAGGTGAAAACTTTGAAGAGCTAGTAGCTATGATATGAGAACTAAAGGATTGCTTGGTGGACCTGAGGGTACAAGTGTGGAATTCTTCTCAATGTTCTTATCTTGTTGTGGATCTAGACTAGCTAGGATTGGAATTGTAAGTTAGATCCTGTGGGGTCTTGAAGAATTGATATTGTAATTGTTGTTTGTATTTTGCCCTAACTCGAAAGGCCTTACAGTCGAGGATATTGCATGTAATTAGTTATTTTATGAATAAAGAGTTGTGATTTGGTATTAGATCTTGCATTATTGTTTCTTGTTGTTTTGTTTTTGTTGTATTAGAGTAGATCTCCTTTGAGGATTCTCTTTCCTTGCACTACATAAGGTGGTATCAAAGTGAAGGTTGTTCCGGAGTGTGTAGAACGAGTGTCAAAGTTGAGACAGTTTGCACCAGGATCTTGGGTTGGATAAGATTGATCTTTTGGATTGATGGATCTATTGCTCTAAGTTTGTAAAAATTTTGGAAGATGCCTCCAAGAGGATTGGACCTTAGGGAAATTGATGATCTTAGTGATACTATGGAAGAAAGTATCTTAGAGAAGATTAGAGTAGAATTCAAATCTTAGATTGCATTGATGAAGAGTGGCATGATTGCTGAAATTGTGAGTGCTTTAGGTGGTATACCTAGGCATGTGGGTAATAAAGATGGCTATGAGGAAGTTTTTGAAGACTTTGAAGTTACTAGATCTAGTGGTGAGGACAAAATTGATCATGTGGAGAGACCTATTGGAACTAGGGCTAGTTAGTTTGCTAGACTAGGATCTCACTTGAAGCTTAAGCATAAAATGGAGGTTTCTAATTTCTCAAATACTTTGACTCCTAAAGACTTGATTGATTAGATTGGTGAATTGGAAGACCACTTTGAGCTTGAGGATATTGAGGATCCACTTAGAGTGAGGTTGGCACAAACAAAGTTGAAAGGACATTTTTCTCTTTGGTGGAAAAAATTGCAAAGAGATAGAGAAGAAGAAGGTGAAATGAAGATCACTAGATGGAGATTGATGGTGACTAAGTTTAAGGATAAGTTTATTCCTACTAATTATGAACATGATTTTTTTAAGAGTTTACAAAATCTGAATCAGAAGGATATGACTATGAAAGATTATACTGAGGAGTTCTAAAAGTTGACTATTCCATCTGAGCATAGAGAATTGTCAAAGGAGAAGGTAGGTAAGTACATTAATGGTTTGAGATTCAATATTCAGGATGAGGTTGGTATGTTGAATATTTATTTAGTTGAGGATGCTTATTAGTATGCTTTGAAGGTAGAAGATAAGTTGAAGAGGAAAGGTCAAGGTAATGCTAGAGGGAAGGAGAAGTGGGATAACTTGGCAAAGGCTAAACTAAGTGTTGAAGGTGAACCAAAACCTATTGATTAGAAGAGAAGGATGTGGAGTTGGGTTTAGTGGTAATTGTTTCAGATTTGCTAAAGAAGGTCATAGATCTTTAGAATATCCTCATGGTAAAAATGATGTTTTTGTGAATGAGGTTACAGTCCAAGATAGCCAACTTGAGAAAGGAGAGAGTTTGCTAGCTCCGTGAATACTTTATGGCATTTTCCTTATCATTTACTTTTAAAGTCGATTCCTCAATCTATGGATTGACCAAGGAAAGCCTCCCCTCAATAGAAAAATCAAAATTTCTTGTGTGTAGCAACTATTAAGTACCAAAATTTGCACCCAATGTTGAACTAAAAGAGATCAACAATTAGGTATGTGCAGGATCATGGTGTGCCAAAAAGTGGCAATGTAAAAAATATGTAGTTTTAAAATGCCTAAAAGATCTTCAAAATGTGCTTTGACTTTTTTCCCACCCATCCTTGTACCAAACCAAAAATATAATACCTTGCCTGATCGAGTATCTAATTTGGGAATGGGTATCTGATTTGGGAACGAGTATCCAATTTGGGAACGAGTACTCGATCTATGTTCTGAAATCATGGTGCCAAATTCAAATGTAAAGGGATTGGGGACCAAAATTTAAGATGAATATTGATTTTTATTTACCAAACTCAAAGTGGGGACCAATTTTTAAGTTATATCAAGTCCTAGTATAATATAGTTATAGCATAATTAGGGGGGACCAATTATTATATATAGTTACTAAAATTTATTATATAGTATTAAATAATAATTATTATTTATTATATAATTATTTTATATATAGTTATTTCTTATTATATATTATTATATAATTATATATCATATATATTATAATTATATATTATATATATTACTAACCTAAATTAGTAAACTATATGATGATGTATGTTCCTATGGGTCCCCTAGGGACATTCATGTGTTCCAATGAGTCCAAATGGGTCATGGGATACCTTAAGTATGTATCATATATATTATTATTATATATTATATATATTAGTAACCTAAGTTAATAAACTATATGATGATGTATGTTCTTAGGGGTCTCATTAGGGACATACATGTTCTAATGAGTCCAAATGGGTCATGGGATACCTTATGACCCATTTTGACCCATTATACAACAACATATCTTCTCAAGGGTCAAAGGATGCCTAGGGACATACATCTTGTGTTTCAATGGGTAGAAAGGGGTTATGGAGTGTCTTATGACCCCTTTCAACCTAATACATGATAACATATGTTCATAGGGGTCCTAGGACTCTTATAAACATATATGTTGTGTTCCAATGGGTTGAAAGGGTTCATAGAGTATCCTATGATCCTTTTGGACCATTAAATAACAACATACATTCCTATGAGTCATAGGAACATATGTTGTCATGTAATGGGCTGAAATGGGTCATAGGGTATTTGATGACCCCTTTTGAACCATCGAAACACAACATGTATGGCCCTAGGGTATTAGGACCCCTAGGAATATATGTTATCATGTAATGGGTCAGCATTCAACTCATTGGAGCACAACACACATGATGATAAGGGTCCTATGACCCCTATCAACATATGTTCTGGTGTAATGTGTCAAAAGGAGTCATAGAATACCCTATTACCCCTTTCTACCCATTGGAATATAAGAGGTATGTCCCTAGGGGTCATAGCATACCCTATGACCCCTTTCTATCCGTTGGAACACAACATATATGTCTCTAGGGGCCCTAGGATCCCTAGGAACATAAGTTGTGATGTATTTGATTGAAATAGGTCATATGTTATCCTATGACCCCTTTCAACCCATTTCAACACATGCTTGTCCCTAGAGGTCTTAGGACCCACAAGAACATATTTTTTCATGTAAAAGGGTTGAAAGGGGTTATAAGATATCCTGTAACCCAATTCAACCTTTTGAAGCACAATATATATGTCCCTAGGGATCCTACAAACCCTATGAACATATTTTGTCATGTAATAGGTCAAAATGTGTCATGGCATGCCCTATGACCCCTTTTTACCCATTACAACATATCATGTATGTCCCAAGGGGTCCTAGGTCCCCTAAGAACATACATTATGTGTTTGAATGGGCCAAAAGGGGTCATAGGGTTCCCTATGACCCCTTTTGACCAATTAAATGATAACATATTTTGATAGGCATCCTAGAACCCTTAGGAAAATATACCATGTGTTCAAATGATTCGAAAGGGATCATAGAGTACCCCATGACCCCTTTTAATACATTATAGTATAATATAAGATAGTATAAACTATGACCCCTTTCCACACATTTTATTACAACATATGTCTTTAGGGGTCTTAGGATACCTAGGAACATATTATAATCATATATATGGGTCAAAAGGGGTAAGAGGATACCCTGTGACCCCTTTTAACACATTTCATTACAACATATGTCTATAGGGGACCAAGGAACCCTAGGGATATATTATAATCATTTATATGGGTTGAAACGAGTCATAGAATAACCTTATGACCCATTTCAATATGTTTTCATGACTACATATGTCCCTGGCAGTCCTTGGACTCCTACAGACATGTTATAAACATTTATATGGGTTGAAAATAGTCATAGGATAACTTATGACCTCTTCTGGCACATTTCATTACAACATGTGTTTCTACGGGTCAAAAGACCCCTAGGGACATATTATAATCATTTATATGGGTCAAAAGGGGTCATAGGAAACCTATGACCCATTCCAACATATTTCATTACAACATGTCTCTAGGTGTCCCAAGACCCCTACGGACATATTATAATAATTTAAATGGGTTGAAAGGGGTCATAGGATAACTTATGACTCCTTTCAACACATTTCATTACAACATATGTTTTCAGACATCCCAAGACCCCGAGGGAAGTATTAGAATCATTTATATGGGTCACATTTAACTACAACATATGACTCTAGGGGTCCCAAGACCCTAGGGACATATTATAATTGTTTATATGAGTTGAAAGGGGTCATAGGATAACCTATGACCCTCTTTTGACACATTTCATGACAACATATGACTCTAGGGGTCATAAGACCCCTAGTGACATATTATAATCATTTATATGGGTTAGAAGGAGTCATCAGATAACCTTATGATGCCTTTCAACATGTTTCATGACAACATATGCCCCTAGGGGTCCTAGGACACCTAGAAACATATTATTATCATTTATATGGGTTGAAAGGGGTCATGGGATAACCTATGACCCCTTTTGACACATTTCATTACAAAATATGTTTCTAGGGGTCCTAGGACCCCTAGGGACATATTATAATCATTTATATGGGTCGAAAGGGGTCATAGGAAAACCTATAACCCCTTTTGAAATATTTCATTTAGAACATATTGTTGGCATTATGTTGTATTTGTCATTAGTGACAACACTTATTCAATTCTATATGGTTACTGAGCTCATCACTTAGTCTAAATTTATATCGAGCATTTAGTGGTTGCCAAGTAAGTTTAGTAGTTAAATAGTTCTCATCAGGCATTCCTAAAGCTACCGAGTGAATATGCAGCCCAATAGTGTTTACTAAGCTTACAATATTCATCGAGAAAATAGTGGTCATTGAGCTTCATAGTGTCTACCAAGTCATCAGTTTGTGTGATGAGAAGCCAGTGTCTACCGAGTGATGGATGTGTAGTGTTTACCGAGTGGATGAAAGGTAAACAAAGGATTCATTATCTATCGAGTGACACTATAGCTACTGAGTCTCCAATGCTTACCAAGTTCAAATCTATGTTGTGTGACTAGTATGGATTGTGCTTTTACTTCTATCAAGTGCATGATGATGCTGAGTAATGCAGTGGATGTCAAGTATCAGAAGGTCACCAAGTCAACTATTCAGAACCTGAGTCTCTACTATTTGGCTGACTCAGTAATATTTTGTTTACTTGTGTTTTAGCCAACCTTGTAATTGTAAATATTGGAATGGTATATATCTAATGTATTGTATCATTTGCAATATGTATGATTATGTCAATGGAATGGACATGTAATGTTTTGAGAAGAGTGAATGTGAATTAGCAGTAGAGTAGAGTATTCAGTAAGGTCTACAAGGAGTAGTAAAGATATATCAATCACAAGAGGTAATCTATACTTCAAGGATCTAATCAACAATCAAGTTGTAAGTTAAATCTATTGTTTCATCCTAACAGATGAATCCGTTTTCTAAATCCTTTAATAGGGTAGACTTAACAGTCTTTGGTTAAATCTCTTAATAGAGTGAATACTTCATTGTATGTTTGTAAAACCTCTAACAAGGTGGATCTAGCAGTCCAAATTGTTCTTAATAGGGTAGATCATTAGAAGTGCTCAATGTAAGCCTTAACAGGCCAACTTTATACTGCAGTAGTGAAGGTTTATAGGTATCATCCCCACCCTAGTTTTACTTTCTATTTGGAAGGTTTATGGGTCACCAAAATAGTGTGTTCATGTGTTATGAATGTTTATCTTTCTCATGTATGTAGTAGATTAGAAGAATGAATGGTAAATAATTTATATTATTTAGTGCTGAATTGATTTAAAGTTTTTGAGGTTACTAATTCACTCCTCCCCTCTTTATAACCTAGCTAGTCTTGATTATTTCCAAAAATTGGTATCAGAGCTTTGTGGTTCTTAGGATAAAGTTTGATAGCTTGAGAAAAGATCAAGGACAATGGAGATATTTAGATTTGATAAAGCTATTGATAATCAAAAGCTAGATCTGGAGATGGCCATAGCTCAACTCAAGGAAGCAAAAGAGCATCTTTCACAATCCCTGAAAAGAAGGAAGGAACTTACAAAACATATGAATGATCACCAGCATTTTGAAGAAAAAATTGAAGAATTTTTCCCTTCAAATAGTTCAGATGAAGCAAATGAGGCAATCAGAGAACTCTTAGAAAAGGATGACTCTCTACAAGAAGAGGTAAGAAAATTGAAAAGAGAATAAGAAATTCAATCAATAAGAATATGTGAAATCTTGGAACAAAGGAATAAGGCAAGTGAAGACTTGCAGGAGGCAATAAATAATGAAACTCAAAGTTAATCCCTTTAAGAAGAAAGTCTTATCAATCAGATCTCCAATGCAAATGAAGAAATCATGAACCTAAGATCTGAAAATAAAAGTTTAAGGAATTATTTAATCACTGAAAGACATATCAATGAAAGGTTGAAAGCTGATCTAATTTTTGAAAATTAAATCAATAAAAGGATGATGAAATCTCAAGTAGATATGGATCAATTGAATCAACGAAGTGAGTAGAATCTCTATAGGAAAAAAGGTAAAGCAGGACTTGGATACAAAGAAGAAGGTGAATCTTCAAAGCAAGGTGTCCAAAGGAATCAAAGACCTACTTGCAATCATTGTGGTAAGTTAGGTCATACATCAAACAAATGTTGGAGCAATGGAAAGGAAAAATTTAATGGAAAATGCTACAATTGTAGTAAACATGGTCATAAAGCTAATGAATGCAAGGAGAAACCAAAATTTGAAGGCAAATGTCACAAATGCAAGAAACAAGGTCACAAGGCATCTAAATGTAGATCCAAATCATTCAATCCAATTGAACAAATTGTCAAAGAAATATTTGGTTGGGACTACAATACTTGGTGCAGATGTCATTATTGTTCAGAATATGGACACATTGGCATAGACTATACAAGGCATCACTTGAGAAAGAGGGATTCAATAGTAAGATGTTATACATGCACTGAACTTGGTCATATAGCTAAAAACTACATGAATATAGGAAGAGTCAAAGATGAAAAGAAAGATAAATCTAATAACATTAGGAAGCAGATGAGATAGAAATAGATTCCCTAATCTACTAAGCAAAATAGTTCAAATAATGGCCAGGTGACTCAAGAAGTGGGTGACTCTACCACTTCCAATTAGATTTTGTAAAGGAGAAACTAGAATTGTATCTTCAAGTCAAATCTCGAGCAGTTCCAAATGGAAGAAAGAAGAAGATCCAAATTAGTATTTTAGATACAAAGGGATCACATGAGATTAGGTCTTATGAAGCAAGGTTAGTCATAGACTCAACTGAGCTAGGTCAGGAGTAATGAAAGTTTTGTTTGATCACCAAGTCACAAGTTTCTACCAAGCTAGTGAGTGGATGACAATCTGTCATGCACTACATCATTATGGTATCTAGCATTAATGGAGAAGTTTTCATCAAAAGGGAAAAATTTGACTTCATTTTTCACCATGACTTTAGTATACACAGAGCTAAGTGATTCTAGGTGCATCCAGGCAATTTCAAGCAAATTTGCAACAAAGAATTTGTTCGAAAAATTTCTTTCATTTATCGAGCAGCCATGGCATCCGAGAGTAGCAACAACAGCAAGGCAAAAAGAGGTTAAAAAATGTTGGTAAAAGGTTTGGAATGGAAAGCACTGAATTTCAAGCTAGTTCCAACAGTTGTGGAGTCACTGGACTGTAATTGAGCTCAATCCCAAATTCCACCCAAGGTACTTCAACATTCGCACTCATTTTAAGTGTTCTATTCAAGAGATTAGAACCATAGAGATGGATAGTGCCTTAGAAGAAATGTATGTTGATGGTTTGTTAAAACATGAGCATAAGCACCTAGAAACCAAAGGGTTGACGCATATCCCACATATGTCAAGGAGCTTCTAGATTAAGTGGATTAGGTACATTCTTAGTCATGTGCATAATGGACAATTATGGTTAGAGTGGCCAGTCTTAATCACCAAGAAAATGATTCATAAGATTACAGGTCATCCCATGCTAAGCAAAGCCAAAACTACAAAAACCCTAGGTTAGGATGAACTCCAAAAGAAAACCCTAGCTGAGTGGGATGGTAAAGGTTTAAAGATTAGCATTTTTTTTTATGTTGAATTGAGATTTGGTATTCACATCATTGCTCATAAGATTAACATCTCTAGTTGTTTGAATAGTGTGTCATGTGAGGCAGTGCATTTAGCATATAAAATTGTGAAGAAAAATATGGAATTTGATCTATCAGAATTACTGTTGAAATAATTGAACAAGAATATGGATAGCATTAGGACATCAAAGAACAACCCTTGCAAATTTGGTTCTTTGTTGACATGCTTTTTCTTCTATGTACAAAAGTATTTCCCATCTAAAGGTTCAATAGTATGGAGAAAAGATGTTCCAATTTTGTATCAAATTAACGAATTCATTATAGAAATGGGTATAAATTTTGATAGAATTATGGACAACTACTTTGAAGATTTCAAGGAGAAGATGAATAAAAAGTTTAGGATTCCTTCCAAACTTTTTGAGGATTACAAAGATGATGTGTGCTTCATGGTTGATTGTGATAGAGTGTATATTTAGGTAGTCAGGCCCCAAGTTGCATGGGTAAAACCTCTACCTTATGAGGTAAACATTGATGAAACCAAAGATATCATAGAAGCACTAGTAAATGAAACTATAGATCCAAAGTTGCTAGTTTTTGGTACATATGATGAAGCCAAAGACAGAATTGAGCTTGAAATCAAGCTACCCCAAGAAATCAGCAAAGGCAAGAGGAAGATAGCCAAGACGGAGAATACAAGTGGCCCTCTTATGCTTACTGAGGGAAAAGGAGAGGATGAAGAAGAAGAAGAAGAAGAATAGGAACCTAAAAAGGAGGCAGAACCAACAAAGAAGAAGGGCAAGGTAATAATTACCAAGCCACCAAAGGCCTCCATAGCTATATTCACAAGAAGATCAAAAGGGAAAGGAAAAGGAGATAGTGAAGTTGTACTTGTGAAGCCCCCACTTACCTTCCAGGAAAGGTTAAAATAGATGGAAGGAGTAGGCATCACAAACTTCAAAGCCTTAAAATTTGAGACTAGGACTAATGCTGAAAAGGTGTAGATTGAGGAGATGGTACTCAATAAAATGGGAAAATGGAAATATTCTCCGAATCATATTGCTCCACAAATTTCAAATGAATTGTTGGCAATATTGTAACCAAGGTGGAAATCAACTATACAGACAACAAAATATATATATAAAAAATATTTGAGGAAGTTACGACCTAATGTTACAGATATAGAAGTGAAGGTAGCCATGAAAAAAAATGAAGGTAAAATGATGATTAGATTCCATACATGTTTGATTTTGATCAAAGACATTGAGAATGTTTTTAGAGATGTAACAAACATGTGGAAGAACCTCTATCATCTGCATAAGCCCAGTGAAGATCTAGTGGAAATCAAGGATGATGATGATGACAGTGATAATGAAGAAGAGGATAACACTCCATGTGTTACTTTTGATGTTGAAGATTATCAGGCACTGAAGGTTGATGATGAAGAGAAAGAGGAAGAAGCTGAAGAGAAAGAAGATGAAGAAGATGATCCAATGAAAATAGTAGCACAATTCATAGCTTCCCTTCCTCACTCTCCACCTAAAACTGCTACATCATTAGGGTTGGAGATAGCTTCAGCAAGTATGATTGCAACGATCTCAGATATATCATCTACACAATCATTATTTTCTACTTCATAGCTCTAGGTATCTATAATGGAAGTGTCTATCACTTCATCTACTGAGCTGAAGCCCTCTTCATCAACTCCTAAGCCATCTACAACTTCAAGGTATGTGCAGGATCATGGTGTGCCAAAAAGTGGCAATTTGAAAAATCTATAGTTTTGAAATATCTCAAACCATTTCAAAAACTATTCCAACTTTTTTCCCACCTACCTTGATACTAAATGAAAACAATTAATATCTTTATAAATTCTACTATATATTTTGATACCAAACCTATATGGTCAACTTTAAAAACATCCTAAAAATGTGCTTTTGGTCTATTTTTATGTGATTTTTACTTCAAGCATGTAGCTGATGACTTTTTTTTACCAAATTTTGATGAAATGAAAAGGGTTTCTTAAGAATGTTCTTATCTTTCCATAAATGTAGGGTTTGTCAAATTATGAGTTTAGTAAGTAATTATTAATTATTTTCTAATGGAGTTATGTATAAAGTGCTGACTAACACACTACACTAGTGCATTTTACCCTAAATTGCGACCAAAAATTGTGACCAAGTATTTTAAATGGGTTGGTTGGTCGAGTTATAAAAAAAAAAATTGTTTTTTTTAATAACATGATTGTGTTGGTTGCAATTGCGACAAATTATTTTTGTTTCAATTGCGACACACACCATAGCATAACACATTTCATTTGGCATGAGGGTTGCTACGAGTATGGAGAACAGAACATAAGGGTGGTCTTTCAATGGTTTGTGATTGCCATATAATTTTAGGCATAGAGTTAAATGGCAATCGCTGGAATGCTTCTTGATGTGCCAGTGGTTGACCTCCATTGACCCACCACTTCAACTCCTTCACTTCTAGCATTTCGCTTGCAGGAGGGCATAGATTTTCAAGGGTGGGTTCTGGAAGAGAGGATTCGACATTGTGTAGGGACCATTCTAATAGGTAAGAGTTTAGTGCTATATGGTTTTCTTTACCATGGCATTGTGTAGGGTTGTAATATATAAAATTTCAGTCGATAAGGTTTTTGTTTGGCTAATTATGTATGAAATCCTTATGTCTGAGGTGTAGGGTTAACCACTGATTACTTCCCATATATACCCAGGGCCAAACATAGAAACTTGTTCTGATTACATAGGGTTAATGCTATCCTGACAAGGCAATTTTTTTGCTGTAGCATCCTACTTTTGGGGAGCTGAAAAATTGATAGTTCAGATCTTAATTCAATGTGTTGGGTGATGCGACGCGCTCTCCTTCCCACAAGTGGTTAATTATGTGGTGTTCCATGTTCACTGACAGTCATGGCTTTTGGTGCAACGGCAAGTGGGCCCAACAATTGGTATTAGAGCCTAGTTTTGGCTTGGTCATGGGTTCAAATCTCCTCGGTGCCTTCCCGACCCGCGTAAGCACCTGGTATGCACATCGAGGGGGAGATTGTTGGGTCATGCGACGCGCTCCCCTGCCCACAGGTGGTTAATTATGTGGTGTTCCATGTTCACTAACAGTCATGGCTTTTGGTGCAATGGCAAGTGGGCCCTACACAATGTGCTGAGAAAGTTCTACCAAAAACATTTAGATTTTTTGAACCTATGTTATGATTGACTTCATTGACTTCAACTATTTCACTATTTTAAGCTTCATGCAACAATTTGGCTCACATTTTGTGTCAGTTGTACAATGCAATTTCTTTTAGACACTCCAATGGTTTGAATCGGTAGTCTGTGACCTTTTGTCTACTACCAATTACTTTGGTTATTGGTAAAACTGATGAATAATATTCTGTATTTGGAGAAGTTATTATGGATTGAAGATATCATAGCTTGTTTAATAATATTTTATATAGGATCATGAGCTTTAGATTGGAACTTTTTATATTGGGAGCAACATAGTAATTATATTTGTTATTTGATATGGAAGTAGAATTCTTAGAGTGAAACTTTTTGGATTGACAGTTGAGAATGATATATTTTTGTTATTGGATATAAGAGTATGACTTCTAGATTAATATTTCTTGGACAAATAATCAAGAATAATAATAATTTTTTATTGTTTGATATGAGAGCACGAGTCTTAGATCAAATTTTCATCAATTGTAAGCTAAGAGCAATAATTATTTTTGTTCTAGTCTGTATGGGAGCAAGATCCTTAAACTGAAACCTTTTCAGTTGAGTGCCAAGGATAATAATTATTTTCACGTATGGAAGCCTGTGACCTAGCTTGAAAAACCTCTTTGATAAGAACCAAGAACCATAATTTTTTTTGTTACTTGACATGAGAGCACAAACCTTAGATTGGGATATTCTTAATTGGTAGTGAAGAACACCAATCGTCTTTGTTACTTGGTATGGGAGTGTGAGCCTTGTACTGAAACCTCTTCAACAAAGAGCCAAGAATAATAATTGTTTATGTTACATCACTAAGGGAATTTCCCTCTCATTTTCTTATAGGCCCTCTAGAACTGGTGGAAATCAGGAAACTAATATGCTGACTAGTTTGAGATTTCTTTTCTTCTACATTAAATGGAATCTTCTTGAAACTTAATGGAAGTTTGGTGCTTTCGCTAATTGCATGTTATTCGCAGGGTTACAAAATAGTGTTAGCTAAAAATTTCTAGTTGCATTTGAGATGCACAAATCTTAGCTTTTTCAACTAGTTATGGGTATTTGTAAGGGTAATTAATAATGTCACGTTTATCACTTGTAGTGGTGCATTGACCGACTGGATTGGGGGCACCATAGAAGTTCAATTCATTGACTTTATTTTAATGTTCTCCACGAGAAATTTAGTGTGCCTATTTAACAATTTTCTCTTATACTTCTTTCCTTCTATTATGTGGCCTTATCTCACCAAGCTTTTCTTCTTTGCTTTTGCATTGATCTATGTCTTATCAATACATCTATATTTTATTGATGGAAACTTATGGCTCAGAATTAGTGTTTTGTGTTTTAGTGATGAGATAATGGAAAATGTAGAAGTATCCTTTTAAATGGAAATGTTGAAAATATGCTTTGCATATATATGACTAAGATAGTCTTGATATCAAGGATGTCTATGAGATAAGGTAATATCTTCCAAAACTCATAACACATTTGTACATGATCCATAAATAAGCATTACAACAAGTGAGCAATAAGGTAAAGGCCATGTGAGATAAATGTACATTTAATAGATAGTAATTATTTGATTACAATTTGAAATGATTAGAAATCTTGAGTAGTAGTATAAGAAATACTATACATCTCTAATGTAGTTTATCTAGCATTTAGGAAAAACACTGGCATCATAGAATATCATTTCTTTAATATTTTGAGAGTTAAAAACTATGGTGAACTACTTATATATTTTTAATATTTCAAAAATGTCATATAAATGTGGAACCAATTTTTGTTGTGTCTTATAAATGTGGAACCACATTACAGTGCAAGTTTGGTATATCCCTACCTTACCTTCACCCATTCTGTTAACAGATTTTGACTGCAATGAAAACAAAACCTTCCATAATTATTAATTATAAGTCAATTAATATTTTGAATCATAATGATTCTGGAATTTATATACATAAGTTGTCTATTTTTATCTTTCAAATGTGCTTACCTACTACAGTTATTTCTATAAATTAGATTTTTTTGAATGTAATTTTTTGACATCTCTGGTAAAACTTAATCTTGTTTGGCATCCTCTTCGGTGATGGAGTTAAACAATCACAATATAGTAGTTATAAACTAGTATAGGAGTAGTTATGCATATAATGTCATACATCTGCACTATAATTTTTAGAAATGTGGAAGCACAACACTACAATCACAATACCAAATCCAACTCCATAACTTAATATGTCAATTTCAACAGAATGTATCGAAGATGAGAGAAGTTCTCTGTTAGATTTTGAGGGTGGCCTTTATCTTTCCTCAGGTCAGTTATCCTCTTGGTGTGGATTGAATTGTTGTGAGTGGAAGGGCATTGGTTGCAATTATCATACATCGCATGTGATTAACCTTGATCTAAGCAATTAGTTGAGTGGTGAAATTCATCCATCACTATTTGATCTGCAGCACCTGTAGCACTTGGATTTCAGCTGGAATTACTTCCAAGGTATTTATATTCCTCCACAGTTCTCAAAACTGTAGAGGCTTTCATTTCTTAGCTTGTCAAATGCTGGATTTGGTGGTGAGGTTCCTCTAGTGTTGGGAAATATGTCAAGCTTGTGTCATTTGGATCTTTCATATAATTGGGAATTTAAGGGTGGTAACTTTGATGTATGGGATAGAGGTTTGAGAAGCCTTGAATTCTTGGGTATGAATGAAGTTAACCTGACAATGGGCTCGAAGCACTAGGGTGAGGCCCTCAGCGATCCTCACAATCTCACCCAAATTCAACTATCTAGTTGTGGGTTGTTAGGTAATATTCCAGATCTATCAAATTTGACCTCTTTGTCCCATTTGCATTTATCATGAAATTCATTCCTGTTTGGACAACCCTCTTGGATTGAGAATGCATCTTCATTGGTTTCACTTGATCTCAACTATAGTAATGTAAATGGCCCCATCCCTTCCAATTTCATGCCCCATTCGAAATTGAGAAATCTTGACCTTAGTGGTAATAATGACTTGAAGGGAAACCTTTCTTTCATTTTAGGCCACTCCAACTCACTTGTTTCTCTATCTCTTTCTGGTTGCAATTTAAGTGGAGAGTTTCCCTACTCTACTACAAACTATTCAAAACTTGAGACCATGGATTTGTCCCATAATAATTTGGAGGGAACTATGCCGTCCTCTTTTGATAGCCTTTTATCCCTTGCACATCTGGACCTCAGTAACAACCAGCTGTCAGGAAGATCCCAGACTCCAATTCAAAGCTAAAAAGTTTAAGAGTATTGTTACTTAGCCATAATCATCTGACTAGCCAAATTCCACCCTCTCTATGTGAGCTTTCAACATTAAGTGAGCTGCATCTGGGTGATAACTAGCTGTCAGGAACAATTCTAGATTCTCTTTTGAAGATGGCTAGTTTAAAAGTATTGGCGCTTGCTTCCAACATATTAAGAGGCAACATTTCATTTTAGATGCTCGAAAATCTATCTCACTTATGAGGATTTGACCTTTCTAAAAATTAGTTATCTATTACTATATCTGCAAGTTGGATTCCACCGTTTGACCATTTGGAGTACTTGGCATTGAGGTCTTGCAATATAGAAGGTGCTTTCCCTGCATTTTTGTCCCAACAATATCAATTGAAGGAACTATATCTTTCAAGTAACAACATTTTGGGAAATATTCCTTCATGGTTGTGGGATCTTCTTAATCTTGATACGTTCATTCTTTCAGATAACAATCTGGAAGGTTCTCTACCCTGGCAGATATCCCATCGGTTTTCTGTGGTGGATTTGCAAGGGAATAGATTGTATGGCACACTTCCTACTCTTGATTTTGTTTCATTCCTATTAGATCTCTTAGATAATATGTTTAACAGATCGATTCCAAAATTTAGACCTCCATTAGATATTTGGGCATTGATCTTTTTGTCATTGTCGAGAAATAATCTCTCCAGAGAAATTCCAAGTTCTACTTGCACAAATTTAGATAGAGTGGGTATTTTGGACATGTCAAATAAAAAGCTGATGGGAAAGATCCCTGCAACTATCAGGTCGTGTTCTCAATTAGTGGTTTTAAAATTTGCTCACAATGATTTGGAAGGGGAGATTCTAGAGGAGTTGAGAAATCGCATAGCTCTTCATGCACTAAATCTCAGTGGCAATAGGTTTCAAGGTAATATTCCTCTGTCCCTTTCAAATTGCATAGGTCTCAAAATATTTGATTTGGGAAATAATAAATTTGAAAGTAAAATTCCTATTTGGATTGAAAAGCTGAAAGATTTGAAAATTTTGAGCTTTACCTCTAATAATTTCGAAGGTAAAATTCCATCCCAACTTATGAGGTTGTAGAATGTCCAAAGTCTAGATTTATCGATGCTATGGTCAATCAATCTCAAATTATTGATGAATGAATTACCTTCTCTTATTTCACTGATTGAAATCTCGACTCTCCTTATGAATCAAAGTTCGAGGATGAAGTAACAATTTGGATAAAAGAAAGGGTTCAAACATACGAGAAGATAATCTATGCAGACAAGTTCATGGATCTCTCACATAACAACCTCTCAGGAAATATTCCTCCAGCATTGGGAGTCCTCCAAGGTTTATTTTCTCTCAACTTCTCAAATAATCAGCTATGTGGTTCAATTCTTGAATCCTTGGCAAACATGGCTTGTTTAGAGTCTCTAGATCTTTCAAAAAACAAGTTGTCAGGAAAAATTCCTTTCAAATTTTCAAATCTAACCTTCCTCGAAGTATTGAATCTTTCAAACAACATGTTGTTAGGATTAATACCATAGGGAAAACAATTTGCAACATTTGAGGCTTCCTCCTTTTTAGGAAACCCCAACCTTCATGGGTTTCTCCTTGAAAATATGACACTGGGTTGTGGTTCAGGTTGTAGAAAGCATCAAGCAGAATGGAATAAGACTATAATTGGTAGTAGAAAAGATATAATGGAGAGTCGATGGTGGGCAATGGGATTAGGATTAAGTTATGGAGTTGGAGTTGGTATTGTGATTGCAGTATTGTGCTTCCATAGTAGTTATAAACTAGTATAGGAGTAGTTATGCATATAATTTCATACATCTGCACTATAATTTTATTTTTATGCATGGTTAGAATACTAGCTATAGTTTCTTAGTTTAGGAATTGAAGCATTGTATAAACAAGTATGTACAATGTAAATAATATTGACAATTTTTTTGCAATAAAGCTTTATGAAATTGTTGCTTCACTCATAGTGTGAGAATGCTTATATCTATGTCATTTGATTTTTTTCCACATCTTGTTCAAAACATATAATGCAATCTCATCTATGAAGCATATTAAAAGCTAAGGATTTGGAGTGACTCGTATAGAATTCATTTTTTATCATTTCATTATATGGTTTGAACAAGTGTGGAAAAAAACTAGATTTTTATTATGAATTTTATGTTCACCAATCTATGTTAAACTAATCAGCAAGGTCACTTTCCTAATACTTTATGAACTGGATGCTATTCACAAGGTTCAGCAAGGTCACTTTCCTAATACTTTATGAACTGGATGCTATTAGTTTCCTAATACTCACTATAGTACTTGCTATTCAATTGAGATAGACACGAATCATTAGTTAGTTTGTATTCTCTTTGGATTTTGTTAAAGAAGATAGCTGAATGCTATATGAACTAAAAGTTCTGTGGTGTCAACAGGCTTGTGCATCTCTTGAGCCAAATTACCAGCCCTAGTGACATTTGGTGTTGTTCAAAAGTGGCACCACACTAGACTATTTGCAAACAACCATGCAGATAGGCATTCTATAGATAGACTTGGGAACATCTTGCCAATTCTTCAGTACATAATAAAGCAACTAAATTTCATAAATTGTTTTTTTGATATTTGATTTGTTTAAATATTGCCCATCAAAAATTACTTAGTACATCTCATCTTTTTTCTGCATAGGAGCTTGTAGTTCTGAAGAATCTGATAGCGAAGAATTTGAAGAAGATATTGTAGCAAAGGTATATTTGGTGTTCTTTTTTAAGTGAAAATGTGATTGGAAATTTTGTATAGTGTCATATTTCACTTGCAGAAAGGTCAAATTGTAAATAGAGGTGAAGTTGTATGGATTTAAGTTTCTTTTTCATTATTTATAATGCTCTCGATTCCTCCTTTGTAGCTGTAAAAATACTTGTTTATTTTCACCTTTCTAGATACCCTTTACCAGGTTCTTCAAGATTCAAAAATATCTTGGGCTAACCCCACTCCAACATGTCCTAACTCCTACTTGGTTTAGACACCTAACTCCTTTGTATATGTGTCTTCCTCTTACTACTCCATCTATAGGTTGCAAAAAAAAATCCTTCTTCCACCAACAAGTCATTCCATTCAAGAAAGACCATGTCTGATGATATCAACACACAAAAAAATAGGGAGACAATTGCTAGACTATGGTCTAACTTAAAAAGAAAAAGTGATGGAAAATGTTATTGTCCTTGCAAAATTTGTAAGGGCTTAAATACTCGAAGATATCTAATCACAGTAGGTGAGCAACATTGTAGGCAACATGGTCACATTGAAGGGGGAAATGAGTATCACTCATTGGTATGTATTTTAATAGTTTATAAATTACATAAGACATGATTTGATGATGACATAATGGTCATGGTTAATATAAAGTCATCATTTTTATATAGGTCAACATCCCTGAGTTTCAAGTTATGGACCATGACAATTCGAAGAATGCGGATTTCCAAACGAGAGAACATGGAGGTGTGAATATTGAAGTAGAAGGTAATGATACCATGGAAGAAGACCAGGATGATGAAGACCATGATGATCAAAATGATCACAATGATCAAGATGATGATGATGATGATGATGATGTTGATGATGCAGAGCTTGATGTACCTTTACTTGAGAAGGCACACCAGTCCCTATATGAAGGCTCCAAAAAAACTCTTCTTGCTGCTATATTGCTATTGGTGAACTTGAAGGTTATGAATGGTTTATCCAATGTAGCAATGACACATATGTTAAGGTATGCCATCTTCTTTCATTATTTTACTCATAGTTCCCTTACAATTAATGTTGGGTTCGTGTAGCGATTAATATTCTTTAAATTAAGAAATTATATTTTTGGTCATAGGTTGATAGGTGAGTGTTTGTTACCACCATCTAACATTCTACCTCGCTCGTACCAAGAATTATCTGCCATCATGCAAGATATTGGAATGGAGTATCAAACTATACATGCATGTCTAAACTATCATATTATATATCATAAACAACATGAATTTGCAACACAATGCCCTACTTGTCATATCAGTAGATATCAATCAGATTGATTAACAAAAAAGGTGCCTCGCAAGGTTCTTTGGTATATTCCCATTATTTCACATTTGCAATGATTATTCAAGTGCAATAGCTTGGCACAATTTATGGATTACCATGCACATAATAGAAGTCAAGATGACATTATGCGAATGCCTGCAGATGGTTCAACATTTAAGAAAATAGAGAAAAAATGGCCACACTTTAAAGAAGAACCTCGTAATCTCAAGCTTTCATTGGCAGTAGACGGTGTCAATCCTTATGGAGAGATGAGATCTACTTACTCGATGTGGCCTATTTTTGTTATCAACAATAACATACCTCCTTGGTTGTCCATAATGAGAGAGCAGATAATGCTGACACTAATTGTTCCAAGTATTTTTTGATTTAGTGATCATCTAAATTAATTTATTATTACTAATCCATCAAATGGTCAAAATAATTATGTAATGTTTTTTCTCATTCAACCAGGTAAGTACCAAGTTAAAAATATCAATGTATATATTGAACCCCTTATCGACGAGTTGGTGGTGTTATGGAATGGGTTCCTATGTATGACATTTGTAGGCCAATAGGACAAAGACAATTTCAATTTCATGCAATGCTTGTATGGACAATACATGATGCCCCTGGGCTAACACATTTTTGTGGTATGTTCTCTTCTTGACACCTCTTTTTTGGTATGTCAAAGTTAACACATTTAATCCAATTATACACGATCTTGTAGGTCTTCAAACAAAGGGTAAATTTACATGTCCAGTTTGTGATCCAAAGATGAAATCTCATCATTCAAAAAGTTTAAGAAAGCAAGTGTTTGATGAGAATAGACACTTTCTACATAGAAATCATACGTACTGAATTACTAAAAAACATATTTTCAACGGTCTAGAAGAGACTACATCAAAGCCACAGAGAATGACGCCTTGCCTATGGAAGTTGGCATACAATAAAATAAATTGTCAAGGTAATGTCATTCCATTTGATGGTTTTTGTTTCAAATTTATATTTTGATATTATGTTTTTTTTACTGATGATGTGATTGATGCTTGTGAAGGTCATCAAGACATCAATGACCAACTTTCAAAAGGACTAAAAATTTATCCTACGCAATTTACTAAGTTTTCGTACTATGAGAAACTCCCAATTGTGCATTTGTTTGATCCTATGCATATTGGAAAGAATGTAGTAGAGACATTATGGAAAATCTTGGATGGAAGGCATGACAAATATCAAATTGTCAAAACTTGTAATGACATTGAAGAATCCAACAATGCAATGAAAAATGGCATTTGATCAAATAACAATGGAGACCAGATTGATACAAGTGCCCTTAGTTGGTTATTGTCAGAGCAGCAGAGCAATGCTATAAAAGAAGTCATAAAAAAAATACAATTTCCCATAGGATTTGCTGTGAACATAAACAATGTCATATTGACTAAAAGTGAATTTGGGCCAGGGTTGAAAACACATGATTGGCATACATTTATTAAGGTAATTAATGTTATTTTTTATTCACTATATATTTATATACTGCATGTAGTTTCAATTGCATTCTTTTATAAAATATTGACAAGATCATTTTACAAATATTGTAGTATGTTCTACCTCTATCTCTCCCACGCCACTTCGCCAACAATGTCAAACAAGTTATATATGATCTTGGAAAATACATGAGGTGGTTGTCATCTAAAGAAATCAATAAAGAAGATATAGAATATTGGAAGAGAAAAATTCTTCTTTTGATGTGTGAAATGAAAAAGTGTCTACTCCAAGTTTTTTCAATGCACAAGAACACTACCTCATACATCAAGTTGAGGAGATTAAATTGTGTGGACCTATACCAACTAGGTCAATGTGGATGGTTGAGAGGCACTTGAAATTTTTGAAAGGCTTGGTTCAATAGAGAGCACATCCTGAGGATTCTATGGTGGAGGGATATATGGTATACTAGACCATAGTGTACATTAGCGAATATCTTCCTAAGTTTGTAGCAAAGATCAATGTAGATCGTATTTGGGATCCCAATTCAATTAACAAATTCAAAGGGGAGTACTTGATGTGAAAAGGTAGATTGGGAAAGGTGAGAGGTAAATCTAAGATGCTATTGTAGTTAATTAATTCTTATAAATCTTCAATATAAGTTATTTTTAATTGGTGTATTTTTTTGAAACAGGTGGTCAAGAGCGGGATGCAATACATTTGTATATTGCGAACAATCTTGATTGGATGATGGAATGGATTGAATGATGTCAAAAAAAATGGTTGCTCATTAACATGGGAAGGTGTTTCTTCATTTGTTATAGAAGCTCATCGTAATGGAGATTCCAATGTTATGCCGATGGTAGTTGATCTAGTAAAGGGTTTAAGAGGTGGAGAGGTACGTAGAAATTTATTAATGATCATAACTCAATGTATGTTTCATATCAACTCATGATGCAAATAATTTACACACACTTCAAAAATTGTAGGTCAACCACCACAAAGCTATGTACTATCATGGCCAAAAATTTTGCATAAAAAGGTTGGATGACACAAAGAAACTTGTGATTTTGGGATAACTGCAGTTTTTGAGGTCACCAAAATGTCATCTAGAAATGACATACATCCTCAACAATCTCAAAATCAATACTATGGCATCTTGGATGATATAATTGAGTGTGAAATTAACACCTTAAAAGTAGTTCTATTCATTGTCAAATGGTATAGGTTACGACTAAATCAAAATGATCCAGATAGAATGGTTATTCAACATAATAATAGATTTACAATAATAAATACAAGGTCATTTGAGCCAGTTGGAGATGAGCCCTATGTTCTTCCAAGCCAATGTGAGAAAGCGTTTTACTCAGAGGTCCCACATAAATAGGGTTGGTCATTTGTTGTTAGACATGATCCAAGAGAAAGGCCGATAAAGTATAATGTTATGGAAGAAGAAGATATTGAAGATGATGAAGAAGTAGATGATGAAGATCAAGATGATGGTGATGACAATGATGGTGATGGTGATGATGATGATGATGATGGTGATGATGATGATGATGGCGATGGTGATGATGGCGATGATGATGGTGATGATGGCGATGATGATGGCGATGATGGTGATGATGATGGTGATGATGGTGATGATGATGATGATGATGATGATGATGAAGAAGAAGAAGAAGAAGATAATCAATGACTACAAACATCATCACCCCTTCTGTTGATGATCTTGCATTCCATATATAAGGTAAATTTGTTCATGTTTATGATGTTGCATATTGTTCATGTTGTCTTCTAAGTTATTTATAGCATACATGTATCATCTAATTTTTAGCTAACTTAAGGTAAATGATTAACATATGCAAGAAATTTGATTACATATTTATTGTGTTCGTTTCTAATGATTACAACATATGTTATTTATAGTTACAAATGTTTATGTTGTGTCTGATTATGACCCTTTTTTCAAATAGTCAATTGACTACAGGAACATCGTCACCCCTTCTATTGATGATCTTGCATTCCATATATAAGGGAAAATTGTTCATGTTTGTGATGTTGCCTATTGTTCATGTTGTCTTCTAAGTTATTTGTAGCAAACGTGTATCAAGTAATTTTTAGCTAACTTAAGGTAAATGATTAACATATTCAAGAAATTTTATTACATATTTATTGTGTTCATTTCTAATGATTAAAACATATTTTATTTATAATTACCAATGTTTATATTATGTCTAATTGTCATCCTTTTTGCAAACAGTCAATTAACTGCAGGAAATTTGACCCATTTGGAGTGGATTGTGCATAGTGACATGGATCAATAGGTATAAGTCAATAAATAGACATAATTTTCTTATATTCTTCTTGTTTATCATTGAGCACGTATGTTATGAATAGACATATTATATAATCATATAATGTATATATAGACAAAGAAGGTCCATATAGAAATATAATTGTATAATCACTTTCAACTTACTACACTTTATATTTGTCACTTTCACTTTCCATTTGATGGATTGCAGGACCCACCAAATAGGTACTTGTTAGATCTATCTACATTGAATGAGGGAAATGAGGAACTAGTAGATGAAAGCTCTACCTGTAGTACTGCTAAAATAGGGAGATTGACTAGAGGTCAAAAGAAAAGAAAAAAATTTGATAAATGCATGCAATTTTTCCTTGCTAATGGGGGGTCATGCTCTTATGATGATGAGGTCAAAGGCGACATCAAGGTGCCCTTTCGCTACTCACACATTGAGAAAGAATGGGTACCCAATGAGCTACCTCCAATTAACATAGATTTTTGTGTTAATGAGAGGATATATCGCATTGCTCCATCCTCATTACAAGGTTTGGGCCTATTTTCCATGGATGGGATAAAGGTATGTTACAACAAAGTTGTCAAATTGTTCAAGTATGCTGGTCCATGTTACAATTACAATGATTGGATGTGGATTGTTCAATATAAAAAAAGTATGTGTAGGTATGGGGTATCAGCTAATTATATACAACAAAAAGAAAATGATCAAAGTAAAAGATTTGCTATGTACATTGATGGGAGACCAAAAGCAATAGATAATATTGTAGGTTTTATAAATAGTATGCAACCTTCTTGAACTAGTAAGCAACCCAATTACATATTTGAGGCGCATGAGGGGAATGAAGTTTTTGTTTGTGCAATAAAATCAATAAGTGTGGGGGAAGAACTGCTAATCAATTACCATTTAAATCACATAGATACAAACAAAGTTACTATCATGAGGGTTGTAAGTAATATTTACCATTTTGTTAATAAGTTTTTTTTTTTGCTATCTATTGCTTTCAGTTAGCTGAATTTTTTATGTTTAATCTTTGTGATAGGATGATATGGATTCGACAGATGATAGAGGTCATCAGGATGCTACTCCCACCCCTTCTTCAATGAGGGTAAACCTTTTTGAAATTGTAAAAATTAGATAGTTGAAAAATGTTATATTATTACCTTATTTTATTTACGGTGTAAGTACTATTTACCATTTTGTTAATAAGTTTTTTTTTGCTATCTATTGCTTTCAGTTAGCTGAATTTTTTATGTTTAATCTTTGTGATAGGACGATATGGATTCAATAGATGATAGAGGTCATCAGGATGCTACTCCCACCCCTTCTTCAATGAGGGTAAACCTTTTTGAAATTGTAAAAATTAGATAGTTGAAAAATGTTATATTATTACCTTATTTTATTTATGGTGTAAGTACTATTTACCATTTTGTTAATAAGTTTTTTTTTGCTATCTATTGCTTTCAGTTAGCTGAATTTTTTATGTTTAATCTTTGTGATAGGACGATATGGATCTGACAAATGATAGAGGTCACCAAGATGCTACTCTCACCCCTTCTTTAGCGAGGGTAAACCTTTTTGGAATTATACAAATTAGATAGTTGAAAAATGTTATATTATTATGTTATTTTATTTACAATTTTTTAGTTTTTATGATAGTTTTACTAATATTCCTCTCACAATTTGATGTTTAGGATAAGGGTAAAGAAACATCAGTAAGTACCGAGCCACTAGCTATGCCTTCTAAGGAGGATATTACTAAAACTCCCAATTTCATAAAAACTAAAGAAAATTAATTTAGAAGCAATGAAAATTTTGGATGAGGCAAATATGGAATCTGAGGAGATGATGAAGAGGCTATCAGATTTGAGAGTGCAAGCTCGTAGTTATGAAGTAAGCTCCAATGAATATTTAGTTATAACAAAAGTTCAATAAAGATTTATATTTTATAATCTTTTATGTTGTGAAGTAAAATATGTAATATGTGCAAAAATATTTATTGATGAAATTTTTTTAAAGAGTTGTAAGAAACTTTAACTACTAAATTCTTGTTATATAGGAATTTTTTGCAACTAATCTAGAACTTGGTCAAGGACAATGCGGTGAGGCCAGTAGCAGCAGAGCTCCGACTGCCACTAGTAAAATAATCTTTTAGTTGACAAGTTAGAAGGAATTTTTTATTTCAAACATTCAAAAATTCTTAACTCTTACTTTTATTATTTCAGAATGTCTTTGCTAACAATGTATTGTTCAAGTCATCCAGTGTAGGAAACTCCTACAAGGTTGACGAACACTCGTACGAGGTTGCTAACTGCAATGTTGACAATAATGGGACATCTAGCTAGTAAATCCTTGTTTTGCTATATTTGGTTTTGTGTTAATTATGAGTTGATAATATGTACTTTAATCTTGGGTGCATCACATAGTGTATTTTTTTTTTGTGGTAGGAGATGCACCGTCTGGTACACTGCCAAATGTGGATCATAGTGCATGTATTGGTGATAATTCACCGTCATTTCTTGGAGCTACATGTATTTCTAGAACGAGAGCTATGCAGACATCGTTGTTGATTGATGAGAATGAATCAATGCCTTTGAAATGTCCTAATATTCCAAGTACTTTAAATAATAATTTTTTATATTGTAATAAGGATTTTATTGCAAGAAGTAAACATGATAGGAAGTGGTGAATGCAAGGGCTTTTGATGTGGAGTGATGCCTCATGACCTTCTTTAGTATGTTGTATTGTGCAAGTTGTTTAATTATTCTGGAATTCCTTTTTATTAGGGGTTTGGTAGGATCATCTGAATTATCAATGACCTTTTTTGTATACTAGTAATTCTCTAGTTTAGTAATTCAGTACATTGCAATTTCATGCTTTCAGTAGAAGATACTAACCAATTTTTCTATAGAGAACCAAAAGTGGGAGTCTTCTTTCATATTCAATGTTCAATTTTCAATGATTTCCCACATCATTGCTATTGCCTATTAGAGTTTTAGAGTGCTCACTTTCAGCTTCATTGTCTATTTTAGCGATATTTGTTTTCCATAATATCCCAAGTATGATCAATGACAACATCAATTAACAATGACAAAAAATGAAGGTCATGGAAAGTTATATGTATTATGCCCTATATTTTTTTAAGGTATATTGATTAATGTAGTCATAGTACATTTTTTAGTTTCAGAACATCAGCAAAAGAACCCTGGTAGAGTTTGACTGGTTTTAGACTTTTTAAATTTTTTTTCCAAACTTCCTTTTTGGTCAATTTTGGTCAAGTTGATCCTCCAACCTTGAAATAGATCACTAAAAAGATGAATTATATCTCATTTTATGTATTTGTTATTCACTATGAAAGGTATTCTTCACATGATTCATTTTAATGGTTCTTACTATTAATTATCCCATGACATTTTTTTGCAGGAAACAATACATTTTATAGGAGGCTTTATGACCTCACGTTGCAAAGATTCGGGCCCACCATACGTAAAAGGTGGAACATCATAACTGAACTAATTTTATTGCACTATTTTTTTTAATATCATTAATTGGTGCAACATTTTTCCTTTCATTCGGGTCTTTTCTTATACTAGCTATATCTAACAATTTTGTGTTTTTTCTTAAAAGGTGGAACTACCAAGATCAAAAATTAAAAGATGAGCTCATCAAAGATATAGAGCATGAGTTTGGTAGTAATATTTTTTATCATAATAAATTGTTACAAAAAGCTTCCAGACATCTTAAGGTTGTGAGGGACACATATAGAAAAAGCCTCGTCCTAAACTCGAAGTACGAGTGTCCTCCCTTTGTTTTAGTGAGGGACTAGAATGAGTTCATTTTGGATGCAAAGGAGAAATGGGAACGTTCAAAAGAAATTACACCAAAAAATGCAAAAAAAGTATGCAATAGTATTAACTACTAGTACATTAACGAGCAAATTTAGGGTTCAACTTTAGTATCAACAATTTCAACTAGCTCAATTTAATCTATCTATTGATGAAAGGTATGTAATTCATATACTGACACAATTGCTTATAAATCTCAATCTCAATATGGGCATAAATCCTACATAAGATATAACTAACACAATTGCTTATAAATCCTAAATTCAAATGCTAACACAATTTCTTATAAATCTCAATCTCAATGCTGACACAACTATATATATCTCAATCTGGGCATAAATCCTATATAAGATATAAATATTGTTCTTATAACTTCACATATAGCTATATTATGTCTTGAAAATATAGTAATTCTCAACTACATGTACCATAGTTGTACGTGTTAGTAGTATAGTTGATAAATGGTATTCAGTAATTGTAATGACAAGTACAATTTTTTTGAAAAACTTTGCAAGAATTTTACTAATGGTCAATCTCCTAAAAGTAATAAGCATCACGTTCAATGCTAGAAATAGAAGTTAATGACAAAAATCACATTCCTATCTTTGAGGATTGACAACAACCCTTGTAGATTTATATTTATTGGTATTGGGGAGAGATGATCTAGCCTACACTAGGTAAGACAAACTATTTGAGACTTCATTTGGATGCCATGATGTATGTTACCTATAGACCATGGCTAGGCATAGAGCCATAAGATGATGCCCTCTCCTACTAGGATTCATGTTGGTATCTTAGCCACGGAATGGCCATTCTTCATTGAAGATAGAGATATTTCTGCTAACCCATGTCTAGAGATAGTTTGACTATCAATACAGTATATCACAGGAGTACTGTAGTTACACCTGCTTCACCAAGGAGGTAAAGAAAGGTTGTTCTCCTAGATTGGACCCAATTAGATGTATGGAAGATGTTAGTGGCCTTACCATTTATAGGTGGGATTAATTTCTAGATGTAGTGAATGATGGTGTCACTCCCTAGTACATAGAGCATTTGGCCACACATTCATTTCCTCATATAACTAATCCTATAGGGGTAGTTAGTCAGGCACCACACCCTAATGTTCAGAAACCACAAGAACATCCTTTGAGGGAGGATAGACCATTATAATGACAAATGGTAGTTCTTGTTACAATTCCTTCTCATACTATTAGATTGGATCTTAGATCGAGCAAAAATGAATAGGCACATGGGCCTACGCATGTGAGAACTCACAGAGAGATGAGCACCATGGGTGTAGTAGGAGACATAGGGTAGAGAAGCCACCACAATAGGATGTTGGTGGAGGAGGGGATGATGACATACCAAATTAGCCTCCACAAGTTTCACCCATAGCAGATGTATTAGCATAGACTCAAGATTCTCTATGACATGTGACAGAGAGATTGAGGACTTCTCAAAGGTAGGTGGGCAAGTTGCAAGTGCAAGTTATAGTTAGATATGTATGACTAGCTAGAAGAGGGGAACTGTGAGATAGTAGATCTATGGTCTAAGATCATAAAGCTAAAGAGATAGATAGAGTTAGAGTGAGATGAGACCTATCATCATACCTCTTGGGCTGCTCATTATTATGTAGTATATGAAAATGTAGTACCTCTAGCTCAACATGTCTCAAGGTTCTTTGATTATGCTTGAGATTTTGATGATGTACTGCCTCCTGCACATGCAGATGTTACTCCTCCTCCTCCTCCTAGTGATGAGGGGGAAGGTTGTAGTTAGGTCCATGCTATCTTTTGTTCCTTTTTGTATCTTTATATTGATCATGAGATTCATTTTATATTTGATGTATCATTCTGAGACTTGAGATATTGATAGTGCTTTGATTAGCACTTAGTTTTGGTCTTTTGGTTGTATCACCCCTCCAACATGTCAATGATATATATATGACACTAGATGTGAATTGTCCACTCTTAGAAAGCATTAGAATTATTGATTATAGTTTGCCCAGTAAGATAATGGTGAGCTTCTGTTTACCTAAATGTCTCTATTTGGAAACTGACACTCAACTTCTGGAATATTTTGCAAAAGTAAAATCGATCAGGAAATTTGCTTGTTCTGATGATGAAGATTTTGCTAATGTTAGAGTTCTACAATGCTTTCCTTATTTGGAGGATTTGTGCGTTCATTCTCCATTATTGGCCGTGTCCCCTACAACTGTAAGCATTTATGTTATTTTAATCTGCATGAAAGCATTTAAAGTTATGTTTTTTTTTTTTGGAAAACGCTAACCCAAATTTCATTCTTATAAATAATGCTGAAAATTTCTGCTATTTCTTTCCACTCTATGAAATTTACTATTTCTTAAACTCTTATACCTTATTTATAGGATCAACATTATGTGGCATTATTAAAATTAATGGTTTAAACATGATCACATACTAATCTTCTTAATTTCTACAGTAAAAGTGTTAAAGTTGACTTCTTTTTTTTTTTTCTATCCTTAATTCTTCTTTTACTGTGTGACTTTTAAGAATAGTTGAAACTTATCTAAACAGTTTTCCAACTGTCAACTTTGAAATCATTTGTTGTGGATGTAGACTATACGAAACATCATCCAAACTATGATGTCACATTTCTAATCTTCTCAAACATTTTGAATGGTTCTCCACTGCTACAAGCAATGAAAATAAACATAAATTAAGACAAGTCTTAAGTTGCGAGTCTTCTACTAGAACAATGCTAGGTAGTTCCTGTTAGTTGCTAGTTATCTTAGCAAATTAGTGGGGATTTTTTTTCAGTTACAACCACCATTTATAAAATCATATCCATGCAGTGTGGAGGCTAAAGAAGCACTTGATGCATGAAGGTGATGTCTTTTAAATTGAAAACAAAAAAATTCTTACTTTTTAGCTACGGGTAAAAAGGAATGCTACTAAAACAATCTGACATTCGCCCTCAAGTTTATACTTATTGCAGCCTTGAGGATAAAAACACTTTGAGTGTGGAACCTATGGATACTCTGTAGGACATCAAGAACCAGTAGGTAATGATACCAAGGTAATGCTACCAAACTCATGCCTTTCCACTAAGCGTATAGACTCTAAACTGCACTTTGAACCAATGGTTCCTCCATGAAGCACCCCTGCACCGCCCCCCACCCCCCCTGCCCCCCAAATTTACCAAATATGTTCGCATCCCATTCAAATAAATTGACTTATCTTTGATGGAAAAAAGAATTAATCTATAAAATCTACTAGCTATTTGAACTTTTAGCTTATCATTTACTTTGTGTGACAATGGATAATATAGACTGTCGAAATTGATGTGTAATTTTATGGAGAGGCATGTTAAAATATGGATAAATAGCATGAACTCCATGGATAAATATCATGATTACACATGTCAATTAAAGGTATGATGCCATAATTTCTTCCCTTTATTCATATTTTTGGTGGAACATGCTACTTTATACTAAAACCTTCATACCAATATATAATAATCCACTATTTAGTACTGATCTTTATATCTATATCATCTAACATATTTCAAAATTTTCATAGGTTTCAGGACACATCAATGGCAACAAAGGTGAGGCTAGAAAAGGTGGGCAGCACAGACTTGGCTCTGGGGGATATTCGAAAATCAAAGCATGCGTTGTAAGTAGCAATAAATTAATTGCAAAGAAAAATTCTTTATAAAATGCAAATAATTTTGTTAATTAATAAAAAAATGCAAGGCACTGATTTTAATCTAGAGGCCACAAAAGAACACAAAAAAATTGCCTTCAAGCAAGGCTATGTAGTGGTGGTTGAATGCCTACGGCAAACTTCCATTGCCCCAACCAAATAGTCTCCTACATCATGTGCATAGGTAAATATGCCAAAATATATATTAGAAATTGAATACTTGAGCAACAATTTATTTGATAATAATGTGCATGACATTGCAATGCAGCCTGTTAATTGTGACACAGATCATACGCAGCATCATGAAGCCCCTGATGTGCATTGTACTATCGATGGAGGTGCTCATTTTTTATTTAAAACTAATTATATAATTATTAATAGAATTTAACATCTTTAATTGAACTTGGTGTAACCTTTTTGTGTTGAGGATATAGAATCATGTCGTATTGAACGAGTGTTAGAGGATGTTTAGATTGATTAGCAAGTAGATCATGTCGCACATTTAGGTAAAGAAAATCTATGTTTTGTTCTTTTAAATTAATTTTTTGGTTTATAGTTCTTTTACTTCAATAAAAACTCATAATTCACTAATATAAAATGATGTGAATTTAACTCATGAAGTACTTGTTATTGTAGCGGACCCCCCTTTGGTGCAACGCCCTCATGATGTTCCTGAATGGATGAGGAGGAGACATGTGTTAGAACCAGTAGAGGAGGGGGATGACAACGAAATTGATATTCCTCTTAAAAAATTTATGAAAAAAAGAAATGGCAAGAAAGCAAAAAAGATATGATTATTCATGAATGACTTACTTTTGAATATTGTTAATGAATATTATTCATTAATGTTGGGTGTTAATGAATATTGTGTGAATGAATTATTCATGAATGACTTACTCTTGAATGTTGCGTGTTAATGAATTTTGTGTTAATGAATTATTCACGAATGTTGTGTGTTTATGAATTTTATGTGTTAATGAATGTTATCATGCAATTATAATGATTGAATGTTATATTTCAAAAATGGATGAATTGAATGTTATTAAATGTTAATGGGGATGACGAGGACATTGATATTCCTCTTAGAAATTTTATGAAAAAAAGAAATGGCAAGAAAGCAAAAAAGATATGATTATTCATGAATGACTTACTCTTGAATATTGTTAATGAATATTGTGTTAATGAATTATTCATGAATGTTGTGTGTTTATGAATTTTATGTGTTAATGAATGTTATCATGTGATTATAATGATTGAATGTTATATTTCAAAAATAGATGAATTGAATGTTATTAAATGTTAATGGGGAATTTAGAGTGATGTTAGGGCGGGGGTGAGGGGCCAAATGAGCTTCCACCTTCACGTGGTTGGCCCTGTTAAGTAGAGAATATTTAATTATTCTCAAAACCAAGTGAAGCTCAAACTTTAAAGATAAGCTTATAGTTAATAGTGACAACCAATTAGCAAGTTGAAATGAAGTTCTTTGTTATAGGTACCTTTTTAGTTTTTAAAGCACGATATCATATTTTAATATTGTATAGTTTTATTTTCTTAAGGTAAAGTATTCTTTTACTATAACAACATAATTTATGACCATTTTAGTAACTATTCTAACATCGCTTTATGACAAATCCTATTTTGGAAAATATGGCGATACGTGGTGCTATCTATTCCTTGGGAGATTGGATTGCACAGGTTTGTATCTCAACATCAACATGGAAAATGGTGTGAAATTGCACTTTCCTTAGTCATGGTTGCATACCTACTACACTCTTTCATTTGAAAAATGAATAGAAATACCATATCTAGTAGCTTCTCTATGTTGTATTCATTTATTGGTAATGATTCAATGTCATGCCATTTGATGGTAGCTTCTAGAGTTTCATTTAGTTGTAAGGTGTGTCTAATCTTTTCAAGTTTGTATACTCCATTTGGTAGTTTGGTATTAATTGATGATGTCTAGGATCTTCTACCTTCACTGTAGTCTTCATCATCATCCAACTTGTTGTTTGGTATTTTCCATGTTATCCTTTATTTCCATAGTCTTCAACATGGTTGTGTATTTTATCTATCTAGCTCAAAGACTCTATGTGCTTGAGGTGGAAGCCATTTAGAACTAATAGTTGGAGAGATCATGTTTCCCCTTGTAAAACTAGAAAATGTCAAGAGTTTAGGGTCAAGAAGGAAGAAGTCGTAACATTTTGAGTAGTAAAATATGCTTAAAATTACATATTTAGTTGATTCTTTGGTGAAGTTTCTTATTTCAATTCAATTGATTTTGGTTGTCAACCAAATTCCTAACTCCAATGTATATTGTATTTCAGTGCTACATTTTCATAGGGATCTAAGTAAAATGATAGTTGACTATTATTTATATTTGAGAATTTGTGTTGTGCCTTACTATGATCCTCTGATAATAGAGGAGAAATCAATCTGAATTTGTTTCTCATGTCCCATGTTGGATGCTTCTTCTTGTGTAACTAACCATTTTTGATGTGGGTTATGAACTCTGATGCTAGTATGCTATTACACTACCATTTATTATAGAGTATATATAATAAGTATCTTTGAATATACTGTAAGGATTTCTAAACATGAGTAAAGCAGTATTACATAACGTAGATTTGAACTCAAAATTCATGATGTTTTCTACTCTGGAGAAAGAGGGGAACTTAATATATTCGTAACACACCCCATTAGAAGAGATCCATTGGATGGTTTTTGTTGGAGTTTGACTCTTATGGTGTAGCGCTAAGATAGGCTTCTAGGTGCTAGGATATTTGCTCTTGTCAGTGGTTCTAGACTCGCTGAATGCTCTAGATAATTGTCTGTCAAATTTTGGTTGAAGGAGCTATGCTTGGTCTGTCAAGTCTTATGAAAAGTTTGTCCTATTTTGTGGTGATAACATGGAGTTTTATTAGTGCATAAGTATGGTCTATAAATTCTTAGAGTCTCTAGTGCCTCTAAGATTTACGCCGTTGGGTGACTAATTCTTTGAAGTCCCTAATGTTTGGTGACATTGAGCTATACCTATGTGATTTATGTTTAGGTTTTCCTTCCTCATCTTCATTCCACTTTTGTGAGTTGTTTTTCCCGAGGCCATTGGAAATTCTCTTTGCTTGTTCCTAAAATTAGATGGATCTAGTACAATTTTGGGCTATTCTATGTTTGTATTCTAGTTGAAATAGAGATCTCTCCACTTCAATCATGGTTGATGAGAGGCCATGGGTGAAGCATTGAATATGAGGGTTTTCCATTTTGTTGTAGAGATTGCATCTCTATAGGATACATGCCTAATGATTGCCATTATGTGTTGGATAGGTGCTGTCACTTGATGGAGGGCCATGAAAAATGACCATTTGACAATTAGAGCTTCTGATTCTGTTTTAGATTTTCCTTTTGAGGACTTGTTTTCTAATGAAGAAGAATTTTTTTTTGATTATATTGATACTTCTCATGCTGTTGGTCTGAGCTAGACTTCTATCGCTTCCATTCTTGTCACAATTTTGGATGTTAGACCGTATTTCAGGTGCGATGCCTACTAGCCTTGTGGCCTATGTTATTGAAGTTACTGCTCCCACTTCTATTTTGAACAAAATTCTATTGATAATGCTAACTCTTAAATAATCACTCTTGGGCCTTGTTGACAGGTTGTAGTGGGGTTTCCTTTGTTTCAATCCTAACAATAACATTGCTTAGACTTTTGTCCAAGTGCATAGGAAGAGGTTTTTTTTGTTGTGTTGTTGATGCCCTATGTTTATGCTATCATCCCTTGTTTGTGTAAAAGTTAACAACCCCTTGTTTTGGTTGTTATAGAAAAACAACATATCAATATCATCCTTTCAAATTGAACAATACTAGATGAGTAATGATACTATCTTGAAAAATACAAGAAGCCAAGACTATAATATACACTCGTTTGATGAAACAAATAAAATTCTTCCAACAATAATTGGTCAGAACTATCAAAGTGAATTTTTAGGATTGTATAAACACAATTGGAAAATGGATCAAGAAGATTTCATGTGTTTCTCATGGAAACTTTGGTTATTATGTGTAAAATTGGCCTCATTCTTTTAACAATTATTTTCATGTTATCTGTAGATTTTTTTTTATCATTTAAGTTTCTTGTTCTTGCAAGATGAACTACGAGATGCAGTGTTATTGGTGTTTGCAAATAAGTAGGATATTCCCAATGCAATGAATGTTATAGAGATCATGATAAACTTGGGGTTGCATTCTCTTAGGCAATGACACTTGTGAGTATTACATTCTTTATAATTTTTAGTATTAAAAATTGTAGATGATAATCATTTATTATGTTGCACTATTTCTACTTTGCATATAGTTTATCATCACTCTAGTAAACGAGAAAAAAAATGGAATGTTAAGTGTTGCTTGTGAAACAACTTGTATCATGTCCTAAGGTATATACAAAGCATCTGTGATAGTTTTTTAGAAATAAATCCTTTTATTTTAGTTCTTATGTCTTTTGTTTTATTTTGCAGGTTTGAAAGATTACAGTGGAATAGGGTTCAAGAATTTTGTATTACAAAAATGTCTTATTTCTTTATTGATACAAATAGATTGAGGAGGTAAAAAATTAGTTTTGATGCATACTCATATGTAGGATGCAAACTTATTTTGATGTGACATTATGTGTGTTCTCTTTCACATTTTACTATCAATTTTCTATCCAATCTAATGACCCAAAACTACTGAGAAAAATTGTGAAGGTCACAATTGCTATTAAAATCTTGTACTACCTTTTTATGTTTATCGCTTACCTATCTGCAACTCCACAATCGATATTGATAGTCTCTTGCCCTTACTGTGCAACTGAACTACTTTAGTTTTATTGATGCAACTCAACTACGAGTGCCTTTTGTGTTCTTGACAAATCGTAAGCTTTCAACTTTTGTGAAACCATTATGGATGCAAATGAACAACTGGTGAGGTGTCAATTTTAAGGCAATTTTTTGTTTCTATAATGTACAGTTCAATTGCTAGAAATATTTCATCTAGATTGTTAATTGATAGATTGTTAACTTTTCATGTTATTTTCTACTTTGGTTGGGTAGTTCTCCTTGCATTCGTAAATCATAAATCTTGTTGCAGTTTTTAGCCTAATGACAGTTTGGTATTCCATCCAGGGCGATAACATAGTTGACTTAAAACTTTGCATTAAAGAAAACATCAAGGGATAATATTTGAATTGTGGATATTTGTAAATTATGTTGGTTTTAGACATAGTTATAGTTATAGTTATATATGCACTCTTATGATGATGTGATTGGGACTATAAGTTTTTTTGTCACGTTTATCTGTTTAAAAAATAGATGAAATTATTGGCTTTCATTCTTGATAAATATTTCTTGCCTAATTTTATTCTTCCCTGTAGGAACCAAAATTTAGATGCGCTGTGCCAATTATTGCAAAGGCTTTTCTCTCATAGGAGCCTTCTAAACTCCACAAAATTTGAGTTGTAAAGCATAATTGCTCGGTGGAAACAGGATATCATGCACATTTCTTCCTCCTTCCCATTGTTTGGTATAAAATAAATCATTTGAAAAATGAAAAAATGGTGTGGAGGTAGAAATGTGCATGATACCCTGACTCTCATGCATCAAGCAATTAAAATTTAGAATCAAGTTTTGTGTAGTTTTGGCGGCTCCTATGAGAGAAAAGCTTTCAAAATTATTGGGATAGCGTGTCAAAATTTCTACATATCTTGGTCTCAATTGCGACACCAAACTAGTCACCTTTGATGTCGCTAGTATGGCATCGGCATAGAAAAGTAAGGGGTTTTGGTCAGAATTCAGACACCAAATTGATGTAGGTTTACGTCGCAATTGTGACCACTTGCACCCACAAATGAGAAAATAATAGTTCAGGTTGACTAGAGAAATCAACGAAATTCATGTCAGTAAATCCACCTTTATGAAGTCAAAATTGTGACTCAAAATCAATCTGACAGAAAATTGACCAAAAAAGATCAACAACAAGTTCCGTGGCTTTATTGACCTACTCTTGTCAAAATTGCGACCTTTTCACGTCAAAATTTAGCCCTAAATTGACTAGTGCTACTTGAAAAACAACTATAACTTTCAAATGGTACAACATTTTTTAAATCCAAAAGATGCATCACATTCTATGTTTCTTCTACTATAAGGAAAAGAAATGAAAAATTGATTTCTTTCGAGTTTTGAATTAGTTAAGGTGGTCAAATACGAGATTTTTTTTATTCCAAAAATACTAAAGTTAAAAATCAATTATTTATTATTTATTTAGAATAAAAATATCAAAAAATATGTGGCACATCTAGGCATGAGTCTACTACTTATATCTAGAATATTATTAAAAAATATTATCATTTGATTTTGATTAAGGTGGTCAGACATACACTTACTTCTTATTTTTGTTTCAAAATTTTTATAATATTGCATTAAATTCAAAATTTTGACCAATCAATTTTATTTTTTGAGATAAGTCCTAGTATTTTGGAAGCTAGATTCAATTTTCTAGAGATTCTTTTCTCTAAACTTTTTGATATAAAGTTAATAACAAGTAGAAAATTGCATGTCAAGTTGACATAACCCTGATGTTTTGATTTTTTATTGCCACTTAAAGGCATAGTTTGGTTGACCATGACCCTACACATACCCTTTAGTAGTGTGTGAAGCAGTCAATTCTTCAATTGTGTCAACTTCTAGAACAACATGTATAGTAAGTTTACCAATATGTCCTATAGTCTTTTTTACTACAACTTTGATAGCACCAACTTCTATTTCAGTCAATTCTCCAGTTGTAAGTACTCCAGTTTGTGTTGCACCTATTGTTACTTCATTTTTGGATAGCACATGAGTTTTGGATACAATTAGCACTTCTTTCAATTTTCCTTCAGTTGGACCCATTCAAGTTTTTACTACAAGTCTAGCCCTTTCTACTATTGTTTCCATTTCTAAGTCCAAGAAAGAAAGCTCATAAGTAAAACCAAAGACTCCTTTAAAACTTCTATTTATTGGTAAAGAAATTGATGAAGACATTGACTTGGACAAAGAAATTGTCATTCCTAAATTGGATCTGGACACTGCCATAACTGATGAAATGATATTGGTCAGTCAACTTTTGGAGAAAAAGGAAAGGTAGAAACAATTAAGAGTTGAAAGAGATAGAGAGTTTACTATAGTTGAGAATTCTAAAAATATAATAACTGAGGCTATAGGTGTTGATGTGGACTCATCTCAACACATTTTGCTACAACTGGAAGAAGCTATAAATAGGTTCAATGAAAATACTTCTGGCCAAGAAAAGTTAATTGAAAAGGCAAAGAAGAAGTTTGATAATAAGGCGTTTGAGCACATTGCTATAAACCAAGTAGAGTTATCTTCAATTTTGAACAATCTTTCACCAATGTAACATCACTTTTTGGTAAGCTTTGCGATGTTATTGAGTTTACTAAGGAGATCAAAGAAAAATTGAATAAGATTGATGTAGATTTGAAGGTAAGTGCTCAAAGGCTATAGCTTGACCCTAGTTCAAGCTCATCACATCACGTGAAGGTGAGATTTTTGTTAGATTTGCAGGAAAAATTGCTAAGAGAGGAAGCCAGGATTAGGTCCACACTAATTGATATACAAAATATGATCCTTCTAGTGATGGACTCAATACAGAAACACATTGCATATTCAAAAACATTGGTCCAGGATAACAATTTTTCCATAGAAGATCATATGATTGAACTTTCTACAGAAGTTCAAGTGGCACTCTCCACCTACAAAATTTTGTAAGACAACTGGGATAATACATTGGCTCTTATTCTCAAGGTACACTCTAAATTTTTCTCACATTTTGGATTCTCTATTTGAATATTTTGCATCTCTTTGGCATTATTGTCAAAAAGGGGGAGTACGAGATGATAAGAGACTTGTAGAGAAAATAAGGGAGAAAATAGATTGATATATGTACAGAGAAAGACTACATATATATTATGCCATATGTATCGGGGAGATATGTGAAAATGTATATACAACAGCTTTACAAAGATAAATTTTGAAAAATCAAAAATCAGTATGTCATTGTACATAAGGCTTATAAGTGTTTTTGTCACTAATGCCAAAGAGGGAGATTGTTGGCATTATGTTGTATTTGTCATTAGTGAAAACACTTATTCAATTCTAAATGGTTACTCATCTCATCACTCAATCTATAGTTTATACCAAGCATTCAATGGTTGCCAAGTAAGTTCAATAGTTAAATAGTTCTCACTGGGCATTCCTGAAGCTACCAAGTGAATATGCAGATCAGTAGTGTTTATTGAGTGTACAGTATTCATTGAGTAGATATTGGTCATCGAGCTTCATAGTGTCTATCAATTCATTAGTTTGTGTGATGAGAAGCTAGTGTGTACCGAGTGATGGATGTGTAGTGTTTACCGAGTGGATGCAAGGTAAACAAAGGATTCAGTATCTATTGAGTGACACTATATCTACTAAGTCTCCAATGGTTATCAAGTTCAAAGCTATGTTGTGTGACAATTATGGACCATGCTTCTACTTCTACCAAGTGCATGTCGATGCCAAGTAATGTAGTCGACGCTGAGTATCAGAAGGTCACCAAGTTAACTATTCAAAACCTAAGTTTCTACTATTTGGCTGACTCAGTAATATTTTGATTACTTGTGTTTTGGCCAACCTTGTAATTGTAAATATTGTAATGGTATATATGTAATGTATTGTATCATTTGTAATATGTATGGGTATGTCAATGGAATGGACATGTAATGTTTGGGAAGAGTGGATGTGAATCAATAGCAGAGTAGAGTATTCAACAAGGTCTATGTAAGAAATGATAATGTTGAGCAAGGAACAAGAAACAATCCAAGTAAGTTAAGTGTGAAACAATGTTACCATAAGATAAGTAACTCCAAGAGCATACACCAAGAAGGTTCAACAATGGAGACAAGGATTTATAAGGGGAAAGCAAAGAAAACCCCTTATGAGTATTATGAATGAAGGCAAATGCCTAGAGAAGAGAGACAGAGTGTGTTGGAGCAAAAGTAGCTCAATACAATAACATCAAGTGCTTAGAGTGGTGTTGTAGTTGTGAAGAAAGAAGGAGGAGCATCTCTTATATAGAGATGAGAGAGGAGTTGCATTTGTAACTCCCATTTCTATGAATGCCACATTCATAATAGGTGTGTGCAAAGTGTCACAATCCTCTTAAGGAGGATAAACTAAATAAAGAAATAAACAAGAGTTGTTCTTACATGTGGAATAAAGGACAAACAATGACATGTCCTCCACATGTGTACAAGTGGACAAACTACATGTAGGGACCCTTGGAATATCCCAATTAAAATATATCCAAGGAAAGATTAACCTTTCTAACACCCCCCCTTAATCTTTACTTAGGGAGTTTACTTCAACGGGTTGTAAACCCAAATTTTTACAATGGAACTGAAATCTCTCTTTAGAAAGTGGTTTGGTTAAAATATCAGCCACTTGATCTTCTCCTTTACAATAAAGAAGAATAATTTGATTGTCTTCAACTTGTTCTCGAATGAAGTGATGTTGAAGTGAAATATGTTTGGTGCGGGCATGATACACTGGATTCTTTGCCAAGGCAATAGCACTTTGATTGTCACAATGTATAGGTGTAGGTAATTGTTGAGGTAGACCCAAATCATCAAGAAGTCTTCGAATCCACAAAGCTTCCTTAGCTGCATTGGTACAACCTTTGTATTCAGCTTCAGTTGAGCATAGGGAAATAGAGTGTTCTTTTTTGCTTTTCCAAGAAATTGGACCTGAACCAACAAAGAAAAAATAACCACAAGTGGATTTCCCATCATTGGGATCTCCACCTAGATCGGAATCAGTATAGCCATGTAAAATAAATTCAGAGTTTGGATCATAAAATAAGCCTATATTAATAGTTCCTTTAATATACCTTAAGATGCATTTAGCAACTTTAAAATGAGTTTGTTGAGGTTTAGACATAAAGCGAGACACTAAACCAACACTATAAGCAATATCAGGTCTAGTAAGAGTTAAATAATTTGAACTTCCTACTAACTATCTATACAAAGTTTCATCAACAAAAGGAGTATTCATATCATTCATTAATTTAGTTCCTAATTCACATGGAATTGAAACATGGTTAGAGTCATTCATCTTAAATTTTTCTAAAAGATCATAAGCATACTTGCTTTGAGAAACAAAGATACCTTTAGGAGTTTGAAAAATTTGCATACCTAAGAAATAATGTAAGATACCTAAGTCTGTCATTTGAAATTTTTGTTTAAGTTGGAATTTAAGATCAGAAATCAAAATGTCTGAACTAGAAGTGAGAATTAAATCATCTACATAAACAATAACAATGATAATATCATCGTTAGTATGTTTAATATACAAATTAGGATCATTTTTGCTTCTAGTAAAACCTTGAGAAATGAAGAAAGAATTAATTTTAGAATACCATTCTCTAGGTGATTGTTTAAGACCATAAATAGATTTGTTCAATTTGCAAACTAGATTTTCACTACCTTTCTTAACAAATCCAGGAGGTTGAGCCATCTAGACTTCTTCATGTAACTCACCATTTAAGAAGGCACTTTTAACATCCATTTGATGAATGGGCCAATTCATTTTAGATGCTAAAGCAAGAACTAATTTGATAGTAGGCATTTTAGCAACAGGTGCAAAAGTTTCATTATAGTCTAAGCCTTCAATTTGGAAAAAACCTCTAGCAACTAGTCTAGCTTTAAATTTACTAATTTCATTATTAGTATTCAATTTTGTTTTATATAACCATTTACATGAAACTAGATTTTTGCCAAGAGGTAATGTGACTAAGTCCCAAGTGTGATTAGCAAGTAACGAATCATATTCCTCTTGCATGGCTTTCTGCCAATGAGGTTGAGAGTTAGCTTGATCAAAAGACTTAGGATCGTTAGAATTAATAATAGTAGTCATAAAAGCATAATTACAATAATTAATCCTTCTATGTTTAAGTCCACTAGATTTAGAAATATAATCATCAGCTTCATTGATGAGGTTTTGAGCCCATTTAGGTTTACATTTAGTTGTAATGGAATTATCACTAGAGGAAGAATGATGAGTAAGAAAAGTATCATTAGTATCTATTTGAGTATCATGAGATGTAGGAGCAGAAATAATCGGTGGTACTTGATTAAGAGAAAGAGTAGGGTTAAGAGAAGGAGGTTGGTCCTCCACCAACACAATTTTAGTGCTACTAAATTCTTCATCCGTTGTAGTAGAGCAATCATGAATGCCATTTTTCTGTAATACAAACATCTCTAGCAACTTGAACTTTGTTAGTAGTGGAATCATAAACACAATAACCCTTAGTGTTTTCATCATAGCCAACAAACATATAAGGAGATGACTTAGCATCTAATTTATGCCTTTTCTGTTTAGGCGTATGAACATAAGCAATAGAACCAAATATCCATAAATGATGTAAATTCGGTTTCCTACCAGACCAAGCCTCTTCTGGAGTGATAGCCTTGAGAGCTTTGGTAGGAGTCCGATTAAGAATATAAGTTGCACAAAACATGGCTTCAGCCCAAAATTTATAATGCAAATTCTTAGCATGCAACATGCTTCTAGCCATTTCAACAATGGTCCGATGCTTGCTTTCCGCTACACCATTTTGTTGTGGTGTATAAGGAATAGTAAGCTCGTGCTTAATTCCACATGATTTCAAATAAGAATGAAAAGCATTATTCACATATTCCTTCCCATTATCAGTTCTAAGAATTTTAAGTTTATACCCAGATTGCCTTTCAACATATAACTGAAATTCAATAAATATATCAAGAACTTGATCCTTGCTATGCAAAAAATAGATCCAAGTTCGTCTAGAAAAATCATCAACAAAGGTAAGTGCATACCGAGAACCTTGGATGGAGGTATTCTCCATGGGGCCCAAAAGATCACTATGGACAAGATGCAACTTATGAGTTGCTCGCCATGATTTTCCACTTGGAAAGGGCTCCCTATGCATCTTACCACTCATACAACCTGTACAGGCAATCTTGGAAGGAATAATGTGAGGCAAGCCATCAACCATATTATGCTTTTGCATGAAAGTAATATAATCAGAATTTAAATGACCAAGTCTTTCATGCCATATATTGAAATCAATAGAAGTATGTAAAGAATATCGTGAACTAGCAAATTCATGGAATTTAAACAAATTGTCATTATCCATTTTAGCATGAGCAATCACTTTGAGAGTTTAAGGATCTATGATATAACATGTATCTTTGTAGAATTCTACTTTATAGTTTTGACATAACTGTGAAACAGAAAGTAGACTAGTTTTCAAGTCAGGTACATATAAAACATCATGCAATTTACCATTAGGAATAGTAACATCACCTAGTCCTTCAACTTTACAAGTCTGATTATTAGCTAACTGAATAGGAATGTTAGCAATATCAGGTTGTAAAGAATCAAAAATTTCTTTATGAGAAGTGACATGTTGTGATGCACCACTATCAACAATCCATTCTAAAGGTCTACAAAGATTAAAGCTACAAGTAAAAGTATGACGAGGATTAGAACTAGTCGAATTACCTTTTTTATGGTTTGAGGTTTGATGATTGCTATTATGATTCATAGGTTTTTTATCATTTTGTTTTTTAAAACAGTTATTGACAAGGTGACCATCTTTGCCACAATAAGAACAATGAGGTTTGGAATTGGAATGGTTCCTTTGATTATTAGTATTACGAGTATTATTAGGATGATTGGTATTATTATTATATTTGGGATGAAATTTATTGTTTGTGTTATTTGAATTAGAATTAGATTGTTTGTAATTATTATTATTGGAACGAAAATTATTAGTTGAATTTCTAGACACAAATGCATGTTCAGTTGAATTGAGAGTACCAAACTGAATTAGCTTAGCTTCTTCCTGTCTTAATAAAGTTTGAAAAATAACATAAGTTAACTGAGAAGTTAAAGTAGGAATAGCAAGCTATGCATGAATATTAGTTATAAACTGTTGAAACTGTCTAGGAAGACATTTTTTAAGAATAAGATGAATTAACCGAATGTCCTCTAATTGAACACCTAAAGCCATAATTTGACTTTTAAGAGAATCAAATTTTAAGAGGAATTCATCCATACCTTTAAAATATGCATACCTAAGATCTTCGAGTTGATCTTGCAATTGTATTTTGCGGTATTCATCGCCACTGTCATACTTGGTTTTCAAGATGGACCATGCATCATGAGCTTTAGAACAGTGAGCAATTAAGACGTATAAGTCTGGAATAATAGAAATACCAATTAACCCTAAAGCTTCTTCGTTTTTAGCTTTCCAAGTATCTTTCTCGTCTTGAGTAGCCGCTGAACCGGGCTCAAGAGAAGGGTCAGTGGCTATTTCGAAGAGATGTTTAAAACGAAAAATAAATGAGATATGAGTTTTCCAAGAATGATAATTAGAATAATTAAGTTTGATTTCTAGAATTAATGTTGACATGATTAAGGAAAAAAAAATTCTTCGCTTTTTTTGAAAAAAAATTCCCGTAATTTGAAAATGAGATTAATTGAAAAAAAAATGATGTTAAGTGAGAAAAAAAAAATTTAATTTTATTAATTGAAAAAAAATTGGTTTTTTTTTTTTTTTTTTGTTTATAAGATTAAGAATATTTTTTATTTTAATTTCAACTATTTGTGTGAGAGAAAATTAAAAAATTGATTTGTTAAACAAATAAAAAACATTAATATAAAACAGGTTTTATTAGTTTGATTTAAAACAAAATTTGAAAAATATAAAAGGTGGAAAATTAGCAAAGAGGGGGAATATTTTTAAAAAAAATTAAAAGGGGAGCAGAGCTCGTCGGCGGCTGCCGCGTGGCCAAAGGAGTGGCCGTGGTCGGTGGTTAAAAAAAATTTTAAAAAACTCTGTGCGGATGAGGATGCAGGCACTGCAGGCGGCGTTTGCCGTGTGTCCGAGATGCGGGCCACGGAAAGGTTTGCGCGCGGAGTTATGGGGGCGGCGAAAGCGGTGGTCAAGGTTTATATTGCAAGCAGAGTTGCAGAGGTGGGGCAGAGATGCAGAGGGCGGCGGTGCGCAACGGCGCAACCGGTTCGCAGCGATGGTAGGGTGTCGCGCGGTGGTTGCGTGCGGCGGCACAGAATCTGTACCAGCGGCAGTTTTTGCAGCAACGCGGGGGTGGCGCGCGGGTGGCGTGGCCGCCCAACAAAATTCAAAAATTATATATATATATATATATATATATATTTTTTTTATAAAATGAAGCTTTACACTGTTTTTATAAAAATACAATATAGTGAAATATTTTTTTTTTTAAAGAGTAAAAAATTTATTTTATTTTTTATAAATGAAGTAAGAAAAAGTAGAGAGTTATAAAACTTGACTAATGTAATATTTTTTGTTTTGGCGGCATGCCGTCCAAAACAAAACAAAAAAAAAATTGAAATTTACTAAGAAAACCCTTTGGCGGCAAGCCTTCCAAAGAGGGTTAGTAAAAAAAAATGAAGCTTTACAAGAAAACCCTTTGGCGGCAAGCCTTCCAAAGAGGGTTAGTAAAAAATATGAAGCTTTTACAAGAAAACCCTTTGGCGGCAAGCCTTCCAAAGAGGGTTAGTAAACAATATGAAATTTGCATGCATAAGATTAGTTAAAAAAAGCTAAAATCACAACACAAATTTATTCTCTCAATAACGTCTCCAAATAAGGTGTGCTCCAATGAATGGCAACCTTCACCACAAAACTTAAAACAAGGATTAGATAACCAAGCTTTGATACCATGTAAGAAATGATAATGTTGAGCAAGGAACGAGAAACAATCCAAGTAAGTTAAGTGTGAAACAATGTTACCATAAGATAAGCAACTCCAAGAGCATACACCAAGAAGGTTCAACAATGGAGACAAGGATTTATAAGGGGAAAGCAAAGAAAACCCCTTGTGAGTATTATGAATGAAGGCAAATGCCTAGAGAAGAGAGACAGAGTGTGTTGGAGCAAAAGTAGCTCAATACAATAACATCAAGTGCTTAGAGTGGTGTTGTAGTTGTGAAGAAAGAAGGAGGAGCATCTCTTATATAGAGATGAGAGAGGAGTTGCATTTGTAACTCCCATTTCTATGAATGCCACATTCATAATAGGTGTGTGCAAAGTGTCACAATCCTCTTAAGGAGGATAAACTAAATAAAGAAATAAACAAGAGTTGTCCTTACATGTGGAATAAAGGACAAACAATGACATGTCCTCCACATGTGTACAAGTGGACAAACTACATGTAGGGACCCTTGGAATATCCCAATTAAAATATATCCAAGGAAAGATTAACCTTTCTAACAGTCTACAAGGAGCAGTAAAGATATATCAATCAAAAGAGGTGATCTGTACTTCAAGGATCTAATTAGCAATCAAGTTGTAAGTTAGATCTTCTATTTCATCCTCATAGGTGAATCAATTTTTTAAATCCTTTAACAGGGTAGACTTAACAATCTTTGTTTAAATCTCTTAATAGAGTGCATACTTCATTGTATGTTTGTAAAACCTCAAAACAAGGTGAATCTAGCAGTCCAAATTGCTCTTAATAGGGCAGATCATCAGAAGTGGTCAATGTAAGCCTTAATAGGTCAACTTTATACTACAATAGTGAAGTTTTATGGGTACGGTCATCCCCACCCCAGTTTTACTTTCTATTTGAAAGATTTCTGGGTCACCAATATATTGTGTTCATGTATTATGAATATTTATCTTTCTCATGCATGTAGTAGAATAGAATAATAAATGGTAAATGATTTATATTGTTTAGTTCTGAATTGATTTAAAGTTTTTGAGGTTACTGATCTACCCCTCCTCTCTCAGTACCTAGCTAGTCTTGATTATTTCAACCACATATGTCTCTAGGGGTCCCAAGACTCCTAAGGACATATTATAATCATTTATATGGGTCAAAAGGGGTCGTAGGATAACTTATGATCTCTTTCGACACATTTCATTAAAACATATGTCTCTAGGGATCCCAAGACCCTAGGGACATATAATAATCATTTATATGGGTCAAAAAGGGTCATAGGATAACCTATGACCCCTTTCGACACATTTTATGACAACATATGTCTCTAGGGGTCCTAGAACCCCTAAGGACATATTATAATCATTTGTGTGGGTCAAAAATCCTTTCAACACATTTCATTATAACATATGTCTCCAAGCATCCAAGGACCCCTCAAGATATATTATAATCATTTATATGAGTTGAAAGGGGTCATAGGATAACCTATGAACCCTTCAGACAAATTTTATTACAACATATGTCTCTAGGGGTCCCAAGACCCCTAGGAACATATTATAATCATTTATATGGGTTGAAAGGGTTCAAAGGATGGCCTATGACCCCTGTGGACATATTTCATTACAACATATGTCTCTAGGGGTCCTAGGACCCCTAGGGACATATTATAATTATTTATATGAGTCAAAGTGGTCATAGGATAACCTATGACTCCTTTTGACACATTTCATTACAACATATGACTCTAGGCATCTTATGACCCCTACAGACATATTATAATCATTTATATGGGCCAAAAGGAGTCATAGGATAATCTTATAACCCCTTTTGACATGTTTCATGACAATATATGTCCCTAGGGGTCTTAGGACTCTTGACAACATATTATAATCATTTATATGGGTCAAAAGGGGTCATGGGATAACCTATGACCCCTTTCAACACATTTCATTACAACATATGTTTGTAGGGATCTTAGGGCCCCTAGGGACATATTATAATCATTTATATGGGTCAAAAGGGGTCATAAGAAAACCTATGACCCTTTTTAACACATTTCATTACAACATATGTTTTTATGGGTTCTACGACCACTAGGGACATATTATTATCATTTATATGGTTAGAAAGGGGTCATAGGATAACCTATGACCTCTTTCATTAAATTTTATTGAAACATATGTCACTAGGTTATATGAGTCAAAAGAGGTCATAGGAAAACATATAACCCCTTTTGACACATTTCATTACAACATATGTCTCTATGCGTCCTACGACCACTAGGAACATATTATAATCATTTATATGGGTCGAAAGGGGTCATAGGATAACCTATGACCTCTTTTGTTACATTTCATTACAACATATGTTTCTAGGGGTCCCAGGACCCCTAGGGACATATTATAATTGTTTATATTGGTTGAAAGGGGCCATAGGATGACCTATGACCCCTTTGAACACATTTCATTAAAACATGTCTCTGAGAGTCCTAGGACACCTAGGGAGATGTTATAATCATTTATATGGGTGCAAATGGGTCATAGGTTATCCTATGACCCCTTTCAACACATTTCATCACAACATATTTTCCTAGGGGTCCTTGGAATCCTAGTGACATATTATAATCATTTATATGGGTTGGAAGAGGTCATACAATAACTTATGACTCCATTCGACACATTGTATTACAACATATGTTTCTATAGGTCCCAAGACCCTTAGGGACATATTAGAATCATTTATATGGGTCAAAAGGGGTCATAGGAAAACCCATGATCCCTTTCAACATATTTCATTATAACATATGGCTTTAGGGGTCCCAAGGCCCCTAAGGACATATTATATTTTTTTATATGAGTTGAAAGGTTTTTTGACACATTTCATTACAACATATGTCTCTAGGGTTCCTAGGACCCCTAGGGACATATTATAATCATTTATATGGGTTGAAAAGGGCCAAAGGATGACCTATGACCCCTTTCAACACATTTAATTACAACATATGTCTCTAGGTGTCCTAGGACCCCTAGGGACATATTATAATCATTTATATGGGTCAAAAGAGGTTCAACACATTTCATTACAACATATGACTCTAGGCATCCTAGGACCCCTAGGGACATATTATAATCATTTATATTGGTCAAAAAGAGTCATAGGATATTCTTATGAGCCCTTTTGACATGTTTCATGACAACATATGTCCCTAGGGGTCCTAGGACTCCTAGGAATATATTATAATCATTTATATGGGTGGAAAGGGGTGATGGGATAACCTATGACCTCTTTCAACACATTTAATTACAACATATGTTTCTAGCAGTCCCAATATAGACATATTATAATCATTTATATGGTTCAAAAGGGGTCATAGGAAAACCTATGACCCCTTTCTACACATTTCATTACAACATATGTCTCTAGGTGTCTCAGGACCCCTAAGGAAATATTATAATCATTTATATGGATCAATTCAACACATTTCATGGAAACATATGTCTCTAGGGGTCCTAGGACCCCTAAGGACGTATTATAATCATTTATACGGGTCAAAAGGGGTCATAGAATAACCTATGATCTATTTTGACACATTTCATGACAACATATACCTTTAGGGGTCTTGGGATAACCTATGACCCCTTTCGACACATTTCATGACAACATATGTGGCTAGGGGTCCTAGAACCCCTAAGGACATATTATAATCATTTATATGGTAATGACCCTTCTGACCAATCAAATAATTTTTTTTAGATAAGGCCTAGTAATTTAGAAACTACATTCAATTTTTTACAAGTTATTTCTTACAACTTTTTGTTATAAAGTCTAGATTCACTTTAAAATTATGTGTCAATTTGACATAACCCTGATTTGTTGGTTTTTTACTGCCACTTAAGGCCATAGTTTGGTTCATCATGATCCTGCACATACCCAATTCTTTCATAACATAGAAATAACTTCAATGTGGTATGCTTGGTCTAAAATGAGAGCTTTGATTTCTAGGTTGGTTCCTATAAGATTCTTCACTTAAAACTTGTAAACTTTCTAAGGGAAAGAGATAGAAAGATAGCAAAAAATCAAACTAAACCTATGGTGATGCACATGAATTTTGAATTTGTGATTTTCAAAGAAATGTAAAGACTTGAAAACAAAAAAAAAAATATTGCTTAAACTCACACAACTTGCCTTTCACATGCATGCAAAAAAGTATTATGCAAAAATTTTGAAATGCCTATTTGCTCAATAAAAGAAAATGGTTTTTCAACAATAAAGAATACATTACATCTACTCTACACAACATGCAACCTATGCATTACGTTTGTCACAAAATAAGTAAAAAAGTGAGACAAAAATGAAAGGAAAATGAAAATTTTACTAATAATTTGATCAAATCACACAAATCAGAACACTCATTGTTCATCATTTGAACAACTTATAGACATTATAGTTAGAGAATGTGTAGTACATATATTTAACAACTATGCATAGGGGTTATATATGTTTTATTTAGATTTGAAACCCAAAATGACACACTTCACTTATTGTATTCAATTTATAAAAGAAAATACGATGAATGATAAAGAAGTTTAAGTATTATTTTTAATCACTCTTGAAACTAGTAGATTTCTTATATATATGATTCTTTTTAGCCAACACATTTTCAAGCTTTTAGAAGTTTCCTTTTGAGATAGATGGTTATTGGGTTACATTTAATGGTATTAGGAATGAAATTTTGACTTTTGGGAAGGGTGCTAAATGTGGGATCAAAAAGGAGGGTAATTAAATGAAAAATTGGAATTGTATTTTCCTTAGAAATTACCTACCAGTCTTTTACATTATACTAGTTCATGATGCTTGGCCAAGCTCGGTAAAACATTTATGCATATGATTGAAATGCCCTAGTTAATATTTTACTTTTTTTTCCCTCTTCCACATCATTGTGTATGTTTCTACTAGACATATGTGTATGTAGATTAGGCACTAGGTTGCACCAAATCCTTTTGATCCAATTGTGTTGACTTGTTAGCCTTCTCATGCCAAGGTTTGGTAGTTCTTCTTAACCGTATAACCTCGAGGAGCTAACCACTCTATGGTTGGGTGGTAAAAGTGCCTGGACCACTCTTCTATCTCATGATAGTAGATGGACAACATTTTGACAGCTGGGAGATAGGACTACATGTAGATGGACACTAAGGTTTGAAGCCATGTTATTTTATATGTTTTATTTTATCATATGATTTATATACCATATGATGTATAGATACTATGCTTATGTTTGGTGTGTAGGTTGACATAGTTTGTGACATAAGATTGATGTGTTATATGTATATTTCAGTATCTTATGCTTTTGTAGTTCTAACATGTGGTGGGCTTGTATTAGAAATAAAAAACATTAATTATGTCCAAAATTATGATAATTATGACAACATGTTTCATCTTTGTGACTCGTTTGAATGTCTTTGTAATTAAGTTTTCAAATTTGATGAAATGGGAATAAGTTCTTATGCAAATGTAGTTGACATTTGACTTTTTTTTTTCAATTTTAGTTTTCCACATTTTATGGTTATTTTCCATATGTGGCAATGTTGGAGAATTTGGTTCTTACATGTGGTATATGAGCCATTTTAAACACTAGGAACTAAGGTCTTGTTGATGCTAATGTTGCATAGTTTACTCTTGGTATAAGAGTAATTTGTCACCTTGTATTCCCATAGAGGCAATAGGGGTGGAGGCAACAATGGTCCTCAAAATGACCTTGAAAACCAAAGGCTGAACCAAATCATGGTGCTCCTCACTCAGCAAGGACAAGACATGGATGATATAAAAAATGCCATGAGAGGATGACAGGCTAAAGAGGATGAGCATAAAGAATTTATGCATTAGTAGGAAGAAGTATGAAAGAAAAGAGAGGAGGACAAGCTACTTGAGACTCAAAGGAAACATGAGGAAGATAGGAGGAATGAAGAGCAATAGAAGGAAGAAGTTGACCGTAGGATGGCTAGATTAGTTCATGATAGGGTCCAAATCAGAGAAGATCTCAGTAAGGACCTTAAGAAAGTCACACCTCTTACTTTTAATGGTAAGACTTCTGAAGATGAGGCAGAATCTTGGATAGCCACCATGGAAAAGTATTTTCATGTCTATAATTTCACCAAGAGATTCAGAGCAGTATGGGCTACTTTTTAGTTGGTCAGTGAAACAAAAAAATGGTGGGAAAATGTTATGGTAGAGAAGAAGTTACATCACAATGATATATCAAGGGAATATTTCCTAAAGCAATGGTTGACTTAGTTGTTTTATGACAAGAAGGCATCAAAGTTCTATAAGTTGATTTATGGAGTAATGTTAGTCATGTAGTATCATGAATAGTTTTCCCATCTAGTTAAATATGTTCCTTAGTATCAAAATGATGACTTTTTTAGGACTCACAAGTTTATCATGGGGCTGGGACCAAAGATCTATAATGAAGTAGAAATGTATGAGCCAAACTCTATGGACTATGCACTAAGAAAAGCTCTTAAGAAAGAGTAGAGGTTAAAAGATGCAGCTTCAACAAAGTTGTCTAACAACCAAGGTTTCAAGAGGATATTTGAAGATGATAAATATGGAAGTGGTGAGTGTTCATCAAATTGGAATCAAAGAAGAGATGACAATCAACATAATTCTTGAAGGAATTCCAACCAAAATTCTCAAAATTGGTTCAATTGGCACCAAAATTAAAACTAGAATGGTAAGGGTAAACCTTAGGGAAGGCAAGGCCCCCATGATGGTTTCTTTGTATGTGGAGGCAATCATTTTTATTTTAGTTGTCCACAACATTCAGATTCCAGAGATGGGAAGAAGCCACAGTCAGATGGTTTAGGAACTAGGAATGGTGTTCATGGAACCTATCCACCTCATTGATTAGCATTCTTGAGAGAATGCAAAGAAAGTGCTTAGATCCTTTATTATTTAGATTTTATGGATATATTATGCTTTATTTGTCATGTGTAAAACTCTATGTGTGATGTGATCATTTTGTTAAGGATTTTTTGTTTTCATGACATCAAGACAATGTCTTTTCCTAGTGGTGAAGGATGTCATGACCCACCTTGTGCAACTCTTGTTTGGTAGGAATTCATTGACACTTAATGACTCTGTTAACTTGGCTGAAGGATGTTGATTAGTGAACATGAGTATTGTATGTCTTTAGTTTCCTATTTTGGAAGTTTGGTTGAGACGTTGTTCAACTAAGACCTTTGTCAAAGTATAGTTTGACTATTGGGTTATGTGTCTTTGGTTTCCATGAACTTCTTGATTAGAACTTATTTCTTGTACTTGTGTGATGATATTATTGATGTTATATTTTTACATGAGTGACTATGTGACATTTTAAATTATGTTTAAATAGTTATTATTGATGATCTCAAAATTAGGATAGAATTTATTATGCATCTTTATATGAAAGTTATGCATATGGAAGTAATATGATGAATGTTTAGAATTTATATTTAATGTTTTGAATTTCCATGAGAGATATCATATTGAAAATTATATTTATCATTATATTGGTAACACTGATGCATTGGCATGTTTGAGGATGTGAGTGTGTAGGTATTGAAGGCAAAAGGGTGGTTGAGGCAAACAAGTCTAGCTCCTTAGTAGGGTTGGCCCGTAAATTGTATGGTGTTCTCTCTCTCTCTCTCTCTCTCTCTCTCTCTCTCTCTCTCTCTCTCTCTCTCTCACACACACACACACACACACACACACACACACACACACACACACACACACACACACACACACACACACACACACACACACACACACACACACACACACACACACACACACAAGTTTGTTTTATTTGAATTTAAATCATTTGCTTGATTTTTATTTTATCGAGATGGATTAAAACACTTTGTTATATATATAAATATAGAATAATGAATGAAAAATTAGTAGTCTTGTCTATTTGTTTTGGATTATTATAAGTTAGATTTTAAAATAAAATACTATGCTCTAATTTTTTTCTATAAGTAATTACATGTTCAATTTGAAATAGTAATAGTTAGTTTAGAAATTGTTTAAGTGGTAATTAATAGTTTTTCTCTTTTGAAAAACATGGACATGACTTAGTAAAAGGTGAAATGAATAGAACTATGAGTAAGTAAATTGGTATTAGCCAAGTAGAAATCATAATCCAAAATCTGTGGAAAATTAAATTGACTTGTAGTAATTTCACTTAGCATGGAGAAGGCAAGAGAGAAAGTCTGTTAAATAGGGAAACATGCAATTGAAGGAAAGAAAAAAATAAAGGAATGATTTAGTGGTAGGGAGATATTAAATTGGTAGGAAAAACATAGAGATGGGAGGGGGTGTTCCTTCCAATAACCACATATCATTAGAGGAGACAATAGCTGAACTAGGAGGAGACAGATTGGGTTTTGTAAAGGGAGAGAATGTAATCAAGTGTTTGTTTCTGATTTGAAAGTAAGGAGAGGGAGAGTGATTTAGGAGACCTACTGTTTGCCAAGTTGATAAGAGACTCATCTACCCTGAACAAAAGTATCAACTATGACCATCAAGTTCCCATTTGCATGATAAATAAAATTCATTTTATGTTTAATAGATAATGTTAATAATACATTGTTTGTAACGTACTGCTGATAGAGAAATGTTTTGTTTTATATTATTTTGCTTTATGTCTAAAAGAAGTCGGATCCTATCGATTTGTTGGAAGCATTGCAGTTCATGTAATTAAATGACTTTTTAAGAATTCCTTAGAAAACATATCTGAAGACTACCATTTCAAACATTAGGAAAATATTTTCAAAAAAAGCTTTAATGTTAAGATATATATATATATATATATATATATATATATATATATATATATATATATATATACAAGTTTCCCATTACAAAGAAAAGACATTTTTTATTCTTCTTCTGTAGGTTCAATCAAGTCTTACTATTTTCTTTCACCGTCCCTCACCTATGAATAGATGCTATACATGAAATCAATGATTGCTATAGTAATGGTTTAAAGAAAAAAGACTGTGTTAGCAGTCTAGTTGAAAACTTTTCATTTTGTAGCTAGAAGTATAGGCTCTGATTACAAATAATAGTTATACACCTTTCCCATCATGCATTCCTTATTAAGGCTACTAACTCCATAAATGTAAAGTATGGTTGTATACATATCAGATTTGAGTTTTTCTTATTATATGGTAATCATTGTTGTGAATTAGTTTCTCCTTAACATAGTAAATATGATTTTTAATTTGGAATCCTTCGGAATTGAATGTCTAAATGTTTTCCACAAAAAGTGTTGTAGTTAAAATGTTTTTATTGTGAGGATTGTGGTAGAAATTGATTTATTTATAGTATATCATATTAGAGGTTTTATAAAAGATATGGAATTTAGAAAATTAAACTACTATGTGTGTTTCATCTGTGTGTGTGTGTGTGTGTGTGTGTGTGTGTGTGTGTGTGTGTGTGTGTGTGTGTGTGTGTATTAAAGACAAATTAGAGCACTCGTTGTTTGTCATTTGACCAACTTATAGACATTATTGTAAGTGAACGTTTAGTATAGATAAAACAACCATATATAGGAGTTATATATGTTTTATTTAGATCTAAAAACCCAAAATGACACACTTCACTTCTTGTATCTGATTTATAAAAAAATAGGATGAATGATAAAGAAGTGTAAGTATTACTTTTACTCACTCTTGAATCCAGTAGATTTGTTATGTATATGATGCTTTTTAGCCAACACATTTTCAAGATTTTAGAAATTTCCTTTTGAGATAGATGGTTATCGAGTTACATTAGATGGTATTGGGGATGAAATTTTGACTTTTGGCAAGGGTGTTTAATGTGGGATCAAAGAGAAGTGTAATTAAATAGAAAAGTGGAATTGTATTTTCCTTAGAAATTACTTACTAGTCTTTTACATTATAATGGTTCATGATGCTTAGCCAAGCTCGGTAAAAAATTTATGCATATGATTGAAATGCATTGGTTAATATTTTACTTTGTTTTCCCTCTTCCACATCCTTGTGTATGTTTCTACTAGACATATGTGTAAGTAGATTAGGCACTAGCTTGCACTAGATCCTTTTGATCCAATTGTGCCGAGTTGCTAGCCTTCTCGTGCTAGGATCGGGTAGTTCTTCTTAATCAAAGAACCTTGGGGAGCCTAACACTCCATGGTTGGGTAGTAAAAGTGCCTAGACCACTCTTCTATCTCATGATAGTAGATGGACAACATTTTGACAGCTTGGATATAGCACTACATGTAGATGGACACTAAGGTTAGATGACATGTTATTTTATATGTTTTATTTTATCATACAATTTATACCATATGATGTACTAATGCTATGCTTATGTTTGGTGTCTAGGCTGACATAGTTTGTGACATAAGATTGATGTGTTATATGTATATTTTAGTATATCGGTAAATGCACAATGTTGGGTCACAATTTTGCAGAAGTCATATCCATGAAATGAGGCCTCTTAGAAATAGGTACCCGATTTTAAAAAATGGGCACCTGTTTTTGGCTCGGGTACCTGACCCTAAATTTAAAAAATGGGCACCCATTTTTTAAAAAATTGGGTACCCATTTTTTATTTTAAAAAAATGGGTACCCGTTTCTCAAAAAATCAAAATTTTGAATTTTTAGAAATGGGTACCCATTTTTTAAAAGTAAAAAAGGAGTACCCGTTTCTTAAAAAAGCATTTTTTTTAAATTTTGGAGGGATTTCACATGCCACTTTTAGTTTTTCAAAATGGGTACCCAATTTTTGAATTTCAAATAATAGGTGCCCGTTTTTTACAACATGAGGCAGGATTTTTTTTCCTACCTCAGATTTTGGTTTGGGATAGGCTTGGTGAGACCAAGCCTATGCCTTGGCCTCTCAAGATTTGGCTAAGGTATTGAACTAACAAATTTATGCCTTGCCATAATTTTTAGAGGGTCCTCCTGATCAAATTTTTTAATGAAACAAAACCCCATTAGAGCTCTCACTGTCCTAATTTTAGAAATATAAATTTTATAGCATTATGATTTTATTTACTATTTTTGTATTATTTTTTAATCAAAGGTGGTACTTAAATGTAAAATAGCAATGTTCACTAAAACTTTAATAAATTTTTTGTTTTATGATTTTTCTTAAATTAATTTATATGTCATCAATCTACATTCAATTCTTTTGAAGTTTTAAAAAAATAATTGAAAAAAGTGAAATTTTGATCAAATTATGGTGTCTGTACATGAGCATGGTATGGTCTTGAAACAAGCATTCTGAAAAAGTGGGTTTCAAAGATCCATACCAAAAAAATAAAAATCATATGAGTATACAAATAAATTACATATTCAAAAAGAAGATCCCAGGCACTACCATTTTTATTTCTGAAGTTTTTCAATATTTGATCTCTAAATGGCTCAAATTTTGGCATCAATTAACAAAATATTTCAAAAATAGGAAAAACACTTCCACTTTTTGGCCAAAAGTGAGACCCAACTTCTTGCATTGACCCATATTATGCTTTTGTATTTCTGACATGTGGTTGGCTTGTACTAGAAACAAATGACATTAATTATGTTCAAAATTAGGATATTTATGACATGTTTGATCTTTGTGACTTGTTTGAATGTCATTGTAATTAAGTTTTCAACTTTGATGAAATGGGAATAAGTGCTTATCCCAATGTCATCAAAATTTGACAATTTTTTTTAGTTTTCCACATTATATGTTTATTTTGCACATGTGGCAATGTTGGAGAATTTGGTTCTTACACTTTCCACATACAATATTGATTCCTACAGGATAGAGAAAATGCCTCTCCATGTAATTATGTTGCATAGTATGAATAACACTAGTGGTTCATTATATTGCATCTCAAGGAGGTCAAGGAATAATATGGATTTGAATAGGAAACTATTACTATTTCATCCAATGTGTGCAAGACCTAATTGAGAAAGAACATCAACAATTTCTTGGCTATTTTATATCATTTTAATGTCCTTCTATATGAAGGAAAATGTATCACTAATTCTATGCATAAAATTGTACCACCAAATGTGTCTACTAACCAAAGTGAACCTTTTATAGAGCTCCATTATAACATGCCAAAATTTGGAGAATATTATAACAATAATCAAACATAGAGATATTATAAAGTGCAAATTATATGAATGAATATATTATAACAAAGAAAACACTTAGGGGTTACATTTAAACTATTAATTCTGAAAATAGAAACATAGACCAGAGTTCAAACACTTGAAATAATTATGTATTGTAAAGAGATAAAACACTATTTAATGAGCATCTTTTTCATTCATGGCATCTATCTATTTCCTCTTTGAACATCACATACTAAGATAAAAGCTAAGCTTGGAAAAAATAAGTTAATTTTGACTATCTAATACTTTTAACCTAGAAATTAAGCTTCAGTGTGTGATGTTTAAGCGATCTTCTATTTAAAAATTTGTATGTGAGGCTTTATAAGAATATAGTAAAACTCATTTGCATCAAAGTCCTATGTCTTTACCTTGTGCATGATCATATCTTCAAACTTTACCACCTCATAATCAAAATTGGAGTTATTTCTATTGTTTAAATAATACATGATGAGTGACATGCCACTATATTGTGCATGCAAATAAAAAATTCTCAAACACATTGAGAAAAGATTTAAAAGCATAGAAAATATATTTTTATATTTGAAACCCTAGAAAATATTTCATACATAACTGAATTATCTAAGATGATGAGAATAGTCAGAGCTCGTGAAAGGAAGTCGAAGTTTTTAAATATTTCCTTAATGTGGTGGAGATTTTGTTATTTGACCCTAATTGAGGAAGAAAACACATAAAGGATGTTGAAGATAAGATGTAATGATAAGGTATGCATAAAAATATTTTATGATGTGAGTTTCTATGAGAAAAAACTATCCAATAAAATCATCACAAAGAAAAGAAGAATATCACCAATATTGAGATACATATTGCATATCATTGGAGAGGAAAATTGTGCAACAAAAATTAGGTAATAAAGAAAAATATAATCAAATAAATCTTCGCAATGTAATATTGTACAAAGATATTTAAATCATCTACACAATTACGTAGAGCATGAAATTCTTCATCAAACCATAAAAAAATTGTGAAAAAAGAACTTTGGATGACTGAGATATTAGTGTTTGAAAATCATATCAATAATAATTATTATTTAGTTCTCACCATGATAACTGTAGAATTAAGATGGTTGTTGACCTCTGACATGTAAAATTTAGATTAAACTAACTTTGATTTAAGATATTTTTACTTCCTTAACTTGATGCTAACCTTTGATATGAAATAATTAGATATAATTTTAACTTGTATTAGACAGCTACAAAATAATACAACCCAAATTTTTTCAAAATTGATTATGCAACTGCATTGATGCACAAATAGGCTTATCATGCATGTACAATAGAATTAATCCAATATTACTATTATTAAGAATAGTTCTTCACAACTTGAGAGATATGATACCATGTTAGAATTTTAGGCGACTTTGTAACAACCCAAGAAAAAGAAAAGAAAAAAGATAACTTTCATAAGAGAATGACAAGACAATTGCATTGATATACATGAATCATATTAGTAACATCAGGAAAGGCAATAATGGACCATGAGAACATGATATGTGCACTTAAGGTGGATCTAACACATAAAGTGGAATGCGATAAAAACTATCACCACCTAAAATAGAATTTCTCTTATACCCTATGCATAATATAGTAAAAACTTATATGTGTCTCATGTGTAGATTAACATGCAATGAATTATTATAAGTAGACTTAAGTAAAGAATAATTATTGACTATTTAATTACACCAATAAAACCCCTCAACATAACAACACCATAACTTTCTATTTGGAGATCAAAATTTGGAAGTATTTTAATCACTGGATAAGCATCAAATAGGTTTAGTTTTAGTTTCTTAGGATAATGCCTTTGGAAATAGTAACATAGACCAAGTGACAACTCTGACCCCAAATTCCACTACAGAGATTGATAAAAAAAATTGATTAGTAAGATATAGAAATATTAAAAAATTGGATTTATAGTTTCCTCATGTCTACTTGCTTTGTTAGATTTTAATGGATCTTGATTACTATCAAATGAATTTGGCCCATCTGTGCACATTATTTTGGGCATTTTTATCTTCTTGTGATAATGCCTAATGGCTTGTAGGACACACTTAGTTTTCCTATATTGCTTGAGACTATTCTTGGCATTCTCTAGATCATATATATATATATATAAGAGCACAAATACCCAAAAAATCAAAATTTGAAAATATTACTACAATATTGAGGGCATCAAAAGTAACCTCAAATTCCTTAAAAGTATAATATTAGTGAAGACAAATTTTATATAAACTATATAAAGAATATTTTAAAAAAAAGTAAATTGAGAAAAATACAATAATAAGTTAGAGATGGATAGTAAGAATCAAAACTATAAGTAGTCCAACATATTTCAATTAGATGTTATATTAATATCAAACAAGACCTAAAGAATGAGAACATTAATCATATAACATATTTAAATAAATAAAGTCTTGATACAAAATATACTTGATTATACATAAAATTTATAGTATATGTATATAAAAATATAATATCTAAATGCTATCTAAAGTCAAGTTATAGATCTAAACATGTACTACTTAGTAGCTAAGTACTTGTCTTTAGTAGAATCAATAGTTGAAGTAATAATTATTATGATCAGTGTTAAATATATTAATATTATTATAGTAATATTTTTATTATTATAATTTTTTACTATTGTAATAGAATTAAGTATTTATTTAATATATTTTAATTTAAATTATAATAATTTTTAATAAATAAAATGATACATGTGGGAAAAAAAAATTCTGTAATATAATTTTAACATAATTTTTTTTAGTGTATTTTTTTTTTGAAAAATTAGAAATATGAATACAACAAATATATAAATATATAATGCTATTATATTATATATAAACTATTTTTAATTTTATTATAATATTTTGTAAAGAAAAAGAATTATAAAATATAAGTTTAAAAATGATAACTAATACAAAGTTGATAGATCCTTTGCAATTATTATTTTATTATTACAATTTCATCAAACACTAAACATGTTATTTGGTGAACTAATAAAATGATGTGTATTTTGACAATTCAACATGTAAGGCTCAAATGCGTTTAACTAATCAAATATTTGAAAAATACTTTTTGAAAATTTTAAACTTAAAAAATAAAGATTTATATTATAGAAAGTATATAAGTTATAACAACATAAAATATAGTGAATTGTAATTTTGTTCAAAGTAATTATTTAGATCGTTTGTTAATACTTGGAATTCATAAAATTTTGCAATAGTACTCAGCCTACTAACAAGCACTACTAAGTATTTGAATTGTCAAGTCAAATACATTATTACAATAAAATAAAACTAGAAGAACTATCTAAGTCTTGGCTTTACTAAAAATATAGAGTGAAGAGAATTCCATTTTTAGATAATGAAAACTTTTTCATTTTCTATATTTCAATTGGATCAACAAGAATTTTAAATACTTGATTCTTGTCCTCATTGTGAGAATATGTTGATACATCTCCAAGTAGATAGAAAAAATGTAGCCTCCTAGTACAATTGACACATATCTTCTCCCACTCAAGAAAAACATTATCTGATCTTAGAAATTCTCTTGTCAACTCCTTCAATAATTCTTTATTGAGTTTGGTAAACAAATTTTTCACAGTAGAATTTTCCCAACGGAGTGTGTGGAAAATCATTCACAATAGTTGGATAGGCCCTTGTTATGCAGCCTTCCTTTGCGTTTAGAGGGGCAGCTCCCTCGTATGATATGATTTTGAAGCTTTTCAAATAAAGAATCTAAAACTAAGAGGTGAGAAATCTCATGATGACGAATGCACCACACGACTCCAAGGCTTTTCCGAACTACTAAATTAAAATCGCTAATAACAACAATCAAGATCTACGCTTGAAAACTATTACTAGCACAATCCCGATCCATAGATTCATAAACATCTACACCATACCATGAGAATGCTCACTACAAAGAGAATCAATATTTCTAACAATTTAGATTTGGAAGAAGAGAACTCAAATTGCATGTTCCTTTATTTTCTTGCACCAAGAACTCAAGAGGAATTTCTGATTACAAAGAAAAAATTTGTACATACTTTCCAGATATCATCTCCTAATCAAAATTTTAGCATAGTGCTCCCTTTTTCCAAAGCCAAAAAGTCCCTTTTACAAAGCCCAAAAGAGCCCTTATATAGACAAAAAGGTTAATAACTACCCTTCTATGGTTAGTAACTACCCCCCAAATACGTGATTTGGATGAGGTTAATTAACCTCCACAAAATTAACCTTAATGAAAAGAATGTTGAGTAATTTATCTTGATAGCCATTAGATCTCCTCCTTTTAATATTGAATGTTGAAGAAGAGTCAGAGCATGTATTTTTACAATCCAACTCAAAACGGTATTTTGCCACATATTCACCTAGCTCCAAATTGGAATGGATTCTATAAGCACCAAGCAGAGATCCCCAAACAACAACATCTGGTTTGACTGGCATTCTCTATATAAAATCAATTGCTTCGTTCAAGTGTGTAGCTCGACCAAGAAGATCAACCATACAACAATAATGATCTAATGTTGTCTTGATGTGATAACGGTGAACTATTCAATTGAAATATAGCCATCCATCATCCATTAGGCCTATGTGGCTACAAGCTGACAGAAGATCGGTGAAAGTTACATGGTTTGGACTCATACCAAACCCTTGCATTTCTTCAAAAAGAAGTAGGGCCTCCTTAGCACAACCATTCACGGCACAACCTGTAATCACCACAGTCCATGATACTAGATCTCTTTGAGAAATTTTATCAAATACTTTGTGAGCATCCAATAAACAAATGCACTTAGAGTACATGTCAATAAGAGCACTTTCTACAAAGCTGTCAAATTATAGCCCACTTTGAATCACATCCTCGTGAACCATCTTTCCATGTTGCAGAGCTGCTAAGTTAGAACATACTGGTAGAACAGAAGAAAAGGTTTCCAAGTCTAATTTCAAACCTTTCACTTGCATTTTCTCAAATAGTTCCAGGGCTTTATCAGAATACCCATTTTGTACGCACCCTGCAATCATTGAATTCCATGAAACTATACTACATTCAGGCATCTTCTAAAAGAGATCAAGAGCTTCATCAATGAATCCATTATGTTCAAATCCTGAAATAATCACATTCTACGAGATTACATCTTGTTCTAACATTTTTTCGAAAAACTTCAGTGCTTCCTCGACTTGACCACTCTTGGCAAATCCTACAATTATAGCATTCCACGTGACCATATTTTGTTGATGCATTGCATCAAACACATGGCGCACATCTTCTACACTCCCACATTTTGAATACATATCTAATAATGCACTCCCCACAAATAAGTTGGAGTGAAATCCACATATTATTATATCCTTATGGATCTGCTTCCCTTGACATAGAGCTCTCATATTTATGTATATAGGAAGAACGCTAGCAAAAGTATACTCGTCTAGCTAGATGTGTGCTTTCTTCATTTGACAAAAGAATTCCAATGCTTGTTTTGCATAACCCCTTCGTATATAAGCTACAATCATTGTAGTCCAGGATGCCACATTTTTCTCTGGCATTTTGTTAAACACTTTGCGAACTTCTACAAGATTGCCAAGTTGGACATACATGTTAACTATTTTATTCCACTCAAAGTTGCTAGGGGTTTGCAATCTAGTCTAAATAAAGTGGGCTTGCACCAAATTTCCTTGTGCTAGAAGTCTCTTCTTGATGCAAAGCTACAAGAGATTGACATAAAGCATCGATGAATATGAACACAAATTTTGCTGATCTAAGAATTGCAAAATGTGTAGAGCTTCTTTTAGTCGGCCCTGTTTACACAATCTAATAACATCCACACATTTCTCGGTGCCTATGTGTTGGTAAATAGATTTGCAACATCCTTGAGTATGTTTCTTTTGTAACCTTCAATATGCCTTCTATCCTGATACTTTCTTTTTAGATGATCTTACTTCTAGTTCTTAACTTTAATCAGCTAAACAAAGAGGTTAATAACTACCTCATAGAGGTTAAGAAATACCTATTTTTGGAGAGGTTAATTAACCTACTCCAAAATGTGTGTTTTGAAAGTTATCATTAACCTTTTGAGAGGTTAAGAAAAACGAATTTTTGGAGTGGTTAATTAACCTACTCCAAAATGCGCAATTTGAAAGTTATCATTAACCTTTTGAGAGGTTAATGGTTAATGATAGACTTGAAAACATGTATTTTGGGTCTCAACATTAACCTGTGATAAGTTGGAGCTCAGAAGCCGGATTTTAAAAATTTCAAGTGCTGAGTAGAGCTAAGGACGAGCTGGAGACATGAAGATTAAAAAACTCATGAAAACTCAGAGATAAAATGGTCATTTCAATGATCAAAATGGGACATATTTCACAAATAACTAGGGGATTAATAGGTTCAAAAATTGAAACACTTTATGAATGAGCAACAAGTTTGATAATGATCTTTACTGCCTCTCCTTCTGAACAATCTGGATGATCACCCATATAACAAGAAATAGTCAAGGTGATCTTTCCATGGAGCCTCTCATCCTGCAATACAAATAAAAATATATTAATATTTCATTTTTTATAACATTTGTTTCCATATTTAAGATTTATATTAAAAAAAGGAAGAGAATTAAAACGTCAAAATCATTTATGTCATCAATTAAACATAGAGACACTCGAATGAGTTGATAGAATTTGGATTTATGAAGGTATATCTTACCAATATCATCATCACATGAAATAAGAGATGCTAGTAGTATAGTATGTAACAATATCGGTCCAAATCCTACACTCATTTTAGCACACTTTATGTACTTGTTGTAGGTTGGAAAATATCCTTCTTGCCAAGTTGCTAGCCTTCTTGTGCTAGGGTCGGGTAGTTCTTCTTAATCAAAGAACCTTGGGGAGCTAACAACTCCATGGTTGGGCAGTAAAAGTGCCTGGACCACTCTTCCATCTAATGATAGTAGATGGACAATGTTTCGACAACTTGGAGATAGGACTACATGTAGATGGACACTAAGGTTCGATGACATGTTATTTTATATGTTTTATTTGATCATACGATTTATACAATATGATGTACTAATGCTATGCTCATTTTCGATGTGTAGCTTGACATAGTTTGTGACATAAGATCGATGTGTTATATGTATATTTCAGTATCTTATGCTTTTGTAGTTCTGATATGTGATCAGCTTGTATTAGAAACAAACAACATTAATTATGTCCAAAATTATGATATTTATGATGACATGTTTCATCTTTGTGACTTGTTTGAATGTCATTGTAATTAAGTTTTCAACTTTGATGAAATGGGAATAAGTGCTTATGCAAGTGTAGTCAACATTTGAATTTTTTTTTAATAGTTTTCCACATTTTATGGTTATTTTGCATATGTGGCAATGTTGGAGAATTTGGTTCTTGTACACTTTCCACATACAGTGTTGATTTCTACAGGACAGAAAATGCCTCTTAATGTAATTATGTTGGATAGTATGAACAACACTAGTGGTTCATTATAGCGCTTCTCGAGGAGGTCAAGGAATAATATGGATTTGAATAGAAGGACACTATTACTATTTAATTCAATGTGTGAAAGACCTAATTGAGAAAGAACATCAATAATTTCTTGGCTATTTTATATCCTTTTAGTGTCTTGGTATATGAAGGAAAATGTATCACTAATTCTATGTGTAAAATTGTACCACCACATGTGTTTGCTTACCAAAGTGAACCTTTTATAGAGCTCCATCATAACATGCCAAAATTTGGAGAATATTATAAAAATAATCAAACATAGAGATATTATGAAGTGCAAATTATATGAATGAATACATTATAACATAGCAAACAACTAGGGTTACATTTAAACTACTAAAACCAAAAATAGAAACACAGACTAGAATTCAAACACTTAAATTAATTATCTATTGTAAAAAGATAAAAAGCTATTTAATGAACATCTTTTTCATTCATGGCATCTACCTGTTTCCTCTTTGAACATCACATACTAAGATAAAAGCTAAGATTGGATAAAATAAGTCAATTTTGACTATTTAATACTTTTATCCTAGAAATTAAGCTTTAGTGTACGATGTTTAAGTGATCTTCCATTTAAAAAATTGCATGTGAGCCTTTATAAGAATATTGTAAAACTCATCTGCATCAAAGTCCTATGTCTTTACCTTGTGCATGATCATATCTTAAAACTTTACCGCCTCATAATCAAAATTGGAGTTATTTCTATTGTTTAAATAATACATGATGAGTGACATGCCACTATATTGTGCATGCAAATAAGAAAATCTCAAACATAGTAAGGAAATATTTAAAACAATAGAAAATATATTTTTATATTTGACACCCTAGAAAAGATTTCACACATAATTGAATTATCCAAGATGATGAGAATAGTTAGAGCACGTGATAGGAAGTCAAAGTTTTTAAATATTTCATTAATGTGATGGACATTTTGTTATTTGACCCTAATTGAGGAAGAAAACACATAAAGGAAGTTGAAGATAAGATGTAATGATGAGGTATGCATAAAAATATTTTATGATGTGAGTTTCTATGAGAAAAAAACTATCCAATAGAATCATCACAAAGAAAAGAAAAATATCACCAATATTGAGGTACATATTGCATATCATTGGAGAGGAAAACTATGCAACAAAACTTAGGTAATAAAGAAAGGTATAATCAAAGAAATATTTGTAATGTAATATTGTACAAAGATATTTAAATCATCTACAAAATTATGTAGAGCATGAAATTCTTTATCAAACCATAGAAAAATTGTGAAAAAGAAACTTTGGATGACTGAGATATCAGTGTTTGAAAGTCATATCAATAATAATTATTATTATTTAGTTGCCACCTTGACAACTCTAGAATTAAGATGACTCTTTGACCTCTGACATGTAAAATTTAGATTAAACAAACTTTGATTTAAGATATTTTGACTTCCTTAATTTGATGCTAACCTCTGATATGAAATAATTAGATATAATTTTAACATGTACTAGAAAGCTACAAAATAACAAACCCCAAATTTTCTCAAAATTGATTATGCAACTGTACTAATGCACAAATAGGTTTATTATGCATCCACAACTGAATTAATCCAATTTTACTATTATTGAGAATAGTTCTTCACAACTTGAGAGATATGATACCATGTTAGAGTTTTAGGCAACTCTATAACAACCTAAGAAAAAGAAAATAAAAAATATTACTTTCATAAGAGAATGACAAGACAATTGCATTGATATACAAAAATCATATTAGTAACATCGGGAAAGGCAATAAGGGACCATGAGAACATGATATGTGCACTTAAGGTGGATCTAACTTATAAAGTGGAACGTGATAAAAACTATCACCACCTAAAATAGAATTTCTCTTATACCCTGTGCTTAATATAGTAAAAACTTATATGCATCTCATATGTAGATTAACATGCAATGAATTATTATAAGTAGACTTAAGTAAAGAATAATTATTGACTATTTAATTACACCAATAAAAACCCTCAACATAACAACACCATAACTTTCTATTTGGAGATCAAAATTTGTAAGTATTTTAATCATTGGATAAGCATCAAATAGGTTTAGTTTTAGTTCCTTAGGATAATGCCTTTGGAAATAGTAACATAGACCAAGTGACAACTTCGACCCCAAATTCTACTATAGAGACTAATAAAAAAAATTGATTAGTAAGATACAAAAATTTTAAGAAATTGAATTTATAGTTTCCTAATGTCTACTTGCTTTGTTAGATTTTAATGGATCTTGATTACTATCAAATGAATTTGGCCCATCTATGTCCATTATTTTGGGCACTTTTATCTTCTTGTGATAATGCCTAATGTCTCGTAGAGCACACTTAGTTTTCCTATATTGCTTGAGACTATTCTTGGCATTCTCTAGATCATATATACATATGCGTATATAAGAGCACAAATACCCAAAAAGTCAAAATTTGAAAAAATTACTACAATATTGAGGGCATCAAAAAGTAACCTCAAATTCCTTAAAAGTATGATATTAGTGAAGACAAATTTTATATAAACTATGTAAAAAAGATTTTTTTTAAAAGTAGATTGAGAAAAATACAATAATAAGTTAGATATGGATAGTAAGAATCAAAACTATAAATAGTCCAACATATTTCAATTAGATGTTATAGTAATATCAAACAAGACCTAAAGAATGACAACATTAAACAAATAACATATTTAAATAAATAAAGTCTTGATACAAAATATACTTGATTATACATAAAATTTATAGTATATGTATATAACAATATAATATCTCAATGCTATCTAAAGTTAAGTTACAGATCTAAACATGTACTACTTAGTGGCTAAGTACTTGTCTTTAGTATAATCAATAGTTGAAGTAATAATTATTATGATAAGTATTAAATATATTAATATTATTATAGTAATATTTTAATTATTATTATTATTTACTATTGCAATAAAATTAAGTATTTATTTAATATATTTTAATTTAAATTATAATATTTTAATAAATAAAATGATATATGTGGGAAAAGAAATTTTATAATATAATTTTAACATAAAAAATTTTAGTGTATAATTTTTTTAATAAAAAAAATTAGAAATATAAATATGAACAAATATACAATGTTATTATATTATATATAAACTAGTTTTAATTTTATTATAATATTTTGTAAAGAAAAAGAGTTATAAAATATAAGTTTAAAAATTATAAGTAATACAAAGTTGATAGATCCTTTGTAATTATTATTTTATTATTACAATTTCATCAAACACTAAATGTGTTATTTGGTGAATAAGATAGAACATGGTATGGTGAACTAATAAAATGATGTGTATTTTGAGAATTCAACATATCAAGCTCAAATGTGTCTAACTCATCAAATATTTGAAAAATACTTTTTCAAAAATTTAAACTTAAAAAATAAAGATTTATATTATAGAAAGTATATAAGTTATAACAACATAAAATATAGTGAATTATAATTTTGTTCAAAGTAATTATTTAGATCGCTAGTTAATACTTGGAACTCATAAAATGTTGCAATAATACTTAGTCTACTAACAAGCACTACTAAGTATTTGAATTATCAAATCAGATACATTATGACAATAAAATAAAACTAGAAGAACTATCTAAATCTTGGCTTTTCTACAAATATAGAGTGAAGAGAATTTCATTTTTAGATAATGGAAACTCTTTCATTTTCTATATTTCAATTGGATGAATAAGAATTTTAAATACTTGATTCTTGACCTCCTTGAGAGAATATGTTAATCCATCTCCAAGTAGATAGAAAAAATGTAGCCCCCTAGTACAATTGATACATATCTTTTCCCATTTAAAAAAAAAACATTATCTGATCTCATAATTCTCTTGTCAACTCTTTTAATAATTCTTTATTGAGTTTGATAATGTTGTTTACTACCTCTCCTTCTAAACAATTTGGATGATCACCCATATAACAAGAAATAGTCAAGGAGATCTTTCCATGGAGCCTCTCATCCTACAATAAAAATAAAAATATATTAATATTTCATTTTTAATAACATTTGTTTCCATATTTAAGATTTATATTAAAAAAAGGAAGATAATTAAAACCTCGAAATCATTTATGTCATCAATTAACTGTACAATAGTTGATAGAATTTGGATTTACGAAGGTATATCTTCTCAATATCATCATCACATGAAATAGGAGATGCTAGTAGTATAGTATGTAACAATATCGGTCCAAATCCTACACTCATTTTAGCACACTTTATGTACTTGTTGTAGGTTGGAAAATATCCTCTTGCTTTCCATCGTGATTGCTCAAAGCAGGCTTCTGCATAATCTCCCGACTATGATGAAAGGTACACATTAAATAAATTTTATAATTTTATCCTCTTATCTATAGAGCCATTTTTTGTTAAATATGGTCAAAATGAATTATTGGATGAATTTCAAATATGAGCACTAATACTAATATTCTATAATTATTGTCTAAATGTAAAAGTTTCAACCTAGATTAACATATACTAATATTTTAACAATATTGTCTAAATCCTAAATATAAGTTTCAACCTAGATTAATAAAAATTTATTTTAAAAATATAAATCTTAATATTTATTTATTTGGTGTTGAGATGTAACTAATGAAAGATTTAATCTAAGTTGATATTTCGCTACATTTCTAGAATACTCTATTATGAACACATTAGAAAGCGGTAATATAAACATATACTTTGATGTTTTGTGTTTATTCTATATTGATCATTTTAATCAAAAAATTCTTAACTTAGTAAGAAGTTCATAATGAAACAATAGTTAAGAAATATTTAGTACCATTAATCTATTTTTACTAGTTTTGTAAGTTCATTTGCTACAGAGTCTAATTATTCTATCTTTTACTTGATATTATGTATAATTATTCAAAATTTCTAAAAATATAGCATTTATTATAAAATTTTATCTGATAACTATTTTCCTATATAACTCATAATGTATGTTTAAAAATATACAAAAAAGGGTGTTTTAAAAGTATACCTATCGCTTTTGTAAGAAAAGGCATCATTTCATGCCCTTGTTTTTTAGTAGCATCTTTTGCCAATTCATGAATAGTTTTAGAACAAAATTCAATGCATGTCTTGAGATTGTCAAGAATGTTTTCTATAATAGAAACATCCCAACCTTTAGAAATGTCCTGAGTAATACACTTGAGTTGTTCAAATGTCGCATAGTCATAAAAAATATCATCATTTATTGTGATAACCTTTGTGATTTTGGCTATAGCAATTCTACTACTAGAATGCTCCAATTCATCTATCGAACTGACTGCCCAACAAAGATATTCAATTGATCGTTCCCTTGTTGCAAGTAGCTTGGAGATACCTGAATCAACCCACCAACTGCCATCTAAAATAATATTTATTTTAATAAATATTTCAAAATAAAATAAAATTGATATTATGTAAATTTTATTAATTTGAAATCATATAAGTTTAATTATTTGATAAATTATTGAGATACAATAGCATGTCATAAAGAAAAAAAATCAACGAACAAAATTACCTTCAAATTTATTTTATTAAAACTATATATTTCATTATAAAGTTTTATTTTCTATCAAATCATTGATTGTAGTAGAGTATAAATTTTATTCTATAAGTTTGAATTATTAGGTACAAATTATAGTAGTGAATTAAAGATATTATTGATCATATTCTTCCAATCTCTTATTCCATGTTTCCAAATTTAAGCATCACATAAAAATTAACAAAAGTATATCATCACATTGTAGGTTGTTATAGATTTCTATGAAATATCATACTTCCCATCTACTAAAAGTTTGAGGCTATTTATATGTAAGAGCATACTCCACCTACAAAATAAGAAATAATAAGTTAAAAAATAATTTTATTTTTAAACAAAATAAAACTATTTAATAGTTAAAAACATAATAACTACAATTTATCACCTCTTTCAAACCACTTCTCTTATGTGGGTCTCCAGATTTTACTAATAATTTCTTAAGATAGGAAGTACTAAACGCCTCAGCCTCCTCCATCACGATTTCCCCAGGAAATGCCACACAAGAAACTAGACATCGTGGAAATGCACTTGAAAATTCTTCAAATTAAATTGATACTGTGATGCTTGATGCTTGTCTTCAACTTTACAATTATACTGCTATTTATAGTGCTTTTGAACGCTTTGCCTGATATTGGTTTTCTTGAAAATTTATATTCTCGAGTTCAATGTCAAATTTAGGTTGAATGAATGCGTTGTTTGAATTTTTAGTCGTTTTTGTCTCTTCTTGTGTACCTGATAAATATTTGTTTTCTTTAAAATATTTTAATCAACCTTAATATTCTTTGTCTACGCAAGAATACTAAGTCCATGGATTCTCAACTTCCACATTTTAGCTGGTTTTAGAAACAAATTATTTGAATATCTGCAATATATTCCGAAGATGCGTGCATATATGAAATGTTTTTGTACTCTAGAGTTCAACGAAACGTGTTTTGGACCAGGCCGCTTCTCTCTTTTCCAATTGTCTATTTGGTCCAACCCCAATTTGCGTGTCACACTTGTGGTCTCGATCTCTTAGGAACGATATCTAAAGAAAAATGACAAGGTTAGATATAGTGGGGAGAAAACGTATGTCAAAAACACAAAAGAAGTTGAATATGACAACACATCAATTGTAGGTCGATGTCTTTTGTCTTTTTACAAAGTTGATTGCAATTACTACCAATCACTACATTTAGATTAAAATGCACACCTCTATTTCATAAGATTTGTTTGGCTGTTGGAAAAAGAATATGGGAATAGGATGACATATTCTAAAAATGTTGTTCTAGAATAGAAAATAAGACTAACTTATATGTATGTATGTATAGTTTTTCTATTTTTGATAAGGTTAGTATTCATTTATTTCTTTCTTTTTAAATATAGTTGTATAAACTTACTATAAAATTGTAGTAGTATAAACTTGATATAATATTATTCTTCAACATTTTATTTTTAAATTCTATATATAGTGTTTATTTGCATAAGTTTAATTTAGTTTTATTTTAAGGATATTGTTACGCAAATTGTTATATTCAAGAGTAGAGTTATGGTTAGGGTTAGGGTTAAAAATAGAGTTAAGATTAGCATTAATATTTAAATTAGGGTTAGGGTTAGGGTTACAACTAGAGCTAGAGTTAGGGTCAAGATTAGAGTTACACTTAGAGTAAGGGTTAGGGTTAGGGCTAGAGCTAGGGCTATTTTTAGGATTACAACTATTGTTAGGGTTAGATTTAGGGTTAGGTTTAGAATTAGGGTTAGTTAGTGTTAGGGTTAGGGTAAGGACAAGGATAAGAATTAGGGTTCAGATTACAAACATAGTGAGGGTTAGGGCTAGAATTAGAGTTAGGGTTGAGCTAGAGTTAGAATAAGGGTTAGGGTTTTAGTGAAGGTTAAAGTAAGGGTTAAGGTTAGCATTAGAGTTTTGAAACAGGGTTAAGGTTAAAGTTAGGGTTAGGGTTTTATTCAATATTAAAGTAAGGGTTAAGGTTAGGGTTAGAGTTTTGAGTCAGGGTTAAGGTTAGAGTTAGGGCTAGGGTTTTAGTCAAGATTAAACTAAGGGATATGATTAGGATTATAGTATAATTACAGTAGAGTTAGATTTACAATTAGAGTTAGAGTTAGGGGTATGGTTGGGGTTAGGGTTAGGGTTAGTGTTAGTGTTACGACAAAAGTTAGGGTTAAGGTTAGAATTAGAGTTAGGGTTAGGGTTAAAAATAGGCATATAGAAAGGGTTAGGTTTAGGGTTAAAATAATTGTTAGGGTTAGAGTTTGAGCTAGAGTTAGGGTTATAGTTTGAGTTAGAGGTAGAAAGAGCATAAGAATTATAGTTAGACTTAGGGTTTGAGTTTGAGTCAGGTTTGAGTTAGGGTTAGAGTTAGAGTTTGGAGTTAGGGTTAAGGTTAGAGTTAGGGTTAAGGTTACCATTACAATTAGGGTTAAAGTCCAATTATGGTAGAGTTAGATTTAGGGCTACAATTAGAGGTATGATCAGGGTTACAGTCAGGGTTAGGGTTAGGGTTGGAGTTAGAGAAAGGGTTAGGTATAAGGTTATCATTAGGGTTTTGTTTATATATAGAGTTAGGGTTATATATAGAGTTAGCATTAGGGTCAAGGTCAACGTAAGGGTTTGAGTTAAGGTTAAAGTTAGAGTTAGGGTTAGGATTAGGGTTAGAGTCTAATTATGGTAGAGTTAGATTTATAGTTAGAGGTAGGGGTAGTAGGGTTAAGGTTAGGATTAGGGTTAGGGTTATAGAGAGGGATATAGAAAGGGTTAGGATTAGGGTTAGGGTTATGGTCCAAGTTAGGGTTAGGTTAATGGTTAGAGTTAGGGTTATAGTTAGAGTTAGGGTTATAATTAGAGATAGAGATATAGTTATAGTTAGAGTTTGGGTTAGAATTATAGTTAGGGTTGGGGTTAGAGTTACAAATAGATTTATTATTATAGTTAGGGTTTGAGTTAGGGTTATGGTTAGAGTTTTGAGTCAAGGTTAAATTTAGGGTTAGGGCTAGGGTTAATATTAAAGTAGAATTATGGTAGAGTTAGATTAACGGTTAGAGTTAGGGGTAGGGTAGGGTCACAATTATGACTACGGTTGGAGTTAGACAAAGCGGTAGAGAAAGGGTTAGATTTAGGGTTATGGTTAGGGTTAGGTTTATATATTGACTTAGGGTTATATATAGAGTTACGTTAGTGTTAAGGTTAAAGTACATGCTTGAGTCAGGGTTAAGTTTAAATTTAAGGTTAGGGTTAGGGTTAGGGTTATATTATAATTATGGTAGAGTTATATTTAGATTTAGAGTTATATTTAGGGTAAGATTTAGGGGTAGGGGTAGGGTTAGGGTTAGTGTTAGGATTAGAGTTAGGGTTAGGGTTAGGGTTAGAATTAAGGTTAGGGTTAGGGTTAGGTTTAGAGATAGGGTTAGGCTTAAGGTTAGGATTACAATTAGGGTTAGAGATAAGGGTATATAAAGGGTTAAGGTTAGGGTTAGGATTAGGATTAGGGTTAGGTTTAGGCTTATGGTTAGAATGAGTTAAGGTCAGAGTCAAAATTAGAGTTAGGATTAGGGTTTAGTTAAAGGTAGAACCATGGTTAGAGGTACAATTAGTGTTAGAGATAGGGGTAGGGTTAGGGTTAGGGTTGGAGATAGGGGTAGTGAAAGGGTTAGGGTTAGGGTAACGATTAGGGTTAGGGTTAGAATATGAGTTAGGGTTAAATTCTAAGTTACAATTAGGGTTATAGTTTAAGTTAGGGGTAGACAAAGCATTAGAATTATGGTTAGGATTAGGGTTAGGGGAAAAATAGGACCACAGTTAGAGTTATAGTTACCATTACATTTAGAGTTACATTAAGGAGGGTAGCTTGTTCTCATTACACATGCCTCTTAGCATAATAGAGAAATATAAGGATTACAATGTCCCTTATGTAGTTTTATAACTTTATTAGTTACATTTATAAATAGACAATTGATTAATGTTAATTATTCTTAGCATCAATAGTGTACAATGAAGGACTACTAAATTTTATTGAAGTAATGATTGCACTTAAAATGAGTATAAAATGAATATTATGCTTTAGAGTAGGTTAATAGTTAGAAATAACACATCAATTTTATACATAATTTAATGATCAACATATTAGTGATATATCTCATGCAAATGCTTTAATAATAGAAACACAAAGGTCAAGGAAAAAATTTCAAATATTTGAAAGTATAGTTGAGAAGAATTTGAGCTAAAAGTTAAATTGTTTATTTATTATTCGGATACATAGATGAAAGGAGAACTATATCTCCTAGTACAATTATCTAGATAAATTAATAAGTGAAAAATCAAAAAATGTGAAATCATCATATGGACTATGTGTATAGTTCTCCATAATGATGTAAGTACATCACATATTCTTCAAAGATTAAAATTGTATTATGACCTTTATTCATAAAATGGTCATCATAGATCTCTTTCATCATGGATGGAAACACATCTACTTTTGTAGATGTGTTGTGTACATATTTGGCAACATCTTCCATCTCCATTATCTCTATCTCTTGTACATGATCAATAGATAAAGATACATTCTCAAGTGCTTTTACCATAGTTGTACAACACTATTTAATTATTCGTGCACACTTCTGAAACTTTGTCTCAAAAAAAAATTTGATTTGTACAAAAGAAGTTGGGCTCATGTTGACAATGCTTGACTATCTATTAGAGGCTTCCATGCTTGAAAAAAATCATGAAAAACAATTCAGAAAGCATTAGCACCAATAAAAAAAAAAGAAAAAATGTTTACTTAATCATAGGGATATAAATTTTAAATCAATAATGGTTTTAAAAAAACATAATAGGTCACTTAGTATAATCAATTGTGGAGAAAATGAATATAAAAAAAAATCTGTACTAAAATTTGTAATGAAATTTTGGGTATTGAAACATGGTAATATTATGACTATACATGGATAGTGAAGAATAGACAAACATGGATTTCCAATATTGAGTAGCAATGTATTGGTTGAAAGTCATGAAGCAAAATCATTATGATTTATTTCAATCAAAGAATGTCTTTATAATTTGAATTAATATTATAGCTACCTTAATTTGAGGACCCAATTGATGATCATAGTTAAATTTACAAATTAGAGAATTGGTATAATGAAATTTCATCCTAATGGTACTTGCAACCATTAAAATGTGCAAATAATAAGGTTATCATGTTGGATTGAGCATATCCAATTATAGTTGTTGTTAACTATAGAATATGAACTATCAATGTACATAATAAGCATAAAAACATAATAGTTCACGATGATGATTACATAATGTAGTATAAAAAATAAATCTTTATTATTAAATAATATGTTTGAAAACATTAATAATTTTCAAGATTTCTCAGTCTACATTCTTCTACTTTTCTCTTTGAAATTTGTTTCCCACTTTTCATTTTCTCATAGTGGTCATATGTAAAGGGTGGCATTATCCTCAAACCTTCTAGTGACTTAACACAAGATATGGCCATAAATCTCAATCCTACTCTTTCTCTTGGACCTATGTTAATTGTGCCTTTTCAAAGAGTTAGCCCTTGAGATTTGTGAATAGTCAATGCCCATGCCAAACTTAATGGTAGTTGGAAGGGCCTACCCCTCTACAATGGTGCTATTGGTATTATGTTTGGATGGTGATCATCAAATGGTACTCTAGATTAATTATCAAATTCAACTATAACATATACTTGTGGCTCAAGTGCAGTAGTTCCTGGTTCATAGACAATATTTCTGATATATCCCAATGATCCATTCACTAGACTAGCTTCTATCCTTAGATTTGTAGTCAACATTACTCTTGCATTGTTACTAATCAATAACTCAATATCAAGTTCTTCACTTGATAAATCTTCATTTCTATTACCATTGCTTGACTTGGTTGTAAGGCTATGAGTGATTGGATGTCTTAAAGAATACAACATCCTTGTGTTATGGTTATGAACATTGTCATTTGTAGAGAATAAATGCACTGTCTTATCAAACTCATCATTTCTTTCAACATTTAATCTTATAGGTGTTTGTGTCATGAGCAAGTTCCAGTCATCTATTTGTGGATTTGCATCTCTCACATTTGTGAGAAGCTGACAAAATATTTTTTGTTGGATATTTTCTCCATCTTTCGTAAATACTTTATTTATTGTAACCACTATCTTGAATTCCTTCCATAATAACTTAACCCACTTATTGCAATCATATGCAGGTCTATCATTAATAGGAGGTAATTGCCCCAAATCACCAACTAAAATAATAGATACACTTGAAAGATAGTTGCAAAATTTTTAGCTATGTACATGAAGTAAAATCAAAAGGTATGCATTCTATGACCAATCTTAATAAGAATTAGAAGACATTAATAACACCATGTGATGTAGGCAAAGGGATAGCTCCAAATCTTATGTCTACTTTATACAGGAAGGCTTGTCTAAGTTGACTATCTATATTTTCCATCATGTTTTGGCCAATGAAGTGCATTTCATCAATCAAAATATATTTGATATTTTCCATCTCTTGTTGAAAGCTTGTAAGTCTTGTCCCTTGTAGTTGGGAAAAATCTATAATTGGAATCCACAACTTTGAATGAATGGTAGATGCTCCTATATTGAAAGCTGCAGCTCTAGTTGGTGCAAGCAATAGAAGAGGAGAAGGATTTTTCATCGATGCCATATGAAAATATTGATTAATGGCACCAATTAGATAAGACTTTACTATTCCCATTGTTTCTTGAATTATCATAAATAAATGATTTCCCACTTGATTGTTATGGTAGTGTGTCAGAATAATGTCGACTACCTTTTTTTGCTTGTGACTGACACTTGTAATGTTGATACACTATGGAATGTCATCATACATAAGACATCCATGCTTTTTCATTTCAGGTATGAAATTTATTGCTTAGATTGTCTCCTCTTCACTTTGATACTCACCACACCAATTTGTATTTCTATTAGTATCTCTTCTTCCCAACATGTCAATTTCAAAAAATGGCATATGTTGACCATGATGTAACCCAAATATTATTTCCCACTCGTGTTTTGTATTATTTTCCTTAATGGCTCCATTATCTTCTATCTCTGAATCACTTGAAGGTTCATTATTTTGTGCATGTTCTTGCCTTTGGACATGCCAAGGATTATAGTTGAGTGAGTCCCAATTTGCTACTATAGTATCATCATCATGACCAATGTCTCTCTCGACATTACGAAAAGGTTTGTATAGTAACAACTCAGATAAAGAAAAGTCCACCTACTTATCAAAATCTCAAGGAGGAATAGAAAAATACCTAGGAAAAACTCTAACAATAGCTTCTTTCTTTCTTGGCCCCCATTTATTATCTCCTCTTCTTTTAGGATTATATAACTAGGACCTTGTTGGATCAATCAAATTGATACCTTCCATGCAAAGTGGTCTTATTTTATAATCATCAACTAAATATTTTGTGAATTATTCCTCATTTCTATCATCATTGATTACCATAGGTTTGAAAACTTGACTTGAGACATTTAGATTGACAAACTTGCTGCTACACTCCACCAATGTAAGTTCTAATAACATATGACATGTTTCTTGAGCTCTAATATCTCTTTCTATAATTCTCTCTATTAAAATATTTCTATATGCCTGTGATGGTAAATCATTAATTTTTCAAGATTTGAAAGATGCATCAACATTTTTTGATATCTTTTAGAGCTTCTCTCTACTTTTGCTGCATACTTTGCAATATATTTGATAACTGCATGTCTTGAAAGGATAGGTTGTCAATCAACATTGGCCCTCCATAATTACAGTATGTACCAATTCTTTGTATTAAATCTATCATCATTTCTTGTTGGTTCAATTTTTTTCTCACCCGATTCTGCATCTGTGTATAAGTTTGACCCATCCAAATTTAATTGCCAAGGGGCATTATACCTGAAACATTGGTGAATATATATCTTGTCAACCCAACCTATTAAAAAATGTGAAAGAGAAAATTTAAACATAATTTTTTGAATTTGATTAACTTGAAAACCATTCTTCCTCTTTTTTTATGAAGGCACACTCCCTCCTTACAAATAGTGTGTCTCTCAAAACAATTGAGTATCTGTTCATAATCCTAGTCTATATCCATCTCAACGAGTTGCATTGTATTCTTTAGGCATGGATGCTGAAAAAAATTCTAGAAGGCCTATAAATAATAATTCATATATTATTCTATTGGATAGAGCTGAAAAACACATATTAATATTTAACTCATTTGTAATATGAAACTTACATTTATGTTTCTTTGATGCAGATCAAGTTTAGGATTCCACGCATGAATAATGGAGTCAAAATATCTCTCAGCACTTTTTTTGTTCATCCTCATTTGACCAATTATTACTATCCATATTTGGTGCCCCTTTGAGCCATAAGAAGCCATGAACATGAGGTGAAGGTTCATGATGTTTCCAGTCATATCTACACCAAAAGTCCATTACTTTCATACCTTTTTCATGTATTTCTTTCCTCAACATTGTATTCCTTAAGTACATGCAATAAGTGACTATATGTGGATAGCCAATGATATTCTGCCTTCTCCATATTTGAGCCTCTCGTGGATCAATAGGTGGGGTACCAAGCATTAGTGCATGTAAATCATGCCATTGCATATTTTTTGCACTTAATGTGAAGAAAATTGTAGGTGTGCCAAGTTGGTCTAGCAAGTGAGTTAATTTTACTTTACATTTTGCCAAATATGATCTTATTCCTCTTAGACTTGTTATGAACTACATTAGCCTATCTACAAGATTACTACAAGGCATATTCTCCATATGTTCATGCAATTCATTAATAGTTATTGGCATTTCCTAAAAGCTCCTTTTTGCAAAAACAAATGTTGAACTTTGTGCATGATGTCGCATTACCATGTTCTGCACAAAATACCTAAACCTTAGATGTTTTTCAAAGTGATGATCCCTATATTTGATAAAATGCTTTACAAATTTGTTCAAGTATACCTGTTTCATTCTAGGCTCTAACCAATCACAACTTCCATATGGAAAAAATGTTGGGAAAGCCATATTCAACAACCCAGATGTGACATACTCATTGATAGGTGATGCACCTATAGATGGCCACTCAATCAAAGTAGACGAAACTGCATCAGGATTATTAGCCCAAGCATGAATTAATTCCATTTCCCTTTGAGCATTAGATGGCCTTGAAAACATAGAGTTTGTGTGCTCAATTATATTACCTTCATCTATCTCCATGAGAGAACCTAGGAATACAACTTCATTTGCATCAGAATCAAACTCCATGTGTACCCTCTTTAACTTATGGAAAATATTCTCATCCATATTTGAAGGTAGGTAACTAAGATCACTTTCATCTATCTTGACATCTACATAAAATTTATCATTTTCAACTTTGTATTTCAATTCTCTATAAACATGATCCCTATTCATATTAAAGTTATATTGTGTACCATGTTGACTCCTTCTTCGAACAATAATGAATGGTAAATGATCAACTATGTCTGGCAAGACTTTTGATAGATGTTCAACATGCTAAGGAAAACTAATGGTATGTCCTTTATACTTATACTAACCACTAGTTGCATGTGTAACTTGCAATATAAGGTTTACACATGCAATCAACATCTCTTCAACCTAATTTAAATTTGCAAGCTCTGGTGGTTGACATCCTAGATCCATATTATTTGAAGATGAAAACCTATGAGTTCATGTCTTTTGATGACACCTATTGCATATTGGACCCTCACTAGTGTGATATACTTTAATTCCTGCTTATGACTCCTAACAAACATAACACATATTTTGTGTTTTCAAACTATCTATCTGATATCTAAACTACATTTAGAATCTTCTAAATTTGGATTGAAGCATACCATTTGGGGTGGGGATGTTTTCTCTATGACCTTCTAATTCATCATTTACATGGATTTGACTTCCATGTTGTGGTTTTTCTGGGACATGCTCTACAAATGGAGACCCTTCATACTAAACATTTAGTTGATTGTTTTCATCAATAGGATGTTCATGTATGTCACTTGGTTGCACTTCAACATGTTGTACTCCACATCTTTGTGCATCTGGAAGGACCCTCTCATAAGTATCCAGATGATTGTTTCTCTGAACATTTTTGTGCTCTCTTTCATCAGTTTCTAGTTGTGCAACTGACACTTCAGACCTTCTTCTATCATAACTTTGCCTATTTCTTTGATTTAATATTATTCTTTGTTGTTCTCTTTCATTTTATGTTTGTTGTTGTTGACATCTATAGTATTCTCTACAATATTCTCTTTGATATTTCCTTTGGAATTCTCTTCTTGCCTCCTCTGATAAAAAATTTAACCTAGGTCTCACCATAGCTAGTACAAAACTAATATTAGTGAATTAAGATATATTTTTTAATGAAACTAAATAATTTTCCATATAAAACATATAAATTAGTAAACTTCATTTTCTAGAATGTGTATATGATTTATTTAAGGGATACATTATTTATTAGACATCAAAAAAATTATAGCAATAAAGATTACTGTATAAGTACTTAAATTTATATATAATGTTTGCATAAATGAAGAAAATTAACATTTAAAACAAGTAAAATCAAAGTATCTATGAATGGAGATAAACAATTTAAAGATTTAAAGATTGTTGAAAAACATATTAATGAAGAATAAATGAAGGAATTATGAACAATAAATAAGAGAATACATTAACAAATCATGAAAATGCAGTTTGTTAAAGAAATATACAAACCTGAAGATATATAATGATTTTTTATTTATGAAAACATTGGATACATCATGTAAATAAATTATTTTATTTATGAAAACTTTAGATACATGATTTAAAAAAAGAATGGTCTAAAAGACTTTATATTGCAAAACAAATGTATACATGATGTCAAACTTTTCAATACAAGCATGCCAACACCAAAAATAATAGGCAATCCACTTTATGAGACAATGAATTCCCATTTTCCAATACAATAGACTGATACCCAAAATAGATGTCAACTTCTACTAAAAACAAACCCAATAACATATTCAGTACCATTTTGTTAGTATCCACCTTCCGTTAACCTATTCATGAGAATAATGCAATTGCGCTCGAGAATAAGGTTGAAGAGTTTGAGTATGTGGAAAGTGAACTTTGTAAAATTGTTGTTGACTAAGTGGAGACTTAAATTTACCAACAACAATTCCTAACCACCAAGAATCATTCTCGAAGACATTTACTGCAAAATACAATGGGATGTACTATGGAAAAGAATTAATTGGAGGTCTAGGTCTAATATCCTCTACAAAAAGCTCCTCTACAAGAGGTTCTTGTGTGAACTCATCAGTTATAAAATTATCATATTGAATGAAAAACTTAGGCCTAGGAGCATTGGCCACATGTCCAATAATAGTGGCGGTGAACCATGCTCCCTCGAAACCATCCTCATCAAAATGAACTTCAACTTTCATCCCATAATTGAAGTTCATGTTTTATTTATACCTTTAGCATTAACACAATAAAAATTTTTTTTGATTATTTCATTATAAACATATAAATCAATCCTCAATACAAAGTTAAATATTTCTAAAATGTTCATAATAAAATGCATATGGTTACATAGATGTAAACAAAGTAATATTTATTATTCTATAAAATATTTAGATTCTAGTGTTTCAAATATGGTGGCATTGCCATCCACTTTTGAAACATTACAAAAATTTTTACTTATAACTAACACTATAATAAATTGCTTACTATTATAATATTTTTAAAATGGTGGCATTGCCTTCCACTTTTCAAAGATTGATGCCTAAAAATGAATGTTTATTCTTTTAAAATTGCATATAAAAAATAAACATAAATTAAAATAAATATATGGTTACTCTAATTTTCAAATAATAGAATTAAAAGTATAAATTTAATTTTTTTTATTTAGAAACAAATAAATTGATACTTTAATAAAATATATGGCGGCATTGTCATCCACTTTTGAAACATTACAAATATTTTTAGATATAGCTTACATTATAATAAATTGCTTACTATTATAATATTTTAAAAATGGTGGCATTGCCTTCCACTTTTCAAAGATTGATGCCCAAAAGTTAATATTTATTCTTTAAAATTGCATATAAAAAATAAGCATAAATTAAAATAAATATATGGTTACTCTAATATTCAAGCAACAAAATTAAAAGTATAAATTTGATTTTTCTTATTTAAAAATTAAAAAATTGGCACTTTAATAAAATATTTCAAAAATGGCGGCATTGCCATCCACTTTTCAAATATTAATATGTAAAGATTAATTTTAATCTAAATTTAAATTACAAACTATTATAATTGAAATAGTAATCTAATTTAGAATGGTAATCTAAATCAATATACTAATCTTAATCAAATCATTACAAATATTTTTAGATATAGTTAACATTATAATAAATTGCTTACTATTATAATATTTAAAAAATGGCGGCATTTCCTTCCACTTTTCAAAGATTGATGCCTAAGAGTTAATATTTATTATTTTAAGATTGAATATAAAAATTAAGCATCAATTAAAATAAATATATGGTTACTCTAATTTTCAAGCAACAAAATTAAAAGCATAAATTTGATTTTTCTTATTTAAAAATAAATAAATTGGTACTTTAATAAAATATTTGGAAAATGGTAGCATTGTCATCCACTTATCAAATATTAATATGTAAAGATTAACTTCAATCTAAATGCAAATTATAAAACTATTATAATCAAAATAGTAATCTAATACATAATAGTGATCTAAATAAATATACTAATCTTAATCAAAATACTATTATAAATCAAACTACATTTGTAAATTAAATTAGTAATCATTAAATTTATAAATCACCATTTAAAAGAAAATATTGATATGGCGGCATTGTCATCCATATGAAATATTACGGAAAAAAATACAACATTAATCTAAAAAATACATTGAAAAATATGAAAAAGCAATAATCTATGCAAATCATATATAAATATATAACATGCAACTATATATAAATAATGCATGAAACATGCAAATGTAATTTTGAATACAACAATGTCAAAATTGACAAATCTCATTTAAAAATGAAATACAACTAAATGTAAATAGTGTAACTACTATTCTAAATGTGGGTAGTAATCTAAATGCAAAATAAAACTTAATAGAAAAAATATATATATTAATAAAAAAGCTTACTTTGTTTTTTAATCTCCTTGTTGATCTTCAAATTTGTAATGCTTCTCCAAATTACTTATCTTCCTCTCTTCTTCCTAAACAAATTTTATTCTACCTCTCAAGAGCAATGAAAGCTTTACTCTCAAAACTTATCTTTTTGTGCAAATCTATTCTTCTACTAATGCAAAGCAAAAATGAAAGGAGATGAGTGTTTTATAATGAGAGAAATAACTCTTCGTCTCCCACAAAATGACTCTTCATTGTCCACTAAGAGACCCTTCAATTTCCACTCCTTCACAATTAAAAAATAATAATTTAGAAACACTAACAAGGCGTTATCATAAAATGAAATTAAAAATAAAATAAAATAAAATGTCCTACATATGTTATTGGTCAAATTTTTTTTTAAAAATTATGAGATGACGGGCCACCACCCCCACTAGCCCATGCACAGATTCAATGATAGTAACTACTATCGGCACTGACATGTGTCACCGCCGACAGTAACTGGCTATTACCACATAGCCCACAACTTTATGTATACTTTCGTTTGTCTTGTTTATTTCATTTTTTTTTTTAAATTAAATTTTAAAAAAAAATTTATTTTTTTTTTGAAAATTATTTGAATTTTTTTTCAGTTTTTTAAATAATTTTTCCCTTATTATTTTTTTTCAATTCTTCTTTTTAAAAATATGTAATTTTAAAAGAATATATGCAATTTTAAAAGAATAGCATTTCAATTTTTAAAATTTATTTATTTATTTATGTAAAAAATGATTTATTTATAATTTTAAGGTGCCTATTTTCTTGGGCCCTATTATTTCAGGCTCTATTTGGCTTACTCTTATTTTTGTTAGCTATTATGTTGATAAATCTTTTTATTGTCTTTTATTTTGGCCAACTATTATTTCAAGCATGTTTTTTTATTTTAAACAAAAGTTTCTAACTACTTCCTTTTCTTTTTTATTGACAAGGAATCTTGGCATATTCTCGTGTTGGTCATTTGTGTTGCCATTGTATAGAACACCCATCAGTGTAGATATGTGTTCCTATTCTTGTTTGGTTCAGTTAGAATTTGATGTCAAATTCACAGATCCAAAAAATTATTTAAAGTAATTATATATGTATGTCTTTAGAAAAATAGTATTTCTTTCTCAAAACTTTTGACATAGTAGTCACTCGCTAATTATTTCTAGAAACCCAAAAGCATTAATAGCTTTTAAGATAGTGAGAATGTTTGACATAGTATGAGTGTTCAAATACAGTAACAATTATTGTAGAGTTTTATGCACTAAAGATGAGCTAAACAATCAAAAAATTGAAGTGTTTCCAATTTAGGATGGTACAAGTAGCTAATGATTAATTACTATTGAATCACTATTGTTCATACTCTCAGTCTATATTCCTAACAAGGTAAGAGCTTCCCTATTGGAGGTGACAAGTTGCCTTGTTGGAGATGTAATAAGTTGGCTAGTGTGGGATATACTCATTTTTTAATACTTCGATGCATGCCTAGATCAAGGGTAATTTTCTCAGGGTTCCCCTTCTATCTTATGTTTCTATTGAGTTAGATTCTACTACTTTTGAGTTAGAAAGAGATTTGATGGGGAGGGAGAGGGTGTGTTAGGATTGGGTTACTTTTCTTAAGCTCCTTCAATGTTTCAATTTGTTTGGTTTTAGGTGTTTTCTTCAAATCAAGGCTTGACAAAAATTTCTAGACTACTAACACCTTATTAGAATCATGGTGTCATTGGAGGATTTTAAGATTTCATTCAATTACAATGGAATTTTTTCTTCTTGTATCTATGTATTCAAGTTGGTAGAGCCTTGATAAAACCTAGTGCATTGGTTCTAGGCATCTTGTAAAACCCATTTTAAAGGTTTAGTAATCCTTTGAAACCCACAAATATCAAGTCCACATCTTTTTTTTAGAGGTTCTTTCCATCCAAGCTTGTGACATTTGTTTCATTTTCTAGTTGTTGGTATTTGAGGTTATGGGAGCCTTCTTAAATCCATTCTTCGGGTAACTAAGGGCTTTGAAAAACTCTTTCTTTATGTTAAAGTTTAAGTGGACCTTTAAAAAAAAATTGTTTAGAGTTTTAAGCCTTTGTTTAGATTCTATTATAGCTCATCATTTGTATGCCTATTTAACTTTAGTATATTGTTTAGGTGTTTATTTTTAGTTGTTTATCTATAACATTCAATAACCTAGAGCTATTTGTTTATGTGGGTCTCTAAGTTATGCTCAAAAATTTATTGTAAATGTTTTCAAGGTCCCTTCGACACTTCGTTTCATGTAATGAAAAATTTGCACAACAACCACACTAAGTATGGGAATCATGAAAAACATATTAGTCTAATTTATTTTAGAATCACAAGATTGGTAAAATAAAGCGTAATTTTTTTCCTAAGCCTTGTTTATGGATTAAAAAACAAAAAAAATATTTTAACTTGAGTCTAAAACTGAAATAATACACTCAAAAGACTATGAATTTCATTTTTGGGGATATATAACACATTTTCCATGCATTCAATGCAACTAATAGTGATTATTATTGTATAAAAATTGATTGGAAGTACACAAATAGAATGATATAATTGTATACCAAGACTTGAATCTACAAATTGGGCTTAAATTTAGCCCAAGAAGTGAACTTAGATAATAACCCATTAGAGAAATTAATTTTCTGATTCTAGAAAGTAGTCCAATTTAATCACCAAATAGAGATGGAAGAAATGAAAAGAAAATCCCCTTTAAAAATAAAAAATAAGAGGGATTAATGAAAACATTTAAAACATTAAGTTTACAAATTCAATGCCATTCAAAATTTAGATATAATATGACATTTAACATAAATTTTACATACACAATAATAGATAAAAATCAAATAAGAATTGGTACTTTTTTTCCATCCTCAATGCTTTTACCCAAAATATTCAGTTCAAATTTTACAACAGAACATATCAAAATCAACATGGTAGTTGTTGACATAATTTTTGTTTGTTAGTTAAAGTCTACAAGTAAGCTTACTTAGTATAAGGCATGCATGGTAACTTTCCTAGTAGACACTTAGGAGTTTGCACCTTATTTTTCTACATTGTGTAGGATAGATTCCTTTAGGTGGTGATAGTTATAATCAAATTTCAACTTTTGTCTTATAATTTTTTTAACAAATTACATATAAAAAATCCAAGAGTTTTTCCCTTATATTGTAACAACCAAATTCTATCAAATTGAATTTTTTAAATGATCTTTCCAAGTTCTAAGTGGGAAAATGGTGGTGTTCCATAAGCTTTGAAAAAACTATTGCATAATGAAGTCTTCGATAAAATCAAAGATGAGACTTGTAATGCCTTGAATGAATTTTTTTCTTCTTTTTTTATTTCTAGATACTATTGGGCCAAGGGATTTTGTGGGTCATTCTTAGCCGACCCTAGGGGGTTCGAGTTCTTCTTTGGTTGGGTTATCAAGATTAGCAACATGTCAGTAGAAGGATCTATTTGGGAAGAAGATTTTGGTAGAGAAAGGTGGTATCTTAGTTGTTAAATATAAGGAAGGTACATGTGTTAATTTCCTTGACCATTCTCTTGAAAATCGATTAGTTAAGATAGATTCCTTCCTTGTTGGGAAGTTTGGTGGGAGAAGGCCCAATATTGTCTTTGTTTACAAATGGGTTCTTTCCTTATGGTTCCTCAAAGGGTACATGGTTGTCTCATCTCTACCTAAAGGTTTTTTTAAAAAAAAATTTATACTTATCTTTGAAGGAATAATTCTTAAGGATTTTGGCTTCAATCCCTTGGTCTTTGGTAAAAATTCCTTCTAGTTGTCCAAGTTGAAGTTGGGATTTGATCCAATAGACCATCTATCTACTATAGTTTCCACTTGGGTATGCTTTTTGGGATCACTCCTAGAATTGTGGGACAAGAAATCCTTAGAAGAAATTTAAAATATGTTAGTAATTAATAAGGGTGGATTCTTTCACTCGTAATAATGCTTAGTTTTTCCATGCTTAGTTCTATATCTCACTAGTTCCCGGCTCTATTCTTCTAATTTTTTAGTGATCCTTAAATCAGGGTAAGGTTCATTGGTTTAGTTTTTGAAGTATGAGAATTCTACTACTTCTTATTAAATTATTCTTATGTTGGTCACTTGATTTTAGAGTGGCCTAAATGTTTCAATCCTTCTTCTCCTAGGCCTATTCCTCTTGCAGAAAAAGAGGTGTTGGGTTCAGACTTTATTTTTGTCCATCTTCCTTATGTTTCTAAGGCTTCCCTTAAGGTTGGTCTAGGGTTGGGCCCAGTTTTCAATTTACCATTCGCCTCTCCTTTTTACCTACTTAGAACACTAGCCTTGGTGTTAGATCATGTTCTTCCTCTTATTCCTTCATATCCCTTACCTCCCCATCTTGTTAGAACAATTAGGGTTGTCATTTAACCAAAAGATCAACCTACTAATCCCTAATACAACCAATAGTCTTATGTAACCACATGAATTTTTTAAGCTCTGTTGTCACATATTGGCCCACTACTTATAATTTTCCTCCTAGTGTCACTCACCATGACCTGTGTGGATTTGAACCTCTGACCAAGATCTGATATCACTTGTTAGAATGGTTAAGGTTGTCTTTGCACCAAAAGATTGACATGTCAATGCATGATATAGCCAAGAGTCTTTTAGAACCATGGGAGGTGGTTAATCCATGTTGCAAACCCTACAAGGGATGTTGGACTACTACCAAAACTTATCCCCTCTTGTTTGACTTCTTATGTTTTTATTTCCTAGCTTCCCTCTTTCCCTCTCCACTCCTTCTCCTCACTTGGAATCCTTTCAATCCCTTCCTCTCCCATCCTTCTTCCCCTCTCCCCCATCTTGCCCTGAGTCTTCCCTTCTTAAGGTTAAAAACTATGTGGATTTTTTTGTTTTCCTATATTTTAAAGGTCATCCAATCAAGACTAGAGACAAAATATGGTAGATAAATATGTTTCCAATGGAAGCCAGAGAAATATCGAGAAGTTATGCTCAAAATTTTCTTCCCAATAATTTTTGTATCTTTCAATATTAGGGGTATTAAAAACCCTCATAGAAAACATTTTGGTTAAGAATTTGATATAAAATATTTGAATGTTCACATTGTGTTTCTTGAAGAAACTAAGATGTCTAGTGAAGCTTTCTCAATTGTTAGTAAGTTTATCTATCCTTTTGTGCAAGTTATTGTAATGGATAATGATGGTGCCTCTGGTGGGCTTGCAATACTTTGGAAATCCAACTTCATTTCCAAGACCTATATAATTTAGGTTAAGTATGTTCAACATCTATCCTTCTACCATTCCTAGTCTAGATTGAAGTGGACTCTAACTAATAATTACTCTCATAATTCTCTTGCCTTAAGGAAAAAATTCTTGTTTGGTCTAATCATTTCTAGGTGCTTTTTTTCCAAGTTGATAAGTGGATTATCATGGGGGATTTCAACATGCCTTTATACCTCGCTAATAAAATATATGGAAATAGGGATTTCTTAGATTCTATGTTGAACTTTCATAGTTATTTGGTTAATTGTAGCCTCATTGATGTGGAATTACGAGGTAGTTTAATTATACTTGGTCTAATTTGTTCTAGAAATCACCGTATGTAGGTGAAACTAGAGATATGTTTATTGTCCAATAATTAGGATATTTTTATTGATGTCATTGTCTCATATGTTTTTAAATTTGGTTTGGACCACCATGCTATTTAGTTCCAGTGGGATCCGAAGACTATATTAGATAAACACCTCTTCTAATTTGAAGTTATGTAGATCCAAAACCTCAAGTTTGACACTTATATTAAGGTATGGTCGAATATTAAATTGAAAGGTACTAATATGTTTAGGTTGGTTAGTAAATTGAAAAATGTGAGAAGCAACCTTAGACACTAGAATAAGTACACTTTTGGAAATATCTTTGAACAAAAAGAAAAAGTGAAATCTGATCCTCAAATTAATAAGAAGGATAGAAATATTTTTGGTTGGGATGTGAATAGAATACTTCCTTTGAATAATCTTACAATCAGATTCATGCGTATGACCCAAATGTCTTAGTCTAAGACGGTTTAGAAGACATTTCTTTTATCAAGAACATATTATTTCCTTTACATGGTTTCCTACACCTAATGTGAAGCAACAATATAGACATTTTTCTATCTTTTGACCAATCATGCGCATTTTACACACAAAAAACAAAAGGATTATATCTTTCTTGAGATTACTAATTACTTAAGAAGGGCTTGACAGTTTAAATAAAAACTTGAATGTCATCCTTAAAAACTATATGAAGTTAAATGAAACAAAAACCAAAATAAGCACATGTAGACAAAAGAAGTTACCAAATGATTGCTTACATTCAAATCTTGCCTACAACAAATAGTTATACTAGAAAAAAAAAATTATGCAAAGAACCAAGACTTTATTGATCGTAAGCCTTATATATTGCCTCTTGCCCTTATTCTAATTTCTCTTTTTAAACTTATTTTGTATTCTCTATTGTTTTTGTGGGTTGTTAACTTGTACCATTCTTCAAAGGTTGGTTTATGCAAAATTGCATTTTCAGTTAGAGTTATTAATCTACTATCTTTTTAATCTTTTTAAATGTGATCCCTTATGACAATTGATATTTGTTATTCATTTGGAAAAGTATTTTAATAGAGTGAAGTTCATTGAAAATGCAACTTATTTGTAGGTAGCAAATTTAGAGGATGAGCTACAGAAAATAATGGCTTCATTATAGTGCCCTATAAATAATGGGGATAAGTTTTGGAGTCACAAATAGGAAAGCCATGGAAGTTGTTTCTTTGATCTTAATCACCATCACTAGTTCAACTCTATACTTATATCAGATTGTGAATGCAAATTGTAAATCTTCTTTGGGTTATTTCATTTTACAAGAGGAATAAAGAGGTTTGTTTGAAAGTTGAGACCTACCTAGATACAGGCAAGAATCAAATCTAGTCTAGATTTATAATCCTATAATCCATCATCAAAACAAATATTCTAAATTTTAAGTTTTTTTTAATTATGAAAATAAATGATGTGTATCTAGAGATTGTTTGTCATTCCCATATCACATCAAATGATAAAATTATACATGAAAAAAGAAACCAAATAATACAACATTGATAAGTTGGTTCTTCTAGAGCATATACATCTCTAATAATTCCTATATCATCCTTGGAAAAAAAAAAAATTCTAGAACATGTACCTTGTAACACATGTCCTTTGGTGAAGTGGGCTATCTTAACTATCCAAGCACCGCAAGATTATATAATCAATGGTCAACCTGAAATATGAAGAAATTTTTTTTCTTAAATTATATGTGTGACAAAATATAATAAAAGAAGGTTCCAAACCTACAAAAGTGACATCATTTTTCCATCTTCTTGTGCATGTTATTTTCCCGTCGCATCCAAAATAAGATTTTGCCACTCTGAATCGAGAATGCATGTACAATTGCATTTTATATGCATGAGCAATAGGTAGAGCTGAAAAAATTCACCACTTTTACATTTATCTAATAGGTCTATTATGTTTTTAAAATTATATACCTTCATGAGCGTTAGAACCCTAGTTTCTATGGCCGTGAGAATGTCCTAGCAAGCCAGCACATAGAACAATTTGATTTGCTTGCATGCTGAGGACATTAGCCTTTCCTATAAGAGTCAAAGTTACAATATTCATGATGGTTTATAATTTAAAATACCTAATTAAAGACCTCTAATGAAAAATGAAAACCTGTTGCATTTTTTGGCTCCACCTAATGTCATATGCATATGAATTGATATTGCATGTTGAACTATGACCTCCTTCTACATTGCCTAAAACCAAGGGATTCACATAGTTAATTTTCATGCAATCATAGGTTAATGTTAAGGTTCACTTTGTTTTAAGAATAGTTTAATATTATCTACTAATCAAGACCAACCATGTGAAGATGGAAGCTCATTTGGCACAACCTAACCCACCAACCCCCCCCCCATCTAAATTCCCTGTTAACATTTAAAATTCATTCATTATATTAATAAAATGTAAAATTCATGAATTATCACATTATAACATAAATTAACACAAGAGTTTCATTATAAAATTCACATTAAAATTAAAGCTTAAGATTCATTAGAATATTTAGTAGAACATAATTAAAACATCTAGATATAAACATCATTCATTATTAAATAATTTACATAAATGAGAATCATTTATTTTTTGTCTTTTTGTTTTTTTGTCCTTCCCTATATTGTTAAAAAGGCCTATCCATGCCATCATCGCCATTTTTTCTCACTTGTGGATGTGATCTCGTTGTCCTTTGCAAAGGTGCGTCCTTTGCAATAACAAATAAAATGGTTAGATTAAAAAAATTTAAGACTTTAAAGAACATTGCAGTGCTCTTTACCTTGTCCAATCACATCATCTTGCCCAACGGCTTGAACCTCAACATGTTCATCAAGAACAACCTCTACATCCCCTACAACTATAATACAAGATGTTTTCTTAATCCCAATACATATTATTGTTAAATTTGTAGTACTGCACCAAATTAAATTTAAAATGTTTACTTGTATTAGTAATTTAGAAATCAAAATTTCAATAGAAAATATATACCTTCACTACTACAATGCACATTTGAATCGACACCTCCATGGTGCTTGGATGGTGTATCATGATTGGAAGGTTGTAATCCAATGTAAATAATTAGTGCATTTATCAACAATATATACATATAAATAAAAGACAAATATTGAGAAATTTTTATCATTTATTTTAATACATATAATTATATTAACTTCAAAGTTTCAAAAAATATATATAATCATTATTTCCTTACTTAAAACAAAAATAAAAACTTATATTTTTGGAACTTAATATCAAATATGGTAATTGCTAAAGTATTCAATTTGAAATAAAAATCAATTGACTTGTTTACCTCATCAATAGATCCAACAAAAGCACCTTGCACACTCATTTCTTGGATTCATTTAACCACGGATGTATAGCCTTGTTTGTAGGCTAATTTCTTGTCCTATTTAGAAATTATTTTTTAAACTCCAAGGCCTACATTTTTGCTTGGTGTCGTGAATTATTTCTGTAATAAATTTCATCACGATCAAATTGTTTACAATTTATAAATATTTACATATAATTTTTTATTTACTTATACTTACAATTCACGCAACAAGTTTTAAATATCCACCTGGGTTGAGCTTGTGTTGCCCATGCTTCTATTTTCTTACTTTAGTTTCCTTTGATGTGTCAAGCAACCTATGTGAAGTTTGAAATATGTCAGATCACATAAGTGTTAAGAGTAATTACTACATAATTTCATTCTTAATATTATGACATACCTTCTTTCCTCAGGTGGTACTATTTCTCCACCATGTCTTGCACTTTTCTTAGTGGCATCCTTTTTAAGATTCTCTGACTTAATAATAGGAATATGGGGAGGTGCTCATAATAAGGATTGTTTTGCATTTGGGTCATGTAGTTGTACCTAATACACTTCAAATCTTGGCCCACTTTCTCAAGGAGCCCAAGTCTTTGAAAGACGTTGGGTCCAAAAAGTGTTGTCATGACATCAATGAGTTTATCCTTTAACTCTTTAGTTTATAAATTACACCTTTTATGAAAAGAAAAAAATAGTAAGATTCATAAATGAATTGAAGCTACCTTTTAATTTACTTGAAGAAATCAAAGGAAACTTGATCTAGCAATGAAATCAAAATATGATTCCCTATGTGGATGCTGGGCCCAAATATGTGCAAACATTCATCATTTAGTTTTTCATAAAATAGATTATTCCTTACAAAATAATAATGGGATTAGTAGTTATTGCAAGGGACTAGACAAGAAGGTAGTGCATTTGATTATGAGTATAAGATTTTATAGTAAAAGAAAGGATCAATCTTTAAAGTACATGGAAGATGGGCTACTCTCAGGGGAAGTCCATCTTCTTTGCTCACAAGAAATTTATCACAATTCTTTAGTGTTGCCATACATCTAACACACGTACATCAAGGAATCTCCTTATTGTCTCCTACATAAGATAAAGCCAATATTACAAAATGACCCCTAAGAAATAATAGTTCATGTGAATAAACACATAAAAAATATGAGAGAGAAAAGAGGAATCTACTTACCACTAGGCATTATCTCTTCAATTCTGTTCCTTATAGCAAGTGGTGTAGTGACCATAGGATCAATGCTAGGAGCTAAAACATAAGATTGTTAGAGCTATTAAAAAAAATTGTTGGAGAAAAATATAAGTGTAGCATATAACATATGATATACTTGAACCACCTGAATTATCAACATCTAGAGCATGGCCCTTTAACCTATTCAGCATCCTCTATAAAAATAACACATTCATTTTATTTAATGACATAAATAAAAAAGTATACTATAAAAACCATTCTTGAACTTTTCTTATAATTAAAAATTATATAAATAGTTACTATATAAGTCTAAATTAGGTGCATCAACTCATCCTCTCTTTGTTGTATTTAAGGAGTTTGAGGTGAATTGAAGCCAATTGAGTTAATGCTCTTGATAGTGCATGGAGCACCTTTTTTAGTGTAGCCATAGGATTAGCATCTGATACAAAATCAATAATGAATTGATCATGCTCATCATGCGGCTCATCATGGACTACTTATTCCTTTCCCTTTTGCTGATCAACACTCATTTGTGAGAACAATATTATTAGTGCTATATTTAAAATCAATCCAAAACAATAGTGAAGAATAAAACATAGTAGAAAATATGCATTAACATATTTCTTGTATCTAATTTGTACAACAACAATGAGTCTTACATGTCAGGAAGAAGAAGTCCCATGAGAACCATCGTCGGCGTGTGTATCATGTAGTTTTTGATCCATAATATAGCCCTATATTTCAAAACAAAATCATTGAGACATGTTAAAACACGTGTTATTATTCTAAGTTAGCCAAAAAAAAAAAAAAACAATTAAAGGTGTTGGATTCATTGATTGGAGGTTATTTTAAATGTGCATAGTATGTTCTACCTCTCCCATGATAGTGGCCTTTTTGTATCTATGTGATTCAAATATTAATTGATAAGAATCTCTTCACCTCCACATATCAATTTTGTCACACATATAAATACATGATTTCCCTCATGCACCTCAAATATGCAATTGGCTTGTGTACGACCCTTGCTCTAGTGACTTATTATAAACCCTAAATGTTATGAATATGATAGAAAGCTAAAAATTTAAGGATGTGAAGTGATATGTTATGGTCATATTAGGTTGATATGCTAATACCTTATTGAATCAAGGCTTAGGATGTAATGGTTGTATCTGATGATTGATTTGGACCTAATTTGACATAATATGAAAGCATCTTGGTTACTTGTCATAATTGACTTTAAGGACTTACACATTATGATGTGTTATCTCATAAGATAATGAGACATTGTTAGTAATTTCACTATAGTGAGTGCTAGAGATTTTATCTTTCTTATAGGCTTCCAAGAGTAAGCCTAAGTCTAGGGGGAGTGGATGTAATGCCTACCCCTAGTTGAATTTTTAGACTGTATTGCCGGATTCTTTTAAGCCAGTTTGATGGTTATGTCTTATGATTAGTGGTAGTTGGTTACCAAATTTTATTAAATGTTATTTCATACTCAGTGGATTTATGTGATGAGTTAGTTATTTCATGTGTATGGTTATTTCTATGATGATACATGTATGTTCATACAATGATTTATGGGACAAATATTTCTCTATTATTTTATTAGGAGGATAACCATCATAATTAATAATTATTGTCAAATTGAAAAGAATTAATTATTTATCTGAAGAATTAATATTTTAACAAAAGGTTAAAGTTTAACTTTAATTTTTATATTTACAATAAATAATTAAGGAATTATTTCTCTATTTGTTAATAAGACTAAACAGGAGGAAAAAGTATTTTCTCAAAATATTCAATTTTTTTTCCTCCAAAATAATTAAATTTTCATGCATTGTAGAATGAAAACCATAATTTAACAATGACATAACCACAATTGTAATAATTTTTCTAGCTTAGGAGTTGTGACATTGATTGACGAGCATTTTTAAAGAAAAAATTACCCATTCATATCTTCAAAACCAATGAGAACCTTTTTCACCTAAAAGATATAGAATAGAACAAAAAATAAGTGCAAAAACAATGTGAACATAACCTTTAAAAATCCCTCTACATGAATAGTATTGAAGTTGAATGAGACATGATTGGTCCTTTTAAGGCCAAGTGCAAGATGGTTTGGCAGTGGAATAGACACTTTCAACAACTGCATTAATGGTAGTGGTGTAGAATTTCATAATTTGGTGCAAGACAATTAAAGATTAAGTTAACAGTTGTGATCTGCAATGACCTTGTACACTTGAATATCATACAAATAAATATATGTTACCAGATGATGTGTTGTGTTGTACAATCCATGCATAAGCTGGAAACAATTTCAAGGAATTATATATATATATATATATATATATATTTGGCTCAGAAAATTTAGTGACTCTTCATCAAATGCTTAAGAAATTTCTCACATGTTCCCTTCATTTTTTCAGGATAAGATACTTAAAGAAACCATGGAGTCAATAGCTTGCAAGACACCAACTTCTGATGGTCCATATTTGGATAGTCTAGTCTACTTGGGTGCCAAACAAGTCTCATTCAAGTCAAGCCACATTATGTTCCCCTAGAATCCAAGACAAATGCCTAACTTCTTTAGATTCCAATTATATCCATGGTTCTCTAAGGTTATCAAAGCACGAGCTTCAAGCTGAAGTGGATGATCTAGAAGCTAAAAGAAAGGAACCCAATTTCAACCATGGATATCTAAATTATTTTCATTAATTAAATGAAGATTGAGGTTAAGATTATGGCATCAAGATGAAATTATATTTTTCAAATTTTTGGGGTGTCTCTTTTTAAATTGTCAAAATATATGATTGATGTGATTTATTTATGCTATAATTTTATCTTAGATAGAAATTTTATAGTAGGCATTTGATAATTTCCCTTTAGTATCCTCAGTTACTTTTAGTTAGTTTTTAAATGATATAAGGGAAACATGAGTTTTTTTCAAAATTTAAATATTTTCAAATTTAGTTATTTAAATATATTAATATTCAAGTGAAGTTAAAAAATTCAAACAATTAAATCATATAAATTTATATATATGAAAGACAATAATTTTTTAATAATTTGAATGGTGGGTAGGCCCTAGTTGATGTAATAGAATGATATATAATTAATTGTTAAATTTTTTTTTAAAAAATAGTAATTTTGTAGTATGCAAAATAGCAGGATGGAAGTGAAGGGATTAGTGCTAGTATGACAAATGGAAAAATTGGAAAAACAAAGGGATAAGTGTTAGTATGACAAAGGGAAAATTATGGGGGGGTGGGTGGAGGAGTGTAGAGAGATGAATCAACACAAAATATCAAAGTTTCAAATAGTCATTAAAGGATCAAACAATAAATAATAAGAAGTTATAATCTGATAAGCTACATATGTTTTCCTATCGGCTATACACTTGCACCTGCTCGACACACTATCAAATGAATTTGGCCCATCTGTACATTATTTTGGGCATTTTTATCTTCTTGTGATAGCAACTAATGGCTCATATAACATAGTTCATTTTCCTATATTGCTTGAGACTATTCTTGGCATTCTCTAGATCATATATATATATATATGATCTAGAGAAAAAATTACCACAACAGTTAGCGCATCAAAAGTAACCTCAAATTCCTTAAAAGTATGATATTAGTGAAGATTTTTTTTATATAAACTATATAAAGAAGATTGTTTAAAAAAAAAAGTAAATTGAGAAAAGTACACTAATAAGTTAGAGATGGATAGTAAGAATCAAAACTATAACTAGTCCAACATATTTCAATTAGATGTTATAGTAATATCAAACAAAATCTAAAGAATGACAACATTAATCAAATAACATATTTAAATAAATAAAGTCTTGATGTAAAATATACTTGATCATACATAAAATTTATAGTATATGTATATAACAATATAACATCTCAATGCTATCTAAAGATAAGTTACAGATCAAAACATGTACTACTTAGTGGCTAAGTACTTGTCTTTAGTAGAATCAATAGTTGTAATAATAATTATAATGATAAGTGTTAAATATATTAATATTTTTTTACTATTGTAATAGAATTAAGTATTCATTTAATATATTTTACTTTAAATTATAATATTTTTTAATAAATAAAATAATATATGTGGGGAAAAAAATATTTTGTAATATAATTTTAACATAATTTTTTTTTTTGTGTATAATTAAAAATAAATTTTAAAAAGACCTAGAAATATGAATATGAACAAATATATAAATATATAATTTTATTATATTATATACAAAGTATTTTAAATTTTATTATAATATTTTTTAAAGAAAAAGAATTGTTAAATATAAGTTTAAAAATTATAACTAATAGAAAGTTGATGGATCCATTGTAATTATTATTGTTTTATTACAATTTTATCAAACACTAAATGTGTTATTTGGTGAATTTGATAGAACATAGTATGGTGAACTAATAGAATGATGTGTATTTGGAGAATTAGGCATATAAGGCTCAAATGTGTTTGACTAATCAAATGTTTGAAAAATACTTTTTGAAAATTTTAAACATAAAAAATAAAGATTTATATTATAGAAAGTACATAAGTTATAACAACATAAAATATAGTGAGTCGTAATTTTGTTCAAAGTAATTATTTAGATCACTAGTTTTTCTTGGAATTCATAAAATGTAGCAATAATACTTAGTCTACTAACAAGCACTACTAAGTATTTGAATTGTCAAATCAAATACATTATTACAATAAAACAAAACTAGAAGAACTATCTAAGTCTGGGCTTTACTAGAAATATAGAGTGAAGAGAATTTCATTATTAGATAATGAAAACTCTTTCATTTTCTATATTTCAATTGGATCAACAAGAATTTTAAATACTTGATTCTTGACCTCCTTGTGAGAATATGTTAATCCATCTCCAAATAGATAGAAGAAATGAAGGCCCCTAGTACAATTGACACATATCTTCTCCCACTCAAGCAAAACATTATCTGATCTCAGAAATTCTCTTGTCAACTCCTTCAATAAGTCATTATTGAGTTTCATAATGGTCTTTACTGCTTGTCCTTCTGAACAATCTAGATGATCACCCATATAACAAGAAATAGCTGAGGCGATCTTTCCATGGAGCCTCTCATCCTACAATACAAATAAAAATAATATATTAATATTTCATTTCTTTTTATAACATTTGTTTCCATATTTAAGATTTATATTAAAAAAAGGAAGAGAATTAAAACCTCAAAATCATTTATGTCATCAATTAACCGTAGACACACTCGCATGAGTTGATAGAATCTAGATTTATGAAGGTATATCTTCTCAATATCATCGTCACATGAAATAGGAGATGCTAGTAGTATAGTATGTAACAATATCGGTCCAAATCCTACACTCATTTCAGCACACTTTATGTACTCGTTGTAGGTTGGAAAATATCCTGTTGCTTTCCATCGTGCTTGCTCAAAGCAGGCTTCTGCATAATCTGCCCACTATGATAAAAGGTACATGTTAAATACATTTTATAACTTTATCCTCTTATCTATAGAGTCATTTATTATTAGATATGGTCAAAATGAATTTCAAATATGAACACAAATACTAATATTCTATAAATATTGTCTAAATGTAAAAGTTTCAACCTAGATAAATTAAACATCATTTTGTAAATAAAAATCTTAATGTTTATTTATTAGGTGTTGAGATGTAACTAATGAAAGATTTTAAATCCAAGTTGGTGTTTCGCTACATTTCTAGAATACTCTAGAATGAACCCATTAGAAGGCAGGTAATATAAACATATACTTTGATATTTTGTGTTTATTCTATATTGATCATTTTAATTAAAAAATTCTTACCTTTGTAAGAACTTCATAATGAAACAATAGTTAAGAAATATCTAGTAGCATTAATCTCTTTTTACTAGTTTCATAAGGTTCATTTTCTACAGAGTCTAAATATTTCTATATTTTAATTGATATTATGTATAATTGTTCAAATTTTATAAAAAATATAGTATCTAATATAAAAATTTATTTGATAACTATATTTCTATATAACTTACAAAGTATGTTTAAAAATATACAAAAATGAGTCTTTTAAAAGTATACCTACCGCTTTTGTAAGAAAAGGCATCATGTCGCGCCCTTGTTTTTCAGTAGCATCTTTTGCCAATTCATGAATAGTTTTAGAACAAAATTCAATGCATGTCCTGAGATTGTCGGGAATGTTTTCTATAGTAGAAACATCCCAACCTTTAGAAATGGCTTGTGTAATACACTTGAGTTGCTCAAATGTTGCATAGTCATCAAAAATATCATCATTTATTGTGATAACTGTTGTGATTTTGGCTATAGCAATTCTACTACTAGAATGCTCCAATTCATCTGTTGAACTAACTGCCCAACAAAGATATTCAATTGATCGTTCCCTTGTTGCAAGTAGTTTGGAGATACCAGAATCAACCCACCAACTGCCATGCAAATTAATATTTATAAGAAATATTTCAAAATCAATAAACTTGAGATTATATAAATTTATTAATTTGAAGCCATGTATGTTTAATTATTTCATAAATTCTTGAGATACAATTGCATATCATAAAAAGAATAAAAAATCATCAAACAAAATTACCCTCAAATTTATTTTACTAAACCTAATTGTTTCATTATAAAGATTTATTTTCTATCGTATTCTTCCAATCTCTTATTCCATGTTTCCAAAATTAAGTATCTCATAAAATTAACAAAAGAATATCATCGTATTGTAGGTTGTTAGAGAAATATAGATTAAATACTAAATTAGAACATGAATATTTTAAAATTTTGAAGGTCAATTATATTAATTTCTATAAAGGAAGAAATATATTTTGTGCGTGCATTTCTTTGTTTACTTGAGAAATTACCTTGAGAGGTTTTTCATCTCCAACTTGTACTGAAATTGTAGCATATTGAAGTTCAATTTAGCAAGTTGTAAAATCCTTTTATCTTTCAACCTGAAAATGTTAATTAAAACTTGTAATTGATATATAAAAGATTAAAATAATTTTAATAAAACAACAATATTTTACTTCTACCTCTCATTATCTAATTCATAGATTTCTATAAAATATCGTGCCTCCCATCTACTAAAAGTTCGAGGCCATTTATATGTAAGAGCATACTCCACCTACAAAATAAGAAATAAAAAAGTTTAAAAACTATTTAAATTTTAATATTTCTATATATAAATAACTTTCATAGACAAAATAAAACTATTTAATAGTTAAAAACATAACGATACAATTTATCACCTCTTTCAAAACACTTTTCTTATGTGTGTCTCCAGATTTTTCTAATAATTTCTTAAGATAGGAAGTACTAAACGCTTCAGCCTCCTCCATCACGATTTCTCCAGGAAATGCCACACTAGAAACTCTTAACAGATTGAGCATACTTCTCATCACGTCGTCTTCCTTAACATTATTCTTGGCATTACTGTCGTCGTTTGCTCTGAAGAGGATGAACTGCCCGTTGTCGTCCTTGAAATTCTTCAACACGTCTTCTCACCACACATCATATAACAATGACTAATTAATTGTATTTTCAAATATCTAAATTTAAAACACATGTTAAAATGTATTGATTTATTTAGATACATGCCAAATATTTTAAGGTAGAAATAAATTTCTTATTATTGAAGAATACACTACATCAATGAAAAAGACATACTAGTATAGAATTTGTTTTGAAGATAATAATCTCGAGAATAGAAATAAAGATTAAAAACACCTGTAAAAGAAGTTGCACCACCAGACTAACCAACAGAACATATGAAAAATACCATAAATAATGTTAAAACCCAATCTAACAATTATTTGGTTACCTGCAGAGACATCATATCGATGGAGTCGAAGAAGCCTGAGTCCTAAAGCTGTGGCATTCAAATCCGTTGTAGCGCTCTGGCAACCTAATTCTATCCCCACGCTTCCATTCCAACTTCTGTATTTGTGAATCAACTCATTTTGTTAATGTTTAGTTCAATTATTTTTGAAGTATTAGATAGCAGTCAAAAAGATGAGAGGAGTGACTCTAGATAAAATGTATTAAATAATTAAAATTTCCTTATTCACTTAGAGTGTCAGTTCCAGGTTTTTTTTTCTCTATAGTAATAGCAAATTACATTCTAGATGATAGGAAGTTGGTAAGAGAAAATTTACAGACCTGTAAACATATTCAAGAACTTCTTTTATTTCATCCTTGAAATATTGATCTATTCCGAGGCATAGCAATGCATCAACCATCTCAAGCTGCTCGATTAGATCGCGATCTCCAGTCTGCATTTCTTTTAACAAGATTTGGACTTCTTTGGCTAGTGTTTCAAAATGTTTACGATATTCAGATTCCTGATAAATACACAATCGGCAAAGAAGAAAAGTAGTTCCAAAGAACTGTTTAAACATCACATACTAAAGCTTGATTTCTGAAAGTATTAAATAATCTAAATTAACTTATTTTTCCAGACTTAATTTTTCTATTAATTATTATACCATGTCTAAAGCTATTAGAATGATTGTGGAAAGAAATAGAAATAGAGATAGTTAGTTACCCCATATGGCATCTCCATTGATTGAACAAAAGCATCGTCCCACTGATTGAAAGCACTGGATGGTATGGAAGAAATGTGACCTCCGTTCAAATTAGACATTGTGGAAGCACTTGAAAATAGCCACTCTTCAAATTAAGCTGATATTGTAATGTTTGATGCTTGTCCTCAACTTTACAATTATACTGCTATTTATAGTGCTTTTGAACGCATTGCCTGCTATTGAACAAAATGGCTAGTGATGACGGAAGATCTGCAATATTCCGAAGATGCGTGCAAATATGAAATGTTTTTGTCTAGAGTTCAACGAAACGTGTTTTGGACCAGCCCACTTGTCTCTTTTCCAATCGTCTATTTGGTCCAACTCCAACTTGCGTGTAGTGGAGAGAAAACACAAAAGAGGAAATTAGAATATGACAACACGTCAATTATGGGTGGATGTCCTTTTACAAAGTTGATTGCAATTATGTCCAACATGGAGCAGATCTAGAGAATCATATAAACTATACCTATATGAAAATGCAAACTCCTGATCTCATAATGAATATTCATACGTGTTTTAGAAGACCTTTCTTCCAGCTACAATGAAATATTTTCCTTGCAAGCTTGTGGACCTCACTATCACATAAGGAAGAGAGGGTAGAAAAAACAGTTTTCCCTAGAATCACAAGCAACCAATAAATGAGATGGAAGTTAAATAAACAAAAATGAATTTTTAAGTAAAAAAATGATAATCTAAAGAAGGCTTTCCAACAAAAATTTATAAGTTAATGGGAGATAAGTAATAGTAGTTTGAATAAGCTAATTAAAAAATGATCGAAAGAGAATTAAGATCTTCTAAATAGACATTAATCTTAGAACTTGACACTATTAGAAATTCATGATTAGCATTCTTTAAGTGAGAGGAGGAAAATGAAACATTCAATTGGTGATAATTCTAACTATGTGAGAGATAAAAAGTAGTTTTCAAAGGCTAAGAAGAGTTGCCCTCTTAATCTAGATGTCGACTATATGAACAATCACCATATTAAAAAACAACATGCACTTGATTAAAAGAGAAAAAGAATAAATCCCAAAAAATATAGTAGTAGCAAAATTAAACATTATTAAATTCATTAAATAATTACAAGAATCACACAAAAATGAAGTAGGATGTTAGGATGTCAATTCTAATTGAAAGTTGCATAAAAGGATTTATTTATGAATTCAAGTAATTACATGTGTATGTCTTCAACAAAATAGTATTTCTTTCTCAAGTTTTTTGACATGGTATTCACTCAGTAAGTATTTCTAGAAAATCAACAAAATAGTAGATTTAAAGTTAGTGAGAATATTTGACAAAGTAGGTGTAAAATCTATTCCACAATTATTGGAGAGAAAAATACACTAAAGAGGAGCTAAACGGTCAAAAAAATGAAGTGCTTCTAGTTTAGGATGGTACAAGTAACTAAGGATTAATTATTTTTAAATCTATATTGTTTTTCCTCTCAGTCTATATTCCTAATGAGGTAAGGGCTTCCCTAATGGAGGTGATGTTAAAAATAGGGTATACTTGGGGGGGGGGAGGTGGAATTAGTATTCTACAAACTTTTGTTACCAACTAGATATCATTTATTACTTTGAACCATGCATAAGAAAGTAAACAAGTAATGTTGAACAATAAGAGTAAGCATGCATAAAGAGAACTCATAATTCCATATTTTGTTAACTAGGGAAACCCTAGTGGGGATGATACCCACAAGATTCAATGTACTAATATAAATATTCCTTGTTAGAGGATGGACCCTGTAGGAGTCTATAAACTCATTCAGTACATATGAGTCCCTATTAAGAGACTTTAAATCCTTGTTAGGGGATTCCAACTCTGTTAGGAGTTGTGGTACAATGTGTGCAAGATGAGCTCACTATGCAAACATGCACTTTCAATTACAAATAGAGCTCACTGCCCAAATAAGTAATTTAAGTTCCTTGAATATAGAATTATAGATATTGTACCTTCTTTTTAGTTGATCCCTGACTTCAGCTCTATCTTGGATCACAAAATCAGGTTATCAAAAATTCGCTTTTGCATATGATACAAAACTTTGCATTCAAAACTTTCACATATTACTTCATAATAATCTCACAAGATGTCTTTGCATAAATACCATGCCTTTTCACAAATTGTTGCTTGGTCGGCTAGGACCAAAATAAACTTTTCCAACTTAGAGTAAACATCTAGGATGTCGTCCATAATTGGTCAAGTGGTTATTTTGTAAATAAAATAATTCCTTTACCTTTCATTCTGTTGTTTTGTAAATCTTAATATTGTTGAGAATAAAGGATCTTTGATAGATAAACAATTACAAATATTTGTATATAAATTTTGAATCAAATAAGTAGAATAAATGTAATTATCTTTCACTGTGTTTGTAGCAAGGTTCTTAAATTCTTCCTTCTTTAGCAATGATTACTTTACTAGATCACTGTAAGACAAATAATGTAAATAATAATAGCAATAATATTCAATAATGTTGATCTGATTCTCTAGGTACTTGGAAGTTTGTTATTGATGCTTTCACTACAGTCGGATGAGCACACACATATATATAAAAGAAAGAGACATGACTCCGAAGAGTCATGTCTCTATGTGGCCTAAAGGCCATGTAGGGACATGCCTCTTCAGAGGCATATTTAGTTAACAAGTAATGGTTTCAACAATAGTTTGTATACTGCCCGATAACAACACAATATTAAAACAAAGCCAAGGCATGAGTGTTAAATACCTGACACAGGTAAAGTAACCTTGACTCGGGTGATATGAATAGCACCAAGCATGAGCAATATAAAACCTGATAATAGCATTAGTCGGTGGAAATATGAAACCTGACAATGGCATCAATCACAGGTAATATGAAACCTAATAAGGCAACAATATCTGTTACAAGTAATATGAAACATGACCAATTAAGTTGGTCAATCATCATGCACATTTTCTATCAATTTTATATATGCATAACAAAGATATATGCATATGTATATGTATGCATAAATTAGTATGGATATATGTACATATACATATGTCTCTATGATGCATATCAGATAGTGATGGCATTATATCTCATTAATGTATGACAGATATCAGTGACAGAATACAAATGCTTATATCTTTGAAATATATTTGCAAATAATAACATCATAAAAGATTCAAGTTTTGCTTCTCCTGACGCTAAACATCAACACTCCCTCTTTAGCTAAGGAGAAGTAAGAAAATATTAGTCAGAGTCATCTAATAAGCACTATTGCATGAGCAGTAAATGATCTCTACTTGCACTTAAGCAATGTCTAGAGAAGGCCAAGAATAATCTCTACTTGCACTTAAGCAATGTCTAGAGAGACCCAAAATAATCTCTACTTGCACTATAGCAATGTTTAGAGAAGCCCAAAAATAATCTCTACTTGCACTTAAGCAATGTCTAGAGAAGCTCAAAAATAATCTCTACTTGCACTTAAGCAATGTCTAGAGAAGCCCAAAAAAAAATCTCTACTTGCACTTAAGAAATGTCTAGAGAAGCCCAAAAAATAATATCTACTTGCACTTAAGCAATATCTAGAGAAGCCCAAAAAAATCTATTATTTACAAGATCATCACCTTGTAAATAATTTTTATATAACTGAATATGTCCATGAAAGATCATCACCTTTCATTACATATAAAATAATATTAAGTAACCAGTGAAACAAAACAACTCTTTCATTTCAAAAAAATTCCATTACAAATAATCATACCAAGTCTTTCCTTGAAGTATTTCAATTTCACTTTGGCAAGAGGTTTGGTAAGGATATCAGTCATTTGATCATTTGTACATATATATTCCAATTGAATGACTCCTTGATTAACCATATCTTTGACGTAATGAAATGGAATTTCAATGTGTTTAGAGCGATTGTGAAACATAGGGTTAGAAGAAAGCTTGATACAACTTTGATTATCACAATAAATCATGGTGGGCTTCAAAGTTCTTTTGAAGAGATCTGAGAGAAACTTTTGGAGCCATATTGCTTCTCTAGTACATAAGGAAGATGCAATGTACTTGGCTTCAGTAGAAGTCAAGGCCACAAAAGTTTGTTTCCAACTAGTCCAAGAAATCATACCAGATCCAAGACTAAAACAATATCCTGAAGTGCTCTTGCACTTAATAGATCTTCCAGCCCAATCAGAATCTGAATATCTAGTTAGCTCAAGATTGACTTTGTCATATTTGATTCCCATTCCAATAGTACCCTTCAAATACCTCATTATGTATTTAGTTGCCTGCAAATGTATTTTTCTAGGTGCACACATAAACTGACTCAAGGTATGAGTTGCATAACATATGTCATGACAGGTATTAACCAGGTACATCAGTGATCCAATAATTTGTTTGTAATAAGTAGGATCTACATGTATTCATATTCATTCATATAATCTTCTAGTTTGTGTAGGTATATCTCCATAGGTGTAGCAACCGATTTACATTCCATCATCCCAAACTTGGTTAATATATCAACTGTATATTTTCTCTAATTTAGTATAATATAGTTTTCCAACTGCCAAATTTCTAACCCCAAGAAATAGTGAAGTAACCCTTGATCCTTCATTTCAAATTCAGTAGAGAGATCTTGTTTACATTTTTCTATAAGATGTTCATCAACTGTAATGAGTAAATCATGAAAATATAATACAAAGATAACCATATCATTATCTTTAGTTTTGAAGTATAGATTTGGATTGGCTTCATTTTTGGAAAATCCCAATTTCAATAGATAATTATCTATTCTTTCATACCAGGCTCTGGGAGCCTATTTAAGACCATAAAGTGCTTTCTTCAATTTACAAATGTGAGTCTTGCAATAAAAAATACTAAACCCTTCTGGTTGTTCAACATAAACTTCTTCTTCAATCTTACCATCAAGAAATGTTGTTTTGACATCTATTTTATGTACTTTCCATCCTTTAGAAGTAGCAATAGCTAGGATTGATTTGACTTAAGTATACCTGAAAATAGGGGCAAAAGTCTCATCATAATCAATGCCTTCCTTTTGAGAGAAACCTTGGGCTACAAATCTAGCCTTGTATTTTTCAATACTACCATCTACAACATGTTTAATCTTGAACAACCATTTGAAAGAAACAACAGATATTTTTTTAGGTCTTGGTACAATATCCCATACATCATTTTTCAATATTAAGTTATATTCCTCAATCATGGCTTCCTTCCAAGATTGATGTGAAAGTGCTTCTTTAACATTGGTAGGTTTAGATTTTATGAGTTCAAATAGTAGAACAACATAATAGGATTGATTTCTAGTTCTTTTGCTTTCCTGAATTACATCAGCTAGTTCAACTTCTTCTTATTGGTGTGGTTGACGTTTTCTGATTCTATATGATTAGACATGGAAGAGATGTCAAAAAAATTCTCCCTCTCAATTTCCATAGCTTGATCTTCTTCTGAAATGGATTCATCACTATTTCTAAAAATTTTGAAGGCAATGTTTTATTCAAATATGACATCTTTGCTAATCTCAATTTTCCTTTGTCCAAGAACGTAGATCCTATACCGTTTTGAAGTTTCACTATAACCAATGAATATTCCCTTTTTCTCAGAAGGCTCTAATTTGGTTCTCTTTTCTTTTGGGATGTGAAAGTAGACTAGATATCTAAATATTCTTAGATGACTTAAATCTGTTTTAACACTGGTAAATGCTTCTTTGGAGTGGTGTTTTCCAATATAGAGTGAGGGCAATGATTTTGAATGTAGGCAACTATGTTGGAAGCTTCAGCCCAAAAGGAGTAATGAAAGTTTTGATCATGTAACATGGCCCTGGCTAACTCAATAATAGATTTATTTTTTCTTTCAGTTATTCCATTCTATTGAGGATTATAAGGTACATAAAACTCCCTCTTAATCCCAATAGAAATATAGAAATTTTTAAAAATATCAGATGTGAACTCACCCCCATTGTAAGACCTAAGGGTTTTGATCTTTTGTCCTGATTGATTTTCAACTGGGGCTTTAAACTCTTCAAACTTGGATAAGACCTCAAATGACTCCTTTTGTTTTATAAAATAAATCCATGTTCTCCTAGAGTAGTCATCAATGAAAATTACATAAAATTGACATCCATTAAGAGAGGGAACTGACATAGGACCGCAAAGATCTATATGAATCAATTCAAGTATGTTTTTAGATTTATGAACACTATTGGGAAAGGAGTGTTTAGTATTTTTTCCTAAGGCACACCCTTTACAGATACTTGAATGATCTGATTTAAGATTTGGAAATTCTTTTACAATTTTAATTATAGATGCTAAGGCTCAAAAATTAATGTGACCTAATCTTCTAGGTCAGATTTCAATTGAATTTGTCTTATCTTTACTAAGAGTTAAGTTTAACTTTGGATTTTGGTAATTACAAAGCTTATAAAGACTTCCATCCCTAACCCCAGTGGATATGGCTTTCTTGATAGATGAGTTCTGAGTCCAAGATAGAACTCTATCTCTTTGAAATGCAATTTTGTACCTTTGATCAGCAAGTCTAGAGATGGAGACAAGATTTCTTTTAATTCCCTAGCACATAAAGGACATTCTTGAGCTGAAGAGTGATATTAGAATTCAGTTGAATAGAACAAGTACCAATTCCTTTAATTGGGTGAGAGGAATTGTCTCCAATAGTTACTTCTTCTTATTCATGATCCGAGAGGGTTTCAAACTTATCCTCAAATCTAGAGATATGATGAGAAGCTCCAGTATCTATGATCCAGGTGTTGTGATTAGAACTTAACTCACTTGAGAGAGCTACTATAAATTCATAATTTTCTTTGTCTATTTTTTGATTATTTTCTTCTTTGACTTCTACTAAAGCTGCTTGAATTTTCTATTTTTCAGGACACACATACTAGGAATGACCAAGCTTATCACATTTAAAGCATCTTACTTTGGACCAATCACGATGTTTGTAAAATTTGTGATTTTAATTGTTTTCCTTCTTGCTATGTTTGAAATTTCTTTTCTTATTTGATTTGGAATACAAAGCTTTGGATGTCACCATCTTGATTTGAAATTAAACCTTTGTATGCTAATCTAGACTCCTCTTGAGTGCATTCATTCTTTAGTTGATCAAATTTTGAAAGTTTAGGATGAGAGCTTAAACCTCTTATGAAAGTTTCCCATGATAGTGGAAGTCCTCTAAGGGCAATCATACTTAATTCCTTATTGTCCATTTGACTTTGCATGGTAGCAAGTTGATCCTTTAATTTAGTAATTCTAAGGAAGTAAGAGGTAATGGATTCTCTATTTTTCTTTTTTTATGTAAAGTAGATCTTATTTCAGAGTTAGCAATCTATGTGTATTATTAATTTCAAATGTACTTTGAATAGTGGAGAACATATGAAATGTAGTTTTGAGATTTGTTATAGAAGGAAGTATATGATCTTTTGTTGAATCTATGATTATTTTCATTGCCTTATTATTATGCCTTTTCGATGTTGCTTTCTCAGATTCATTTTAGGCATAGGTAAATTTGTTTTAATGTGATTTTCTAATTCCATCTCTCTTAGAATTTTTAATAACCTTATTTTCCAAGATGAAAAGTTAGAAGCTCCATCTAATCTATCTTCAATTCTTACATGGTTCACCATCTTAATGCTTTAACAAAAACTTTTCTTTCCTTTTAATTTAGACTCAGAAATTTAATATTATGTAATGGTTTTCTCATTAGTGTAGCTCTGATACCTTGTTGAGAATAAAGGATCTCTAATAGATAAACAATTACAAATATTTTTATATAAATTTTGAATCAAATAAGTAGAATGAATGCACTTATCTTGCACTATGTTTGCAGCAAGGTTCTCAAATTCTTCCTTCTTTAGATATGATTACTTTACTAGATCACTATAAGACAAATGATGTAAATAATAATAGCAATGATATTCAATAATGTTGATCTAATTTTGCAGGTACTTGGATGCTTGTTATTGATGCTTTCACTGCAATCAGATGAGCACACACACATATATATAAAAGAAAGAGACATGACTCCAAAGAGTCATGTCTCTACATGGCCTAAAGGGCATATGCACCGAGTTGTGGTGCCAAAAAGGTGACAACAAAATTTTTTTTTCCTATTTTAAACAGCGCGTATGCGCTATAGCATGCACGCACTATAGCGCGTGCGCGCTATAGTGCGTACGCACTTTCTAAAAAATAAAAAGTATGTATGATGGGTTGCAAACCCGCAGCCCATCATTTTCATTACCATTTTCTTTTACTCCTACAGCGAGAAGCGCATACGCGAGTTGAAGACTCAACATTTGCACCACCATTTGCCAAAATGCCTCCTCGTCGACGAAATCCAAGACCACAAGCGCACCCACGACAATGCCATAAGTGATATAAACCTAACTTTGCATTGTTTGATATATTTTTCATATCGTTTTGTAAGTTTTTTATATTCTTTTGTAGGGTTTTTACAAATTTCATTTAGATTTGTTTATTTATTTGAATTTCAATTGATTTTTTTATCAGGAAATGTTCATAATCAACCAGAAAATCCACAAGAACATCAAAACCCTCAAGAACCCCAAAACCAAAACCCTCCTCAAGAAGAACAAATTCCACAACCCAAACCAATTGCAAGACCTCCACCAGGCACACAAGAAAATCTAAGAAATGAAATAGAGAGAGGCAAAACTGAATTAGAAGGAATCATTGCTCGGTTGAAAGAATCCGGACAAACCAATCCAATGGGGGCTCAATTGCATCATCCCTTGAATCCATTAACACTCAGATAGCCTCAGTTAGTGGTCAGTTAGATATTTGGCGGGCTAAGAGGGATGAACAAAAAAGATTTTATGCAAATAAATTGTCATATGAAGATGTTAAAAAAAAGGAAATACCAAAAGGTAGTATATGTGCATTATTTAGAAAACCCGGTGAGCAAAATACTGTTAGAGAGGGTACTAAACGATTCCCCATCCATTGGTGCATACATGATGCTATTAGAAATAATTTTTGGGATAGATGGTGGATGGTTTTTGATGCCCCTCCTTGCAACAATCACGAGGTCCCCATGTATTTTTTGAAGAAATTATATTGTGAGTTTGTCCTTGGGGAGATTCCCAATTATTTTGATATCTTAGACTCCCAAGGTAGAGGTGGTGGGTCATCATTTGAGAGGCCCGGAGCACGTCATGACCCTAATGTAGTTAGGGCACCCGTGGTCCATCCACAGCGTGAGCATGTGATTATTCCTTTAGTTGTGAAGGAACATGTAGAGGCCAGCACTCTAGAGACCATTAATGCTTTGACACATACCCTCATCCATTCCATGAGCCCATTAGTTGAGGGGGAGCCTTCTATACGTCGTGGTCACATGTGCACTTCATGTGGATCCCTATGCACATTTGGCACTCATGTCGGAGATGGTGCAGATGATGGGCTTGTCACCGATCAGTTCCTGAATGAGACATTTGGCATTGACACACAGGTAAATTACTAATTTGATCACATTTCATTCGTATAGTGAATGATTAATTAATTAGGATTTATTGACATTGTTCAAAATTTAGGGTCAAAGTGTTCCTAGGCCTAGCAGTGATCCTCCAGGCCCATTTTTTGTCCCTTCGACGAGTCCTGAGGTATGTATCAATTTAATCATTTTAATTAATACATATATTTATTACATAATCATATTAAGGATTGACCAAAAAAAATATGCATGTGCATCAGTTCTCCATAGGACCCTCAACCTTTACCACAGATGCAGAGCAGAGACATCATACGAGCTTCACACAGGTACAGTTGTTTCATGTTAATTTAATTCATTTGATTATATTTATTCCATGTTTCATGTTAGATATAACGTGTATTGTATGATGTGCAGCTCATGATGTCGGACACACCTCCTCATCTACGACAGTCTGTTGATAGTGGAGTGGCCGCAGCTGTGGCTAGCTCACAGCCACTGACGGAGGTATGAAAGAATTTTCTTCGTTTTAGTTGTTGTTTATAATAGTTAATCTCAAAATTTATAATTTTATTTATAAGTGATTATATTTATTGAATTGTTGTAGGGTCTTGTCATGCCTGATCGTCCACGAGCATTTGAGGTGGACTTATAGAGTGACTAAAAATTTGTTGGCGGTAAGAAAATAATTGATTTTGTGAGTACATATATTTGATTTCAACGTATAATAAATATTGATTCATATCTACTTTCTTTGTATTAGTTGGACCTGGAGAAGAGCCTCAATAAGAGGTCAAGTGAGCATGTCAGGAAGGCCCTGTAATCTCCACTGTCTCCCTCCACACGAAAGCAGAGGACGTCGAGAGACTTGTTTCCTTCCCCTCGTGGGAAGGAAAAGATGTAGTTGAGATATTTGATACATATATATAGAGACTTGTTTCCTTCCCCATGTATATATATAGGCATCTGAGAGACTTATTCGATACACATTTGATGTACATATGACATTCTATATTTGATGTATGACATATTTGATGTATGACATTATTGGTTAATATATGATATGTTTGTTCATATATGACATTATTGGTTATCATAATATATTATGTGTTTGTTAATGTATATGACATTATTGGTTATCATTTTATATTATATGTTTGTTCATGTATGACGTTAAATTAGATATGTTCGTGTATGAAATCTCCCTCTCCCACTCCCTCTCCCACCACCTACTATCTCTCTCTCTCAAGTTCTCTCTCTCCCTCTCTACTCTCTCTCTCTCTCTCCCCCATCCCCTACTCTTACTCTCTCTCTCTCTCCAATCCCCAACTCTCTCTCACACTCTCTCCCATCCCCTACTCTCTCTGACACTCTCTCTCATCCTTTCACTCTATCTCTCTCATCTCGTACTCTCTCTCTCTGTCACCTCCTACTCTCTCTCACACTCTTTCCCATCCTTTCACTCTGTCTCTCCCATCTCGTACTCTCTCTTTGACACCCCCTACTCTCTCTCACACTCTCACACTCTCTCCTATCCCCTACTCTCTCTCTTTCACAGACACACACACACACTCACACTCCCATCCCCCCTCTCTCTTCTCTCCCATCCCCTACTCTCTAGATTTGTCACACGCACTCCCATCCCTCTCTCTCCTTCTCTCCCACTCCCTCTCCCAGGTCACCTACTATTTCTATCTCTCAAGTTCTCTCTCCCTCTCTACTCTCTCTCTCCCATCCCCTACTTTTACTCTCTCTCTCCCATTCCCAACTCTCTCTCACACTCTCTCCCATCCCCTACTCTCTCTCACACTCTCTCCCATCCTTTCACTCTGTCTCTCCCATCTCATACTCTCTCTTTGCCACCCCCTACTCTCTCTCACATTCTCACACTCTCTCCTATCCCCTACTCTCTCTCTTTTACAGACACACACACACACTCACACTACCATCCCCCCTCTCTCTTCTCTCCCATCCCCTAATCTCTAGATTTGTCACACACACTCCCATCCCTCTCTCTCTCCTCCTCTCCCACTCCCTCTCCCAGGTCACGTACTATTTCTCTCTCTTAAGTTCTCTCTCTCCCTCTGTACTCTCTCTCTCCCATCCCCTACTCTTACTCTCTCTCTCCCATTCCCAACTCTCTCTCACACTCTCTCTCATCCCCTACTCTCTCTCACACTCTCTCCCATCCTTTCACTCTGTCTCTCCCATCTCGTACTCTCTCTTTGCCACCCCCTACTCTCTCTCAGACTCTCACACTCTCTCCTATCCCCTACTCTCTCTCTTTCATAGACACACACACACACTCACACTCCCATTCCCCCTCTCTCTTCTCTCCCATCCCCTACTCTCTAGATTTTTCACACGCACTCCCATCCCTCTCTCTCCTCCTCTCCCACTCCCTCTCCCAGGTCACCTACTATTTCTCTCTCTCAAGTTCTCTCTCTCCCTCTCTACTCTCTCTCTCCCATCCCCTACTCTTACTCTCTCTCTCTCCCATTCCCAACTCTCTCTCACACTCTCTCACATCCCCTACTCTCTCTCACACTCTCTCCCATCCTTTCACTCTGTCTCTCCCATCTCATACTCTCTCTTTGCCACCCCCTACTCTCTCTCACACTCTCACACTCTCTCCTATCCCCTACTCTCTCTCTTTCATAGACACACACACACACTCACACTCCCATCCCCCCTCTCTCTTCTCTCCCATCCCCTACTCTCTAGATTTTTCACACGCACTCCCATCCCTCTCTCTCCTCCTCTCCCACTCCCTCTCCCAGGTCACCTACTATTTCTCTCTCTCAAGTTCTCTCTCTCCCTCTCTACTCTCTCTCTCCCATCCCCTACTCTTACTCTCTCTCTCTCCCATTCCCAACTCTCTCTCACACTCTCTCCCATCCCCTACTCTCTCTCACACTCTCTCCCATCCTTTCACTCTGTCTCTCCCATCCCATACTCTCTCTCTCTCTGCTGCCCCCTACTCTCTCTCTCACTCTCTCCCATCCTTTCACTCTATCTCTCCCATCCTTTCACTCTGTCTCTCCCATCTCGTACTCTCTCTCTGCCACCCCCTACTCTCTCTCACACTCTCACACTCTCTCCCATCCCCTACTCTCTCTCTTTCACAGACACACACACTCTTATCCCCCCACTCTCTTCTCTCCTATCCCCTACTCTCTACATCTGTCACGCACACTCCCATCCCCCCTATCTCTCTCCCTCTCCCTCTCCTACTGCCTACTAGATCTCTCTCTCCCTCTCTACTCTCTCTCTCTCTCCCATCCCATCCCTTACTCTCACTCTCTCTCTCCCCCATCCCCTACTCTCTCTCACACTCCCATCCCCTAATCTCACTCTCTCTCTCCCATCCCATACGAGCTCTCTCTGCCACCACCTACTCTCTCTCACACTCTCACACTCTCTCCCATCCCCTACCTTACCTCTCTTACACACATTCCCATTCCCCCTCTCTCTCTCTCCCTCTCCCACTCCCTCTCCCCCATCCTCTACTCTCTCTCTTTCATAGACACGCACTCCCATCCCCCCCTCTCTCTCTCCTCTCCCATCCCCTACTCTCTAGATTTGTCACACACACTCCCATCCCCCCTCTCTCTCCCTCTCCCACTCCCTCTTGCACCACCTACTATCTCTCTCTCTCAAGTACTCTCTTTCCCTCTTTACTTTCTCTCTCCCATCCCCTACTCTCACTCTCACTCTTCCATCCCCTACTCTCTCTCATACTCTCTCTCTCTCTCACCCCCATCCTGTACAAGCTCTCTCTACCACCCCCTACTCTCTCTCAAACTCTCACACTCTCTCCCATCCCCTACTCTATCTCTCTTATACACATTCCCATTCCTCCCCCTCTCTCTCTCACTCCCTCTCCCATTGCCTACTCTCTCCCATCCCCAACTCTATCTCTCTTACACACTTTCATTCCCCCTCTCCCTCTCCCTCCCACTCCCTCTCCCATCGCCTACTATCTTTCTCTCTCTCTCTCCCTCTCTCTCCCATCCCCTACTCTCACTCTCTCTCTTTGCCACCCCTACTCTCTCTCACACTCTCTCCCATCCCCTACTTTCTCTCTTACACACACTTCCATCCCCCCTCTCTCTCCCTCTCCCACTCCCTCTACCATTGCCTAATCTCTTTCTCCTCCATCCACCCTCTCTCTCGCTCTCCCACTCCCTCTGCCATTGCCTACTCTCTTTCTATCCCATCCCCTACTCTCTCTATCTCTCTCTCCCCTCTCTCATTCCCTACTCTCTCTCTTTCACACACACCCATCCCCCCTCTCTCCTCTCCCATCCTCTACTTTTTCTCTCACTCGCTCTCCCTCTCCCACTGCCTACTCTCACTCTCTCTCTCTCTCTCTCTCACTCTCTCCCTCTCTACTCTCTCTCTGCTACCCCCTACCCTCTCTCACATTTTCACACTCTCTCTCTTTCTCTCTTACACACATTTCCATCCCCCCTCTCTCTCTCCCTCTCCCACTCCCTCTCCCATCGCCTACTCTCTCTTCCATCCCCTACTCTCTCTTCCATCCCCTACTCTCTCTCAAGCTACTCTATCTTCCCCCTCTCCCATTCCCTACTCTCTCTCTTTCACACACATGCACTCCCATCCTCCTCTCTCTCGCTATTCCTCTCCCACTTCATCTCCCACCACCTACTCTCTCTCTCCCCCATCCCCTACTCTCAATCTCTCTCTCCCAACTTGTACTCTCTCTCACACTTCCCCTCTCTCCCATCCCCTACTTTCAATCTCTCTCCCCCATCCCATACTCTCTCTTTGCCACCTCTACTCTCTCTCTCTCACTTCCTCTCTCTTGCATCTTGTACTCTCTTTGCCACCCCTACTCTCTCACATTTCCTCTATCTCCTATCCTATACTCTCTCTGCCACCCCTACTCTTTCTCACTTCCTCTCTCCCCTCTCCCATCCCCTACTTTCTCTCTATCTCTCTCACACACACAAATAGCCATTCCCTTGCCCCACCCCCCCAGCTCTCTCGTGGTTTTGATTTGCAATTTAGGTCTCAATAGTGCATGTGCACTATAGCGTGTGCGCACTATAGCTCGTGCGCACTACCTCGAATTCAATAGCATTTTAATAGGGCGTGCGCGTTATAGGGCGCACGCACTATTCAAAGCTTTGCATTAAAACCAAGCCTAAGGCTTGGTTTTGCCTTGGAGATCCAACCCAAAGGTTTGGAGTTTATAAACAGGTCTGAGACGTGTTTTCCAGCAAACATACAAAAAATGATTGATTTTTCTTGTGTGCTCCTCTTCAAGATTCTTCGTGGTTGGGTATCGATAAGATCAGGTTACATAACATTATAGGTCTCTATGTTAGCTATCCAACCATATAATTTATTTTTAATTTGAACTATTTTAAGTCTTTCATCTATAATTTCTTTTGAATGTATGTTCATTTTTTGTCAAAAACCACCATGTACTAATTGGGCTGTAGATTTTAGCTCATTCATCAAATTTTGTAACAACTTAGTTTTTTAGAAACTAGACTCCATTCTACACAGTTTGAAAAAAAGAAGTTTTGATTTTAGATTAGTTTTCAATCATTTCTAGGGGGAGCACACAGATATTTCACATTTTTGGGATGGGTCTAATTTAAAAATTCATTAAAAAAAAAATACACATTATAAAATTACCCGAAAAATTTGGGATAAACTACATAGTGTTAGGTAACTTTTGACCAGAGCGATTAAAGAATTTCAAAAAAAAAGTTAAAATATTAGGGGGGCCACACTTTGTACTATGTTATGTTTTTTTGGAATAAATAGTACCACTTTCTGTGGCCCCCTTTTTTGAGGACCTAAAACTAAACCATTTTGAAAAAAAATTAGTACTTTAGAAACTAGATTCAAAGGACTACGACTTTTGTTTTTGTCATATCTTAAAATTTTGAGCGTAACTATCTTCAAATTCTTGTTGAAGACCACAATTTTCTGATTTCAGGAAAAAGGTGTCCACTTATACCCCCCTTTTGGCACCACAACTTTGTGCACTTACCCTAAAGGTCATGTAGGGACATGTCTCTTTGGAGGCATGTTTAGTTAGCAAGTAATGGTTTCAACAATAATTTGTATACTGCCTGATAACAACACAATATTAAAACAAAGCCAAGGCATGGGTATTAAATACCTAACACAGATAAAGTAACCTTGACTCAGGTGATATGAATAGCACCAATCGTGAGCAATATAAAACCTGACAATAGCATCAGTCGGTGAAAATATGAAACCCAACAATGGCATCAATCGTGGGTAATATGAAACCCAATAAGGCAACAATATTTGTTACAAGTAATATGAAATAGGACCAATTAAGTTGGTCAATCATCGTGCACATTTTCTATTAATATTATATATGCATAACAAAGATATATGCATACGTATATGTTTGCATAAATTAGTATGGATATATGTATGTATACATATTTCTTTGTGATGCATATTAGATAGTGATGGCATTATATGTCATTAATGTATGACATATATCAGTGATAGAATACAAATGCTTATATCTTTGAAATGTATTTGTAAATAATAACATCATAGAAGATTCAAGTTTTGCTTCTCCTAACACTAAACATCAACAAATATCTCTTTTTTGTACTATCTGTACTAATGTTTGAGGTTATACACATCATCATCAATATGTATATTGTTTCCATGTATCTTCTCTCTCAAGAATATCATCATATAAACAAGTTACATATAAAACAATACACTATTGTAAACCATTTTCATACTTAGACAATTTTTTGAGTACCAAAAAGCTAAGTATCTTTATTTTTGAGGTTTTATACAAGCATGTACATCATTTGTTACCATTAATGACAACATTTACAATCTACATACATAAAATTGTCAACAATCCCCCCCTTTGGCATTGATGAAAACAAAGTAGAAAAATTGGCTAAGTATCAAAGACTTTACAAAAATTTACAACATTACTGCACTTACCATCTATTACAAATACTTCATCTTTATTTATTACAGATGCTCCCCCGTTTGATATGACTATAAAATACATAACTTACTTACAATTTTCTCATACAACTTCTCCCCATTTGAAATCAATGACAAAGGTTGGAAAGTCCAAAAAATGTCAAAAATTTCTATGTAACTACTGTAAAAAACTATCAAATTTTCTGTCTCGTTGCCTCAAGCTAATATCATCTTCATACAATCATCAAAATTTTCCTTTAGACTATCCATACCTTTCACCCATGTATCCTTGTCTGTTTCGGTAGTAGTGAGAATTGCACATAAGGCATACGATGCAATGTCAACTACATTAAGGTAAGAATATATAACATTGGAATACGTGTCCTTTTCTTTAACACATTCCTCCAATTGTCTCTCAATGGCTAATAGTTTTAGAGCCATAGATTCTTTGAAATCTAATAATCTTCTCCAAATTTGTTTTTTTTTCAAGTAGTAGTTTTCTAATGTTAGTGTAAACATCGGCAACTTGTGCTTCAAAATCATCAACTTTGCTAGAGGGTTGTTGTAGCTAACTTGTCAAAGCTTCTAGCTCACTCAATTTCCCTTCCATTTTATTATCCAAATATTTATTAAACTTGTGAGATAAAGTAAATTTGATGTATAGTACCTTGCCATCTTGTTGACATCTTCAAAGTTCCTTGATATAGGTGTCAAGACTCAGCAAATCATTCTTTATGTTTTGACAAACAGTACTTAAAGGATTAGCATCATTAGAAATTTGAGCCTTAGACTCTGTAACACTTAACAAATCTATAAATTCATCATAAAAAGATTTTACTACTACTTTGGCTCTCTATTTGGGGTCTGCTTCTATATGTTTGGCTACTAGAGTGCTATGTAATCTATCATTCACCTCGATTAAAATCATTTGTAGACTTTTGACTTTCCTATTCTTTTCAATCAACTTAGTCAAAGATGACATCAAGTAAAATTGATCATCATCATCACCTATAAGGTCAACAAGAGATAGTGGAGTGGATGAGATAGATGCTTCAGTCTCATTTTCCTTTTTCTTATTCTATGTTGTCTTCCTTGTTTTTGTCTCTTCTTCCATCTTCTCTTTTTTATTCCTTTCCTATTCTTTCTTTTCTTCTTCCTACTTCTTCTCCTCAAACAATTTCAGCTTGGTTTCTTCAATCTTTTTCTTTCCTCTTTTAATTTCCTTTTTCCTCTTCAATTAGTTTTAACTGATCTTGAATGTTTTTAGAATGGGACTCGGGCTGCTCACAACTTGCAAAAGGATTATCTTCAATATTAATAGTAATATTTGTTTGATCAATTTTCATTGTATCACCACTTACTGATACTTTCGAAGTTTTCTCTAGAGTGGTAGGTGTTATCATTAGCTCAATCATCATCTTGTTGATGTCTGAAGCTATTTCACTTCTTATGAAATTATTCTCACCTCCTATAAATAGAAATGGCCTCATCTTACTTTGTATGTAAGGTGCTTGATTGTTCATCAATTTCCTGATTTCTTCTTCATCATGGGTAAGTGTAGAATCATGGTGTGCCAAAAGGTGGTGATGTGAAAAAAGTGGAGTTTGAAAATGTTTAAAAGCATTTCAAAATTTTCTTTGGCTTTTTTCCACCCATCCCAATACCAAGGCTAAAATGTTTGGGCTAAGCCTTTTCAGGTATCTAATCCGTAATCGGGTATTTGATTTCATATCAGATACCCGATATGATATTGGGTATCCAATATGAAATTGGATACCCAAAACCTGTGACATAGATTTGAAAAAAAACAAAACTCGAGAGTTATTTTGCATTGCATTTTTTTGAGTTTTATTGTTGTGCTCCATTCAGGTATTGGATTTTTGAATGCGTATCGGGTAAAGGTAATTTTTTTTTGTATTTTTTCTGATTTGAATGAATATTTTTATAAATTAGTTATTTTAAATAGAATTTGTTAAAATTTAAGTTTTTTTAATAGTAACTGTTGAAATTTAGGTTATTTTTAATAGAAATTATGTTTTGCAAATTAATAGGTATGGCTAATCCAAATGATGATACTGAGCTAGGAAACAATGTTCCTTGTAACCCTCCACCAAACAATCTACTACTCCCTCAAAACCATTCACCAAACGATCCCCTACCTCCCCAAAACCCTCCTCAATTTGAAGATTTGAGAATTGAAAATCTTGTCAAACTGAGGGTTTTGTGAATCACATATAACAATATGCTTGCATTGGCTCCCATGCTATACATATTAAACACCATAGTGGATAGTATTAAAACACTTACCAATGAACACAATGATGCTTTTCACTAGTGTGAGGAAATGCATGCCATGTTTGATGATGGGTTGGACTATGATGAGGCTATGGCCTTAAATATAATTAAAGATGATATAGTTAACCTTTTTGCAAACCCAAAAAATGGTAAAAAAGTAGAATGCACAAAGCCAAAATTACCAATTAAATGGTGCACAAATGACACTATGCGTGTGAACTTTTGGGGTCGTTGGTGGATAGTTTTTGAAATCCCTCCACACAACAATTTAGAGGTGTCACTCTATTTCATTAAAAAACTGTATGTTGAGTTTGTGTTGCACCTCAAGGTGAACTATTGGAGCATGAGTCCCAACATGGGTGTAGGAGGAGGAGCTTCTCACAATAGACCTTTTTTCTAGTGGAAGAAAGCTACCACTTGTGTCCCCCCTACTGATGTCTCCCCCCTCCTCTAGTGCAACATCCTAATATCATTACAGATCCTAGCTCTCAGACTTCGAGTCATTGATTGATTGAGTAGCCTATTGATATCCCAGACTAGGTTATTGTTGCCTCCCCATGTTGATGATGTTGGCATGAGTTCATAATTGGCAAGCTCATCACATGTTTGTGTGCCCCATACTTACATAATCTACAAGAATATTCATCTGGGTCCTATAGGTGATCTTTCCAAGTATCAGTTTGTATTTGAGGAGGATATATCAGACATGCATATAGAAGCTACACACCCTCACATGAGAGAGGAGAGGCATGCAGACGCATGGAATCCTTCTATGTCAGTATGTGTACACATTTTTTTGTAATGACATATGCAATTTAAAGTTAATCTTTATAATAGAGTAATTTTAACCCATACTGACTTATATATGTATGTGATCTTCATTCATGTTTAGTTGATAACTAAGGAGGAGCTCAAATAGGTTGATAATGCCACACTCTCAACTATTTCATTTCACCTTGAGATATTTGCAGTACATTATGTTGTGTTCTCATTATTTTTCTATTTGATATTGGAGCATATATGGTTTCTAATCTTTCTTTTCTCTTACAGGTATCACTTGTTAGTAGGGGGCAGAGTACGGGGGGTGAGGCATAACCCATTGACAAGGGAAAGGTAATTGGGTGAATTAAAATTGATTAAATATCGATGCATTCTTGTAAAAATGTTTGTGGTTGTAAAATTTAATTACATTCTCTACTATATAGGGGGTGGCTACTGGTGATGAATCTAGGCAGATTTGGCATCGTGGACCCTCTGGCATTTCCATTCACAATTAGAGCCCCATCATATGTTTAAGTATCATTTATTTTTTATTTCTCTTATTTTCACAAATAAATTCAAAATTGATTTCCATGATACTAAAAACTAGTATTTTGTATCTCATAGGAAACACCTAGTACATAGAAGGTTGGATGCCAAAGTTTTGTATCTTTGATGATGCAACCATTATATCTAGAGGAGGAGTTGACAAAGGTAATTTGTCGTTTGAATTCTTGATTATATGTTATAAATTTAGTATGTTATGAATTATAATATTATAGTTTAAGTTGTAGATTCATCTAACAAACATACTTGAACATATACAGACTACAATCAATGAGGTTCAAGCATTGTTGAGGACATATGAGAGGACTACTAACCAGCATAGGAGGTCAACAAGAGAGGTATTTCTGATGAAAATTTAATACTATAAATCTTTATTAAAAAAGGATCATTATGCATTTGAGTAATTCAGTGTTAGATAAATAGAATCATATAAATTTAGTAGTCTAACTTTGGGTTTTCCTTTTTTGTTTATGTAGGAGGCATCTGATCCACCTAGTGCAGTGAAGAGGCCACATTTTGATCATCTCCCAGTAGTATAGGATAGTATAGCTATCATAGGATGCATCATAAGACATTTTGAGATGGCACATACCATATTGTATACAAAAACATTGATATTATACACATTCTGATGGCATGATCAGCCACATTTTGTATATGGATCTATGTATTTTGATATATATTTGTATAATTTTTCTATGGATACATGAACTTATATATATATATATATATATATTTGTGTAATTTGTCTATGGATACATGTATTTTGATATATATTTTTGTTATTTATGTACACAATGATATACACATTAATTAAGTATAGTATTATTCAATTAATCATGGATCATTTGTATTGTTCATGTTTATGGAATATCATTCATTTTAATCATGTTTGTTATATTCAATTCAAATGAAATAATTTGTAAACAACATTTTAACAACCTTTATTATCAAATTTTGATGCAATTTTTAATTTGAAATGATCTCTTCAATCCCTTAAGATGTCACTATGGTTCTCCCACCCAAATGCACTTAGAGCGCCTTGGATACTCTCTAGCATGGGGTGGCCGCAAACAATGGTGGCTCTCTACAATTGGAAGAAGAGTGTCACTAGCATTCATCTTCCCATATGAAGCTAATGATGTTGAAAATTTGATTCCAAGATCAGTGGTTTCAAAGTTATGTAGTGATGCACCTATGAACAGAGGCACACTACAAGTTTTGGCATCGAGCAAGATCATTGTGCCAAATCTAAATGGAATGTGATCTCTTAAAAATGAGATAGGTTATTGTAGGCCTCAGGATGACTGTCCTATAGAATTTGATGTTTCATCAATAGCCCCCATGAGCTCTGAGCTACAACCCTTAGAAGATTAACCACGAAATGCACTTAAAGCACCTTGGAGACTCTTTGGTACAGGGTTACTGTGAATGGTGGAGACTATCCATAGCTAGAACAAGGGTATCACTAGGGTTCACCCACCAATCAAGAGCTAATGATGTTGATGATTTGATGCCAAGATCAATAGTTTTAAAGTTACGCAGTGATGCACCTATGAACTAAGGCACACTGCAAGTTTTGGCATTGAGCAAGATCGTTGTGCCGAATCCAAAAGGAATGTGATCTCTCAAAATTTAGATAGGTTATTATAGGTATTGGCATGACCATCCTATAACATTTAAATTTTCATCAATAGCCCCCACGAGCTTTAAGTTATGACCCTCAAAAGATCAACCTTGAAACACACTTAGAGCACCTTGGAGACTCTCTAGTACAAGGTGGCCATGAATGATAGAGGCTCTCTGCAGCTAGAAGAAGAGTATCACTAGGGTTCACCAAACCATCTAGATCTAATGGTGTTGATGATTTGATGCCAAAATTAGTGGTTTCAAAGTTACGTGATGATGCAGCTATGAACTAAGGCACATTGCAAGATTTGGCATCGAGCGAGATCATTGTGTTGAATCTAAATGGAATGTGATCTCTTAGAAATGAGATAGGTTATCGTAGGCCTTAGCATGACCATCCTATATTATTTGAAATTTCATTGATAGCCCCCATGAGCTCTGAGTTATGACCCTTGGAAGATTGACCTTAAAATACACTTAGAGCACCTTGGAGACTCTTCAGTACAGGGTGGCCGTGAATGATGGTGGCTCTCTGTGGCTGAAAAAAGGGTGTCACTAGGGTTAGTATTAATTTAAAACATTATTTTTTACCTCACTCAAGTTTTTTGGCATTGGGCATAGTGCAAGTTCAGTGTTAGTATGTATTAAAACCATAATTTTTTAGGTCCCTCCACATAAATTACATTAAGTAAAAACATCTTCATTTCTTACATTAAATCAAAAAGTTTACTTTTTCAATATCTCAAATATTTCATCATTATTACATCAATATACAACTATCAAAAATTGTAGTGTCAAAAATAGTATTGTAAAAAATCATAGTGTCAAAAAACATAGTGTCAAAAATAGTAGTGTCAAAAATCATAGTGTCAAAAATAGAATACATTTTTCTTCATTTTGCTCCTTATTTAGATTTTTACCTTCATCCATGGCTACTCTTCATGATGTACCTACTCTTTATGATGTACCTACTCTTATTGAATGTATCCCTTTCAACCCATTTCATTACAACATATGTCCCTAGGGGTCTTATGACCCTAAAGGACCTATTTGGTTTGATTGAATGGGTCGAAAGGTGTCAAAGGATGACCTATGACCCATTTTGACCAATTACATGACAACACATATCCCTAGGAGTCCTAGGACCCCTAGGGACCTATTTGGTTTGATCGAATGAGTTGAAAGGGGTCATTTGGTAACCTATGACCCCTTTCGACGAAGTTCACCACAACATATGTCCCTAGGTGTCCTATGACCCCTAAGGACCTATTTGGTTTGATCGAATGGGTTAAAAGGGGTCATAGGTCCTTTCAACACATGTCATGACAACATATGTCACTAGGGATCCTAGGACCCCTACAAACCCATTTGGTTTGATCCAATGGATTGAATGGGGTCATAGGATAACGTATGACCCCTTTAACTCATTTGATGACAACATATTTCCCTAAATGTCCTAGAAATCCTAAGGACCTATTTGGTTTGATCAAATGAGTCGAAAGAAGTTGTAGGATAACCTATGACCCCTTTTGATGTATTTCATGACAACACATGTCCCTAGGGGCTAGGACTACTAGGGATCTACTTGGTTTGATTGAATGGGTCGAAAGGGGTCATACGATGACCTATGATCCCTTTCGATGCATATCATCACAACATATGTCCATAGGGGTCCTAGGACACCTAGGGACCTATTTATTTTGATTGAATGTGTCAAAAAGGGTCATACAATAACCTATGACCCCTTTCGATGCATTTTAGCACAACATATGTTTCCAGGGGTCCTAAGACCCCTAAGGCCCTATTTGGTTTGATCGAATGGGTCGAAAGAGGTCATAGGATAACCCATGACCTTTTTTGATGCATTTCAAGACAACATATGTCCTTAGGGGTTCTATGACCCCATTTAATGCATTTCATGACAACACATCTCCCTTAGGTTCCTAGGACCCCTAAGGACCTATTTGGTTTGATCAAATGCATTGAAAGGGGTCATAAGATAACCTATGATCCCTTTCAACGCATTTCATGACAACATATGTCTCTAGGGTCCTAATATCCACAGAAACCTATTTGGTATGATCGAATGGGTCGAAAGGGGTAATAGGATAACCTATAACCCCTTTCAATACATCCCATGACAATATATGTACCCAGGGGTAATAGGAATCATAGGGACCTATTTTGTTTGATTGAATGGCTCAAAAGGGGTCATAGGATAACCTGTGACCCCTTTTGACACATTTCATGAAAACATATGTCTCTAAAGATTCTAGGACCCCTAGGGACCTATTTGGTTTGATCCAATAGGTCAAAGACGCATTTCATGGCAACATATGTTCCTAAGGGTCCTAGGAACACTAGGGACCTATTTGGTTTGATCTAATGGGTCAAAAGGGGTCATAGGATAACCTATGACCCCATTCGATGCATTTCATGACAATGTATGTCTGTAGGGGACATAGGATCACTAAAGACCAATTTTGTTTGTTCAAATGGGTTGAAATTGGTCATAGGATAACCTATGACCCCTTTTCATGCATTTCATGACAACATACGTCCCTAGGGGTCTTAGGGACCTATTTGGTTTGATTGAATGATTCAAAAGGGGTAGCAAGATAAGCTATGAGCCCTTTCGAACCATTTCTTGACAAAATTTTTCCCTAGCGATCCTAGGACCCCTAGGACCCTATCTGGTTTAATCAAATGGGTTGAAAGTTTTTGATGCATTACATGACAACATATGTCCCTAGGCATCTTAGGACTCCTGGAGACCTATTTCATTTGATTGAATGGGTTGAATGGGGTCATAGGACAACCTATGACCCATTTTGATGCATTTCATGACAACATATGTACCTAAGGCTCTTAGAAAGCCCTAGGGACCTATTTAGTTTTCCCGAATGGGTAGAAAGGGGTCATAGGATAACCTATGATGTCTTTTGATGCATTTCATGACAACATATGTCCCTAGGGGTCCTAAAAACCCTAGGGACCTATTTGGGTTGATTGAATGGGTTGAAATGGGTCATAGGATAATCTATGACCCATTTCGATGCATTTCATGACAAGATATGTCCCTAGGGGTCCTATTTGGTTTGATCGAACGGGTCAAAAGAGGTCATTGGATAAACTATGAACCCTTTTGATGCATTTAATGACAACATATTTTCCTAGGGGTCTTAGGACCCCTAGGGACCTATTTGGTTTGATCAAATGGGTCAAAATAGGTCATTGGATAAACTATGACCACTTTTGACAAATTTCATGACAACATATTTGCCTAGGGGTCTTAAGACCCCTACAGACCTATTTGGTTTGATCAAATGGGTTGAAAGGGGTCATTAGATAAACTATGATCACTTTCAATGCATTTCATGACAACATACATCCCTAGGGACTTATTTGGTTTGATTGAATGGTTCAAAATGGGTCATAAGATAACCTATGACCCCTTTCGACACATTTCATGATAACATATGTCTCTAGGGATCCTAAGACCCCTAGGGACCTATTTGGTCTAATTGAATGGGTCAAAAGGGGTCATAAGATAACCTATGACCCTTTTGATCCATTTCATCACAACATATGTCCCTAGGGGTTCTAGGAATACTAGGGACCTATTTTGCTTGATCAAATGTGCAGAAAGTGGTCATAGGATAAGTTATGACCCCTTTTGACACCTTTCATGACAACATATGTCCCTAGGGATCTTAGGACCCCTAGGGAGCTATTTGGTTTGATCAAATGGGTCAAAAGGTGTCATAGGATAAACTATGACCCCTTTTGATGCATTTCACAACATATGTCCCTAGGGGTCCTAGGACCCCTAGAGACCTATTTGGTTTGATTGATTGTGTTGAAAGGGGTCATAGGATAACCTATGACCCCTTTTGATGTATTTCATGACAACATATGTCCCTAGGGGTCTTAGGACCCCTAGTGACCTATTTGGTTTGTTTGAATGGGTCAAAAGGGATCATAGGATAACATATGACCCCTTTCAACACATTTGAAGACACCATATGTCCCTAGGGACCTATTTGGTTTGATCGAATGGGTCAAAAGGGGTCATAGGATAACCTATGATCCCTTTCGATGCATTTCATGACAACATATGTCTCTAGGGGTCCTAGGACCCCTAGGGACCTATTTTGTTTGATCAAGTGTTTCAAAAGGGCTTTCGATGCATTTCATGACAACATATGTCCCTAGGGGTCCTAGCAACCCTAGGGACCTATTTGGTTTGATCAAATGGGTCGAAAGGGGTCATAGGATAACTTATGATGCCTTTCAATGTATTCCATGACAACATATGTCCATAGAGGTCTTAGGACCCTTAGGGACCTATTTGGTTTGATCAAATGCATCAAGAGGGGTCATAGGATAACTTATGACCTATTTTGATGCATTTCCTAACAATATATGTTCCTTGGGGTCCTAGGACCCCCAGGGACCTATTTGGTTTGATCAAATGCATCAAAAGGGGTCATAATATAACCTATGATCCATTTCAACACATTTCATGACAACATATGTTTTAGTTTGATCAAATGGATGCAAAGGCATCATAGGCCCTTTTGATGCATTTCATGAAAACATGTCCCTAGAGATCCTATTTCATTTGGTTGAATGGGTCAAAAGGGGCCATTAGATGACCTATGACCCATTTTGATTCTTTTCATGACAATATATGTCCCTAAGGGTCCTAGGAACCTGAGCAACTTATTTGGTTTCATCAAATAGGTTGAAAGGGGTCATAGGATAATCTATGACCACTTTTGGCACATTTCATGACAACATATGTCCCTAGAGGTCCTAATTGGTATGATCGAACATGTCAAAAGGGGTCATTGGATAAACTATGTCCCATTTTGACACATTTCATGACAACATATGTCCCTAGGGGTCCAAGGACCCTTAAGGACCTATTTGGTTTGATCAATTGTGTCGAAAGGGGTCATATGATAACCTATGTCCCATTTCAATGCATTTCATGAAACCTATTTGATTTGTTTAAATGGATCAAAAGGGGTCATAGGATAACCTATGTTCCATTTTAACATATTTCATGACAATATACATTCTTAGGGACCTATTTGGTTTGATCAAATAGATCAAATGGGATCATAGGATAGTCTATGATCACTTTCGACACATCTCATGACAACATATGTCCCTAGGGGTCCTAAGGACATATTTGGTTTGATCGAATGCATAGAAAGGTGTCATAGAATAACCTATCACCCCTTTTGACACATTTAAAGACAACATATGACTAGGAGTCGTAGCACCCCTAGAGACCTATTTGGTTTGATTGAATGGATCACAAGGTATCATAGGATAACCTATGACCCCTTTCAATGCATTTCAACAAGATATGTCCCTAGGGGTCCTACGACAGCTAGGGACCTATTTGGTTTGATCGATTGGGATGAAAGGTGTCATCAGATAACATATGACCCCTTTTGACACATTTCATGACAACATATGTCCCTAGGGGTCTTTTTTTTATTGGTCGAATGGGTTGAAAAAGGCCACTAGATAACCTATTACCCCTTTCGATGCATTTCATGACAACATATGTATCTAGGGGTCCTCGGACCCCTAGAGACCTATTTGGTTTGATCGAGTGGGTTGAAAGGGGTCATAGGCCCTTTTGATGCATTTCATGACAACACGTCCTTAGGGGTCCTAGGACACCTACGGACCTATTTGGTTTTTTTGAATGGGTCAAAAGGGGTGATAGAATAACTTATGACCACTTTTGATGCATTTCAAGACAACATATGTCCCTAGGTGTGCTAACAACCCTAGGGACCTATTTGGTTTGATCAAATGGGTTCAAAGGGGTCATAGGATAATCTATGACCCATTTTGACACATTTCATGTCAACATATGTCCCTAGACATCCTATGACCCTTATGACCTATTTTCTTTGATCGAATGGATTCAAAGTCCTATGACCCCTTTCGATGCATTTCATGACAACATATGTCCCTATGACCTATTTGGTTTAATCCAATGGGTTGAAAGTAGTCATATAATAATATATGACCCCTTTCAACACATTTCATGTCAATATATGTCCCTAGGATTCCTATGATCCCTTGGGACCTATTTGGTTTGATCGAATGCGTCATAAGGGGTCATAGGTCCTTTTGATGCATTTCATGTCAACATATGTCCCTAGCAGTCCTATGACCCCTAAGGACCTATTTGGTTTGATCAAATGGGTTGAAAAGTGTCAAAGGATAACCTATGACCCCTTTTGATAGATTTCATGAAAACATATATCCTTGTGGGTCCCAAGACCTCTAGGGACCTATTTGGTTTGATCGAAGAAGTCAAAAGGAGTCATTCGATAACCTATGACCCCTTTCGACGCAATTCACCACAACATATGTACCAAGAGGTCCTATGACCCCTAAGGACCTATTTAGTTTGATCGAATGTATCAAAAGGGGTCATAGGATAACCTATGATCCCTTTCGATGTATTTCTTGACAACATATGTCCCTAAGTTTCTTAGGACCCCTAGGGACCTATTTGGTTTGATCCAATGGGTTGAAAGGGGTCATAAGATAACCTATGACCCCTTTAACACATTTGATGAAAAGATATTTCTTTAGGGGTCCTAGAACCCCTAGGGACCTATTTGGTTTGATCAAATGGGTTGAAAGAAGTCATAAGATAACCTATGACCCCTTTAGATGCATTTGATGACACCATATGTCCCTAGGGGCCTAGGACCGCTAGGGATGTATTTGGTTTGATCAAATGGGTTGAAAGGGGTCATACGACAACCTATGACCCCTTTTGATGTATTCCATAACAAAATATGTCCATACGGGTCTTAAGACACCTAGGGACCTATTTATTTTGATCAAATGCATCAAAAGGGTTCATAGGATAACCTATGACCCCTTTCGATGTATTTTAGGACAACATGTCCCTAGTGCAACTCGGACTCCTAATGACCTATTTAGTTTGATCAAATGGGTCAAAAGAGGTCATAGGATAACACATGACCCCTTTCAATGCATTTCAAGACATTATATGTCTTTAAGAGTTTTATGACCCCTTTCAATGCATTTCATGACAACATAAGTCCCTTGGATTCCTAGGACACCTAGGGACCTATTTGGTTTGATTAAATGCATTGAAAGGGATCATAGGATAGCCTATGATCCCTTTTGACACATTTCATAACAACATATGTCCCTAGGGGTCCTAGCACCCATAGGAACCTATTTGGTATGATCAAATGGGTTGAAAGGGGTGATAGGATAACCTATGACCCCTTTTGATATATTTCATAACAATATACATACCTAGGGATCCTATAAACCCTAGGGACCTATTTCATTTGATCAAATGGGTCAAAAAGGGTCATAAGATAACCTATGACCCCTTTCAATGCATTTCATGACAACATATGTCCCTAGGGGTCCTAGGACCCCTAGGGACCTATTTGGTTTGATCCAATGCATCAAAAGGGGTCATAGGATAACCTATGACCCCTTTCGATGCATTTCATGACAACATATATCCCTAGGGTTCCTAAGAACACTAGGGACCTATTTGGTTTTATCTAATTAGTCAAAACGAGTCATAGGATAACCTATGACCTTTATCGACACATTTTATGACACTATTACGTTTCCACTTGTTTTTCTACCTAAATTTTTGAACAATGTAAATATTGGCCTATGAATGTGAAAATTGTTTACCTTATTTGGTTGAAATTTCAACCAAATTATGGTTTCCCAATTCGGTCAAAATTTCTACCAAATTAGGTTTAATAATATTGATGGGTAAAACAAAGAAAATCGACCAAAGAAAAAATGGTTTTAATTTTGGTGCCACATTTATGCATGTTTGTTTGCTAAGCTGATCACTGGAACCATCACTTCTCATCCCAACCAGTGCAGATTGGCTCCCCACATGGTTTCCTTCATCACTCTTCAAAGAAATTCTGAACTTTCTTGAAACAAGGTATGCATTTAATGGTATATTTTCAGCATCCTTAATTGCTTTAAGTGATGTTATATATTGTTATTACCATACATGCAAAAATGCAAAAGTAGCACGAGAAGCAAGCCTAATGCAATAGAGTTGTCTGCAACTCTTAAAAATTTCAATAGCAATATTTCTCTTAGATACATATATTTATATATACACTCAATTGGTTGAGCCACTCCATAATCTCAAGGTCTCGCCTTTCAATAGCTTCATACTCAGTTCATAAATATTAGTCTAATCATTCTTGCTAAAGAGATGGAATCTGACAAGACCATGTTTTGGTTGATGATGGGTCTCATGTCCCTTCAAACTAGAACTCTACTCTATTGGAATTATAGATGGATTAATTGAGAGGGGGGGTGAATCAGTTACCAAAAAAAAAAATCCAAATCCCTGTGATGTCTTAAATAACTAGTTACTACTGTCACTCAGTAAGCATTCACAAAAAATTTGTAACTTAGTAGATTAGCTCATTACTAATCTTTAAGCATTCACAACTATTAACATGCATGCAAAAGTAAATAACATGAACACAAAATACACTAGATTTAATGTCGAAACCCAATATGGGAAAAACCACCAAGTAACTAGCTACAAATTTTCACTCTTTTGAAGTGAGCCCTATTATGAGCCAACCCAGTTAAAGGTTACAAAACACACTGTTAGGTGTGACCATATTAGAGGATTTAATCACCCTATTAAGAGTGGCCTTGCTAGAGGTCTTTAGAATAGTTCAACTAAATTGTCCACCTTGTTAGATGATTTACAAAATGGCTGCTAAACCAACTTTGTTAAGAGATTTTGGAGTCACCACTTCAATGGTTAGAAAGTAACAATGAATTGACTTGAATACTTGATGCAACTAAATTTTTTTATTACAAATCTCTATTCTACACAAATAGACCCTTTTTGATCAAATATAGCTTTGCTACTCCTCAATGATCTCTGATCATCCTTCAAAATTCACTCTCCCAATAATTAGTCCTTCTTCACATTCACATCACATCAAATCCATCATACACTTAGAATTCGTAACTTGATCTCTTATATATACCATTTAGATTATCAAGTCAACACATTCACAAGTTACATTTACCAATAAACCATACATTAGTTGGCTATAAGTATTACATTAAAAAAATAAACTTTATTTCCCAAAATAATAAAATCCTTCATTGGCCAACCCTGCTTGATAAACACTATTCTAGAAATAGTTTCCTGAGTTAACCATTTCAACTTGGTTAACATTGCAAATTTTGTGAAATCCTTTGGCTACTGAGTGAACTCGATAAGAGTTGAACTTCCTTCAGTAATCATGAGAGCTCAGTAAGAACTGTTCTTTGCCATATTTTCCTTTGATGACTGAGTGAGCTTTGTAGACATTGAATTTCCTTTGTTAACCTTGAAAGCTTGGTGACAACTATCTACACAAGGTAAAATCTGAGAACTCTTAGTAGACGCTATAAATTTTCTTGCAAACCTTCTAAGCTCGATAGACTCTATCTTTTTCCTTGCTGACCAACTGAGCTTAGTAGACTCTAGAAGATAACTGATATGACATTTGTGTAATATCAAAGACAATACACAATTGAATAATTGTATCCAACAATCTCCCTCTTTGGCATTGATGTCAACACAACTTGTCATAGAAAAATGAAAATTTAAAAATAAGTCTTTTTTGTCAGAATGCTACTCCCATTTTCACTTCATTCCACAAGACTCCTCAAATATAGTAATCTCCCTCTTTCATAGTAATATCTCCCTCATGTATACACTCATTTTTTCTTGCAAATTTCAAAAAGATATGACAGTAAACTCTCCCTCTTTGACAACACATGCTAAAGACAACAAAACTCAAATGAAATTCAATGTACCTTAAGTATTGATTCATATGCAATGTCTTCATTTCTTTGTTGCATTAACTGATAGATCTTCAATTCTGTTCCTATTGATGCATCACTAAAACTATATTTTAGTGAACTTCAGATAAGGGAATGACCCCTAACATACCTCTTAGATACAAGAATACATCCTTAGGTAAAGGCTTTGTGAATATGTCAGCAATTTGTTCTTTTGTATGGACATATTCCAATCTGATCTCCTTATCTTGCACCAATTCTCTGGCAAAGTGATACTTTATAGAAATATTCTTGGTTTTTTAATGCATCACTAGATTTTTGGATGTGTTAATTGCACTTGTATTATCACAAAGCATAACAATAGGTTCTTTGATTTCTTCCTTCATACCTTCCAATAACTGTTTGAACCAAACAATCTTTGAATAGTTTACTGCTACTGCAACATATTCTGCCTCTGATGTGGACTGGGATGTACAATTTTGTGTTTTTCTTGTCCAAGAAACCAACCTCTTTCCAAGAATGAAAGCTCCTCCACTTGTACTCTTTCTGTCATCAACAATTCTTGCCCAATTTGCATCAGTAAACACTTTTAAATTCAGATTTCCTTCAAGTTTATATCATAATCCATAATCTTTAGTTCCTTTCAAATATCTCATGATCCTTTTGATTGCCATCATGTGATTTTCTTTTGGTTTTTCTGAGAATCTTGCTACAATACCTACTACAAGGGCAATGTCTGGTCTTGTGTGCACTACATACTACAACTTTCCAATCATAGATCTACACAATGTCTAATCCACTTCTTTTGATTTATCATCCTTGGTAAGTTTCAATCCAGTACACATAGGAGTCCCAACTAGTTTGCAGTCTTCCATACCAAAATTTTTTAGTATCTTCTTGATGTATTTAGATTGAGTGATATAAATGCCATTCTTATTCTACTGAATTTGAAGACCAACAAAGAATTTGATCTCACCAAATATTGACATTTCAAATTCCTTGTTCATTTACTCTGAAAATTCTTTGCTAAGATCATCATTTCCTATGAACAAAGTATCATCCACAATTCTTTGCAAAGATCATCATTTCCTATGAACAAAGTATCATCCACAAATATTTCTGTCAAAAAAAAATTATTATCTAGTCCTTCCTTGATATACAAGCTACTATTATCATTAGTTCTTTGAAAATGAATTTGGATAAGATAGTTATGCAATCTTTCATACCATGCTCTAGGGGCTTGTTGTAGACCATACAATGCTTTATGTAATTTATAGACCATGTCCTTTTTGTCTAGATCAACAAAACCTTCAAGCTATTCAATGTAAACCTCTTCATCCAGTATACCATTAAGAAATGTTGACTTGACATCCATCTGATAAAATTTGAATCATTTGTATGTAGCATATGCAAGTAAGGTTCTGACACCTTCCAATCTTGCAATAGGAGAAAAAGTCTCTCCATAGTCTACACCTTCTTCTTGAGAGTATCTTTTGCATACCAGTCTAGCTTTGTTCCTTGACACCTTGCCATCTTCATTGAACTTGTTTCTGAATACCCATTTAGTTCCAATGACATTTTTGTCTTTAGGCCTGGGTACAAGAGTCCATGTCTCATTTTTCTCTATCTTCTCTATTTCTTCATTCGTAGCCTCAATCCAACTTTCATTTTCTAATGCATCTTTGACATTTCTAGGTTCAAAATCAGCAAGTAAACAAGTTCCTTTCAACTTACTTCTTGTCATAGTTCCTTCAGATTCATCTCCAATGATCAAATATGGTGCATGATGTCTCTTGACATATTTGGCTAGCATAGGCTCCTTGCCTTTTGAATGACTTGTATTGTTATCTTCTTGTGTTTCAACTTTTGGTTTTGGTTGCTCGGGCTTGGTAGCTATTGATTCAATAGCTTCTGTTTGTAGCTCAGGTCCTTTAGACTCGATAAGCATTAGCTTGATTTGAACTTCCTACAACTCAGTTATAGAAGACTCTGGAGTAGAAGATTTTTGATTGACAAATGTACCTGGCATTGTATCAGATTCAATAAAAACAAATCTCTTGTAGTCTTCTAGTTCCCTTTTTCTTTCTTCTTTAGTTTTTTCTAGAAACTCATCAACTTTCACATGTACACTTTATATGACTTTGTGACTAGACAAATTCAAACATCTATATGCTTTATATTTGCAAGAATATCCCAAAAATATTCCTTCATCACCCTTCACATCAAATTTACGTTTTCTAGACTCTTTCAATATGTAACATTTGCTTCCAAATACTTTTAGGTAACTTACATAGGGTTTGTAGACATACCATAACTCATAGGGGGTTTTGAATGAGTCCTTCTTTAGTTGTACTTGGTTCAAGGTATGAACTGCATTGTTGATAGCTTCCTTCCAATATTTGATAGGAATGCTCTTTTCAATCATTAAGGTTCTTGCATAGTCCATGATAGATCTATTCCTTCTTTTAGCTATTCCATTTTGCTTAGGAGTTCTAGATGCTGAAACCTACCTTTTGATTACCCTTTCAATGCAAAAATTATTGAACTCATGTGAAATGAATTCACCACCTCTGTCTGACCTCAATCATTTTAGTCTTTTTCTTGTTTCCTTCTCTACTTTGGCCAAATACCATTTAAACTTCTCAAATGCTTCTAATTTCTCTCTTAGGTACATGCCAGTCATCATTCTTGAGTAATCATCAACAAAAAGAATGAAGAAATTTTCACTAGTATAACTTTCAATTCCAATAGGTCCACACAAATTAGTATGCACAATTTCTAAAACTCCTTTAGACTGATAGTTTTGACTTTTAAAGCTAGTCTTTCCCATTTTTCCAATTTGACAATTCTTACATATACCAACCTTAGGTTTCTTTATACTAGAAATGCCTCTTACTTTCTTGAATTTACTTATTTTCAGAAAGTTATCAAAGTTAACATGAAACAATCTCCTATGCCATGACCAACTTTCTTCAACTTGAGCAATGAAGCATGAACATTCACCAAGTTCAAGATAGAACAAGTTACCTTTTGTTTGAGTGCCTGATCCAATCAACTTTCCTTTGCCATCCAGAAATCTTACTTTTCCATGCATGAATTCCGCTTTGAATGCATTATTGAGTAGTTGTGCCACACTTAACAAATTGTGTTTTAGTCCTTCTACCCAATAAGCATTATCACATACAAGTTCTTTGGTTAGTTAGATTCTTCCTATTCCTTTTATGCAACAAGGTTCATTATTACCAAATCTCACACTACCAACACCATAGTCTTCAAAATGCTCAAACTTAGTTTAATCACCAGTCATGTGATGAGAACAACCACTATCTATAATCCATGTGTCATTTTTTCTCACATGAGAAATAACTGCCATTTTCTCATCATTATCAAACTTATCCTTTATAGCAATGTAAAAAATTTCATCTTCTTCCTCATCATCAGAATCATTAGAATCCTTAGGCATGAAACATTTTTTCTTACCTTTTTCCTTGAATGATTTGAAGTCTTTCTTTCCATTGCACTTGTGACCTTTCTTCTCATCCTTGTTTTGCTTGTCTGGGCACCTAGCAGAAAAATGTCCAATTTCTTCACACAAAAAATAGATTAGAGGAACCTTACCTTTCTATTTCCCTTTGCCTCTTGAATATTTCCTTGCTAGCAGAGCTTCAACCACCTCAAGATCACTATTTGAACTCTGTTCTAATTCTTCATCACTATCTGACTGAGAATCCTTTATCTTCTTACCTTTCTCCTTGAGTGAAATCTTGGCTTCAAATGTTGATTTAATGTTCTTGGCAGTTAGAACATAATTATCATAGTTATCTAGCTCAAATACAGTCAATCTTCCAAAAATGGCCTCTAAATTTATCTTATGATTTGCTTCACATCTTCTTTCTTGAATTGCAGAAACTCTGATTGCATAAATGGGAAGTAATGTTCTAAGAACTTTACTTATAACTATTTCCTCCTTGATATCTCCTCCAGATGCTTTGATTGCACTAACACTTGCTTTAACTCTTTCAACATATTTTGCAATGTTCTCATCTTCTCTCATCCTCATTTGATCAAATTGACCTCTCAAACTTTTTTCTTTGGCTCTTCTCACATTATCATCACCTCCATAGATATCTTTCAGCGTGTTCCACATTTCAAATTTAGTTTTGCAATCCTTGATATCATCAAATTCTTCATAACTTAGGGTAGATTCAATATCTATCATCATGTTGTTGTGAGTCTTCTTTTCAGCAATATCATTGATAGATAATGTGCCAGTAGGTTCAACATGTTTTTCATCAAGATACTTCATCCATGTGTCACCAATAGAAGCTAGATGAAGTCTCATCAATCCCTAACAAGCTGAGAAGTTGTCCCTGTTAAGTCTTGAAATTTCTCTATTGTAAGACATCTTGATCTTTAGCTTAGATCATTGAAATCTTTTCCTAGAAGCACCAAAAGATCTAGTACCAATTATTGAAATTATAGATGGAGTAACTGAGAGGGGGGTGAATTAGTTACCACAAAAACAAATCCGAACCCCTGTAATGTCTTAACTAACTAGTTACTGTTGTCACTCAATAAACATTCACAAAAATGTTGTAACTCAGTAGATTAGCTTGTTACTGATATTTAAGCATTCATAGTTATTAACATGCATGCAAAAGAAAATAACATGAACAAAAAAGACACCAGATTTAATGTGGAAACCCAATATGGGAAAAACCACCAAGTAACTAGCTACCAATTTTCACTCTTCTAAAGTGACCCCTGTTAGGAGCCAACCTTGTTAAAGGTTACAAAACACACTATTAGGGGTGACCCTGTTAGAGGATTTAATCACCCTATTAAGAGTGGCCTTGCTAGAGGTCTTTAGAACAATTCAACTAAACTGTCCACCTTGTTAGAGGATTTACAAAATGGCTGCTAAACCAACTTTGTTAAGAGATTTTGGAGTCACTACTATAATGGTTAGAAAGTAACAATGAATTGACCTGAATAAGATGCAACTGAATTTGCTGATTACAAATCTCTATTCTAAACCAATAGATCCTCCTTGATCAAATATAGCTTTGCTGCTCTTCAATGATCTCTGATCATCCTTCAAAATTCACTCTCCCAATAATCAGTCCTTCACATTCACATCACATCAAATCCATCACACACTTAGAATTCACAACTTGACCTCTTATATATACTATTCAGATTATCAAGTTGGCACATTCATAAGTTACATTTACCAATAAACCATACATCAGTGGGCTGTAAGTATAACATTAAACAAATAAACTTTATTTCCCAAAACAATGAAATCTTTCATTGGCCTACCCTGCTTAGTAAACACTGCTCTATAAATAATTTCTTGAGTTAACCATCCCAACTTGATTAACACTGCAAATTCTATGAAATCCTTTGGCTGCCGAGTGAAGTCGGTAAGAACTGAACTTCCTTTGTTGATCGTGAGAGCTCAGTAAGAACTATTCTCTGTCATATTTTCCTTTGATGACCAAGTGAGCTCAGTAGACATTGAATTTTCTTTGTTAACCTTGAAAGCTTGGTAACAACTATCTGCACAAGGTAAAATATGAGAACGCTCAATAGACACTATAAATCTTCTTCCAAACCTTCTAAGCTTGTTAGACTCTATCTTTTTCCTTGTTGACCAACTGAGCTTGGAAGACTTTGACAGATAACTGATATGACATTTGTGTAACATCAAAGACAACACACAATTGAACAATTGTATCCAACATACTCAACCTCCTTAGAGATCTTTATAGTCTATTGTAGAGATTCCCAAGTAGAATAGTCTATTATTGATGTGGAACAATTAGTATAACTTTTAGAAATAGTGAAAATTATATAACTCCTTGGATGATTTCAAAATATCTCCCCTGTGAAGAAAAGATATCCACATAGACAAGCAAACCAAATATGATGGCATGGATGAAATGTTCATGAATCATTTTGAACTAAAAGATGTTTATTTCACTAAATTAATAGTGCCTAGGGTGTGGCAACAAAATACTTTCAAAGTGAATTGAAGCAACAAAATACTATTGCAATCCTGATGCAGTGATCTTGGAAACATTGGACAGAAAAACATTGACATTATTCATTCCAAGTTCAGAGGTAGTGTAGTCAATCATGGATTCTAGTGAGGTTATACTCAGTTGAAGGAGCTAGGAAATCTTGTGAGATACACCATCAACTATTAACAGAAAGGAAAATTCTATGAGAAATCTTGTGAGATACACCATCAACCATTAATAGAAAGGAAAATTCTATGAGAAATCTTGTGAGATACACCATCAACCATTAAAAAATTCTAGGTTCTTTTCTTGGATTTTTTCTCTATCAAACTAGTGTAAAAAGACCTAATTTTATTTTCTCTTATGCTAAAACTTTTATTGTAATAATAAAATCAGTGGATAGTTCTCCTCTCAAGATGAATACATATATATTTTTTAGTTTTAGATTGAGCCACAATATTTTTGCGTGAAACTCATTAGCTTCCTATGCACCTAATGCCAAATTTAATGTATTTCTTCTTTGTCCAACAATATTGAGTTGCACTTTCCAGATACATCTTAGATCTCATTCTTTGCAGTATAGGAATTAAGGTGTTAATATGGTAGAACCTAGAGCTTAGCCTTGAGATGATGCCATTATTAGTTTTTTTAATATTGATCACATTTTTTTTTTAAATTCTTGTGTAACATCTTTGCTACCTTCAAAAATTATCTATTGAATCCATATTTCACATGGATTGGAGCTCTTTCTCAAGCTTGAAAAAAATCAAACAATACTTCTATAAGCCTACCATCTAGTGTTTTAAACTCTCAGCTAGCGGTATCATAGAAAGAAAACCAATATTTCAAAATGACTCCCTTTCATTTTCATTGGTCTCTCCACAACTTTGTTGGAGCTCTTAACCTTGGAATGTTGAGAGTAAAACTATTTATTATTTACCTTATGATGATGTTTTTCTTGTTGATTATGTTTGTTTAAAGAGATGTTGTGTTGTTTTGTCTTAGTTTCATACTTGAAAACAACCTATGAAATTTTTTAGGAAATGTAAGGGAAATTTGATGTTTATTTGTTTCATTTTCGTAATAATTATGCCTAAAGAAATTTGATGTTTATTTGTTTCAATCTAGTTAATGGTGAAGGTATCTCATAAGACAAAAATTATACAAAAAACCATTCAATATTAAACAACAGAGTGTTCAACGTTGTTCTTGTATAGATAATGATACCATATTATAAAGTTGAGACAATAAATAAAAATATTACTCTTCATCCTCAGTATTCTAGATCTTTTGAATTTGAAATAATTTTCCTTTGTAATGCCTCCTAGATTCAATTCTCCATCATTATGCATGGATGTTATTTTGAATGGATTGAGCTACACTAAATAAACCTCACTTATTATAATTGAAATGATAGGCATTAAATAGGAAAATGATGAGCTCTCTAATTCATGGATGGCTAATACCTCAAAAATGCTTTCACAACTTATTATATAGAATTGAATAATCTATAGATCTCTCATGTAGTAGGCATGATGACCTAATAAAAGTAAAACCTACCTCCCAACTCCATTCCACATATTTACTATTTATATCTATGGTGTTGTTGAGTTCCATCTTCATAGCATTTTGCACTGCTATTTTCTCTCGAAGCATTTCCAACTTCTCTCTCTTTGCAACCTATGAAAATTGCCATACAAAGAACATTTTTTATTGACTTGGAGAACTATGGCCTAATGTAGCTACTAGTTATTTCTATTGGTTCCAAGAGCCATAAATTTTTGAAAAGGTAATAATGAAATTTTAGTAGTGAAAATTGCTTGAAATTATTCTATCTATATCTTCATCTATATTGTTCTCGTAAGTATTCAATGTCCTCTACCAGTATAGGATTGTCAATAAGATAATGTGATTATATTCAAATATAAGATTATATCATATATTTAAATCTTAAAATTAATACTTATTCTACCTGTTATAACAATGAATTTTCATCCAACAAGTAATTAATAGCATGACTTACATAAAACTGTAAACAAGCTTAGTTGAGAGACTTGACCATAACTATATGACATTAATAGCTTAACATATTCTAAATCCTCTATAAAACTGAGTGTCGTGGAAACATAGAAATTTTTTTGAATGCAAAAACTACTAGTAGGAAACACATCTTTGCTCCTTATACCTTACTTAAATTATTTGCTTTTGTTTTTTGAAAAAGGCTCAAGAGCTCTATATTAGTCTATGTAGATTTAATAAAAACTAAGACAAATCATGAAGAAAAAAAGTTGGAAAGCTATCCATTAGGCAAAACAAAGAGTATATCCCTATAGAGAAATATCATCTTTGATTATAAAAGGAACTAAATCTTTGAGTATCTATCCTGAAATGTGTGTAGCCAAGAGATTAATAATATTGAAAATACCAGCATTGTCAACAAATGTCATTAGTGTACCTTAATGTAAGTGTTAAAGTATGTTCTTTTGTAAACATTCATTAGAATAGAAAGAGAAAATGAAAATGGACTAAAGTGTCATCTTATATTGCAAGTAATTATGTTTTTAAATAAATTTATGGAAACTAAATAACAAAGGAAAGGGTATTATACAATGGCCCTTCTAAAATTGAAACTTCATTAATTTTTGTCTTTTTAAATCCTATTTCTTATGTTTTCATTACAGATGTTTGACAAGTTTTAGTTTTCATTGTAGACATTTGATAGGTTTCAAGTTTCCATTGCAGACAATTGAAAGGTTTTGAGTTGTCATCGCTAAGTGGTAGAAATCTACAACTTTTCTTGTCACATAATGTATTTGGCAAGGTGATGTAAGTAAGAGTAGTATAGAAACACAAGAATAACCAAATATCCTTCCTAAGACCTACTCAAGCTTAGAGTAAATTTGAAATGGTCTACTAATCCCACTCACCAACTTTACACCCTCAACTCACCCTATCTTCCAAGTAGTTTAGAGAATCCACTCAACAACAATCACTCTTACACCTCTCTTCACCTAAATCCGTCAAGATCTTGAGTCACCATACACCCTTTCAACTCATTCTCTATCCTTCTACAAGGTTTCTTTTCCAACTAACTGGTTTAGCTCTTCTCAATATTCCAATTCCAAAAGTTGCAATAAGAGACCTAAAAGGGGCTTAATCCTTATAGCCCTATTTTTCCCAAAATACTAATAAACTCCATAAAATTTTATACAAACACCCAAAATAATTTTAGAATCTCTTAATATATAAAAATTATTTCTAAATCTCAAATATGGGTTTAAGATCTCAACTTTCAAGCCTTCTCCTAACGAGCCCTAGTTTCTAGGCTTTTAGGTTAAAAGTTGTTGCTTGGCCTTCTAGGTCTATAAATAAGAACCCCATGAGGATTTTCCTTTTGATAATTCATTTGAACCATTAATTCTTCCTTCCCATCAAATCTCCACCTTCCATCATTCTCACAGAGGTCTCTATGTCTATTATTTAGACTGTCAGCTCGTGACCAGTAGGGAATACAGTGACAAGAGTTATTTTTTGGTCTCTATACCATCAAAGAATCATAAAACCAATCCCATAGGAGGATTACATGCATCAATATTCTTTAGTTTATCAAGCATCAAGAGTTCTCCTTGTTAGAGAAGGGAGAAACACAATTTTTACCTTCATAACCCTATCACAGTCTAGGGTAAACAACAAGCATGGTAAGAATTTAAAAAATTAAAAATATCCTCTCTTATTCGACCCACACCATATTTTAAATGTAAAAGAAACTTTCTAAACTAGTGGAAGATACTTACAGTTGTTATCTACCAAAATTAGAAATAAAAATGTTGACAGTATATAGGCTATTGTCCAAAAAAACTTTCTATTATTCATTTTAAGATTCGTACATGGAGTTGTTAATCCTTTCAAAGTGGGAGATGAAAATATATTTAAATGATCCCCATGCCTTTTCAACTTCAAATACCTTCAATCTTATCAAATAAAAATTCTAGCTATTGAGCTTCCCTAATTTTCTAAAAGTTGCAAAAAGTTGCATGACAACTTTTTTTAGCAATTTTGCAAATTTTTACATTTTTTTCAAAAACATGACATAAGAACTTTACTAAGACCATGAAACTATACTAAAATATAAATGAAGTTTATGCAACATAAAATTGATGATTTTTGGTCAACTTTGATATTTGACCACCCTTTGACTTTGGAAGAAACCTTAGAAATTATGCAATCTAGAAGTCAAAAATGCACAAAACAAAAATCTAAACTAACTTGTGTCATCTTGGAAACTTATTTATCTTCACACCCTTCACCTCAATGTCTGGCTACCTTCATCAAGACCTAGGGCTCGTACACCACAAGGGTTTCATCAAATAGATAAATAATTTTTTTCAAAGCGTGTATTTGGTAAGGATTTCATCAAAATGATATTATGCCATTTATAATTGGTTGTCTGGTTAATAGTTGCACAATAATTGCACAAAATCCAACTTAGTGTTATGCATGAAGCCTCTATCATATCACTATCCACTCACTTCAAAGATATTCAAGTTACGCATTTTTGGATGTTCCTTCATTGGTAGTGATATAGTCATGTTTAGTTAAATATATTCTCTATATAGACAGAGAATACAGTTTGGTAGTTATATAATGTTCATTTTTTGGTAGTTATTAAAAAAATGATTATGATATAAATACATTTTGGTAGTTATATAATGTTCTTTCATTGGTAGTAATATAAATGCATTTAGTTATATTTTTTTTTTTGGTGCATATCAGGACATGTGGCATCTATTGTCTAGCTGTTGTTAAAGACTGGTTTTTCTAGTTGCCTAGAATATAGTGTTAGCTGTTCTTGACCTTGAGGAGAATCATCCACCAGTGCTAGTTTCAAAACATGGATCAACCTTTCATTATGTCTATTTATACTAACCATAGGGACCTAACAAAGATACATTTGTCTTGAGGGGGTTTAACATTGCACTTACCTTAGGCAACTAATTTATTCCAAGGTACTAGACTTAGATTTAATACTCAAGTCTGACAAGAGCTCATAACGAGGCATTAAATATTCATTTCTATCTTTATCTGATATCAAACTAATTCATTACATGGTGTTAGGCTTAGATTAAACACTCAATTTTGACAAGAGCTCATCACGAGGCATTACATATTCAATTCTATCTTTTTCTAATATCTTTCTAAGTGCAACAAATTATTTTTCATCTTGATAGTGGACCTTTTCAACTAACTTACCTTCCTCATGATCATCATGGTTTTCAACATAGCAACTCATAATTCTCGAGTCCTTATGGTCATCTTATATGGGTTTGACCTATTTATTAAGACAACCATATAAACTATCATCATAGTCCTAGAAGTTTATATTAAACTTTTCAATTTCTTAGATCATTGATCACTTTCCTTACTTCACTATCACATGTTGTCAAGCATGTTAACTATCCTTCAACTAACCTATTGATAAAATGTTGTCATTCTTAGTAGTAATTACCTAAGCTTGTGAATCCTTTCTCTACACAAGTTACCAATTTCAAATATCAAATTCACTACCATTGGTTGCACAGTCTTTGGCTTGTTAATCCCTTCTTTTCTATTTGATTATCATCCTTTAGACTTGCATTCAAGCTCTTTTGTACTAACAAAAAAATTTATTTTCCTAAATATGCCTTTTGAAATTACTTCCCTTTAATTGGTTCCTTAAATTAGTTTTCATCCTTTAGACTAGCAGATAAGCTCTCTTGTAGAAGTTGAAACATGTATTTAGGAGCCTAGATGGATATAGTTGGTTGGGTGGGTACAACCAACAACATTCTTATCTTTCTTGAAAGTTGATAGGTGTGGGTTTTGGTCTTTTCTCTAATTGTATTCTATATCCATCTGGGCTCCTAAAGTTGGTCTATGCTATTCTTCCCATCTCTCAATGTGCCTCCTATCCTACTCCATAAGTTTATCAAACTTCATCATGTTTGCCTCAAGCACTTTTCTTATGCTTCTTAATTCCTCTTGCCTCATTTTTTCATCTCTTTTCTCTTCTTATTTCATTTTCTCTTCTTCCTCTCTTTTCTTCTTCCCATTACTCAAGAAGTCTAGCATTTCCCTCTCTAACCTTGTCGGACCCATCTTCACCTTGCAAGGATCTAATCCCTTACTTTCATGCCACTATGATGTAGAAGATAATGGGCCCAATCAAAATTCCTATTAATTTAGGAAAAAAAATCTAGAGTCTTAGTGTGATACAAGTTTGCACATCATCAGTCTTCATCAAAGAAACTATCCCAATTCTTGAATCAATACAAGTTTTCTCTTGACTGATCATACACTCTCAAGAACTATTAATGGTCAAAGCCTAATCATCAACTATCTCTCCCTTCCACTATAATCCACATACTAATCACACTTAATCTTGAATCACACTCATTTTCTAATCACATCTCATTCACTGATTTCCCTCACAACACTTAATGACTCCATTCATTGTCTTCATGACCACTGATTGCACAGTACTTCTCTTGTATCCTATGACCACATCCCATCCTCTTCAACACAACCTAGGATCATATTTCATTACCACAAGTCCCTCAACCATATCCCACTTATTTAAAGACTCTTTTCATACCCAAACTCTACTAACATAGCATTACCACTATCCTATTCCATCAACCACTATAAATAAGGCTTAACCCTAAAAAAAATCCCTTAATCCCTTGGGAATCTAGCCCTTACAACACATTGGACTTTTCCCACTCTATCCTCAATTCCTACTAACATAGTCAATCTCAAATCCCAATCAATAACATTGTTTACATCTTTTACTTTCATTACCGCACAATCACCCATTCCACTGGACTACCATTGAACAAATCATTCCTTGGGTACACAACCACTCTCAACCACTCAAAGATCAATTAGACTCCCAATCTTCTTTTCCTAACTCTCATAGAACTCTCCAACTCTTTGAATGGATAAAGCCCTTAATCCAATACCTTGTGACTATCTTGGTAACACAAGGATAGTTACACTATCACTTTCCTTTGACTCAAAGCATGTGCAAACTATTGCATGCCAACTTGCACTTGTAGAGGAATAAAATACAACCCCTCTTCTCTCTTCCTCCAAGGTTTGGGGCTCCATGATCACTTACATGCAAGATATCTCATTTTTTTCCTCTTAGGTTACCCTATAAGAAAATTATAGGAATTTTTATTCAAACCCAAATATCTCCTTTAATGAATCTAGGTGCCACAAAAGCCAAGATACTATTGATTCAACACTCTAACACATTATACAAGTTTTCTTCAAAAAGAAAAAATCTAGACCTAAAATAACATTGCAAATGACTGTAGAAACTATTAAAAAGACATAAATTGTAGGAAACCTTTATGTAATTTATGTTAACACTTCTTACATTGATTCCTGTCCTCTCCCCATGGTTAGGCTTTTACAACATTTATAGACTTGTATCATCCCATGTTACCAATAACCAACCTCTCTAGCTACCCTACAACCACATTTAAACCAATTGCCTCCAATTAATATTGACTCCAATATACAATCTACTTTATGATTAATATTTTTTTTGGTAAGTCTATTACTTCCATTTTTTTGTTGATTTCTAATAATTACTAATCTTTTTCATAGGACAACATGGATACTCCACAAGGTACAATTAGGGATGTACCAGCTCACACAACTTTAGTGGAGGTAAACCTTAATTATTGTAATTGTTCAAATTATATAGAAACAAATTTTATATTATTATGTTCTTTTCCTTATGGCTTTGGAGTTATTTTGATGAAATATTACTGATATTGATGTCACAAACGATAGGAAAAAGCTAGAATGATAGTAGATCAAATGTGATCTAAAATATGAGTTTCATTTCTACATGACATCACCCTTAGCGTTGAACCTATCTTCATGGCCCAACAACACAAACAAAGATATAGTGATGAAATTGTTAACATTATCATTGAGTGTGACACAAGCAAGGAGAAAGAGTCACTGAAAAAATAATTGGGTCATAGGGTGGAATCTTTGAAGGTAAGTAGTAATTAATCTAAAGCAATAATAGAAGTTCAATAGATGTTTATATTTTATAGTATCTTATGGATCATGATCTTAAATATTATGTGTTCTTCTTAGTAATATGTGATAGTTGTGACACCGCATGGTAAACATGGTGAGGGTTGTAGTGCACAACCTTCATGTAAGTAACACTTTCTTTATTTTTTTCATCAACATTATAACACTTTAACTTTTATTTTTGGATGCTTCTAGCTAGTATCCCATTTTATCCTTATCCATTACAAATGTATTTGCTGAAAATATTGTATTGTTCAACTCATGATGAAGTGTGAATGCCTCCTTCGGTCAATAGTCTGATATTGCCTTGTGCATTGTCGGCAATAAGGAGCATGCAAACATCTTCATCTATGTCCACTACAATTGGTAAAACCTTGTCCTAGGATTTTTTGTAATGTAATAATCATGCATTATTTTTTTATTGGTTGCATTTCGTACTCATGTACATATTTTGTGCACTAATAAATAGACCTTCAGTTGATAGAGCAACAAAGACTAGTACTACTGAAGCTGATCCATTTCCTGGAGTAGTCCATGTGACTTGTACTAATTCATTTGTAGGGACACTATTGTTGAACAAGAAAACTATGTTTTCATTAAAATTATAAAAGCTTCCAGGTGTTTTAAAAATTTTATTATTTAAAGTCTAATTTTATTTTACTTATACATAACTCGTTTTGGATTGATAATTCTTTTATATTTTTGTAGGTAATAATGTTTTCTTTGATCATCTTTTTGATATGACATTGAGCTTATTTGGACCCACCATATGTAAAATGTACGTAGTTTCATATCATTGATTCAAAAAAAAAAAATTCTTCCATTTATTGTACTGTATTAAAGTTATTGATCTAACAATTTAAATTTATTTATAGGTGGAATGAACAGGGTTTGGAATTAAAAAAATCAATTGATTACATCTTTTGAGGACCTATTTGGAAAAGGCATTTTTGACACTACCCTACTTCTGAAAAGAGCATCAAGGCATATAAAGATTGTGAGGGATCGATATAGAAGGGGTCTAAAGGAGAACCCAAAATACAATCATTCTCCTATGGTTCTATCAATGGAGTGGAATGAAATAATAGAAGATACAAAGGAGAAAAGGTTATGTGAAAATAGAGAAAATGAACCAGCACAGGGCAAAAGAAGGTATGTCATGATAGTATTAAGTACAATGTATTCATGAACTAATTAGCGATCTTTGTAAATATATAATCTAACATGTTTGAAATTTTCATAGACTACAAGACACATCCATGGCTACAAAAGCGAGACTAGAAAAGGTTGGCCAACACAAACTTGGCTCGGGTGGCTATATGAATCTTCAATCCTGACTTGAAAGTAGCAACAATGAAATTTCATATTATTATTTTTATATAATATTGCAAAAAAATTTGTTTAATGAAACCATACATGCAAAACTGATCATATTAAGCAAAAAATATAGGGCACAAAATTCAATGTGGAGCTCACAAATGAAGATAAAAAAATTGTCGTGAAGGAAGGCTATAAAGTCATGGTTGTATGCCTATGCTAAGAATCTTAAAGCCTTGCTCAAGAATCTAGTGCACTAAATGAGACACAGGTAAATTTTTCAGATGAAAAGTAAATCAAATTGAATAGTTGAGAAAATTCTTTTTTGGTGTTAGTTTTGAACATAAATTGACTACATAACATTTCACTATAGCCTTCATATCCTATCATAGAACCTACTTGTGATGAAGGCCATGATGTGCATTATAGTGGTAGAGGTATTAATTTTCTATTGAAAATTAATTATGCAATTATGAATACAATTTAACATCTTTAATTGCAATTTGACGTGTATCTTTTTTTGAATATTTTAGAGCATGTTGAACATCATGGTGAAGGACTGGAGCATCTTTGAGGTATTCAACATGTTGATGTGGTAGCGGATCAAAATGTTAATGTACCTGATGTGGCATTTTTAGGTAAGAAAATGCATGTTATGTTGTACTACTTAATTAAGTACTTGTAACAGTTAAAAAATAAAAAATATTATAGCAATTTAACCCATTTACTTGTTCTTGCAATAGAGCCTCCTTTAGTGTAGCAGCCTCCTACTCCTCCAAATAGGAGGAGGCATCATAATTTGACATTACATGTGCCACACAAGGAGGAAAATGAGAAAGATATTGATGTTCCTATCAACCTTTTTCTTAACAGAGCTAGGAAAAACAAAAAGAAGAAATGATGTTTTAAAAATGCTCTTTGATAAACCTTGTTGATAATGAAAGAACTTTGTTTTTAAGTAATTATCTATGAATGTTGCATATTAATATTGATTTTTATTTCATGTTAATGAATATTGTTATGTGTTCATGTAGTCTTGATTAGAATTGTGTATTAATGAATTTTATATCATATTAATGAATGTTATGTGATTATATTGATTGAATGTTATAGTTCATAAATAGATGAATGAATGAATGAAATATATAATTAGATGATAATGGGTAATTTAGATTGATTTTAGTAGTAGGGGGATGAGGCCTGATGAGATTTCACCTTCATGTGGTTGGCCTTGTTAAGTAGAGAATATTAATGTATTCTCAAAAACAAGTGAAGCTCAAACTTACATACCAAGGAATCTTAAACCCAATCCATCTATCTCTCATCTTCTCATCCCAGAAAGTCATTTTTTTGCCACTTTTTGCATATTCAATATTCTATTATTCACAATCTTGATAATGGTAGCCTCCATCTTGTCAGTAAGTTGTTCCTATCCTATCCTTTTATTTTTTTAAATGTGTCTATTTCTCTCCTACCATAACTCCCATATGACAATAGATGGTGTTGTAGTCCATAAGCCACCATACAAACAATCCTTATTTTGAATAGATGTTTGTTTTTGGTCTTAGTTGTTTTCTAATTAGGTAATTATAGCCCTCCTTAGTGTTCTAGTTTTGAGTAGTTATTTGATAGTTTCTCTAAACAACCTCGACCCCATAAGAAATCTGCAAACCATAGTTGATGAGCAACATTCATTACTGCATCCAAACCAATTTAACCCAATTACTTTGTATTTGTATACCATGGAAAGACTTGTAAACTTATATCCATATTCCAACTTTATTAAACTAATTTCTCCTCTTTCTCTTTTGGTGCGCAGAATTGGTATTGCTATTCAAAGATTGTAGTAGAGAAAGCAATGTGAGTATGTGATGTTTAAAGGTAGCCTTCATTTGATAACATTTTAAGTTGCTTTTAATTTGAACAATGAAAAAATTAACCCATAATTAGGTGACAAAATGTTTACTAATGTTTTTCTTAAAACTAGGTTTACGAGAGGCCATAATACGTCATCAAATTTTCAACATCATCTCTTAAATGGAGGCCATAATTTTTTGCGTAAAGATAGGCCTCCATCACTACTAACTCTTTAATATCCTTCTAAGAGAGGTGACATTATATTATCAGTCAATTAAAATTCTAGTTCAAAAAACCATTCTTCGCTACATTTTCTATTCAATGTGTTCATAAAATGAATGAAAATGAAGATCACATTATATTGTAGGTGTTTATTCACCTTTTACATGTTTGGAAGAGTAGAAAAAGGTCATAATATGTGTGGATGGCCTAAATTTAGATCCTTGGTTAACTTAAGATGAATCAATATGCATTTATGTTTCATTGTGTCTAATGTGAAAATGAATTAGTGTAGTGGAAAAATATATTCTAATCACACAAGATAGATCCAATATAGAAGTTCAACGAGTTTAATAGCATTTGGTAAAAATGTTCGAATATTTCTATTCTCTACAAAATCTTCTATTCTGTAAAAATTGTATCAATTCATCATAAGCTGATATGATTTTACACCTTTTTCTTTTACAAAAATGGCATTTGATAGAAAATATGAATACTTATTTGATGTAATCATTAGAATGACAATGGTCATGGTGACTGGAACTAGCATTACCATTGGTGGAGATCATACAAATGGTATGCAACCATCTTATTTTGGTTTTTACTTTGCTTGTTATTATATTTTGGTGATATATAATTAAATGTAAATATTAAATGAAATATGAAGAGAATTTCAACAGCAGTTAAACACCAATTAAATGTAACAACATGATAATGTTGTTATTAGAAATATAGAGAAGGCATCTATTGGGTATTTCAACATCTTATGATGTTCATTTGTCCACTATCATCTCTAATGTTTTAAAGCTTGTAAGCCACTTGAACTCTAACCTTTTGATTACATTTGCTTTTTTTTTAAATATGTTTGGTAAAATGTAAAATTTCTAAGCCACATGTCTTTATAGCAACTACCCACCCAAACATGCATTAATTTGTGAGAGGAACTACACTTGGAAACAATAAAGGAAATATTTGTTTTTTTTATAATAACCAAATTCTCACTTTCCTTCATGCATTTCTCTCTAGAAGGGTGCTTCAACATTATGCACATAATTTTAAGTTAATTATTTTTCAATTATTATATCATTTTTTTATTATTTCCTTTTTAAAATTATGGATCATTGTTTATGATCGAAATGCCATTTAATTTAGTGGGAATTATAAATCTCGGTCCTCCTTTTCTCATCAGTCATGGGTATGTGTAGGATCATGGTGTACCAAACTATGGCCTTAAGTGAGAGTGAAAAATCAACAAATCGAGTTTATGTCAACTTGACACATAATTTTGAAGTGGTTATGGACATTATATCAAAAAGTTGTAAGAAAATAATCTGTAAGAAATTGAATGTAGTTTCTAAACTACTAGGCCTTATCAAGAGAAAAAAATAATTAATTGGTCAAAAGTTTGAATTTTAATACAGTACTAAGAAAATTTCAGGGCGAAAATAAAAAGTAGGTGTATGTCTGACCACTTTGATCAAAATCAAATCATTATATTTTTTTAATATAATTATAGATATGAAAAGTAGACTCATGCTCAGATGTGATGCATATTTTTTGGTATTTTTATTCCAAATAAATAATTAAATATGAATTTTCTACCAAAACTTTTTCTGAAAAAAAGTCTCGTGTCTGACCACCCTAACTAATAGAAAATTTTACCAAATTTAAATTTTTTTATTTTTTTTCTTATACTAGCTGAAGTATAGAATGTGACGAAACTTTTAGATTTAAAAAATGTTATACCGTTTGAAAGTTATAGCTATTTTTCAATCAGTACGTCAATCAGTACTTTACAATAATCTTCATTGATAATTAACTAATAAATACTTATCGAACTCGGGATTTGATAGAAATTATATTGATGAAATCTAGAGAGCGATATTAAAAAACTCTTTGTTTTATTCAATTTTGATCAAAATAACATTGTCAGACGGCTACCCGAAGTCTAAGTATCACTAAAACCCTCTTTAAACACGTCTTTTGGGTTGACTGGGTAGGCTTGGTAAATACCAAACCTAATTGTATATCCGATTTCAAATCGGATATCCGATTTGAAATCTGATATTCGATATGTTGCGGGTGGAAAATTTCAAATCCCAACCCATTTTGGAGGAAAAATTGGGTTTAAACGTCATAGCTTATGATTTATAAATTATTTCACTTATATTACTATGTAAAGACGTATATATATATATATATATATATATATATATATATATATATATATATATATATATATATATATATATATATATATATATATATATATATATATATATATATATATATATATATATATATATATATATATATATATATATATATATATAATAACGTAATGTAAAGGTATAAGATATAATCTAGCAATATATAATAATATGTTATGTTAATCTTATTACAATCTATAAATATAATTTATATTATTATTATTTTTACTAAATATAATAATGTAATATATATATATATATAATACATATTATTATATTAATATGTATAATAATATAATATATATAATAACGTAATATATTAAATATAAATATATAATCTGTATTATATATTATTATATGAATATGTATGTTATATATATATATAATAACATAATATTTTCATTAAATAGAATAACGTAATACATATATATGTTATTAATATATATAATAACGTAATATTTTTATTAAATATAATAACGTAATATATATATATATATATAATTATATATTATTATATTAATATGTATGTTATTAATAGATATGTATATTATTAATATACATGAGTCAAAGGGGGTCATAGGTCAACCATTGACCCCATTTGACGCATTAAATGACAACATACGTCCTTAGGGGTCCTAGAACGTCTAAGGACACATTACAATGGTTAATATGGGTCAAAGTGTATCATAGGGTGACCTATGACCCCTTTTGACCCATATGAATGATTCAAATATGTCACTTGGGGTCCTAGGACCCGTAGGGACATTGTTCATATGGGTCAAAAGGGGTCATAGTGTCTTTCACCAATTAAACGACGACATATGTCTCTAGGGATCCTAGGACCCCTAAGGACATATTTGAATGGGTAATATGGGTCAAAGGGGGTCATAGGTCCCTTTGACTCATTAAATGATGACATATATCCCTAGGGGTCTTAGGACCTCTGGGGACATATTCAAATGGGTAATATGGGTCAACGGGGGTCATAGGGTGACTTATGACTCTCTTTGACCTATTAAACGATGGCATATGTCTCTAGGGGTCCTAGAACCCCTAGGGACATATTCGAATGGGTAATATAGGTCAAAGGGGGTCATAGGGTGACTTATGACCCTCTTTGACCCATTAAACGATGACATATGTCGCTAGGTCAAAGGCGGTCATAGGGTGACCTATGACCCTCTTTGACTCATTAAACGACGACATATGTCGCTAGGGGTCCTCGGACCCCTAAGAACATATTCAAATGGGTCATATGGATCAAAGGGAGTCATAAGGTGACCTATGACCCCTTTTGATCCATATGAACAATTTGAATCATTCATATGGGTCAAAGGGGGTCATAGGTCACCTTATGACCCCCTTTGACCCATTAAATGACGACATATGTCTTTAGGGGTCTTAGAACCCCTAGGGACATTTCGAATTGTTCATATGAGTCAAAGGGGGTCATAGCGGGTCATAAGGTGACCTATGACCCCTTTGACCTATTAAACAATGACATATGTCTCTGGGGGTCCTATCACCCCTAGGGACATATTCAAATCGTTCATATGGGTCAAAAGGGGTCATAGGGTGACCTATGACACCCTTTGACCTATTAAACGACAACATATGTCCCTAGGGTTCCTAGGACCCCTAGGGACATATTGGAATCATTCATATGGGTCAAAGGGGGTCATAGGGTAACCTATGACCCCCTTTGACCCATTAAAGGATGACATATGTCCCTAGGAGTCATGGGACCCCTAAGAAAATATTTGAATCATTCATATGGATCAAAGGGGGTCATAAGGTGACCTATGACCCCCTTTGACCCATTAAATGACAACATATGTCCCTAGGGGTCCTAGGACCCCTAGGGACATATTCGAATGGGCCATATGGGTCTTTGACCCATTAAATGACAACATATGTCCCTAGGGGTTCTAAGACCCCTAGGGACATATTTGAATCATTCATATGGGTCAAAGGGGGTCATAGGGTGTTTTATGACCCCCTTTGACCCATTAAACGATGACATATGTCCCTAAGCATCCTAGAACCCATAGAGACATATTCGAATTGTTCATATGGGTCAAAGGGAGTCATAGGGTGACCTATGACCCCCTTTGACCCATTAAACAATGATATATGTCCCTAGAGGTCCTAGGACCCCTAGAAACATATTTGAATCATTCATATGGGTCAAAGGAGGTCATAGGGTGACTTATGACCCCTTTTGACCCATTAAACGACAACATATGTCTCTAGGGGTCTTAGGACCCTTAGGGACATTTGAATGGGTAATATGGGTCAAAGGGGGTCATAGGGTGACCTATGACTCTCTTTGACCTATTAAATGGTGACATATGTCTCTAGGGGTTCTAGAACCCCTAAGGACATATTCGAATGGGTAATATGGGTCAAAGGGGGTCCCTCTTTGACTCATTAAATGACGACATATGTCGCTAAGGGTCCTCAGACCCTTACGAACATATTCGAATGGGTCATATGGGTCAAAGGGGGTCATAGGATGAGCTATGACCCCCTTTGACCCATATGAACGATTCGAATATATCTCTAGGGGTCCTAGGACTCGTAGGGACATATTTGAATCATTCATATGAGACAAGGGGGTCATAGGTGACCTATGACCCCCTTTGACCCATTAAACGATGATATATATCTCTAGGGGTCTTAGAACCCCTAGGGACATATTTGAATCGTTCATATGGGTCAAAGGGGTTCATAGGGTGACGTATGACACCCTTTGATCCATTAAATGACAACATATGCTAGGACCCCTAGGGACATATTAGAATCGTTCATATGGGTCAAAGGGGGTCATAGGGTGACCTATGACCCTCTTTGACCCATTAAATGACGACATTTGTCCTAGGGGTCCTGAGACTCCTACAAACATATTTAAATCATTCATATGGGTCAAAGGGGGTCATAGGGTGCCCTATGACCCCCTTTAACCCATTAAATGATGACATATGTCCCTAGGGGTCCTAGGGACATATTCGAATGGGCCATATGGGTCAAAGGGGGTCATAGGTCTTGACCCATTAAATGATGACATATATCCCTACGGGTCTTAGGACCCCTAGGGACATAATCGAATCGTTCATATGGATCAAGGGGGTCATAGGATGCCTTATGACACCCTTTGACCCATTAAATGACGACATATGTCCCTATGGGTCCTAGGACCCATAGGGACATATTCGAATCATTTATATGGGTCAAAGGGCGTCATAGCATGACCTATGACCCCCTTTGACCTATTAAATGATGACATATGTCCCTAGTGGTCCTAGGACCCCTAGGGACATATTTGAATTGTTCATATGGGTCAAAAGGGGTCATAGGTCACCCTATGACCCCCTTTGACCCATTAAATGACAACATATGTCCCTAGGGGTCCTAGGACCCCTAAGGACATATTCGAATGGGCCATATGGGTCAAAGGGGGTCAAAAGGTGACTTATGACCCCCTTTGACCCATTAAATGATGACATATGTCCCTAGGTGTTCTAAGACCCCTAAGGATGTAGTCGAATTGTTCATATGGGTCAAAAGGGGACATATGGTGACTTATGACCCCTTGTGACTCATTAAACGATGACATATGTCTCTAGGGGTCCTAGGACCCCTAGGGACATATTCGAATCATTCTTATGCGTCAAAGGGGGTCATAGGGTGACCTATGACTCCCTTTGACCCATTAAATGATGACATATGTCCCTAAGGGTCATAGGACCCCTAAAGACATATTCGAATCGTTCATATTGGTCAAAGAGGGTCATAGGGTGACTTATGACCCCCTTTGAACTGTTAAACAATAACATATGTCGTTAGGCATCCTAGGACCCCTAGGGACATATTCGAATCATGCATATGGGTCGAAGGAGGTCATAAGGTGACCTATGACACCCTTTGACCCATTAAACGATGACATATGTCCCTAGGGGTCCTAGGACCCCTAGGGACATATTTAAAATTTTCATATGAGTCAAAGGGGGTCAAAGGGTGACCTATGACTCCCTTTGATCCATTAAATGATGACATATGTCCCTAGGGGTCCTAGGACCCCTAAGGACATATTTAAATCATTCATATGCGTCAAAGGGGGTCATAGGGTGCCTTCTGACCCCCTTTGACCCATTAAATGATGACATATGTCCCTAAGGGTCCTAGGACCCATAGGGACATATTCGAATCATTCATCTGGATCAAACGGGGTCATAGGGTGACTTATGACCCCCTTTGACCCATTAAACGACAACATATGTCCTCCTAGGACCGCTAAGGACATATTCGAATCATTCATATGGGTCAAAGGGGGTCATAGGTCTATGTCCCTAAGACCCCTAGGAACATATTTGAATCATTCATATGGGTCAAAGGGGGTCATAAGGTGACCTATGACCCCCTTTGACCCATTAAATGATGACATATGTCCCTAGGGGTCGTAGGCCCCCTAGGGACATATTCGAATGGGTCATATTGGTCAAAGGGGGTCATAGGGTGACTTATGACCCCTTTTGACCCATTAAACGACGACATATGTCCTTAGGGGTTCTAGGACCCCTAAGGACATATTCAAATCGTTCATATGAGTCAAAGGGGGTCATAGGGTGACCTATGATCCCCTTTGACCCATTAAAAGATGACATATGTCCCTAGGGGTCATAGAACCCCTACGGAGATATTCAAACCATTCTTATGGGTCAAAGGGGGTCATAAGGTGACCTACGACTCCCTTTGACTCATTAAACGATGACATATGTCCTTAGGGGCCATAGGATGCCTAAGGACATATTCAAATCATTCATATTGGTCAAAGGGGGCCATAGGGTGACTTATGACCTCCTTTGACCCATTAAATGACGACATATGTCCCTAGGTGTCCTAGGGACATATTCGAATCGTGCATATGGGTCAAAGGGGGTTGTAGGGTGACCCATGACACCCTTTAACTCGTTAAATGATGACATATGTCCCTAGGGGTCCTAGGACCCCTAGGGACATATTCTAATCGTTCATATGGGTCAAAAGGGGTCATAGGGTGACCTATGACTCCCTTTGACCCATTAAACGATGACATATGTCCTTAGGGGTCATAGGACCCCTAAGGACATATTCAAATTATTCATATGGGTCAAAGGGAGTCGTAGGGTGCCTTAGGACCCCCTTTGACCCTTTAAACAATGACATATGTCCCTAGGGGTCCTAGGACCCATAGGAATATATTTGAATTATTCATGAGTCAAAGGGGGTCATAGGGTGACCTATGACCCCCTTTGACCCATCAAAAGATGACATATGTCCCTAGGGGTCCTAGGACCCCTGAAGGCATATTCGAATCGTTCGTATGGGTCAAATGGGGTCATAGGGCGACTTATGACCCCCTTTGACCCATTAAGCAATGGCATATGTCTCTAGGGGTCCTAGAACTCCTAGGGACATATTTGAATGAGTAATATGGGTCAAATGGGGTCATAGGTCTATTTGACCTATTCAATGATGACATATGTCCTTAGGGGTCCTAGGACCCTTAGGGACATATTCGAATTAGTAATATGGGTCAAAGGGGGTCATAGGGTGACTTATGACTCTCTTTGACCCATTAAATGATGACATATGTCTCTAGGGGTCCTAGAACCCCTAGGGACATATTCGAATGGGTAATATGGGTCAAAGGGACGACATATATCGCTAATGGTCCTCGGATCCCTAAAAATATATTTGAATGGGTCATATGAGTCAAAGGGGATCATAGAGTGATCTATTACCCTCTTTTACCCATTAAATGATGACATATGTCCCTAGGTGTCCTACGACCCTTAGGGACATATTCGAATGGGCCATATGGATCAAAGGGGGTCATAGGGTGACTTATGACCCCCTTTGACCCATTAAATGATGACATATGTCCCTAGGGGTCCTAAGGACATATTCAAATCGTGTATATAGATCAAAGGGGGTCATAGGGTGACCTATGACACCCTTTGACCCATTAAATGATTACATATGTCCCTAGGGGTCCTAGGACCCCTAGGGACATATTTTAATCATTCATATGAGTCAAAGGGGGTCATAGGTCACTCATTAAACGACAACATATGTCCCTAGGGGTCCTAGGACCCCTAGAGACATATTCGAATGGTTCGTATGGGTCAAAGGGAGTCATAGGGTGACTTATGACCCCTTTTGACTCATTAAACGATGACATATGTCTCTAGGGGTCCTAGGACCCCTAGAGACATATTTGAATCTTGCGTATGAGTCAAAGGGGGTCATAGGGTGACCTATGACACCCTTTGACCCATTCAACAATGACATATGTCCCTAGACCCCTAGGGACATATTCGAATCGTTGATATGGGTCAAAGGGGGTCATAGGGTGACCTATGACTCCCTTTGACCCATTAAACGATGACATATGTCCCTAGGGGTCCGAGGACCCCTAAGTACATATTCAAATTGTTCATATTGGTTAAAGGGGTCATAGGGTGACTTATGACCCCCTTTGACCTATTAAATGATGTCATATGTCCCTAGGGGTCGTAAGACCCATAGGGACATATTTGAATCGTTCATATGGGTCAAAGGGGGTTATAGGGTGACCTATGACCGCATTTGACCCATTAAATGACGATATATGTTCCAAGGGGTCCTAGGACGCCTAAGGACATATTCGAATGGGTAATATGGTTCAAAGGGGGTCATAGGTCCCTTTGACCCATTAAATGACGATATATGTCCCTAATGGTCTTAGGATCCCTAGGGACATATTCGAATGGGTATTATGGGTCATAGGGGGTCATAGGGTGACCTATAACTCTCTTTGACCCATTAAATGATGACATATGTCTCTAGGGGTCTTAAAACCCCTAGGGACATATTCAAATGGGTAATATGGGTCAAAGAGGGTCATAGGGTGACCTATGACCCTCTTTGACCCATTAAATGATGACATATGTCGCTAGGGGTCCTCGGACCCCTAGGAACATATTTGAATGGGTCATATGGATCAAAGGGGGTCATAGGGTGACTTATGACCCCCTTTGACCCATTAAATGACAACATATGTCCCTAGGGGTTCTAGGACCCCTAGGGACATATTTGAATTGATCAAATGGGTCAAAGGGGGTCATAGGGTGATCTATGACTCCCTTTGACCCATTAAATGATGACATATGTCCTTAGGGGTCCTAGGACCCCTAAGGTTATATTCGAATCGTTCATATTGGTTAAAGGGGGTCATAGGGTGACTTATGACCCCCTTTCACCCATTAAACGATGACATATGTCTCTAGGAGTCCTAGGACCCATAAGGACATATTTTAATCGTGCATATGGGTCAGAGGGTGTCATAGGGTGACCTATGAGCCCTTTTGACCCATTAAATGATGACATATGTCCCCAGGGCTTCTAGGACCCCTAGGGACGTATTCGAATCGTTCCTATGGGTCAAAAGGGGTCATAAGGTGACCTATGACTCCCTTTGACCCATTAAATGACGACATATGTCCCTAGGGGTCATAGGACCCTTAAGGACATATTTGAATTGTTCATATTGGTCAAAGGGGGTCATAAGGTGACTTATGACCCCTTTTTACCCATTAAACGATGGCATATGTCCCTAGGGGTCCTAGGATTCCTAGGGACATATTTGAATCGTGCATATGGGTCAAAAGGGGTCATAGGGTGACCTATGACCCCCTTTGACCCATTAAATGACGACATATGTCCCTAGGGGTCCTAGGACCCCTAGGGACATATTCAAATTGTTCGTATGTATATGGGTTAAAAAATGAAAGGATATATATATATACTATTTATACTATTTTATGATATATATATATATATATATATATATATATTATTTATACTATTTTGAGATAATAATAATAATAATATAAATAAACACTAAATATTAATATTATTATATCTATATTAATAATAATACTATTATAGCTATAATAATATATACTAATACTATATTGTAGTATAATAATAATAATAATATAAATAAACACTAAATATTTACAGTATTATATCTATAGTAATAATATTAATACTATTATGGGTATAATAATAATATTGATACTATAGCTATATTAATACTATATATTAATATTACTATATATTAATACTATTATATATTAATACTACTATACTATTAGCTTAGTAATAAACCAAAGTCAGTTTCCCTCCAATGATTTTCATAATATTAATATAATTATGGCAAAGGAGGGAAATTATAGCAAGTTTTTCTTCCAAATATTCACTTTACAAAATCGGATATCCAATTTTATGTTAGATATCTGATTGTAAATCAGATATCCAATTTTACTGGCACCAATTCCCAATATTTCCCTGTCCTTGCAGACCCGACAACATCACTTTTTCACTTCTTTTTTCATGGGTTTTGCAAAAAGTCGCATTTTGGGGCCCAACCAATCAAAAAAAATTTGAAAATATAACCTTAGATGTTCAAATTTGTCATCTGAATGGGGAGCAGCAGTCATCGAAAAGATAAATGCAAAAGGAAGATATCCAATGAAGACATTGCGGCATATAGGGAAAGGGACAAAATGGAACACCGAAGAAAAAGACAAGGTATGCTAAATATCAGTCAAGTTGATGATGAATTAATCGAAGGTGAAATCATAGAGTCGGATAATGAATATGTACAGTTGGGGAATGAAAATGTACCTATTGAAAATGATAATGCCAAAATTGAAAATTTGGAGAATGAAAATTTTGAAGAAGAAATGCCACCTAGTCATAATCCAAATTGCATAATTGACCATGTCGAAGATGACAACGCACAGGAACCTAATGCACAAGAACCTTACATATCTCCTAATTATAATTGGCATGAAGGTTCTAAAACACCAAAATGGATAATTGAAATTGATGAAATGATTATTACTAGTTTGTAAGGAAAAAAATCAGAAAGAACCATTCGGTTATGGGCTTCAAGACTATATCAGATGTTTTTTGGCGACAAGATAGTGGTAGAGCAATGTCAGCTTTCATGCACTTATTAAATATGCAAAAGATGAGACCTATGCTTTTCAAATTGAAGATTCATGTCAATAAAAAGTTAAAAAGAAATGCCATTATCGTGAAGAATCTTTTCAGTGCTCTCAATAGCATTGGAAAAAGTAGTAGAGAGAAGGATAATAGAGTTGCTTGAAGAGTTATTACAACCTCTTTGGTAAGTCATCATTTGAGAAAGGGTAGATATATGAAACAAACTTGTATTGATTTGAATCTAAACCATATTACTTTGAGAAGAGCACTTAGTCGACGAGAGAAAATTGATGATCCTCTTCAAAATGAAACATGGGCATTTGGTGGGAGACTTCCACGTTTTGATAAGAAGCTATCCGACAATGTGAAGGAAGAAATTACACAATTTTGGCACTCTAACTCACGAGTATCACCCAATGCTAAAGATGTCTTAAAGTTGAGAATTGGCATTAGAGACCGCATGCCACATCCTAAAAACCATTTAGAGGTAAGTCAAACTATGTTGTTCAAACAATTTAGAGAGAGTCATCCAAGTCTTCATATATCACAAAGGGCTTTTGAATCTTTGAAACCATTTTATTTTGTGCCACTCAAAATTTGAAATACATGTTGTTGCAAATATCATGTTGATTTTTCTATGCACCATGAACTATTAGCCTCTATCTATTGTACTTTGCATAGTAAAGAAATTTTGGAGGATTACGGGGCTAGTGGACTTCCAAAATAATCAAGAGACTTGCTAGATCAACTCTTATGTCATAGATTTGATGGTTGTTCCTTTTATAGAAATGCTTGCTTAAATGAGAAGTGTTCATAATGTGGTGGCTTATCCAAGTTTGACACATGTTTCCATGAGGGGTGCGAACAAGATCTTGGAAAGACAATACTGAAAAAAAGGGTATATGAAACGATGTATTACACATTGAAGAGTGGGAGTGAGAGCTCTAGATGTGAATTGGTTGGAAAAGATATCAGTGTGGCTAATTTTATTTCAGATTTCAAGGCAAATCTTTTTTACAAGTATGCAAGACATAGTCAAAGGTCTCAGTGGTTGGATCAACAATTTAGAACGTATAAGGAGACTTTTCCCATTGGTACTATTATATCAGTTGTTGATTTTGCTGAGAACTACACATTGCAACCTCAAAATGAGACACAATCTCAGTATTACAACTCCATTCAAATTGAAATTTTTGTTCACATAACATATAGACATGCCCCTGATAGTGTGGAAGATAATTGAAAGATTATTAGAGAGTATCATTTTTTTATGAGTGATGATAGATCTCACTCTCATGCGTTTGTGCAACATTGTTTTGAGAATTTTTTTGATTTCTTACATGAGCATGCAATTGCTATGGATAGACATATCATTTGGTCAGATAACTGTACAGTTCAATTCAAGAATGCTCGCATGTTTTATTGATTGTGTAGGATGCACATAGAGAGAGGGGTGCCTCATATTTGGAGTTTTTTTGAGTCTGGCCACGGAAAAGGGGAACATGATGGAGCAGGGGCATGTGTGAAGAGAGCTCTAGTTAAGGAGCAACTGAAGATTTCAACAACAAAGCTTCTTGATGCTCATAGCATTGTTGATTGGTGTAGTTTAGCATTATCACAAGGGGGGACTCTTGATTTAGTGGTACGTAGGTTCTTTTGGTTGGTTGAGGAAGGGTCTATAGGTGATAGATCAGATTGTGCTACAGTGAGAGACTCATCAAAAATGAATTCATTTCAGAACTCTAATTCTAGTACATGGACCATTTGGACACGACAACTCACTTGTTTTTGTCATTCTTGTTTTCAGTGTGATTGGGATCACTGTGAGTCAATTCAGTGGGTGGACACATGGGATCCACATTATCTTACTCCAATGTCTATCATACCCTCTATCAAAAATGATGACATGGAAAGTTCACTTGAGCATAACCATCTATCAGATCTACTTTAGCTAGGACATGTCTTTGCATTGGTTGCACCACAGGGGAATGATGAGAAATCTAATTATTGGTTAGCATGTTGTGTAAGAGGCAAATAAAAACTTGCACAACCGATCACAGATGATGATGGATTCACATATCCTACTGGTTCAGTGGTTGTTGCTGGAACATGGTTGCAAACATACATGCTTAGAAGGAATGGAATTCCTACATTCGAAGACTATCAGAAGCACAAAGTAATTCTCATATATTTGCATCTTATTATAGCAACAAATGTAAAGTTATTGAAGCATCAAGTCAGACCAAAAGTAAAAGAACTTTTTACTATTGCTAATGCTGATCATGAAGCCCTGTTGGAGACCCTAAAACAAAGAGAGGACCCTATTGGAATACTCGACTAGGTATATATACTTCTTATGTTATTTTCTTCATAATGATTTAATGAATTGATGATTATCTTGTTTAATACAATAAGTTACTAATTTTTTTATGATATTGGAATGTAGGTACATCATGAAGAGTTGGAGGGGGGTGGTATTGGGGAGAATTTCTAAAATTTATGATGTATTATGATGTAAAATGTGTACCTTTTTTGTATATGGTTTTTGTATTTTTGTAGGTTCTTTGTAAGGAATTATAAGAGGAAGATATTGAACAAGTTCTTGCAAATCATATTTGCATGTGATACAAGGCTATAAGGATACTTTTAAGAGCATTTATAACTATATGAAAGATAATTGCTTGCGGATATCTTATTACAAATTTGGTTTTTTCCTTATTTGACATAAAGCTGACATTATGATTATTAAAACTATTTTTATCAAACTAATCAAATAAGAAAAATCTAGAAAGTATAGATGAACAATTAGAATACTTGATTTCTTCCATTTTGCAACCAATCATGGCATTTGAAAGCATAAAGAGTCATAATATTGTATAATATTTTGAAAGACTTTCATATTGAAAAGTTATATGAAGCACATTTGGGATAATCCATGAAATCCGTGAAAGAAGATAGCATGTAGGATAAGTAATTAAATCCAATAAGCAAGATAGCATATGCATAATGACATGATATGAAGTTGGATATGAAGGCTATGAGTGAATGAGAAAGTAAAATAGGGAATCTCATGGATAAGATAATGGTTTTCACCAAGGCACAATTTTTTATCTTCTTTTCTTTTTTAAAAAAAAAAATTAGAAATAGGTCAACTATTTCCAAGTTAGATAGTGTTCCTAAAGGAAAGATAAGTTATGATAATCTAAGACCATAGATAAGTATGCTCAATGATGTTGATAGGGTGAAGGAAGTGAGATGATAGTAGGATAAGAGTTCATTCCTTGGAAGGATTGTATGAGGATACTATAGCTATAAGTGTAGCTTTGAAAACATTGCATAAGGATAGGTGACAAAGTGGGGAAGATCAACATTTACACACACCTTGGAGGGTTTCCAAATGATGGAGGAATCATGGAGGAAATGGATCAAGGTTTAGATGTATGAGCTGGTAGGAAAATGTTAGAAGAAGATTGAGTGGAATATTTGTAAGCTTTTGAGAAAGATGTTTGGAAGAAAATGGAGTGGGAGCCTTTGGAATATTGAATGTCAACTTAGATCTATGTTCAATATTAAAGTCTTTCAAGAGAGACTTTGGAATCCATATAGCTTTAGATTTTCCTTTGGATACTTTATAACACATTTCGTCAATAATGGGTTTAGGAACCCTTTTTTTTTTTTTTTTCACTTTTTGAATAGTGAACCTTTGTGGTATCTTCAATATATTTTCGTTATGTCCATTCACATGTTGATTAGATGAGACATAATGATCTCTATTTTTTAATGTATTATTTTATTTCTTGTCTTGAACATCCAAATTTCTTCCAAAAGATTTGGGAATTATGGATGAATAAGGCTGATATGACTGGTTTAGATGGTTGAGTGGACAGTTATTTTCCAGGATGAATGTCTTGTTGATCTTGAGGTAAATTAGGAGAGCTAGAAGTAGAAAGTGTAGGAGAAGGTTTGAAGACTTTAGATTAGATGGATAAGGACCAAGGATAGAATTATGAAATGCAAAGGGATAGTGACTAGGGATTTCAACATCTTTAGAGTGAGTACCATGACCAAAGTGATCAATAGACTCATGAGTACCTTTTATAGGAGAAAGACCTTTGATAGGAGTGTTTGAATCTTGAGCATAGTTTTGAAGTGGATATGGAGAAGTAGAACATGAGGGGACACTTTGATCTTGACATCTTTCTTTATATAGCATAGAAAGATCACTTTTCCCATAAGTTTCAATAAGCTCAATGGAGGTAGTGGAAATGGTATCCTCATCATATGTAAGAGGTGGGTAACACACAAGATATAGAAAGGTGAAATTTTGGATGAGATGAAAAGGCGTTTCATCTTGATCTTTATTTATATATTTTTCTTTTTGAGAGTCATCTTGATATGGAGCACCTTCTAAGGACAAGGGAAAATGTGAGGTGTGCATGATAGAATCTTAAAGCAATAATGCAGGATTAGCTAAAGTGGGCATAGTAATCATAGTATTGCATGAATTTTGAGGATCTTTACTCTTAGTAGCATGGAAAAGGTTTGCAGACAAGTGAAGGTTAGCTTGATTTTCTTTTAGTTGTAGCCCTTGAGGGTACACATGGTCTATATGGAAAGAATTAGGTTCTTTTTTTGGTGGAGGCATTTTCGAAAGCTTTGACACTTTAGGAGGTTCATTAGTGTTATAAGAAGTGAAGGTGTCAAGGAAATCATCACTTGACATAGGTTCATCAACATGATCTTGTGACACATGAGTCCTTAGAGGTATCAACAATCCCATCATAAATGAGATCTTGGATTTTATGTTTCAACACTATGGAATCTTTAGTTTTATGAAATTTTCTTCCATGGAAGTGGCAATAATGATAATTTCTCCACCATGGAGGTCTGATTTTGGGTTCATAAGGTCTAGAGTTGTCTAGTAATGTGATGGATTCATTATCAAGAAGTGTTTGCAAGATGTTATCAATGTCTTCATCACTATCTTGGTCAAAGATAGGTCCATAATGAATATGTGATCTTAAATTAATCTCCCTTAAGACCTTTACATACACACGGTCATCTTCTTCAAGGTCTACATATTCTATTAATCCTTACCCTAGCTGGGACCAAGGTTGGTATCTCAAACTTGCTTCTTTTCCATTTCTTTCTTTTAGCATGGTTAAGAAAATATGAAAGTGTGGAGTTTATCAATGGAGTATGCATTGCATTGCATTGTGGAGTAGCATTCATGTGAGTGCTTGAATGGTGTTCATTCCATGTAGATTAGTGTGACACCATTGTACATCTTGTTGTATTGTGTGGAGTATTGTGAGTATGAGGTTTGGATTTCGTCTATTTCCTTGTTGTATTATGGGTGTTGATATTGTGTTGTGAAAATGTGATGTGCTCTTGAAAATTTCTTGCTTTATTTCTACTTGGTTTTGTTTTCTTGTTTTGTGCTTGAGTATTGTTATGGGCATGGGACTTACACTCACCCTTGTGGGAAGGGAAGAGAAGTCCAGGGTGAAGGGCTTAAGTTGGGTTCGAAAAATGTATTGAGAACCTTGGAGTATGGGCTTCATTGTATGCCATAACATTTCATATATTGTTGGGGGTGATAAGGAAAGTATGGTGTAGAAAGGAAGTTTGAGGAGTTGCAGCTGATGGTAGTGGGTTTGGAGGAGGAAATGTGGAGGCCCCAAGAGGGCATTAAATTGTTGATTTATGATAGCCCCGAGAGGGCATGAATTTTTTTGAATTATGATAGCCCCGAGAGGGCATGAAAATTGTTTATTGCAGATATGGTTTGGTATGGCAAGTCTCCATTTTAGAACACACGTTCACCCTATGTTTATGGTTCCATCTGTGAAGCCATTGTGAAATAGCCTTGGGGAGAAATTGTTCAAGTTTGAAATGTAATGTTTATGCATTGAAATATTGTATGTGTATCCCAGTTTGAGCCTTGTTCCCTAGCATGGGGGTGGTCTCTTTGAGGCCTATGGTTGGGTGGAAAGCACCCATGGTCCTTGTTATTTTGTTGTGTTGCATATGCAAATTTGTGCCCAAGGGAGCAATGGAAATGGCTTGGAATGATCATCTTGCAGATTGATGTCGGATGAGAAAACTTGACATTGTTCCCTCATTTGTGAAGGAGGATTCACCAGCTTGTTCATGTTCTCAATGATCATGTTGGACAATGTTCATGCTACTCATTGTCCATATCTTTCAATGTTCATGTTCCTTCTAATTTTGAAAAGTCCCTTATGTTGCCCCATTGTGATGGAAGGAGATTGTATCATTGTTACCTAATGTACGTGTAGAGGAAATAATTGATAAGGTTGTATATGCATGTTTCATTTGGAGTTTATATTGTTATGAAAGCATTGGTATGAGTCACAGATTTGCTTTGACATCATTGTTATCATTTGAAAATGTGAAAGAAAGTTTTCTCCTTGTGGTATTGTAAATGACTAGTTGATAATAACAATCCATAGATGTTATGTGATACCATTGATTGTATAAATTTAAAACTTAGTAGATTGCTTACAATCTTTTTGTGCACTCAATAATTTGGAAGGAAAATTTTATGTTCATACCACATGCATGGATAACATTGATTTTAATTACCAAGATTAATGCAATTCTAAGCAAGGAAATCATCAAATTAATTTCATGATATAACAAAATGAAGTTTTTTATAAGAGAAGACATAATAAAATCTATGAGATACATTGCTCTAGGCATGCATTTTCCTCTCTAGAAAATGTATGGTAAAGGCAAATAAATCTCTTCCTTAATACAGAGCAATGAAATATTAAAGAATATTCCCAGATTCTAGACTGCTATCCAATAAAAATAAAAATAATAATAGCATATAGAGAGTAATAAGTGTCCTAGACTAATATATTTCCTAAGTGATAGAATGGTACACATTACAATCTTGTGACCTCTAAGTCACATCCAACACTCAAATAATAAATTAGTAATTAAATAATTAAAGGCATATTAGTGTGCATGTTAGAGAATATGACAAATTTAAATATTTAACTCAAAAATAAAATAAAAGCCAAGATTGATCTTGACTGCCCTTCTATAGTAGCCACCAACATTTCCTAAGCCATCATAATGAAAAAAGTTTTCTCCACTCCCCAAGGCGTATTGTTAAATTTGACATTCATTCTGAGCTGTCATGTCAAAAAATTTATCCTTGAGCTTTCCTCCTTGAAAAGGGGTTTCATCCCCATTAATGTACTTGGGTGCATAGGAGAAAAGGTTAATGTCACATCCTTGTCTTATGCACTAGTCGTCCCCTCCTTGCAGTTGTGGTCACATGTTCCCAAGCATAGGTAGTCGACTTGAAATCAAGGGGGAGTGGGATAGCAATCCCAAGGGATTTGTACTTAGGAGAATGTCAAGTTGACATTTAATATGACTTGTTCACATTAGGATTGTTGATTGGAGGGATGGGAAGAAGATGTCCTAAGGCTTGGATTAGTCAAAATTCTGCACATGACCCACGTGGGACCTTGTGGGGGCCACGTGTAGGAAGAAATGTGGCCTTTGTAAGAGTTAGGGAATGATGAGGATTTAAGATAGATATGAGATTCACCCTTTAGATTTATTTTTATTTTTATCAGATAATTATTTAATCATTTCAAGTCTTGAATAGAGGATAATGACACAGTGTATTTGACCTTAGTTTAAGGGTAATATTTATATCAAGGGGCTCATTTAGAAACATGTAACAATGAAACCATATGGTAATGGAAAAGATCAATATAGGAAAATAAATTAAATGAAATAAATAAGTTTACGAGAATGCATATATAATTGAACATGATGTTAAGTATGGAGGGTTTAATTAAATTAGTGTTAAGACTGTAAATTAGGATAGTTGGATGTACATATAATAGGGTTAATATGAAGTAAGTTGTTGGGATGATGGGATTGAGAATCAAGGATAAGGATGGATGGTGGATTAAAATAATAACTCAAATCTAGTTTTATCTAGTCAATAAAGCACATTGATAGATAAGAGTTACTAGATAGAATTGAATGTATGACAAACCTATGTAGATGTTGGATTTAATGTCAAGTGAATTTTATATTTGGCTTGAGGGAATGTTAGTTAGATAATGAATGTTGTGGATTCGATTGAAGATATTAGTAGAATATCAAAGTCGATAGAATATATATACCAATTTGAAAATGTAGTGTAGGAATAAAGCATTAGTTAGCTAGTATGTAATAAGGGTCAATAGGCATGTCATTAGAGGTAGCTCGTCAGCTCATGTACCCTATCTATAATTAATGATAATATGATTCATGTACACCACATTTTACTATGTTAGTTGCATGAAATGATGAACACATATATGTCAGAACGACAAGGTATGTTATATACAAACCTTATTTATATGCTTGCACCTAATCCTTGCATAAACAATTCATCTAACAAATTTAAATTGACACACTCAATATGATGGTGTAGTAGGATGTGTTTAAATACAGATCATGAATTATTATTGAGTTAAGTACTTTAAATTGACCCGTAGACTTACTAAGAGTTCCTCATTTTATGTGCTTACTAATTCCTACTATGAAACTACTTTGAATCTTAACATGCTTTGATAATAATAATATTGATAGTGAGAAAGTGAGCTTATGGTGAATAATTAGATGTAATAATGTAAAAAGTAAATGTAATAGTAAAGTAATTATAGTAATTAAAATAGTAAATGTAAAAGCATGGCAATGTAGCTAAATTAGTTATGATGCAGGAGCATCCAGAGGTATAAGGGCAATCTTGTGTCACCCAAAAAAAAATGTACTTAGACTTAGTTTTTGTTTCATGTGTTTTCATTTTTGGATACCCATTTGGGTCAAATAAAGGTTCCAACTCTCACAGTTCCACTATCAATGTGTTTGAAAATCTTGAAAAAATAGGAGCATGCAATTTGGCCATCATTTTGGTGACCTAGAAGGTGTGAATTGGCTAGATGAATGTAATTGTGATTTAGAGCATTACAGAAAAAGAATCAGGTCAAAAGGCCCCACGGTTTGAAAGTTATTGCAGTTTTTCAGGTTTTCGAGACCTCCTAAGAATGCTTCAAAGTCGGGTTAGGGGCATTAAATGACCTCAAAAAGGGTTGAAAAATGGGGGATGAGCAAAGCTTTTCCATAGGGCTATAGAGCGCTTCGAGAGCTTTCTGAAAATGTAAACGGTTCGTCAATTAGAGCTACGGTTCAAAAGTTATGCCTCTCGGAAGTTCGGTTACCATTTCTACATTCTTCTAGATTTGTGCCAACTTCTACCGCAGCTTCTGGAACCTTCTATTTGGTCGGTGGGTGCCTACTATCACTTTCTAGAATGTACCCCTAGTCCTTAACCCTCCGGGGTCTATTTAAGGATATTTCTGGCATTGTAAAAGGCAGTTTGGAGTGTAGTTTGCGAGGAGGTACTAAAAGGAGAAATTATCTCCAGATTTATGCTACTGTAAGCCCTTAGGGCATGTTTCAAAGTTTATTTTCCTGTACTGTTTGTACTAGCTTATTTTCTCAGTTAATATAATTTTCCCTTTCTGTTGTGTCCATTTTGTTCTTGGGTTGTGTCCCCATCAAGTTAGTAGTTGATGAGCTAGATAGTTAGTAATTGTCTTTTGTTAGAGTGAGTTTAATTTATGTATTGAAATAGTAATTTTTGTGTTTAGGAAACTGTAGTGAGTGCTAGTTTGGTGAGGAAGCAATATTGATAGAATGCATAAGGATGACTAAATAGAGTAAAGAGGGAGAAAATGACTCAGTATTGGTCCAATCTTCGAGAGGACCTATAACCAGTAAGATATGGATGCAAGCACATGATACACATTTGGCACATAAAATAAATTGTTTATTCCATAAGTTGTGTAAATAATGTGTTGAATGATGGATACTATCAATACAAGTGGCCCTTTCTCCATCATGTAGATTTCGAAGCTACCTTTGGGGCATATCTTTTCTAATTTCCAATGGTTAGATCCGATATAGTGTGGTAGATAAGTGCACATTTTCTTATTTGACTAAGGGTGCTCATGTGATGAGTACTAAATCTAAATTCTCTAGATACGCGTGTTTAATCGATTAAGATATACTACACTTCCACACCATATAGTAATTGTCACATTAATATATATTGTAATGATTAATGAATGTGTGTACATTGGTAGTGAGGATAATAAGTAATTTTGATCCCCTTCCCTTACATGCTAGAATCATGACCTAGTCCATATGATACAATCGAAAGACACTAATAGAATATTAGTATCAAAGGCATGTTAGGATATGAATTACCTCACTAATTTATGAGTGTTGTATCTTGAACTTGCTCTTTTGACTTGTGACACTAACTTGAACTAGACTGTCATCCAATCTATTTGAAAACCACCTGTGACTAAAATGTTACAACCAGATGACACTATCCACATGAGTCTTGAACTCCTATTCAATGATAACCTTGTTTTACAATATGTAATTTCTTATGCGACTTCATAAGCTACAAAAAAAATAAAAAAATTGTTGTGTTTTTACTAGTAAAATTTAGGGCATGACACATGATCCACGATAAATTGAACAATACTAGATACTAAATTAATATGTATATCATTGTGCACATAAATGACAAAAATATATATCAAAATACATGTATCCATAGACAAAATTTTACACAAATATATATCAAAGATCATGTATCCATAGACAAAGTACTCAAATATATATGAAAATACATAGATCCATATACAAAATGTGGCTAATCATGCCATCAAAACGTGTATAATATCAATGTTTCTGTATACAATATGGCATATGCCATCTCAAAATGTCTCATGATGCATCCTACAAAAACTATACTATCCTAGGGTTCTCGTGGATGATCAAAATGCAGCCTCTTCACTGCATTAGGTGGATCAGATGCCTCCTACATAAACAAAAAAGGAAAACCCAAAGTTAGACTACTAAATTTATATGATTCTACGTATTCTACGTATCTAACATTGAATTACTTAAATGCATAATGATCTTTTTCATAATGGAGATTAATATTTTCAAAATTTCATAATAAATACCTCTCTCATCAACCTCCTATGCTAGTCAAGAGTCCTCTCGTATGCCCTCAAAAATGTTGGCACCTCTCTAATTGTGGGTTGTATATGTTCAAATACCTTTGTCAGATGAATCTACAATTTAAACTATAGCATTATAATTCATAGCATGCTAAATTTATAACATATTTAATCATGAATTCAAACTACAACTTACTATTGTAGGCTCCTCCTCAAGAGTGAGTGGTCGCATCATCAAATCTACATAACTATCCTATCAAACCTCATGTGCACTAGGAGTCTCCTATGAGATACAAAATAGTAGTTGTTAATATCACAGAAATTAGTTTTGAATTTATTTATGAAGATAAGTGATCCAGGAGTATCCCATGCTCATCAAGGAAACATTGAAGATCCAAGACATTACAGAGGTCATGGAGCATCTCTTGAAGTCAATTGGGCAATCCTTGCACCAATTATGACTCATGGAAGCATACAAAGTTATAATGTTGGACTCATATGTGGAAAAAAGTTGTAATTGGTCATGAGATAGGATTTTAGGATTTCATATGGTAGATGAGTCATTTGATAGGTTCATGTAGGTTTTCATGATCATATCTTTTCATTAGACAAGTCAAAATGCTCAATAAGCCCATTAAAAGCATAGTTTAATAGTTAGAAATTTGAATAGTAACGATAATGTGTTTTTTGGAGGGAAACTCCATAATTTAAATTTTATGAAGAGTTAACAAATGAAACCAATTGGAGGTGGTTGAGGGGGTTACTAACCATCCCTTGAAACTTGTGATTGTATGGTTTGGAGGGTCAAATTTGTATGAACTGTCTAAGAAAATTGAATGAAAGTGCTTGGTTTTCAAGAGCAACTTGAAGAATCCTTTGCTTTGTAAGTGCTTTTTGATATTGTAATGAGTGTTAATATCATCTTAGATATGTAAATTCATGGTGAATGCTGAAGGAGAAGTTCTAGAATTGAATTTTGGGGTTTGAACAAGCAGGCCCTGGTTTTTAAGCCATTTTAAGGAGGGTTTTGAAGTTTGGGTGTTTAGGAGTGTGACCAAGACCTATAATATTGAAAATACTTTGAGTTAGATCATTAATAGAGACTATGAAAAAGTATTAAGTCATATTTCAAGTTTGAAGGGTACTTGCTTCGTAAAAGTGGTCTAATTAGGCCTAATTCTAAGACAAACTGCCCTGTTTCGTACAATCTTTCCAAAGGAGTGATATCTAATTTTTGGATATGTTTTAAAACTAAAAAAAGGGTATCTGAAAAGATAGTTTATTTTCTTGGTGTTTTGGAAAGTTTGGGAGAAAAATCAAGAAAATGGGGTTTGTTGATCCAAAGAAGAGAATAGCCTAGTAAAAGGAAAAACTGGTCTCTTTTGTATCTACTAAAGATTTGTGGGTTTTGAAACCTTAGAAACATGTTGGTTGAAGTTTTTTAAGGTGTGTAGAGGTGGAGGGAACACTTGGTGAATGTAAATCCAAGTTTGGAGTCTTTGGTGGCATTGTGTGCATTTGGGAACACCATTGAAATATAGGGGTTGGGTCCATATTGTGCTTGAATTTGCAAGTTTGTGGTTAGATCCTCCGTCCTCTGCATCAAATGGTATCAGAGCATCAACAAGGTCTTTTGGGAGTAGATAAGTTCTAGGTTTCATCATCATAGGAGTCTTTGTCATCCTTAGTGTGCTGGTCCCTTTGTTGAAGCCTTGGAGTGTCTAATTCCTCCTTGTGTGTCCTAGAGTTGAAAGGTACATAAGTGGTATCTAGAGATTTCTTGGTGAGGAAAGAAAGAGAATCAGTGAGTTGGCCCTTGGGAAGGAAGAAAACTTGTTGTGAAAATGCCTCCTAAAAATCAAATGGCTAGAGAACTTGAAGAATTAAGAGAAGAGTTAGCAAGAGAGAAAAGAGAGAGGACAGAACTTGAAGCATCTAGAGTGAGGGAAGAAAGACAGATGAGAAGAGAGAGGTGGAAGCTTATTGCAAGGGTAGAATCCTTAGAAAAGGAAAGGCAAGAACCTAGAGGAGAAGAGGTTAGAGGAAGAAATCATGGAGAGAACCATGAAGAAGAAGAGGTTGGTAATGCAAGGCAAGAGCATGAGACAACAGATGATCCCGAAGAAGGAGATTTATGAGAATCATTAAGGCAGTACAAGGTAATGGTGGGAAGAACCATATTGATTTTCCAATATACCAGGGTAAAATGGATAGTGAAGAAGTGCTAGGGTGGATAGAGGCCCTTGAGAACTACTTCGATCTTGAAGATATAGAGGCAGATAAGAAGGTAAAAGTAGCGAAAGCAAGACTGAGAGGAACAACACTCACTTGGCAGAATAGTTTTTTGAATGAGAGAGAGGAAAGGTGGTGTAGGGCACCTAACCTATATGGCAGGGGGGAACAATTGTCTATGTTGCCGGACACCTTGCCACTCCATGAAAGCGAGGATTCAAGTAGATTAGGAATTTGGAATAAAGGTTTGGTCCATATTTTACAAGTTGGTCTATATTTTTTAATAAAGGCACATGTAATGCCCATGAGAATTTTGGTGTGGTTATAAACCAAGTGACTCCATGGGACCAAAAGGCCTTAGAATAGGGTATTTAGAGTCTAAACAGTATTAGCAAAAAGTGGTTGTTTGTTTGTTTTATGGTTGGGAACTCCTATATGGTTGTTCCAACAGTCATGTAGACCTTTATATATGTCATATGTGATCTCATTTGAAAGGGGGAGATCAGAGTGTATGGTGGTTTGGAGAAAAAACAATAAAAACTTCAATTTTTTGAAAATTTATTGGTAATTGCTTGGCTATTATGTTGGTACGGATCCGTATAGAACTTTTATTATTTCTAAGTGTATGAAATAGTTGTAGGGGTGAGTTAGGAAACTTTTGGTTTTGGTTTGACTCAAAAAGGAGTTGGGGTTTAAAAGTTATCTGCATTTTAGTAGAAGGTGGTCTGAAAAGCCTTGTTTCCTAGACCCTTCCACAAATGCATCCCTAACTTGCATTCCCACTGGTGGCACCCTCTAAAACTGAGGGATATGCAAGTTAGGAGACTAGGCAAAATAATTCCAGAGGTTGGAGGCCTGGAGAGAAGGGCAACTATTTTTCCAAGTCGGCCCTAGGTCAAGCAAGCCCATGTGCTTGACTGGTTGTTGCAAGTTAATTGGTGATAGTCATGGTTGCATGCACTTTTGATAAGTTTGAGTGCTGGAGTTGGATGCATTGAGTGTTTTGGAGATTTACATAAGTGTTTTGGGTCTTGGGAACCCACCTTGCCCATTCGTCCTTGAAGCCCTAGCCTAACTTGATCAACTAGGCCTAGGTACCAAGAAGTAGTTTGGAGGGTGCTGGAGCAAGATCAGCCCAAAAGCTTTTGGATTTTTAGTAGGTTCCAAGAAGGGTGTTTGGACCTATGGAGAAGTCCCTATGCTATTAAGGGATACTGGGAGAAAAGTGCAAAGAAGCTAATTGGAAGGCTACAAGGCTTGTAGGCCTAGAAGTGAAAAGGTGTGTTGAGAGTTTGGTGGAACCAAACAAATTGATGATTTTGGGTTGGAATAGTATGTCCATGATTGTATCCATTTCTAGTGACAGTTGGTGAGGCTTTTGAAGTGGGATTTCCTTGTTTGGCTTGGAGGTTGAGTATACCTAGAGTGGGTAAGAGGATTTGTGAGAAGTCCTAGAATCCTAAGTTGGATTGTGACAGCCATTTATTGGCTTGTGGAAGGTAGTTGCTGCAAAATTTGCATCAAAAGGGGATTGAATAAGATTTTAGATTGGGAGAGAATGAAGACCATGGTGAGAAATCAATTCTTGCCATCTGATTTAGCAATCCAAATAAAGATAAGAAGGAACAATTTGAAACAGAGGGATATGGATGTCATGTCCTATATTGAGCAATTCCATACCCTGAGTATTAGGGGAGGACTAGAAGATGAAGATGAGAAGGTGGCTAGATACATTAATGGCCTCAAGTACAATATTCAAGATGAAATAGGATTGAATGTACCAAGGACACTTGGAGAATGTTTTCAGTTGGCAATCTGGGCAGAGGCGAACTTGAAAAGAAAGAATGAGAGGAAAGCAAATCAAAGAGGAGGTGGAACAATGAGAGGAAGAGGTGTAAGAAGTCAGTTTGACACTTCAAACAATCAAGACAAAGATAAAGGAAAAGAGATTACATCTGAGACAAGAGGAAGTTTCAGGGGAGGAAGATTTGGAAGTGGAAAAGGTAATAGTGTTTTCACAGGTAAATGCTTCACATGTGGAGGAGTAGGCAATCAATCCTACAAGTTCCCTGAGAAAGGTGTGGATTTTAGGAAGGAGGAGAGGAGAGTCACCTTGACCGAAGGAGAAGAGGAAGAAAAGAAGTACGATAATGCAGACCCTGAACTTGAAGGAGAATCTTTGATGGTGAGAAGAGGACCACAAATGCAGCAACAAAAGGAGACCAGACCATCCATTTTCAAGATAAATTGCATGAGCCATGGTAAGATTTGTAAGATGATAATAGAATTTGGTTCCTTTGATGATTTAGTGTCTTACGAAATGGTAAATAAACTAGGATTGAAGAAGTATCCTATTGATAGACCATATACGGCATCTTGGGTCAGTGATGCACAAAATATTGTTGTAAGGGAGCAAGCAATAGTGGATTTCTCTATAGGAGAATATAAAGATCAAGTTATATGTGATGTCATTCTAATTACATGATGCCATGTAATCCTTAGAAGGCCTTGGCAAGCCTCAAGGAACACTATTCATTTTGGCTCATCAAATTTTTATATATTACACAAAGATGGTGTGAAGTTTAAGCTAAATCCTTTGACTGGTCATGATGAGGAAAGAGTTATTTGTTTTGGCAAGAAAGAGTTTGTGGACTTGTAGGAGTAGAGGGAGAGTAAACATGATATGACAGATCTGCCACTAAAGCCATCTCTTTTGGTTATGAAGGATGAGATTGTTCAAGACAAAACTCAAAATTCTGCTTACAAGCAAACAGTGACAGCAAAAGGAGTGATGATAGGAATAGTATGGTGTCCTTTGGTGATGAGAGTGAACAAAGAAGTGAACATATCCATGGAGGATAAGAGACAGGGTCAGCATGACCTTAGACAACAAGTTATTCAGCCTTTGTCAAGGATAAAACATGATTGTTCACAATCAGCAGGCAGTAAGGTTACCATGACTGGTAACAAGGATCCAATGCTTTTTGTTTCTAATGATTTGTATGCAGGTGTGCAGGGTAATACATTGTAGGTGCAAAGTTGCAAACATCCCTCTAGAAGTATGGGAGGAAAGAAGATAGTACCCCTTAACTCTTGGGACAAGAGTTACTTTGAAGGTGGGGTGTTTGGTGCAAGGGCACCTATTAAATCATCTAAGAGAGCCTTGGTACCAGATGAAGATAGAGGATCAAAGATATCATTGATTGTTAATTGGGATATATTAAAACCAATAATGGAATTATGTAATAAACAATGTACTTTGAAAGACAAAATTCATAAAAGTCCTAGTAAGGACCTAAGGGCAACATGATGTAAAATGGCCAAAAGAGCCATATGGGGTAGTCTTAGGATAGTTTCATACTTAGTTGCATTTAATAAATCCATATGACCAATTTTGAGTCAATGGAATAGTTTAGAAAGTTAGGGAATGCATAAAAACTATAGTTTGAAATTTGAATTTCAAATTCAAATGGTCATATTAGTTTTGGAGGGAAAGTAGTAATTTAGTATTTGTTTGATTAAATAAACCTTTGTAACCAACTTGGTTGGTTGGACAGGTGCATATAAGACTATTTAAGTTGTAATGAACATATGCAAGACATGAATAATTATTGGTACGGAAAAAATCATAGAAATTGTATGAAACAACAATCATACTTTCCTCTGCATCAATAAGAAAAATAAAAAATAAATGATACTTATACATACAATGGGGCTCTCTGTGCAAATGAAAATCCTTGATAATCTAGGACGTCGAATCTGTATAGGCTCATCACTAGTAGCCACACCCTATATACAATAAAGAATGTAATTAAATGGGATTACCACAAACATTTTACAATAATGCATCGATATTTAATCAATTAGAAAACATCTAATTACCTTTCTTTTGTCAGTGCATGCTGGCTCACCCCCCACACTTTTTCCCCCCGGGGCAGGTGGTATCTGCAAGATAAAAGAAAGATTAGCAACCATATATGCTACAATATCAAATAGAAAAAAAAAATGTGAACACAACATAATGTACCGTAGATGTCTCAAGGCCAAATGAAATGGCCGAGAGTGTAGCATCATCTATCTATCTGAGCTCCTCCTCAGTCATCAACTAAACATGAATGAAGATCACATACATGTAAAAGTCAGTATGGCTTAAAAATTAAAATTACTCTATTATAAAAATTAATTTTAAATCACATATGTCATAACAAAAAAATGTATACATGTACCGACACTAAAGGAGTCCATGCCTTTGCATTCCCCTCCTCTCTCGCATCAGGGTCTGTAGCCTCATCTAATACAAAATGATACTTAGGAAGATCACCTATGGGACCCAAGAAAATATTCTTGCATTTAATGCAAGTGTGAGGTACACAAACGTGTGATGAGCTAGCCGATGATGAACTGGCACCAACATCATCAACACGAGGAGGCAAGACTGACCTAGCCTGAGATATCATTAGGCTACTTAGCCTATGAATGGCTCTGATGGTCTGAGAGCTAGTCTCTGCCATAATATCTGGATGCTACACTCAAGGAGGGGGGGAGATATCAGGGGGGGGGGACAAAAGTGCCAAGTTTCTTCTGTTGGGAAGAGGGTCTATCCTAAGGAGCTCCTAGTCCTAAGCCCATGTTGGGCTTCATGCTCCAATAGTTCACTTTAAGTTTCAACACAAATTCTGCATATAATTTTCTAAGGAAATAAAATGGTATGTCTGAATTTCCATGTGGAGTGATATCAAAGAACATCCACCAACGATCCCAAAAATTTGCACGTATGGCGTCATTTGTGCACCATTTAATCGATAGTTTGGTTTTTTTTGGGTCAACTGGTATACCCATTTTTGGGTTAGCAAAAAGGCTACCAAAATCATCTTTGGTTATGTTGAGGGCCGCGACCTCATCATAATCCAAACCATCATCAAACATCTGGTGCATTTCATCACGCCAACAAAGAGTGGCATTTTTTTGGTTCTTAAGGGTTTCAATGTTATCCACTATGGTGTTTAACGTGGATAACATAGGAGCCAATGCAGGTACATTATTATATGTTCTATGCAAACCTCTCAACTCGGTGAGATTTTCATTTATCAAATCCTCGATTCAAGGAGGGTTTTGAGGAGGTAGAGGATCATTTGGTGGATGGTTTTGTGGGAATCTTGGATTGTTTGGTGGTGGGTTACGAGGAATATTATTCCCTGCCTCAGTGTCATCATTCTAATTAGCCATTCCTATTGAATTGCAAAACGTAATATATATTAAAAAAAATCTAAATTTTAACCATTTTTTGTCAAAAAAACCCTAGATTCAACTAAAACAAACAAAATCATCCTAAAATCTATTAAATTTAGGTTAAAAATGAGTTGGGAAAAAAAAAAAACATACCTAAATATCTGATATCCGATCTTGTATCTGATATCTGATCGAGAATGGTAATACTGACCCCAAATTCGCATAAAATGAGGGCCCGTGGGCCTGTGATTTTATTTAATCCAATGCGTAGGTATCGGATATCCGATATGGCCGCAATAACATATAATGAGTATAATATATATAATATAACATATAACATATAATATATATTACATTATATTACATTTTATATATTTTTATATTATATTTTATATATATTATATTAATTTACTATATATTATAATATAAAATATTATATTATATAATAATATTATTATTATAATTTATAATATATTATACTTTTTATTATATATTATATTATAAGATATTACTTTTTATTATTATATTATATCTTATATATATTATATTACATTACTATATATTATAATATATTAAATATTATATTATATTATTATAATATAATACATTATAATATTATTATTATAGTATAATAATAATTATAATAATAATATTATATTAAATAATATTATTATTATAATATAATAGTATGATATATTATTTAATATTATTATTATTATTATTATATTAAATAATAATAATAGCGGGATAATATTATTACTCTATCCAGCCGCATGTCGGATATTCGATTTAAATCGGATATCCAATATCATATCGGATATCCGATAAGGCTCGGCCTTACCTTCCAGGTTTGGTTCCTGGATAGGTGAAAAAAAGTTAGAGCAGATTTTGAAGCGCTTTTAGGCATCTTCAAACTTTTTTTTTTTCACATCGCCACTTTTTGGCACACCATGATCTTGCACATACCCTCATCTCTATATACACAATGTACATCCATCATTCTTTTTTTCAATTATAGACCTCTAGGTGTAATTCAAATGTCAATTCTTTAGAGTAGTGGGAATTATAGGGTCTGCCACAATTCAATTAATCACTTATCCTTTTCAATAATAGATCAATGTGTTCTTTTCATTGAAAATTACATAGCTGCATCTTTCATTTTTCTTTTTCTAGTTATGGAATCACTTTTTCTTGGTCAAAATTTAATTCATTTCCTTTTTTGGATGATGGATCATTGAGTATGATCAAAATTGAAAATATATAACATTGAATTTGTAGAAAATATAAGATTATATAAATCTTTAGTCCTTGTATTGGTCTATATTGTATTATATTCAATTTATGAACCCTTTTTAATGATGGATCAGTAAGTATGATTCAAATATGATTTATAAAATGTATCATTCTTCATATACAACTCAATTCATCACTTTTTTCTTCACACAATTCAATTCATACTTCTTTTCTAAATAATAAATTAGTGAATGCCATTTAATTTACACAATTAAATTTTGTCTCTCTTTTTTATCTCCACCAAATGGGATATGAAGAGAATTTCAACAACAGTTAAACATAACAATAGTCATTGCAGGATATGACTTGCCCAATCTATCAAAATCACATTTTCTACATTACTCTTGCCTAATCTATCAAAATGACTTGCTTGGCAACCTTTTAGAAATATTTCTTCTGTTCTTCCCTTATCTCTTAGCTTTACAAGTACAAGTTTTCTATGGAAAATGCACCACAATAATCTTCTCATTTTCCCGTACAATGATAGGAGCACCCTCCATCTCCCCCAACCATTTCTCTATGTGGTTTAGCATATTACCATTACAAGTATAAGCTTGCTTGGGAAAATGCCCCACAATAATCTTCTCATTTTCCCTACAATGATAGGAGCACCCTCCACCTACCCCAAGCATTTCTCTATGTGGTTTAGCATATTAATTGGATTCATATGTCATTCATGCTTTCAATTTGGACCAAAATCTATGTATTTTTGCATTTTTTTTGTGTTTCATGTGTTACCAATAAAAATAAAAATGAAAAACTTCCAATTGAGGGACTCAACTAGAGATCACCTCTTCAAACTTGTATTACCTCTCTCAGGCATACCATACAAATTTAGTGAAGGTAATTTGGATGGCTTCTTAATAGCCTTACAAGGATTGAAGTATATATGTTCTAGCTTATAGCTAAAAACCAAACAATAGCAAAAAATGTTCAGTTTACAAGAACTTATTTCTTTGCTCAAATTCGAAACCTCTCAACACATAGAAGTCTAGAAATCCTCCCCAAGAAGGATTTGATTCATGAATTTGTGCTTTACTATGGTTTTACTTTTAAGATTAATATTATGCTAATACTAGAGATGTTTTCTTTTGTGATATCACACATGCAGGTTTCAATATTTGTCTCCTTTCACTAGTGTGTCTTGGACATTTTTTCCTTCCTCATCAACTGTAATAGGTCCTTTAATACTTCTAAGAGATACAAAACTTTCTAGTGGAGGTTCCTTTCATCTTGATCATATATATACCCATGGTAAAACATAAATATTCATTAGATACAAGTCACTGAACAAGACACAAACCCATACTAGACAGCTAGAAGTCATTGTGACTTTTGGAATAGCTCCTTCTACTCCTCCAAACATGATATTTGACATGGTGTATGAGAGGATAATATACTCTATTCACCAAATATTTCTATTTCATCCTCTTCATCCTTTGATATGGACAATTTTCTTGAAAATTGACTTCATAATAGTAAATATTGATGCCTTTACTAATGTGTTCTTTATATCAAACATTTGGAAATGCCACCATAGGTGTTGCTACCACATAAAACTTATTACTTTGATCTACTTTTGTTATTCTTTCTTCTCCATTCTTAGTTACTGGTTAGATATCTAGGTCAAAGCTTGAACATTCTTACCACTATGCACATGCTTCACATAAAACTAGTCCTAATGAAAATATCCCACACTTGTTGCTCATAATTTTCTCATTAGATCTACACACCCCTTCACTTGGCACCTGTAGTTGATTGTATATAATTTGATTGATTGGAATATATTCTCTTCAAATACTGATTTTTTCCATTATAATCAATTCCACATTTGTTTGAAACAAGTGACAATGTTTGGACTTCATCAATTATAGTATCAAAACTAGAATTGGTTTCTTCTTGGCTATCAATATTGTTTGAAATATCACCATGCCATCTAGAGTTTGCATACTCACACATATCCTCAAAGAGATAATTGGCTATGTATTGATAAGTAATTCATTTCTCTAGAAGGCATCTTAATACAAAAGTTCAATGATTTGGTCTGGTGACGATTAAGCAGCACCACAATTATATTTGCATCTAAATACTTTAAACAAACCTGATGCTTATTAGATTTTAGTTGATATATTTTAGAAACTATATACAAACTTCATCTTTTCATGCTCCATGAGACTAATCCTAACTAATACCTTCCAACAAAATTATCATTATTATTTAATTGTGTCTTTTGTTGTTGAAGGCTCTTCTTATATGGATGAATCTCTAAATATACTCATCTCTGATTTCATGCCTTCTTCAGACCGTCATGTCTTTTATAGTTGATATCAATCTTCAAGATATCCTTTGTGATAGATAAGACCTATTAGATTAAGTGGCACATAATATCTCATAAAGTATGCCATGAGAATGCATACTCTCATCTCTGTATGGTTGTTTATGTCCTTTCAACATATTAATTCTCTATATATGTCAATGCTACATGCAATTTTCATATTTGCATAGTTTTCAAATAGGAATCCATAAACAAGCTCTTGTTTTAGTAGTGATCTAAAGATGGGACATTGATCTCCAACATGTGTTCACAAATGGAGACTCTAGATTTGATGAAAATCCAAGCTCTATCAAGTTGGATTTACTAATTCTAGTTTTCAATCCTGAAGTAACTAAACACATATTTTCTACCTCTTGTCATTTATTTACTATGAATATGATTTTTAAATGTTTCTAGCACCTACTCACCTTCACTTTCATATAATACATGTTTGAAGGCAGCATTAGATCCTAATGACAAGAAAATGGTATGAGGAATTCTTACAACTTCTGCAACACTACATGCGTGGACTGTACATCCAATTTTTGTGGTAAAACACTAAATTTTGAAATAAATTTGTTTTTAAGAGAATCCACCCTATATTATACTATTCAAAGATGATTTAAGAATTATGGAACTCATAACTAAGTACTATGATGTTAGGGGCATCTATCAATATAGGCCAAGGGATCAATAAATTAGTCTTGGCACTTATACATAGATCAATTTATTTAAAAAATAATTAAGAATTTGCTAACATTAAAACAAAATAAAAATAAAAGCTTCAAACCAGCTTTAAGACAAACCAAAATTTAACAAGATTTTAGTATTTTAGTAAATGAAACAAATATGACATCTGCATGTGATGGTCTAATTTTCAATTGAACAATAATTGGAAACTTCAAATTGAAAAAGTAGATGCAAAAGTTTTCTTGCCTACTAGGTGATTATCTCTCTATAATTTTTTTTTGATCAGTGACTTGTAGTTTATGGTTGATAGTGATGGAAAGAGAAGTTCTTTGTCAATTTTGGTACAAATTGTGGCCTTACTATTGTAGGATTCTATTATGCATGTGTTTTATGATTGAAGAATATCTAAGAACTCTACTCTCATGATTTTGGTCAGTATTTGTAGATGGGACTAATGATTGTTCACAAATACTGATATGGGCAATAAATGACTCCTTATTGATGTGAGCAACATACAAGGCTTGGTGGAAGAGTAATGTAAAATGGATGTTAATAAACAAAGGATTGTTAAGTGTATTTGTATTACAAGATAAGGATAGGGTATGGATAATGCAAATATATTTGTGTTGTGTGTAGGATAATGTGAAAATACTAATACATGAGGATGATGATAAAAGGTTGATTTTTGCTAATAATATTTGTGTATACATGTAGATCATATTTATTGAATGGATGTTGGTTAGAGATCTAATTAATGGACAATGAATGGTAAGTTTGGAGGAAGATTGTTAGAGGTATGACATTGCCTTGATAGATGTTGATTAATTGTTGTTTGATTATTGAATCCTAGGAAAAGATGATTAGAAAGTGAATTTATTGTTGATGGAAGATGCCTCTAATGTATTGTCAATGTGATGAAATGAAACTTGGATTAGATAGATCCTCAAAGATTGAAGGGTTTTGGTAGACATTCTGCATCACATGCAGTAAATGGTATTGATGGCATTGCACATTCTAGTGGAAAAAATATACAATTTTTAGAAATACAAAACTTAGTTCTTGAACTGTAAGGCATATATAGGATTTCCTTAAGTCTCTAGCCTTCAGATGCTAGAAAATGATACCTATAAGTATCTTTAAAATTTCATCTTCAACACATTCTATCAAAATTTAACAAAATGGTCTCTAATATATTGTGCATATCCACTCACCTGTCAATCTCTCTCAAGGGTTGTTGATTCTTGTAACTTGATTCGCTCATTCATAATTTTGTAGCTCAGTAATTGGCACAACATTGAAGATTAAGTAACTAGTAGAAGGTAAGTCATTCAACCTGCCAAAGTACTTGTTCTTACATTAGGTAATATGCAATAAACATAAATATAAATATTCAATTCAAATTAAAGATAGGTAAAAAAAATCTTGTAGTTCAAAGTTATCAACTTCATAAAAGGATTTGACTTTTGACCTTTTGAAGACTTAATAGAGTGAGCTTAGAAATATGAGAGAGGTTAAAGGATAATTGAATATGTGTGGCTTTCATGAGAGACTACCTAAATGCTATGTGTATAAAAAATCTTCAGAAAGACAACATGTCTCACGTTGTATGCATTTATATTCAAAATTAAAATTTTGAGATGCTTGAGCTGCTAAAAATAGAGGTATGGAACCATCCTTTAGAGCCTATATCTTCAAATCTTATTTCCTATAATTGTTTAACTCAAATAGCTTATGAGGAGAAACATTTCCACAATCATGTAGTAATTGGGTTTAATATTTTGCAATAAATAGTTTGATGTATATTTGGTAAGAGATCAGGGGACCAGCTACACTTTATATCTGTACATGAAGTGATTTCTACACAATATTCAAGGTGTTAACTTTGTATGTTATATTGGGCACCATGAACTTTTTCTACTATTATCCAAACAATAGGTACATAACTCTTTCATGGCTTCATTTTTTGATTAAATCATTGCTTGGCTACTATTTAGTCACATTTAGTAATTTATCTTCTAAGAAATACTAAGCTAACATGTTGACTAGTAAAATTTTAGTCCATTCTAGAAGTTGGAGCTAAAGGCAACAAATGAAGGTCAAGCTGGTTATAGTTTTTCTTCATACACGTTTCAATAAAAGATGTGTAACTTATTCGATGTTTTTACTATATACAATAAAAAATGTGTTTTTAGTATGTTGGTGACATCTTGGTAGTAGATGATGACACCATAGCCCATGAATATGGTGGCCACTTTAAGATTGGGACCATTAAATAAAAACACTTAATATGTATATATCTTATATTTCACATTTAATCACACCTTTCCTTCATTAACTATTATTTAGGATTGCCAATGTATGCTAATCACTGCCTTATATACAATCATTTCTTTCTTTAAGTTAATTGTGGCTCTTAGTTGAATAACTTATCAATGGATTAGTTAACCATAACCAGACCTTGGGTGATAATTCTCCTCCAATGTAAAGGTAATTGACATTTATTTTTACTGTTACTTTCTTCTAATATATGAAGTAGGCTCCCATCATAAGATATGAAGAAAGATTCCTCCACCCCTTACATCCTCTTTGTTCACAAGAGTTGTTATTTAGATGATTAAATAATGATTATAACAAGCTTGAATTAGATTAGTGAGAGCTTGATCACAAATATGTGTCTACTGCTTATGGTTCCTTTTTAGCCATTTTCTCTTCTTTTCTTTGATGCCCTATGACAATTGAAAGTCTATCAATATAAATCCTCTAAGAGGGGCAAAGAGATGTCCTTTTCTATGATTGAGACTTTCCTAAAGAGAGGTATCTCTTCAAATATTTAAGTTTTCAAGTAATTACCCACTGAGATCAAGTTTAATTACAATTCTTAGTAACTAATAACTACCATCCAAAGTGTTCTGTCTTTACCATATCTCCATAACCATTATATTCCATATGTTTTAGTTTAAAGATGTAAGTACTCTCATGCTCCATTATTAGATATGATGTAACTTCCCCCACAATATATTCACAACATAGAAAACATGTGTCAAACTAACATTTGTAGATGTCTTAAACTTTATCGAATTGTTACCTAAGAATCATCAATGATAATGGAGATTCATTCCCATATGGAGATGGCTTAGGAATTTATTAGGCTTCATATGTCAACTTGTCCTTCGATTTCTTTTGGCCATTTCCATCCCATTTTTGGTACCGTCTACCATATTAATTGATCTTTCTATGTTCCAAATGTATTTTATTTGGGATATCATTTAGATACTGTTTGACATATATTATCATTAATATCTGTTGATTATTAATAACTATTGATATTCCTATTTGACATAGAAGGATCACTAGTTTTTCAGTGTAGCTTTCAACTACAATATAAAACTCTTACGATGATATCGAAGCTATCATAGAATTACTAGAATGAAAAAGGTTTAAATCATCAAGTTTCTTAACATGGATAGTTGCACTGTGATAGGTGCTCTCCAAAAACCAAAACTTCATTGAAATTAGTGGAATAAATGGCGTAATGATAGAGATTCAAATCTAGAAAAATCTTGCTCAAGGGTGGCTCAACACTACCTTCATAAGTTCAAAAAAGTTCTACAGTCAATCTCATCAAGTGACACCTCTATATCTTGGACTCCCTGCAAAAACTTATGGAAAACATAGGATAGCTAAAAGTCCTAAGGATAAAGAAAATGGTTGGGGATTGTGTCTAATTATTGTGCACTAGACCAATTAGAGTATGAATAGGTTATGAAGTACTTCAAATCTTCCAGTTGGCCACCAACAACTGATGTTTTCACCTCGAGACTAATAACTTCAATAATGATTGAAGTTATGTTAATTCTTCATTGTCTATAAAATATGTGTGGTTTTATGATCTTGATAGTTCTTATTAGCTTGTGAATATATGCTCTTTTATAGGTCAAGTATTCTGTAAAATATGCAAGAATGCACTCATGATCGAACAAAATAAAGTTGCTAAAATACATTAGGTGGTTCAAAATTTTCCAAAGAAGGGTTCATCTAAATCTCTAGCAATAATTATCAATTAATTTTATGAAGCATTTTAGATTATTTAATGTCCTCAATTATTCAATAAATGTCATTGATTCTTATTACTTTTAACTAGAAAACTAGAAAATAGAAGCCTACTACCAAATAGGATAGATCTATTAATAAGTAGGATAAGAAAAAGATAGCCAAGGACCTGAACAATCCAAGGAGGCCTACTAGTACTTTTTATGATTTCATGTATGTAAAATTGTTATACCTTTGTCAACAATGTGAGCTCTTATTGCAATGAGAGTTTGAATTTTGGCAATTGTCACAACAATGATTCCATTTATGTTGAAACCTTGCTATCATGGAAGATCTTCATGTGTATCCTTGTGGTGGTTGATTCTTTGAAGGGCCTCCCTAAGAATATCAAACTTGATGCCCCTAATGGTTCATGGATTGAGACTCTACTCTTAATGATTCATCTACGGTTGGTGATGTTTCCAATAGCTCTACTCTATCTAGCTAGGCTTGCACAATAGAAGCCCCCCTGCTTGCTTCCACAAACATCTCAAGTGCTAGATGCAATCTCTTCCCTTAGCATCACTTTCTAGATCATCGCAATGACACACTGGAACAACAACCATTTTTGAACCACACTCCCAAATTTCATTTGGAATTTGGTACTACATTCATTCTTTGCTCATTCTTGGAAATGGCTCCCTCATCACTTGTGACAAGAAACACAACTGCTAGATGATGGCTCACCCTTTAGATCACTTTCTAGGCAACCACAATGATAATCACTGCCAAACCATTCTGCAAATTGTGCTAATGAAGTTACATAGAGACAACTTTGGGGAGCCCTTGCATAGCAATAAAGATGCTTCATGGCCCTCCAATAAGAAAGATGCTAATGCCAATATTCGTGTTGGAATTCCTTTTAGAATAATTAAGAGAGGGGGGGGGGGGGTGTTTGAGTCAGTTATTCAAGGTCCAAATGTACAAATAAAACTTTTCACAATTTAGTGAACCCATAAAACATTCATACCCATGCATGCATTCATTGTGCATCAACTAAAACTTATATGTTACTATCAAATCAACTTGTAGAAATGTAAAGCATGAATCACAACACATCCATTAGCACATTTAACATAATGATTTAATGTGAAAACCCAATTTAGGAAAAACCACCAGTAACATGCTACTCCTTTTTCACTCTTCTAAAGTGATGCCATGTTAAAGGTTACAATACACACTGTTAAATGTGACCCACTTAAGGAATTTTAGTCACCCTATTAAAAGTGAGCCTTATTAGAGGACTTTAGGCCATTCACTTGGAATGCCACCCTGTTACAGGATTTTCCAATGACTGTTAAGTCAACCTTACTCCAAAGAATTTACCCTAGACTGATACAATTGTTAGACAATAATAGTAGAGCTCTGATCTTATACAACTTACAACCTACTTGCAAATTATAGATCTCTATTTAGTCTTCAACTCTACTTGGCTTCCATTCTTTGTAGCTTTGATAGCTTGTTCACCCTTTAAGCATTCATCTTCTTAAGCCTTCTTTCTTAGTATGCCATTGCAAACTCTTCTCTTGGGTCACTTGATGAAGAAAAACACCTTTCTCCTTCTCCTTATCAGATTATCGCATCAAACTTCTAACTATTTTACTTCATGACAAGACATTCCTATATACAGGAAATTAGAACATTTTCCTGCACATTATACATTGTCTAAATTAGGGTTTTAGATTGATTAGGTAGGATACAATGTATCTAGCCCATATCTTGTCTTCTCTAGAAACATCACTTAGAATCCATTTGAATTCACCTCCAAAATGGTTTACATAAGATTCTATGCCACCAGCTCATCAATCTTATCTTCCTCTTGATTCACAAGTTCCAAGAAAACAAACTTGTCAGCTTTTATTTGGAGAATTTTCAATCTTTGTCATAATGCAACAGCTTAACATTATCAATCTTCTGATGCTCGACACATACTACATTACTTAGCATCAACTATAAAATCACTCGGCATCAACTAGATTTTACTGGTGCTCAACATCAACTTAAAATTACTCACCATCTACTATCTTGCCTGGCATCCACTAGAATTTTTTTTCACTCAGCTCCAATTGACTTTTTACTCGGCTTGAACTAGCTTTTCTCAAAACCTACTATCCACTTGGTCAAGCTTGTTGAATGAATTTTCTTAACTTATTCTTCTAAACTTTCTAAGTGTAGCTAGCCATTTTGTAATCTCAAGTAGATCATCAATACATTATGTTATCAATGTCTTAGCCGATCCTTGTACTTCATTACATAATCATAACTCAACCTTTCCTCTAGGTACTTTTGTTACATATTGTTGATCAAATCTTCCTCATCAATCAACTAATTGATAGTACTTGAAACATATAAGCAATTGTCTTACCAAAAAATAGCAGGTTTGACATCAGTGAAAAAAAAATGATTGAAACACATAGTCTTCTTCAACAATCCTTCTAATCAATGATCTTTTCAATTAGATATCAACAATTTCCCTTTTTGGCATTGATGGCAAACCAAACTAATCAACCAAGTCAAACAAATGATGAACATCTTGTTCCATCAAAACTAACTAGGTTAAAATAGTAAGACAATACCAAAAAGAAACCTTGTATTGAAATTTCTCCCTCTACAAGCAACTGCCATCTTCTAATTAGGTTACAAAATATGACTCCCTCTGTTTTCCTTCTTAATTCTCTCTTTCATACTGAGTAGAATATCTCCCTCTCTTTTTTGATCCTTTCTTTGATTGCTTTCCACTTTCCCCCTCTTTCTTTCTTGATCTTTTGATGATGTACTTTCTCCATTATTCCTCTTGCACTTGATCAGTTTAATGTACTTTCTCCCTCTTTGACAACAATGCCAAAGAAATATACTTAATCACTTGGCATATTTAATATATGAAGATATAGGCTTTTTTAGGCTCTTCAATTTATCCCTCTATCACCTTGCTTGTGATTGATTTGTAGTTTGAGTTTTGTGATTACTTTAGGCAGTTCCTAAAGTAAGATCCATTGTATCAATTTATATTAAATGAATGTTAGCTTGTTTGATGCAAGGCACTCCCTCTATCTCTTACATAGCCTTTGATAGGGGTATCACCCCTAGTTTACCTCTTAGATACTCATAAGCATTCTTAGGTAATGCTTTTGTGAAGATATCAACAATTTGTTCCTTTGTGTTAATATATTCCATCTTCACCTCTCTATCTTGAACCAATTCCCTTACATAATGATACTTGATTGCAATGTGCTTTGTCTTTGAATGCATCATAGGATTCTTTGATATATTGATAGCACTTGTATTATCACAATAAAATGTCACTGGTTCTATGATTTCTTCCCTTATTCCTTTAAGTAGTTGTTTGATCCATACAATGTTTGTGCAGTTAATAGCAGTAACAAAATACTCTACTTTAGCAATAGATTGAAAAGTACAACTCTACTTCTTCCTAGTCCATGTAACAAGACTTTTACCAAAGAATAATGCTCCTCCATTGGTGCTTTTTCTGTCATCAATGTTTCTAGCCCAATCAGCATTAGTGTAGCCTCTCAATTAAAAAATTTCATTCTTCTTATAGTATAAACCAAACTCTTTTGTTCCTTTCAAGTATCTCATTATTCTTTTCATAGCCATCAAGTGATTCTCTCTAGGATTAGTAGAGAATCTTACAACTATCCCCATAGATAATGCAATATCAGGTCTACTATGTACTACTTATTGCAATTTACCAATCATGGATCTATATAATGTTTGATTTACCTCAGCTAAATCATCATTCTTTGATAGCTTGAGTGTTGTCACCATAGGTGTACTTACTATTTTAGAATCTTCTAGTCCAAATGTCTTCAATACCTCTTTGACATATTTTGACTAAGTGATACATACATATATATATATGTATATCATCCAATATATTTATATTCTCACAAAGAAATTGATCTAACCAAACATTTACATTTCAAATTCTTGCTTTATATGATTTGCAAAGTCCTTACACAAAGCATCTTGTCCTCCAAATATGATATCATCAATAAATATTTTAGATAATAGTATAACTTTGTCCTTATCTGTCTTCATTTACAAATTGTTGTTATCATCAGTCCTTTCAAATCCAGTCTTCATAAGATAAGTATGAAGTCTTTCATACCATGCTCTTCGTGCTTGTTTCAATCCATATAAGTCTTTGTATAGTCTACATATCACATTCTTATTATATTTATCAACAAATCCTTCTAGCTATTCTATGTAGATTTCTTCTTCTAGTATGCCATTTAGAAATTCAAGATTTAACATTCATCTAATAAACTTTGAAACTTTTGAATGTAGCATAAGCAAGTAGAATTCTCACTCCTTCCATACTTGCAATCGGGGAAAATTTCTCACCATAGTCAATTCCTTCTTCTTGTGCATATCCTTTGCAAAGAAGTCTTGCTCTATTCTTTGTCACTTCACCATTCTCATTTAGCTTGTTTCTGAATACCCATTTGGTGTCAATCACATTCTTGTCTTCTAGTCTAGGAACTAGACTCCATGTTTTGTTCTTCTCTATCTATTGAATTTCTTCTTCCATATCCTTGTACCAATCATCATCTTTCACTATCTTAGGTTCCTTCATGCTTAGAAAATTTGATTCACTTCTCAATCTATTTCTTGTCATTGGCCTTGCATATTTGTCTCCAATGATTTGATCTACAGGATGATGTCTTTTGACATATTTGGACAATCTTGGCTTAGTTCTTTTAACTACATTTTGTCTCTCAGCTTCAGTGTTACTATGTACATCTATGTTAGATATTTTAGCATCTCTTTCATTTATGCTAATCTTAGAATTAGAATGTGCATTTTTTTCATTCTACAACTCGACATCTGAATGCAGCTCAGTTTTTGAATGCAACTCGGTATTCACAGGTTGTGACTCAGAAATTACTAAGACTTGTTGTTGGTTTGCAACTTGATTTGTAGCATCTTCTTCAGTAGGCATTCCTTCATAGAAGTATACAAATGGTCTATATTCTTCTAGTTCTTTCATAGGTTTAGGCTCATGTACTTCTATAAACTCACCAAAATTCACATTTGCACTTTCTACAATTTTTTTAGTGTTAGTATTTAAACACTTGTAAGCTTTACTTCTTGTGGAGTAACCAAGCAATATACCTTCTTCACTTTTTGCATCAAACTTTCTACTTCTAACATCTTTCAGAATATAAAATTTTCTTCCAAATACCTTCATGTGTTTCACATTAGGTGGATATCCATACCATAGTTCAAAAGGTGTTGAATGAGTATCTTTCTTGACTTGCACACTGTTCAAGGTATATACAAAAATACTTATAGCTTCTCTCTAGTATTTTAGAGCAACATTCTTCTCCATCATAAGTGTTTTGGCACAATCCATTATAGACCTATTTCTTCTTTTAGCAAATCCATTTTGTGGGGCGGTCCTATGTGTAGATGTCTATCTTTTGATCCCTTTGTCATTACAAAACATCTCGAACTCATTTGAAGTGAATTCTCCTCCTCTATATGATCTAAAACATTTCATACTTTTACCTGTTTCTTTTTCAACTCTTGCCAAGTACCACTTAAACATTTGAAAAGCATCATATTTTTGTTTTAGAAACATGATTGTCATCATCCTAGAGTAATCATCAACAAATAACATTATGTACTTATCTCCTTTGTAACTTTTCACTTCAATAGGTCCACACAAGTCAGTATGAACAATTTCTAGTATTTCTTTAGAGCTATAAGCTTTACTTTTAAAGTTTGACTTTGTTGTCTTGCCTAGCTAACATTGTTTGCATATTATATTATCAAGTGTCTTCAACTTAGGAAAACCTCTAACTCTTTTCATGTTGTTGATAATAGTCAAATTATCAAAATTAACATGACATAATCTCTTGTGCCAAAGCCATACATCATCAAATTTTTCACTAAGGCAAGTAGCATCTTCTATATCTAGATAGAATAGATTGCTTCTAGTTTGATCACCTTTTCCAATCAAGTTTCTATTTGTTTCATATATCTTGGCAGTTTTATTTTCAAACACAACTTTGCATCCCAAAATATTCAATTGTGATACACTTAACAAGTTATAATTCAATCCTTCAACATAGTAAGTATTGTCACATGAAATATTTTTTGTGAGTTTGATAGACCCTTTTCCTTTTATCAAACATGGTGCATCATTACCAAACCTTACACTATTTCCATCATAACAAGTTAAGGTAATGAACTTACTTTTGTCTCCAATCATGTGATGTGAGCATCCACTATCAATAATTCATTTATCATTCTTGTTCACACAAGTCACAAGTGTAGATGCCTCATCCTCATTAGATTTATCCTTCATTTCAACATATACCACTTCATCATCATGTTCACCAAAGTCATGTTCATCAACAATTTAGCATGACTTCTTGCCTTTGTCTCTATAGTCTCTACCATCATCTTCTCTTCTATTTTTGTGCTTGTTTCCTTCTCTGTAGTTCTTCTTTTGTGTACATCTTGCATCAATATGACCAAATTCAAACTTACTTTTGAACTTGCCTTTCCCTCTATGAAATCTTCTTGCCAACAATGCTTCCAATTATTCAATGTCTTTCTCATCTGTGTTGTTGTCACTAGATGCATATTTTATCTTTTCTTCTTCTTCTTCTACTTTACCTCCTCAAAATCCTTCAATAACAATTTTTTGTTGAAAGTTGATTCAATACTCTCTAGTTTGTAGTTGTTAAAATTAGATAGCTCAAAAGCAGTGAGTCTACCTACCAGACCTTCAAGGGTTAGATCATTTTCTGGTATACATCTTAACTCTTGGATTGTAGAAATTCTAATGGCATAAATAGGCAATAATGTCCTCATGAATTTTCTTAGCACAGTATCATCATCTATTTTAACACTGATTAACCACGATAGGTTCATAACAAATTGCTAGAGTGCCAAGCAGCCACCTAATGCTAGACAAGGGCTCACCATTAGATCAAGTTTAAAATTGCTAAACAGATCCACTATGGAATGGTAATTGTTTCCAAGGCTCTTCCAAAACTGCGTTGGTCCAAAAAGATGATCTAAGAGAGAGTTGATGGGTAGGCATTCATTGGGGAATTTATCTGCTCTATTTTTTTTTTAAACAACTTAGTTTGGTCAAAATTTTGACCATCTCCTCATGGTTTTCCACCAATAATTGGTCAAAATTTTGACCAATCCTTTGGTCTTGACCATGGCATCCTTGTTGTGGGCTGGGCTAGAATTGGTCAAATTTTTGAACAATTCTTGAAAATTTTCACCAAGAATTGGTCAAAATTTTGACCAACACATTGGTCATGACCATGGCATCCTGGTAGTGGGATGGGCCAAAATTGGTCAAAATTTTGAACAATTCTTGAAAGTTTTCCACCAAGAATTTGTCAAAATTTTGACCAATTCTTGAAAGCTTTCTACCAAATTTTTTTTGGAAATTTTAACCAATTCTTGGAATTTTTCCACCAAGAATTGGTTGAAATTTTGACCAATTGTTGAAAGTTTTTGACCAAACATTGTTGCGAATTTTGACCAATTATTGAAACTTTTTCACCAATCATTTGTCAAAATTTTGACCAATTCTTGAGAGTTTTCGATCGAACATTGGTGGAAACTTCAACCAATTCTTGAAAGCTTTCCACCAATAATTGGTCAAAATTTTGACCAATTCTTGAAAGTTTTTGACCAAAATTTGTTGAAGAAAAAAGTCCACATTTACTAGTGTGACAACAAATGTCCATAGGTGTCCTAGGATCGCTAGGGACCTATTTGGTTTGATCAAATGGGTCGAAAAGGGTCATAGGATAACCTATGACCCCTTTCAACACATTTCATGACAACATCTATCCCTAGGGGTCTTGGGATTGCCAAGGACCTATTTACTAGTGTGACAACATATGTCCATAAGGGTCCTAGGACCACTAGGGACCTATTTGGTTTGATGAAGTAGGTCAAAAGGGGTCATAGGAAAACCTATGACCTCTTTTAATGCATTTCATGACAACATATGTTCATAAGGGTCCTATAACCCCTAGGGACATATCTAGTTTGATCAAATGGGTCAAAAGGGTTCATATGATAACCTATGACCCCTTTCAATGCATTTCACCACAACATATGTCCCAAGGGGTGCCATGACCCCTAAGGACCTATTTGGTTTGATTGAATGGGTCAAAATAGGTCAGAGGATAACCTATGACCCCTTTCGATGCATTTCAAAACAAAATATGTCCCTAGGGGTCCTAGGTCCCATAGGGAACTATTTGGTTTGATCGAATACATTAGAAAAGGTCATAAGATAACCTATGACATCTTTCGACACATTTCATGTCAACATCTATCCCTAGGGGTCGTATTTGGTATGATCAAATGGGTTTCAATACATTTCACGACAACATATGTCCATAGGGGTCCTAGCACCCCTAGGGACCTATTTGGTATGATTGAATGGGTTAGAAGAGGTTATAGGATAATATATGACCCCTTTTGATGCATTTTATGACAACATATATCCCTAGGGGTACTAGGGACCTATTTCATTTGATAGAATGGGTCAAAAGGGGTCATAGAATAATCTATGACCCCTTTTGATGCATTTCATGACAACATATATCCCTAGGGATCATAGGATAACCTATGACCCCTTTCAATGTATTTCATGACAACATATGTCTCTAGGGGTCCTAGGACCTATAGGGACCTATCTAGTTTGAACAAATTGGTCGAAAGGGGTCACAGGATAACCTATGACCCCTTTCAATGTATTTCATAACAACATATGTCCCTAGGGGTCCTAAGAACACTAGGGACCTATTTGGTTCGATTGAATGCACCAAAAGGGGTCATAGATAACCTATGCCCACTTTCGACACATTTCATAACAACATATGTCCCTAAGGGTCCTAGGACCCCTAGGGACCTATTTGGTTTGATCAAATGGGTTGCAAGTGGTCTTAGGATAACCTATGACCCTTGTTGATGCATTTCATGACAACATATGTCCCTAGGCATCCTATGACCCCTAGGGACCTATTTTGTTTTATTGATTATGTCAAAAAGGGTCATAGGATAACCTATGACCCCTTTTGACATATAACATATATCCCTAGGGGTCTTAGGATCGCTAGGGACCTATTTGGTTTGATCAAATGGGTTGAAAGGGGTCATAGGATAACCTATGACCCCTTTCAATGAATTTCATGATAACATATGTCCCTAGGGGTCTTAGGACCCCTAGGGACCTATTTGCTTTGATTGATTGCCTCAAAAGGGGTCATAGGTTATCCTATGACCCTTTTTGACACATTTAATGACAACATATGTCCCTAAGCATCTTAGGACCCCTAGCAACCTGTTTGGTTTGTTCAAATGGGTTAAAACTAGTGGTCATAAGATAACCTATGACCCCTTTCAACACATTTCATAACAACATATGTCCCTAGGGGTCCTAGGGACCTATTTGGTTTGATTGAATGGTCAAAAGGGGTGATATGATAAGCTATGACTCATTTCAATGCATTTCTTGACAACATATATCCAATGGGTTGAAAGGGCCTTTTTGACACATTTCATGACAATAGATGTCCCTAGGGGTCATGGACTCCTAAGAAACTATTTTGTTTGATTGAATGGGTCGAAAGGGGTCATAGGATAACCTATGAACCCCTTTAATGCATTTCATGGTTTAAAGGGGCCATAGGATAACTTATGACCCCTTTCAATCCATTTCATGACAACATATGTCCCTAAGGGTCCTAGGACCCCTACAGACCTATTTGGTTCAATCAGATGGGTTGAAAGGGGTTATAGGATAACTTATGACACTTTTTGACATATTTCATGAACATATATGTCCCTAGGGTTCCTAGGATAGCTAGGGACCTATTTGGTTTGTTCGAATGGGTCAAAAGAGTTCATAGGATAAGCAATGACCTATTTTGATGCATTTCATCACAAAATATGTCCCTAGTGGTCCTAAGACCAATAAAGACCTATTTCATTTGTTCGAATGGGTCAAAAGGGGTCATCGGATAATCTATGAACACTTTTGATGCATTTCATCACAACATATGTTCCTGGGGGTCCTATTTCGTTTGGTCGAATGGGTCGAAAGGAATTATTAGATAACCTATGACCCCTTTCGACACATTTCATGACAACATATATCCCTAAGAGTCCTAGGACCCCTATGGACCTATTTGATTTGATCAAATGTGTTGAATAGGGTCATAGGCTCTTTCGGTGCATTTCATGACAATGTATGTTCATAGGGGTCTTAGGACCCCTAGGAACCTATTTGTTTTAGTCAAATGGGTCAAAAGTGGGCATAGGATAACCCATGACCCCTTTTGATGCATTTCATGATAGCACAAGTTCCTAATGGTCCTAAGATGCCTAGGAACCTATTTGGTTTGATCAAATGGGTTGGAAGGACTCATAGGATAATCTATGACCCCTTTCGACACATTTCATGACAAAATATGTCCCTAGGGGTCCTATGACACCTAGGGATTGATTTGGTTTAATCAAATGGACCGAAAGTCCTATGACCCCATTCAACACATTTCATGACAATATGTGTCCAACCCCTAGGAACCTATTTGGTTTGATCTAATGGGTTGAAAGGGGTTATACGATAATCTACGACCCCTTTCGATGAATTTCATCACAACATATGTGCCTAGGGTTTTTATGACCCCTTGGGACCTATTTGGTTTGATCGAATGCATCAAAAGGGGTCATAGGATAACCTATGACCCCTTTCGATGAATTTCATGTCAAAATATGTCCCTAGGGGTCATATGAACCTTAATTACCTATTTGGTTTGATTGAATGGGTTGTAAGGGGTCATAAGATAACCAATGACATCTTTCAATACATTTCATGACAACATGGACCTATTTGGTTTGATCGAATGGGTCAAAAGGGTCATTCAATAACCTATGACCCTTTTCAATGCATTTCATTGCAACATATGCCCCTATGGCTCCTATGACCCCTAGGGACCTATTTGGTTTAATAAAATGGGTCAAAATGGGTCATTGGATAACCTATGACCCCTTTTGATGCATTTTATTACAGCATATGTTCCTAGGCACCTAGGAATGCTAGGGACCCATTTGGTTTGATTGAATGTGTAGAAAGGGATCATAGCATAACCAATGACCTCTTTCGATGCATTTCATGACAACATATGTCCATAGGGGTATTGGGAGCCCTAGGGACCTATTTGGTTTGATTGAATGGGTCGAAAGGGGTCATACAATAACCTATGACCCCTTTTGATGCATTTCACCACAACATATGTCCCTAGGGGTCCTAGGGACCTATTTGGTTTGATCTAATGGGTTGAAAGTGGTCATAGGATAACTGATGACCTCTTTCGATGCATTTCATGACAACATATGTCCATAGGGTTCCTAGGACCCCTAGGGACCTATCTAGTTTCATCAAATGGGTCAAAAGGGGTCATACAATAACTTATGACCTCTTTCAATGCATTTCATCACATCATATGTCCCTATGGGTCTTAGGATCCTGATGAACTTATTTGGTTTGATCGAGTGGGTCATTACACGATAACCTATGACCCCTTTCAATGCATTTCAAGACAATGCATGTTTCTAGGGGTCCTAGGTCCCCTATTGACTTATTTGGTTTGATCAAAAGCTTCAAAAAATGTTATAGAATAACTTATGACACCTTTTGATGCATTTCATGTCAAAATCTATCTCTAGGGGTCCTATTTGGTTTGATCAAATGGGTTGAAAGTGGTCATAAGATAACCTATGACCGCTTTCGACACATTTCATGACAACATATATCCCTAGGGGTCCTAGGACCCCTAAGGACCTATTTCATTTGGTTGAATGGCTCGAAAGGGTCATAGGATAACCTTTGACCCCTTTCAACTCATTTCATGACAACATATGTCCCTAGGGGTCCTAGGATCCCTAGCAACCTATTTGGTTTGATCAAAAGGGTCAAAAGGGGTCATAAGATAACCTATGACCCTTTTGACATATTTCATGACAACATATGTCCCTAAGGGTCTTAGAAACCTAGGGACATATTTGGTCTAATCCAATGGATGCATTTCATGACAACATATGTCCCTAGAGGTCTTAGGAAATGAGGGACCTATTTGGTTTGATCAAATACATCAAAAATGGTCACAAGATAACCTATGACCCCTTTCAGCACATTTCATGACAATATATGTCTTTAGAGTTCCTAGGACCGCTTGGGACATATTTGGTTTGATTAAATAGGTCAAAAGTGGTTATAGGATAACCTATGAGCCCTTTCAACTCATTTCATGACAACATATGTCCCTAGCAGTCCTAGGACTCCTAGGGACTTATTTGGTTTGATCGATTGCATTGAAAGGGGTAATAAGATAACATATGACCCTTTTTGATGTATTTCATGACAACATATATCCCTAGGGGTCCTAGGACTCCTAGTGACCTATTTGGATTGTTCAGATGGGTCAAAAGGGGTCATAGGATAATTTATGACCCCTTTCGGTGCATTTCATGACAACATACGTTCCTAGGGGTCCTAGGACACCTAGAGACCTATTTGGTTTGATCAAATGGGTCAAAATGGGTCATAGGATAACCTCTGACCCCTTTTGATGCATTTCATGACAACATATGTCCCTAGGGATCCTAGGACTTATATGGACCTATTTGGTTTCATTGAATGTGTCAAAAGGGATTATAGGATAACCCATGACCCTTTCAACATATTTCATGACATCATATGTTCCTAGGGGTCCTAGGACTACTAAGGACCTATTTTGTTTTATCTAATGGGTTGGAAGAGGTCAAAGGATAACCTATGACCACTTTTGACACATTTCATGATAACATATGTCCCTAGGGGTCCTACGGACATATTTGGTTTGATTGAATTAGTTGAAAGGGGTAATAGGATAACCAAGACCCCTTTTGATGCATTTCTTGACAACATACACTATTTGGTTTAATAAAATGGGTCGAAAGGAGTCATAGTATAACCTATGACCCTTTTTGATGTATTTCATGACAACATATTTCCCTAGGGGTCTTAGGACTCATAGTGACCTATTTTGTTTGATTGAATGGGTCTAAAGGAGCATAGGATAATCTATGACCCCTTTTAATGCATTTCATGAAAAAATAGGAACCTATTTGGTTTGTTCAAATGGGTTGAAAGGGGTCAAAGCATAATCTATGACCCCTTTCGACACATTTCATGATAATAGTGTCCCTAGGGGTCCTAGGACCACTAGAGACCTATTTGGTTTGATCTAATGGATTGAAAGGGGTCATAGGATAGCTTATGACCCCTTTTAATGCATTTCATGAACACAGATATCCCTAGGGTTCCTAGGATTGCTAGGGATCTATTTGGTTTGTTCAAACAAGTGAAAAGGGGTCATAAGATAACCTATGACCACTTTTGATGCATTTCATGATAGCATGTGTCACTAGGGGTCCTAGGACCCCTAGGGACCTATTTGGTTTCATCAAATGTGTCGAAATGGGTCATAGGATAACCTATGACCCTCTTCAACATATTTCATGACAAAAAACCTATCTAGTTTGTTTGAATGGGTTAAAAGGGGTCATAGCCTCTTTCAATGCATTTCATGACAACATATGTCCCTACGGGTCCTATTTGGTTTGATCAAATGGATTGAAAGGGGCCTTTCAACACATTTTTTAACAACATATGTCCCTAGGGGTCCTAAGATCCCTAGGGACCTATTTGGTTTGATCAAATGCATCGAAAGGGTTCATATGATAACTTATGACCCCTTTTGATACATTTTATGATAATATTATATTTAACAATAATAATGTAATACTATATATTTTAATATGATAATAATATATTATTAGATTATATAATAATAATAATCATAAACATTACTATATATATCAATAATAATATAATATTACTTTATATAATAATATTAATAATAATAATAATATAATATTACTATATAATAATAATAATAATAGTCAATAATAATAATGATGTCCAGACTTCCCAAATTTTGGTTTCCCTCCAAAATTTGGGCTATGAATATTTGGGAAAAAAATTGGCCACCACTTTTCGGGTACCTAATTTTATATGGGGTACCCAACCTAGTAATAATAATATATAATAATAGTAGTCACTAATAATAATGATGTCCACACTTCCAAAATGTTGGTTTCCCTCCAAAATTTAGGCTATGAATATTGAGAAAAAAAATTGGTCAGCACTTTATGTGTACCTGATTTTACATTGGGTACCCGATCTAGTATTGAGTACCTAATTATGTTTGGTCAAATCAAAAAATGTGTTTGAGATAGGTTTCAGTGACATTCAAAGTTCGAGTAGCCATTTAAAAAAAAAATTCATCGAAATTCAATGAACCAAAAAGGGTTTTTTTATAACACTCTCAAGACTCCATCGATATAATTGTTGTCAAATTCCAAGCTTGATAAGTCTTTATTAGTTAATTTTTAATATAGATGTCTATAAACTGCTGATTGACATACTGATTGAAAAATATCTATAACTTTCAAATGGTATAACATTTTTGAAATCCAAAATTTGTATCACATTCTATGCTTCACCTAGTATAAGTTTTTTTTTTTTTAAAAAAATTGTAAATTTTTCAATTAGTTAAGGCAGCCAGACATGGAAGTTATTTTATTCTAGAAAAGTTATAGTAGAAAATTAATATTTAATTATTTATTAGAAATAAAAATACCTAAAAATATGTGTCACATCCGAGCATGAGTCTACTTTTTTTTTTAATCTATAATTATATTCAAAAAAATTAGCATTTGATTTTGATTAAGGTGGTAAGACATACGCTTACCTTTTATTTTTGCCCTAAAATTTTTGAGCTACTACATTAAAATCCAAATTTTTTATAAATCATATAATTTTTTCTCAAGATAAGGCCTAATAGTTTAGAAATTACATTCAATTTCCTACATCCTACATATTCTTTTCTTACAAATTTTTGATAGAAAGCCTATAACTGCTTTAAAATTATGTGTCAAGTCAACATAACCTTGATTTGCTAGTTTTTCATTGCCATTTAAGGCCATGGTTTGGTTGACCATGATCCTACACATACCCTCATCAGTTTTGCACATAGTTCTTATCATGGATTTTTGAAGTTCCATGTCTTCTTCATGATCTAGTGCCTATGATTCTTCTTCTGACATAACAACTTTAACAATGCTTTCTTCATCATAGTCTCAACCTTCTTATGAGATAACTCTTCATCATAGTCTCAATCTTCTTCTAAGTTAACTCTTCATATGTTCCAAATCTATATGAAGCTTTGTCCATTTTGGAGTTCAACAATAGATCAATGTAACCAATAGCTACATCATCACTCAATTTATACCCTAAGGGTTCAAGAAATGTTTCCCTTGGTTCTACTATTTTAATATAATTTAGGTCTATATCTATAGACCATAAAATACATTCCATCCTTAAATCTATCAAAAATTGTTGGTGCAATTCTAAATCTTTGTTTCATTTCATTATGGAATGTTCTCATAATCAAATTGCAACTATCCAAGATTTTATTTGTAGGATTCCTTCTGCATATATTTTTTATTTTATACATAGTACATCTTTTAAGTACATGAAATAAAATATGATTGATTAGTGACTAAAATTTGAATACACCATTCTTAGTTCTCTTAATCTTCTCCAAATTCTCAAGGAGTTGTACTCTTAAAATATCACTCAAATTTACTTGTTCTTTCTCAATACAAATCTTGTAGCATGCATAGATAAATCCTACTAACAATTCATCACTCTTAGAACTTGTACAAATAGAAAATGCAATGATTCTACTCAAGAATATCACATCATGTTGTCTAATGGTGCTGATCACCATTGCCTTGCCATTATAAACTACTTTAGTATTGAGTTCAACCTTCTTCTTGACTAATTTATCAACAATGAGTACACTACCTTGTTTTCTAAGAGTACTAACCTCATGAATAAGGTTGGCAAAAATTTAAACTATATTGTCTCCCATCCAAAACTTCCCATTATGAATTTTTCTTAATATAATAAAGTCCATTCTTCATTATCAAGTTCATGATAAAAGTAATATCCGAATAACTCTAAATCTTTTAGATGTTCAAATTTGGGCTTCATAGTCATATCATGGTTGAAAAAAAATTCCATATCCTTGTTCACAAGTTTACCTCCAATAGTTTCAAACTTTTTATACAAGTAACTTCCTATGTCTTCCAAGTAAACTATGTTGTTCAGAGTTGTCGATAGAGCCGAATTAAGGTTTCTTTCTAAGAGTCGCATAGGAATAACCTTCAATTTGGGTCTCTCAATATTCTCAACATTATGAACTACTATCATATCCATGATTTCACCAAATAGAAATTTATCAAAGAAATTCTACACAAAAAATGATAAAATACCTTTTTCTAAAGTAGGATTTTTCTCAAAATCACTTTGATAAATCTCTTCTAGGTGCTCTAAGCTTTTGAGTTAATCGCAATGTGGAAATAATGAAGTTTGTACTCTATTTATCCAACTTGAACTTGTATTAGTTGCATACTTTGCTAAATTGAAACACTGATAATTTCATTATGAAATCAAATATCTGCTCAAAATCATCTTTTTGATCTTCAAATGCTACCAAGGTTAACCATAGCTTCCTTTCATCATGAAAATGCTCCAAAAAACTTCACTCCATATAATTTAATGTAAAAACATAGATTTCATCTTCTGTCATAAAATAAATTTTATCTGTTATGACAGTAACTCTCATTTCCTTCGTAACTTGTTCCAATAAGCTCCAAATTGCAAGTGAGTTTAGCTACAGTCTAAACTCATCTAGATACATCTTTTCTCAACCTCACTATTCATAGTTTAGTCTCTAAATAAAGTTTCAAATTTTGGTGCTATGAACAAGCTTAATTCAACTTTTTTGAATCAAACTTAATTACTAACTTTAATATTCCTTTTTTTCCATCATCTAACTTTTCTTTAGATCCAATAGTTAATCCCTTTACAAATGTCTCATCAAGTTCTTTTCAAAGTTCACTAACTACATTTCTTTGATCTTCATTGTCATTGTTAGTTCCAAATTTCCTTTCATGATTCCTTATCTCATTTCCAAAGTTTCTTTCATTTTTCCTTTTGTTTTTGAAGTTTCTTCCATTATTCCTTCTATCCATTTTGTCGTACTTTTCTATATGTCTAAAGTTGTTGCATAACTAACATACTAGGGTTCTACTTCTAGGATTCTATTGATTAATAGGTGATTGATATTTTTGGGCTATGTGTCCAAAGTTATTACACTTATAACACACGATATGCTTTTTTACTTCAAAAGGTCTTCTTTCTCTTGATGTCCTCTCATTATATCTTCTATCTATAGGGTTAGTATTTCCATACATTCTACTAATCCTTTTATCATTATCATATTTAGGTTTCTTACAATCAATTGCTTTAGGAAAAATACCATGACAATTATGACAATAAAAATGTGTAACATGATTAAATGACTTATTTCTACAATCTCTTTTCACATGACCTATTTCATTGCATGAAAAGAAACTTATCTCAAAATTCATACCTAGTTTCTTTAGAAGATTCCACTTTCTTAGGTTCATCCAATTTCTTAGTTTCCCTATCTTTTCCAACTTCTTTATATTTATTAGAGATTGACTAGATTCAATCTTATCATTAGATTTTTCTTTTTCTTTTAGATATGATCCACCTTCAAATTTCATTGCAAACATGTTAAATAAGTAACCAAGATCATTCTTATCATAGGTAGCCTTTGTACTAGCATTTGATCATCAAGATTTTCTCTACTAGAATAAAGATTTTTAAGCTTTAGCTTTCTTTGAGTTAGCTCACCTTTTACAATAGTATTGTACTTATTAAGTTCTTCATGATCTACTTTTAATACTTCAAGTTTAGATGTCTTCTTTGCTAGATTGGCTCTAAGATATGAATTTTCAGTCTTCAAATCAGATCCAACTTGGCTAGGATCATTCTTCAAACTCAACTTTAGATTTGTAATTTTCAATTTATTCTTCAAGATCTTTTACTTTGTTTTCAGCTTTGAATATTCATCATCACCAATTTCTAATTCAATAGATTCAAGCTTGGATTTGAGATGTTCAATCTTATCCTTCAGTTATCCAATGTACACTTTGGAGTCTTCATATCTATTTCTTAGTTTATCTCTTTCTTTAGTAAGGAGATCAATTTGTTCAAGTTTCTCTTCAGGGTTTTGTTGGAAATATAGATGGAGTAACTGAGGGGGTGGTGAATCAGTTACCACAAAAATAAATTCATAGATCCCTTAGATGTCTTAAAAAATAGTTACTACTATCACTCAGTAGCCACACAAAAAAATGTTGTACCTCGGTAGATGTATTGTAAGTTATTACTAATCTTTAAGCATTCATAAAGATTTAGCATGCATGCATAAAAGAAATAACATCAACACAAGAGACACCAGATTTAACATGGAAACCCAATATGGGAAAAACCACCAAGTAACTAGCTACCAATTTTCACTCTTCTGAAGTAAGCCCTTTTAGGAGCCAACCCTATTAAAGGTTACAAAACACATTGTTAGGTGTGACCTTGTTAAAGGATTTAATCACTGCTAGGAGTGACCTTGCTAGAGGACTTTAGAACAATTCAATAGAATTGTCCACCTTGTTAGATGATTTACAAAATGACTATGAGACCAACTTTGTTAAGAGATTTAGAAATCACTACTACAATTGTGAGAAAGTAACAATGAGTTGACCTAAATGAGATGCAACTAAATTTTTTGATACAAATCTCTGTTCTACTTTACTAGATCCTCTCTGATTGAATAAATCTTTGTTGCTCCTCAAGGATATCTGATCCTTATTCAAAATTCGCTCACACTTTTATTTTCACAATCAATACACTTGTATGCTTACTCGTTCATCCATACTTTGGAATTCACAACTGGACCTTTTATTTATACCTTACAAATTAGCCAGTTAGCTCATTTACAAGTTACAATTACCAATAATCATTACATCAGTTGGCTACATTCATTACATGAAACAATTAAACTTTATTTCCCAAAACAATGAAATTCGTCATTGGCCAACCCTGCTTAGTAGATATTGCTCCATAAATGATTTCTAGTGTTAACCAACTAAAGCTCGCTGAACACTACAAACTCTGCAAAATCCTTTGGAGACCGAGTGAACTCAGTAAACACTAACTTTCCTTCACTAACCTTGTGAGCTCGGTAGAAACTAACTTCTACCACAAAAACCTTTGATGCCCAAGTGAGCTCAATAGAAACTATTTCCACAGAGTAACTTCTAGGGATGCTTGGTAGACTCTATAATTTGCTTTGTTGACCAACTAAGCTTGGTAGATATTGAGAATTGCCTTATTGATCAACTAAGCATGGTAGAATCTATCTAATAACTGATATGGCATTTGTGTAACATGAAAGACAACACACAATTGAACAATTGTATCCAACAATCTCCCTTTTTGGCATTGATGACAGCACAACATGTCACAACAAATGAAATTTGAAAAAAAGTCTTTATCTAATAGAGCATTTCTCCCTCTTAGATTTTAAGCCACAAACTTATCAAATATAGTAATCTCTCTCTGTGAAGGAATTACATAACTTCTTTTCAAACAACAAACTCTCCACAAACAAATTCAAATTTTAGAAATATGACAGTACTCTCTCTCTCTCTTTGACAATACATGCCAAAGACAACACATACCAAATGAGTAGAAATGTACCTTGAGTACTAATTCATATGCAATGTTTCCATGACTATGTTGATTCAACTGAAAAGATCTTCAACTTGGTTCCTATTGATGCATCACTAAAACTTCATTTTAGTGAATTTATGATAGGGGAATGACCCCTAGCTTATCTCTTAGATAAAAGAATGCATCCTTAGGTAATTTCATGTGATTCTCATTTGGTTTTGCTGAAAATCTTGCTACAATACCTACTACAAGAGCAATATCTGGCCTTGTATGAACTACATACTACAACTTTCCAATCATTGATCTATACAAGGTTTGATCTACCTCGTTAGATTCATCATCCTTGATAAGCTTTAGTCTAGTACACATGGGAGTCCCAACTAGTTTACAATCTTCCATACCAAAATTTTTGAGTATCTCCTTGATTTATTTAGACTAGGTGATGTAGATACCATTCTTTCTTTGCTGAATTTGAAGACCAACAAAGAATTTAATCTCACCAAACATTAACATCTCAAATTCCTTGGTCATTTTTTTTGAAAATTCTTTGCATAAATCATCATTCCCTATAAACAAAGTATCATTCAAAAATATTTCTACCAAAACAATCTTATTATCTGGTCCTTCCTTGATATACAAGCTGCTACTATCATTAGTTCTCTGAAAACCAATCTGAACAAGATAGTTATGCCATCTTTCGTACCATGCTCTAGGGGCTTGTTTCAGACCATACAATGCTTTGTGTAACTTTTAGATCATGTCTCTCTTGAATGGACCAATAAAACCTTCAAGATGTTCAATGTAAACTTCTTCATCCAAAATACCATTGAAAAATGTAGATTTGACATCCATTTGATATACCTTAAATCCTTTGTATGTAGCATATGCAACTAAGGTCCTAACACCTTCCAGTCTTGCAATAGGAGTAAAATTCTCTCCATATTCTATTCATTGTTCTTGAGAGTAGCCTTTACATACTAGTCTAGCCTTGTTTCTTGATACATTACCATCTTCATTCCACTTATTTCTAAATATCCACTTAGTTCCAATCACATTTTTATCTTTAGGCCTAGGTACAAGAGTCCAAGTTTTTTTCTTCTCTATTTGCTCTATCTCTTCATTCATAGCTTGAATCCAACTTTCATTTTCCAATGCATCTTTGACATTTCTAGGTTCAAAATTAGCACATAAACAAGTACCTTTTAACTTACTTCTTGTCATAGTACCTTCAAATTTGTCTCCAATAATATGATCTGGAGCATGATGTCTCCTTACATACTTTGCTAATATAGGTTCCTTGCCTTTTAACTGAGTTCCACTATCTTTATTTTGAATTGCAATTTCAAGTTCTGGCTATTCTAACTATTGCTCAGGTCCTTTAGACTCGATAGGCATTGGCTCTGTAGCATATGAATGTGACTCGAGTTCCTTCAACTTAGTTTGAACTTCTTGTAATTCGATGACTAAAGACTTGAGAGTAGAAGTTTCCTGATTGATACATGTATCTAGCACTGTATCAAGTTCAATGGAAACAAAACTCTTGTAATCTTCTAGTTCCTTTTTACTTTCTTCTTAAGTCCTTTCTGTAAACTCATCAACTTTCACATGTGTAATTTCTATGACTTTGTGACTAGACAAATTCAAACATCTATATGCCTTACTCTTGCAAGAATATCCCAAAAATATGCCTTCACCGCCCTTCACATCAAATTTTCCTTTTCTAGATTCTTTCAAAATGTAACATTTACTTCCAAATACTTTTAGGTAACTTACATTAGGTTTATAGCCATAGCATAACTCATAGGGGGTTTTGAATGAGTCCTTCTTCAGTTGTATTCAATTCAAGGTATGAATTGCAGTATTGATAGCTTCCTTCTAGTATTTGATAGTAATGTTCTTTTCAATCATTAGAGTTCTTCACAGTCCATGATAGATTTGTTCCTGCTTTCAGCTATTCCATTCTTCTTGGGACTTTCTAGTGCTAATACCTATCTTTTGATTCCCCTTTCAATGCAAAATTTATTGAATTCATGGGAGATGAATTCACCACCTCTATCTGACCTCAAGCATTTTAGTCTTTTCCCTATTTCCTTCTCTACTCTGGCCAAATACCATTTGAACTTCTCAAATACTTCTAATTTCTCTCTGAAATACATGACAGTCATCATTCTAGAGTAATCATCAACAAAAATAATGAAGAACTTTTCTCCAATATAACTCTCAATTTCAATAGGTCTACACAAATCAGTATGCACAATTTCCAAAATTTATTCAGATTGATAATTCTTACTTTTAAAGCTAGTCTTTCCCATCTTACTAATCTAACAATTCTTGCAAAGACCAACCTCAGATTTCTTTATACTAGGAATGCCTCTTACTTTCTTAAATTTTCTTATTTTCACCAGGTTAGCAAAATTCACATGACATAACCTTCTATGCCATAACCAACTTTCTTCAACTTGAGCAATAAAACATGAACATTCACCAAGTTCAAGATAGAACAAGTTACCTTTAGCTTGTATGCCTAATCCAATTAGTTTTCCTTTGTCAGCCAATAATCTTGCTTTTCCATGCATGAATTCCACTTTGAATCCAATATCGATTAGTTGTGCCACACTCAATAGATTGTGTTTTAGTCCTTCAATCCAATAGGCATTATCACATACAAGCTCTTTGGTTAGTGAGATTATTCCTCTTCCTTTTATGCAACAAGGTTCATTATTACTAAATCTCACACTACCACCATCATAGTCTTCAAATTGTTCAAACTTAGTTTTGTCACCAGTCATATGATGAGAGCAACCATTATCTATGATCCATGTATCATTTTTTCTTACGTGAGAGATAAGTTTCATTTTATCTTCCTCATCATTATTAGATTCATCTTTCACCGCAATGTAAACAATCTCATCTTCACTATTGTCAGAATCATTAGAATCTTTAGCCATGAAACATGTTTTCTTACCTTTGTCCTTGAATGATTTGAAGTCTTTCTTGCCATTACACTTGTGACCTTTCTTCTCATCCTTGTTTTGCCTTTTTGGGCACCTAATAGAAATATGACCAATTTCCTCACATAAAAAATAGATCAAAGGAACCTTACCTTTGTATTTCCCTTTCCCTCTAGAATATTTCCTTGCAAGTAGAGCTTCAACCACTTCAAGATCATTGTCAGAACTCTATTTTGATTCTTTCTCACTTTCTGATTGAGATTCCTTTATCTTCTTGCCCTTTTCTTTGAGTGAAAGCTTGGCTTCAAATGCTGATTCAATGTTCTTGGAAGCTAGGACATAGTTGTCATAGTTATCTAGCTCAAATGCAGTCAATCTTCCTACTATGGCCTCTAAATTTATCTTATGATTTGCTTCAATCTTCTTTCCTAAATTGTAGAAACTCTAATTGCATAAATGGGAAGCAATGTTCTAAGAAATTTACTTACAACCATTTCCTCTTTGATATATCCTCTAGAAGCTTTGATTGCACTAACACTTGCTTTGATTCTTTCAACATATTTAGCAATGTTTTCATCTACTCTCATCCTCATCTGATCAAATTGTCCTCTTAAAATTTCTACTTTGGCTCTTCTCATGTTTTAATCACCTCCATAGATATCTTTTAGCTTCTTCCACATAGCAAAGGCAGTTTTGTAGTCTTTGATATCATCAAATTCTTCATAACTTAGAACAAATGCAATGTCTATCATCATGGTGTTATGAGTCTTCTTCTCAGCAATGTCATTGACAAATAGTGTACCAGAAGGAGTCACATATTCTTCATCGAGATATTTCAATCATGTATCTCCAATGGAAGCTAGATGGAGTCTCATGATACCTTGCCATGCTAAAAAGTTATCCCCGTTAAGCCTTGGAATTTCCCTCTTGTAAGACATCCTGATCTTTAGCTTAGATCCTTGAAATCCTTCCTGCAAGTACCAAAAGCTCTGATACTAGTTGTTGGAAATATAGATGGAGTAACTGAGGCGGGGTGAATCAATTACTAAAAAATTAAATCCATAGATCCCTTAGATGTCTTAAAAACTAGTTATTTTTGTCACTCGATAGCCACATAGAAAAATGTTGTAACTCAGTAGATGTATTGTAAGTTATTACTAATCTTTAAGCATTCACAAAGATTTAACATGCATGCATAAAAGAAATAACATGAACACAAGAGACACCAAATTTAACGTGGAAACCCAATATGGGAAAAACCACCAAGTAACTATCTACCAATTTTCACTCTTCTGAAGTAAGCCTTGTTAGGAGCCAACCCTTTTAAAGGTTACAAAACACACTGTTATGTGTGACCTTATTAAAGGATTTAATCACCTTGCTAGGAGTGGCCTTGCTAGAGGACTTTAGAATAATTTAATAGAACTATCCACCTTTTTAGAGGCCTTGTTAGAGACTTACAAAATGGTCGTGAGACCAACTCTGTTAAGAGATTTAGAAATCATTTCTACAATTGTGAGAAAGTAACAATGAGTTGACCTAAATGAGATGCAACTAAATTTTTTGATATAGATGTCTACTCTACTTTACTAGATCCTCTCTGATCGAATAAATCTTTGTTTCTCCTCAAGGATATATGATCCTTCTTAAAAATTCACTCACACTTTCCTCTTCACAATCAATACACTTGCATGCTCGCTCATTCATCCATACTTTTGAATTCACAACTTGACCTTTTATTTATACCTTACAAATTATCTAGTTGGCTCATTTACAAGTTACAATTATCAATAATCATTACATTAGTCAGCTAATAATCATTACACCAATCAGCTACATTCATTACATGAAGAAATTAAACTTTATTTCCCAAATCAATGAAGTCCTTCATTGGTCGACCCTGCTCAGTAGACAACGCTCCAGAAATGATTTCTAGTGTTAAACAACTAAAGCTTAGTGAACACTACAAATTTTGAAAAATCCTTTTGAGATCGAGTGAACTCGGTAAACACTAACTTTCCTTTGCTGACCTTGTGAGCTCGATAGAAACTAACTTCTACCACAAAAACCTTTGATGCCTGAGTAAGCCTAATAGAAACTATTTCCACAAAGTAACTTCCAAGAACACTCAATAAACTGTGTAATTTGCTTTGCTAAGCAACTAAGCTTAGTAGATACTGAGAATTGCCTTGCTAACTAGCTAACCTTGGTAGACTCTGTCTGATAACTAATATGACATTTGTGTAACATCAAAGACAACACACAATTGAACAATTGTATCCAATAGGTTCTTTGTCAACTATTCCATATCCATAGGGATCTTACTCAAGCTATTAAGACTCTTCTGAGTAAATATGCTTAGGTACCAATTGATAGAAATAGGGAATACTAAGAGGGGGTTTGAATTAGTATTCTAATTTCAAATTTTTTTACCAACTGGATAATATTTATTAATTTTAACCATGCATGATAAAGTAAACAAGTAATATTGAATAGTAAGAGTAACCATGAATAAAGAAAACTCATAACACCATATTTTGTTAACTAGGGAAACCCTGGCCAAGGAAAAACCCTAGTGGCAATGATACCCATAAGATGATGTAATAATATAAATGTTCCTTGTTAGAGGATGGACACTATTAGGAGTCTATAAACTCAATTAGTATATATGAGTCCTTGTTAGGAGACTTTGAATCCCTATTAGGAGATTCCAATCCTGTTAGGAGTTGTGGTACAATGTGTGCAAGATGAGCTCACTGCCCAAACATGTACTTTCAATTACAAGAAGAGATCACTTCCCAAACAAGTAATTTAAGTTCCTAGAATATAGAAGTATAGATGTTGTACCTTCTTTTTAGTTGATCTCTAACTTCAACTCAATCTCATATCACAAAATTAGTTTATCAAAAATCCACTTGTGCATATGATACAAAACTTTGTATTCACAAATTTTTCATATTACTTCACAATAATCTCAAGATGTCTTTGCATAAATACCATGCCTTTTCACAAATTGTTGCTAGGTCAGCTAGGACCAAAATAAACTTTCCCAACTTAGAGTAAACATCTAGGATATTCTCCCTCATTGGTCAAGTAATTTTTTTGTAAACAAAATAATTCTTTTACCTTTCATTCTGCTATTCTATAAATCTTAATATTTCTTTTACACATCGTATGTATTGATGTCTATTAGTTTGTGGTGATTGATCAAGGAAGTACTATACATACTTCATAAATTCTTTGGTGTTTGGGGCATCACCCCAAAAAAAAAAAATTTGGTACTATTCATTGATTTACCACTAAAGATTGGGCTAATATTTGCTAATTTATGGATGATATGTTGTAAACCTAAAGTAGCAAAAATACTTGTATAAAAGGTCTTAGGGTTAGGGATTGTTTCATAGTGAGTGATGCAAAAATTGGTTCTTGCAGTAGTATTGAGTTGTAAGGGATTACAGGTTGTAATCAGGTTGTAATCACTAGATCATGATAATATTGGACTTGCTATTTGGTGGAAGTAGCCCAGGATTGGGTGAACCATGTTAAATCTTGTGGTCTTGTGTTCTTTTCTGTGATCTATTATTTTCTGATATTGTTTATATTTGCATGTAATTGTTATTTCTATCTAAGATTTAATCTGAACAAGTGGTATTAGAGTGAGGTTGTTTTTCCAGTTATCCTCCTCAGGAAAGTCTCACGGTTGAGTGGGAGTGATGAAAGATGAGGGTAAGTTGAGGGTTCATAGGTTTAATGGGCAGAACTTTCAGTTATGGGAGATGCAAATGGAAGACTGTCTTTATTAGAAGGATTTATGAAAGTTGTTGGAAGGAGAAACCAAGAATTAGGGATCTATGTCAAATGACAACTAGGATCTTTTGGAGAGAAAGGCACATGAAAGCATTTTATTATGCCTAGCACCATCAGTGGCATTTAATATTATTAAAGCAAAGATGATAGAAGAGTTGATGCAAACCCTAGTGAAATTGTATGAAAAGCCCTCCGCTTCAAACAAGGTATTTCTCATGAAGCATTTATTTAATATGAAAATGGCGGAAGGTGAATCTATTGTGGGGTAAAAGCACAAACATGTGTCACCTTTTATGAAAGAAAAGTGATATCAAAATTTAAAGTCTTCAAATTTAATGACATAAAAGTGGCATAAATTGTGCTTAGAATTTGAAGATGATGTAAACTAATGAAATGTGTAAAATTAGATGAAGTTTATGTCTGTAAATTTTTTTTTAAAAATTGAGTGAAAATTTTATCGATTTTTTAATTTTTAAAGTCAACTTTTTAATTTTTTAAAAATGCTAAAAATATAGAGTTTTTTTTCACATCAAATAGATATATGCAAATTTTCATATTTTGGTCTAATTTTCAAATATGTTAGAGTCGACATGTATACCTAGTGCACCAAAAAAGAAAAATTGAAATTTGGCTAATATTTTTCAAGTTATAACTAGTCAAAGTAAAAGTTATAAGAAATTGATAGTTTTTTTCTCCCATCAAACTTTTTCTATCAAATCTACATATTTTTAAAAACAAATTACATATTCTTGAAGAAGACTCTGCTCTATTGTAGCATTAAAAAATAATAATTTTTGAGCATGATTTACTATTTTTTTCTTATTTTCGAATAGACATCTTCCTAAATCTTAAAATACCTACGTGTAATATTTTTAAATTATAACATATTATTTATAATCAAAGCAATAATAAAATTATATGATCATAATCTTGACTCTAAGACTTACAAAACTATATTTTTAGTTTTTAAAAAAAATTCAATTTGGTAGGTCAAATTGGCCTTCGAAGTAAGAAGTTTGCAAAAGTTCTTATTTTTGCTTATGTGGCTGGCACCTAGAATGCCACATAGGCAATTTCGGATGAAACTATTCTGGCTAAAACTGTTTCGGCCAAAACACTTTCGACCAAAACCCCTTGTTGGCCCAACAAACCACAAGCAATTAGTTTGGCAGTTTCATGTATAAAAGAAGTTAGTTTCCAAGCTATTTCATGTAACAAATAAGGTTTGTGTTTTCTTTATTTTAATAAATATAGAAAACCACAAAAAGTAGAAGAGCATTTTTAGAAGACAATGAATTTTGAAACCATTTTCAGTAACTATTTTGTGGAAACCCTTAGAATTGCAAAGGATCAAATATTTTTAAGGTGTTTTTTCTTGTCTACTTATTTTTATTTTTATGTATTCTAAATTGAAGCATTAGCTAGTATTTAGTGTTCAAAATCTAAATTTATTTATTTTTGTTTCCATAAATAAAAGTATTCAATAGGCAGTAAAAGGAAAAGATCAAGGAAATATGATGGAAAAATAGATAACAAAATGAAAGTTAATACTAAATGTAACCAAAACCAACCTACTGAAATTCCTGAACAGGATGAGATTCATGAAGAGAATGAAAGTAATGAATAGGAAGAAATTGGTAGTTCTACTGATAGAAACAAATTAGAAGGCATAAAAAATTTGATGGATTTGGATGAGGAACTACTTTTTAACAAAATTCCATCTAAAGTTATGATAAATGATAACACTATTATAAAGCATTGTTAGAAAATGTGGGATGAATATTTCAAAGATAAAAGTATATTTGGACAAGTACAATTATTTGTTAAGTTATTTAGGAGAAAAGATACGGGACCTTTTTTAGAGTTGTTGGGTGTTGATAATAGGAAAATCCATTCGCATAATATTAATAAAATAATAATTGAAAAATTGCAAAATGCTTATAACAAAATTGACAACACAACTCGAGGAGGTGATTTGAGTAATGAACGTAGAACATTGATGACTACTATATCTAGTAGAAAATTGACACATACAAAATAGGTACGTGCAATTTTTGATGTACTACATATATCCAAAAGAACTGTTCAGAGATACATCAATAGGAGAAATATGCTAGATGATAACATTGAGAATAATTGGGTGAATATGTGTAGAGTTCCTCAAAAAGATAGAATTTTGAAAGATGTGAAAAGACAAGTTATTGAATTTTGGACCACACATTCTCATATTTCTTCCAATAGGCATGATACTATACAAATTAAAGATCAAGAGACAGGGGCCAAAATTGAACATCCAAAACATTTGATAGATTTAACTCAAAGTGAAATATTTCAAACATTCAAGCAAGAATTTTCAAATGTCAAAATATGTCAAAGAATGTTTGAGAGTTTGTGTCCTTCCTTTGTACACATAAATAAGATACATGAAACTTGTTGTCAAAATCATGTTGCATTTGATCTACACTTGCAATCATATAAAAAATTTATGGCAGTACTTGATCCTAATTTGGTCATCCCTAGCAGTACAAAATAATTTGTGAAATACATATTATGTGATAAATTAGAAGATTCAGATGAGTTCAAAGTGCAATGCATCAAAAATTAGTGTGAAGATTGTGGAGATTTACACAAATTTTTTGAAATGCAAATTGAGAATATTAATGAATCCACACTAGTTTCATGGATGAGATATGAATATGAGACATACCAAAATAAGACAAGAGATAAATCTAGAAAAATTATATTGAAGGAGAGTGAATTGTGCTATGATGAGTTTATGACCAAGTTTTGTCCATTGATATATCCACATATCCAACATTGTCATGGTGCACAATGGCAAGATAAACTATTTCATGATTCAAAAAATTGTTTTCCACCTAGTTGTATACTTTCAGTTGTAGATTTTTCTAAGAATTATATATTTGCACCTCAAATAGAGCTTCAAGGGAAATATTATCATTCTGAACAAGTTGCAATATTTGTGCAAGTGACCTATAGACATGCACAATTTGAAATGGATCAAATAGAAAGGTTGGATGAAAATGAACACACCATCATCAAAGAGGTTCATTTCTATATTAGTGATGATAGAGTTCATGATAAGAGTTATGTGGCTCATTATTTTGCAATGTTCTCTGAAGATCTCAAAAATTGTGGAATAAATGTTTTAGAGCACTAGATTTGGTCTGATGGATGTGCAAGTTAGTATAAATGAACTTACACATTTATTTAACTTTATTTTAGCTTACATTTATTTGTACATGCATATTTTGATTTGATACATGTAGATAGATAATTGTAGATACTTATCATGTTTCATGTTCACAGGACAATTCAAATCTGCAAAAGCATTTAATTGGTTAGCAATGCAACATGCTAGAACCAATGTTAGGTTTTTATGGAATTTCTTTGAAAGTGGACATGGAAAAGGGGAGCATGATGAAATAGGAGCATGTATAAAGTGTTCGCTTTGAAAACATGAACTTGCAAGTAAATATATTCATTTAATGTGCATGTTTAATACTAGTAGCATATATACATTTAAATTTTCTAAATGTGCATATTATATGTACATACAGGGAATAGGATAGAGAGTGCAAATCAAATTGTTAAATGGTGCAAAGTTCATTTGGCTACTCGAGATACTAATTAAAATAAGCGTTACTTTTGGAAAGTGAAAGGTGAACTCAGTTATATTTATTTTTAATGTATTTTTCAAATTGTTTAGTTTTATATTAAATATAAATATTTTAAAATATGACAATTATTTTTAATGTATATGTAATAGATATAGTTCAATCTAATCCTTAAAATTGTCAAACAATCCCTGGTATTAGAAGTTTGCATCAAGTGATGACTACAAGAAACCATAAACCTCCAGTAATTAAAGTAAGAGAGAAAACATGTTTTTGTGATGGCTACATTAAGGACAATCTAGTGAGTGTATGTGCAAATATTTTGAATGGATATGTTTTACATTGGGATTTGAAGGAGATAGTTAGAAAGCCTCCTTTTGAAGATGCTAACATTCACATTGACATTCATAATCATGTATATTCAGTTGATTATGAGCACATTTTTTATTTAGTTATGGTAGGTTTGTGTGCATATATACATATATATAAATTAATATACATGTATATTCATTTTAAAATTAATTTATATTTATCTATATTTTTATATACATGTAGGAGATATTTTTGCAGTTCAAGCCTTACCAGATAATGTAGAAAATGTGGACTATTATCTTTTAAGATGCACAAAAGCAAAACATAGGTTGCTAGAAGGAACTATAGATGTTGATCAACAGTCATATCCAATTGGATCTGTTGTTACTGAAGGAACATATTATCAACAAACAAGGATAATTGATACTGGTATCGAATTTATTGAATACAAGCCTAGAGGAAAGGTTTTACATTACAATAACCATGTTATAGCAACCAAGTTACAATTTGAAGCAATACAAAGAAGAGGACATCATGGAAATCAAAAGTGGAAACTGTCTATTGAAGAACATGAAAGACTTCTAGAGATAATAAAATCTAGAGAGGATGCTAACAATACATTATTTATGGAGCTCTAGTTTACCTATGTACTTATTGTGGAGCTTTAGTTCAGCTATGTCTATATAGCTCTTATACTTTCACATTTAACATTGATAGGATATTTGTTTTATAAATTTGTATACATTGGATCATTTATCTTGGATATGTGAAATTAGACATGTTTTGTTATTTATATTTAAATTATACATGGATATCTCATTTAAGACAACCTCTTAGGACCTCCCCTTAAGACAACTTGTTAGGACCTCCCCTTAAGACCACCTATTAGGACATCCCCTTAGTACCACCTTTTTGGACCTCTCCTTAAGACAACCCCTTTAGTATTTTTATGTATTTATATACATTGTTTATGTTTTCTTACATATGATTGTTAATGTTGTTATGTATTTATGTTATATTCTATGTTATACTCTTTATATGTTACATGTACATGTATATGTTGCCCTTAAGACATTTCATTAAATATAGTTAATTATAATTATATTAAGGCATTAAAAACAATAATATTTACATAAATATTGAGAACATACATGTCTACATTTAACACATGAACATAGTTACATACATCTATGAAATAAAATATACATGAATATATTGAATTTATGTATTAAATTTAATTAAATATATATTGAATTTAAGTTCTAGTACTCAAGTTATGTTCTTAATCATGTATTAAATTTATTGATTAAATATTGAAAACATGAATAAGGTATTAAGATGAATAACATATACATAAACATGAATAACACATGCATAAACATAAAACATTAAGACATTAAAAGATCAATTAACATGTGTGTACATAAGACATTAAGTTCTAGTACTCAAGTTATGTTCTTAAATATGTATTAAATTTATTAATTAAATATTGAAAACATACATACATTCAACATGAACATAATATGTACATCTATGTAAAATAACACATCTATGAAATAATGTATACATACCCATGTAAAATGTATCCAAAATACCATATAAAATGTCTCCAAAATATGAAATCAAATATCTCTAAAATACCACATGTATCAAATGTATTTGAAATAACATGTACATCCATCTAAAAGTATCTAAAATAAGACATGTATCTGAGATAACATACATATATCCATATAAAACTATCTCTAAAATAACACATCTATCTGAGATAAGGTACATCTCTAGATATAAAAGTATCTAAAATGACATGTACATATATATAAAATATCCTGACATTATCAATGAAATAGACATGTGTAAACTAACATCAATCACATCCCCCTCCTGATCCTTGACCCCAAAAGGCTCTACAGTATGGATCTGTTCCCTATTTCAAATGAAAGAAATTTGTAAAATTATAAAATTATACATATTTATGTGTATATGTGCATGCATTAAATATCATATGTGTACTATATATATATATATATATAGATCCATCAAATATATAATAAAAAATACATAACATACATGTGACTCATATCGTGGAGGATCTGTCAAGGTCTAAAGATCTCCAAAATGCAACAAACTATCACTAAGACCCTATAAAACACACATGTACATGTACACAAGTTAAATTGAATCACTCAAGAATATGTACATGTATATATTATAGCAACAAATAAATATAAACATATATAAATCTACAATATTTACCGTGGCATCATGTAATACTTTTCCAATCTGATTGATATTTGAGTCATGTAGTGATAGAGTGATCTCTGAATTATGGAATGTAGGTGCTCTAAGGCCAAGCGGTGTAGGAGTAGGAGTAGGTGCTACAAGATCCCAAGTAGGTGTAGGGATAGGTGCTATGGGGATAGGAGTAGTATGGCCCTCTATAGGAGTAGGTGTTGTAGAATGTGTAGGGATATCCTCCTATCTCTATGGGGGTTATGGTCCTACTATGTGTGAAAAAATATGGATAATGTGTCCACCAATGTCACGAAGAGGAATCCCCCTTAACATCAACAATGCTTGATATGCTCCAAGAAGATCAAATACTAAATAAGATGTCATACAACGCAATGCATCCATATCTAATATGGCCAAAACCTCTAGTGGCAATGGTATATCTACCATCTCATATAGGTCATTAGCTCATGTGCTACATGACGCACCTATCAAAATGGGACCATGAGATCATAACATATATCTACCACATCTATCTAAAGATATCTCCTGTAATTGTGTGACAACTATGGCAATGCTAGAATATATTCAAGTCCTGACTATATCATTAGGAACACTCACCACAGTAGTCATCTATGGACCTCTCAGCACTACCAAAAGGTTTGGACCCACCATTGCCCATTTATTAATAGGTGTAGGGCTGTTTACAAGTCTAATCTCTCTAAAAGTCAGCCTTAGCCCTATCCAACATGACCTAGAAAATTTGTATAGTCGACATCCTGATGTAAATGAAATTCTGCAAACAATTGTTTATAGAAATAAGGGGGAAACTCATCCTTTTGTGGCCACCTGTGATGCACAGCTAACCACCAAGGATATATAAATGGAGCAACAAGCTAATCAATACACTTTGTTGCTAAATAACCTCTAACCCTAGCTCTATCTATATAAAAGGGAAACATGGTCTTCACCATAGCAGTGGAGACCTGACCATCAATCTGTGAATATTTCATAGTGTCAGTGACACTATGAGAAAGGGAAGATTAAAATGTCTCAATACTAATATCATAAAATGGGTTGTAGCCAGAGATCATCTCAATCATCTAGCACAACACATCTCTAATAGAAACAACCTTCTCCCTATTAGGGAGAGTGGTAGAAGGTAACAATGTAGAATCAAGATACTCAAGAGCACGAGATAATCTAGCAATAGTATCTATAAATAAATGTTGTCTCTCCTTAGTAGATGATGTCATTCTACGTTTTGTGCCTGACTCAGCACTAGGACCTCTTCCATGAACACTAGCCTCCCCTAAGGATGTAGGTGCTCCACCAGTACCATATGTCATAATGATATATGCAAAGATCTAGATATCTATTAATTGAAAGCTAAATTTAATTTAAAACATGTATGTATATAAATATGTACAAAGTTGATTGTAACTAAAAATATGCACATGTTATTTAGTACATCTAGCTCAAATATGCACATCTAGCTCATGTATGTGAATAAAAATTTTGCATGTATGTTAATTAGTACATCTAGGTTTACTATGTTAATGTTTTCTAAAATATAACTAATATGTTTGTAAAATGTAATGTTATTTTGGACATATAGGTTTACTATGTTAATGTTTTTTTAAATGTAACTAATAGGTTTGTTGAACTAATGTTTACTATTTTAATGTTTTGTAAAATGTAACAAATAGGTTTGTTGTTAATCTGTACCATGTTAATGTTTTCTAAAATGTAACTAATAGGTTTGTTGAACATTAATGTTTACTATGTTAATGTTTTCTAAAATGTAACTAATAGGTTTGTTAAACATTAATGTTTACTATGTTAATATTTTGTAAAATGTAACTAATAGGTTTGTTGAACATTAATGTTTACTATGTTAATGTTTTGTAAAATGTAACTAATGTTTTATTATCAACTACTAAAAACCATTTAAAATATAATTAATTTAATTAGTCAAACACTTTAAAACAATTCATTTAATTAATATTATCATGTAATAAGTTAAAAACATTAAAAAAAAAAATTAAAAAAAATTCACCTACCTATTACGGCTGAAACACTCTGACTGCCTAGTAACCACTATAGTGAAATCAATAGTGAAAATGACTATCGAGAGAAATTTTTGGTTATTTATAAAACCATATGGGTTACATCCAAAACCCTTCTAGCCAAAAGGGTTTTGGCTGGAAGCCTCACTGCCACATCAATGCTGAAAAGTGCCACATCTGTATGGCCAAAACCATTTCGGTCAGAACCCCTACAGATATCACCAAAGGTGACACAGGTTTGTGCTTCCACCCTATGGATCATTTAAATGAGTTTAATACTATTACTAGTCAATTATCTTTTGTGGTTATCAATTTTGATGAAGAAATTAGGGCTCTCTTGATTTTGTGGTCTTTGCCTAAAAGTTGTAATAACTTGGTAATGGCTATGAGTAATTCTATTCCGAGGTCTAGTACTCTAAAATATGTTGATGTGATCGGTGTTAGTTTGAGTGAGGAAACTCATAAGAAATCCTTAGGTGGATCTACATCAAGAAGTGCTTTGAATGCACAAAGTAGAGGTAGAATGATTGAAAGAGTAAGTAATTCTAGAAATCATGGAAAATCAAGAGGAATGTCAAAAGGGAGGAGGTTTCAATTGAGAGGACTGAATGACTGTTGTACTATGGGAAACTAGGGCATAAAAGGAAAGATTATTACAGTCAAAAGAAAAATGAAGGAGATAAACCAAATGGAGATAAGGAGGCAAATGTGGTAAGTAACCAATTTGAAGAGGATGCTTTGCTTCTATCTTTAGAAAGTATTGATGATTCATGGGTTCTAGATTATGGTGCTTCATTCTATGCTACACCTCATAGAGGTTATTTCATTGATTATGCCCAAGGAGATTTCAGGCTTGTTTATTTGAGGGATAATGAACCTTGTTAGATTGTTGGAAAGAGAAAAGTTAAGATCAAGTTGTAGAATGGGAATCATTGGCTACTACATGAGGTAAGACATGTTCCAAGGCTGAGTAGAAATTTAATTTCAGCATGGCAACTCAATGATGAGGGTTGCGTAGTTACTTTTAATGATAAAAATTGGAATTTTTGAAAATTTTCCCTTGTAGTAGCAAAAGGTGTGAAAGTAGGCACCTTATATCTTTGTACAAGTCATATTGTTCCTTCTACTTTAATTGTTTCAAAGAAAATGAATGTTTAGGAATAGTTGCTACAGTTGACCAGGGAGAACAAATAGGTACTATAGATTCCAATACAGTGATGTGGCATAATAGACTTGGGCACATGAGTGAGAAAGGTATGAAATTAATTCATTCAAAGAAAGTTTGACTCTAAAATGTGTTAATATGAATTTGTGTGAAATTTGTGTGTATGGAAAATAAAAGAGAGTGATTTTTGTGAAGACTAGGAAGGAAAATAAAAAGGAGAAATTAGGGCTTGTGCATACAAATGTGTGGGGACTAGCTCAGGTGTCTTCCCTTGGTGGCTCTTATTATTATGTTACATTTATTGATGATGCAACAAAAAAAGTATAGGTTTATTTCCTTAGATAGAAATCTGATGTATTTCAAACTTTTAAGAAATAGAAATGCTTGGTTGAAAATGAGACAGGTAAGAAATTAAAATGTCTCAGATCTGATAATGGTGGTGAGTATTACAATCTTGAATTTGAAGATTATTGCTCCACTAATGGAATTCATAGAAAAAAAACTATTTTGAGGACTCTACAGGAAAATAGAGTGGGTGAATGCATGAACATGACTATAATGGAGTGTGCAAGAAGCATGAGGTTGCATGTTGGGTTAGCCTTAAACATGTGGGTAGAGATCAATACTATTCAATGTTTGATTAATAGAGGTCCCTCTACTCTTTGGGTTGTGTTCTTTCAGAGGAAGAATGGGCCGGTAAGAAGGTGGGTTATTATTTTCTCAAAACCTTCACTTGTGAAGCATTTTCTCATATAGATTCTAAAAATAGAACCAAGTTGGAAGCTAAGTCAAAGAAATCTATATTTATTGGATATGGCATTAATGAATTTGGTTATAGGCTTTGAGATTTTCAAAATTGCAAAATTGTAAGAAGCAGGGATGTCATATTCAATGGAAAAGTGTTGTACAAAGATCTATTGCAGCAACATGAGAAGAAAGAAAATGATTATGTAGTGCTGGATGATACTCCAAGAGCTAATGTTCCAACAATTTCTCATAATGTGCAACAATCACAACAACAAATACCATACACACGATTGAATGTTAGACGGTCAACAAGGCAAATTAGACCTCTAGAAAGATTTTCTCTTTCCTTGTATTCTATTTTACTTACTGATGCTAGTGAACCTAAATGTTATGATGAAGCTATGTAGGTGGATACAAAAATTCAATGGGAGTCTACAATGAAAGAAGAAATGGACTCTTTGCTAAAGAATGAGACATGGGATTTATGCAAGTTTCCTGCAAGTAAAAAGGCTTTACAGAATGAATGGGTTTATATATTGAAAGATGAGGATGGAGGTAAGAAATGATTTAAAGCAAGGTTAGTGGTAAAAGGATTTGGATAGAAGAAAGGCATTGATTTTGATGAGATATTTTCTCCTATTGTTAAAATGACTTCTATGCGCACTGTTTTAAGTATTGTGGCTACTAAAGATTTGCATTTGGAGTAGCTTGATGTTAAAATAAACTGTCTTCATGGTGATTTGGATGAAGAGATATATATGGCCTAGCCATAGGATTTTGAGGTCAAAGGTAAAGGGAACTTAGTGTGTAGATTAAAGAAAAGTTTATATGGCTTGAAGCAAGCACCTTGGCAATGGTATCTGAAATTTGGTAGTTTTATGCATGGGCATGGATATAGTAGGTTTAATTTAGATCATTGTGTCTATTTTAAGAGGTTGGATGATAATAGCTACATTATTTTATATTTATATGTGGATGATATGCTTGTAGCTAGGTCTAACATGGATCACTTTACGAGGCTGAAACGCTAGTTAGCACATGCATTTTCTATAAAGAATTTGGAGGCAGCAAAGAAAATCCTTGGTATGAAGATTTGCAAAGATAGGAAGAACACGAAATTAATGTTATCTTAGGCTGATTATGTTGAGAAGGTTTTGCAACATTTCTCTATGGAGAATGCTAAAGCTATCAACACACCTTCACCTCGTCATTTGAAGTTGACAAAGGAGATGTGTCCTAAGACACAAGAAGAGGAGGATAAGATGTCCAAGGTACCCTATGCTTTAGCTATAGGAAGCTTGATGTGTTCTATGGTATGTACAAGGTTAGATATTATACATGTAGTGGGAGTCGTTAGTAGATATATGAGTCATCCAGGAATTGAGCATTGTAATGCAGTAAAATGGATTCTCAAATATTTGAGAGGAACATCCATTAACTGTTTACACTTTGGGGGCTCTATTACTAGCATATATGGCTATGTTGACTTAGAATTGGCAGGAGATATTGATACTAGGTATAGTACTATAGGTTATATATTTACTATTGGTGGGGCAATGGTGATTTGGGTTTCTAGTTTATAGAATATTAATGCTTTATCCACTATAGAGGTAGACTATGTTTCTACTATAGAGGCAACTAAGGAGATGATATGGCTTCAGTTCTTCTTGGAAGAATTGGGACATCCTCAAAAGGATAATTATTTGTTTACATATAGTCAAAGTGTCATTCTTCTTGCAAAGAATTCAGCTCTGCATTCAAAGACTAAACACATCCAATTGCAATATCATTTCATTCAATCAGTTTTAGATGATGGACAATTAAAGCTGGATAAGATACATATAGATGAAAATCCAGTGGATATGTTTATAAAGGTAGTGACAAGGGAGAAGCTAAATTCCTCTTCAACTTCAGTTGGTCTTCTAGATTGAATAAGAATTTAAAAACAATAGAGTTTGATCCAGTGGGAGCCTCATGGTGTAGCAACATAGCTACAAGATAAGTCTCTAAGTGGGAGATTGTTGTCTAGTGTGGAGTTTGATCAGTCCCCAAGTGGGAGATTGTTAGTTTGTGGCAATTGTTCAAGGAAGTATTGTACATACTTCATAAAAATTTTTGGGGTTGGGGCATCACCCCAAAAAAATTGGTACTATTCATCAATTCACCACTAAATTTTGGGCTAATATTCATCAATTTATGGCCAATATGTTGTAACCCTAAAGTGGCAAAAATATTTGTATAAAAGGGCTTAGGATTAGGGATTGTTTCATAGTAAGTGATGCAAAAATTATTTCTTGTGGATGTATTGAGTTGTAAGGGATTACAGTTTGTAATTAGGTTGTAATCATTGGATCATAATAATATTGGACTTCATGTTTGGTGGATGTAGCCCAGGGATTGGGTGAGCCACATTAAATCTTGGTGTCTTGTGTTCTTTTCTGTGATCTATTATTTTCTGGTATTGTTTATATTTGCATGTATTTGTTATTTCTGTTTGAGGTTTAATCCTAACAATGTTCAAGGTCATACACATCATCATCAACATGTATTTTTTTCCATATATCTTCTCTCTCAAGAATATCATCATATAATCAACTTACATATAAAAAAATACACTGTTGTACATCATTTTCATACTTAAACAATTTTCTGAGTACCAAAAAGATAAGTATCTTTATTTCCAAGGTTTTCTACGAGCATGTACATCATGTGTTACCATTAATGACAACATCTACATATCTACATATAGTTAATTGTCAACAGGTGATGGGTTGCCTTGTTGGAGACATGGTAAGTTGGTTGGTGTGCAATATCCAATTTTTTTAATATTTTGATAAATGACTAGCTCAAGAGTGATTTTGCTTGAGTGTGTTTGGTGTATCAAGTTATTTGGTTTTAGGTGTTTTTTTTCTGCGATTATATGTTTGACAAACCTTTATACACCTCCAACACCTTATTAGGATCATGGTGTCATTGGAGGATTTTAAGATTTCATTTAGTTATGATGGCATTTTTTCTTTGTGTCTATTTGTTCAAGTTGGTAGAGCCTTGATAAAACCCAATGCTTTGGCTCAAGGAATCTTGTAAAACCCATTTTAAAGTTTAGAGATCCTTTGAAAACCACAAATATCTAGTCCACATTTCTTTTTTAGAGGCTTTTTTTATCCAAGCTTGTGATATTTGTTTCATTATTCTACTTGTTGGTATTTGAGGTTATGGGATCCTTTTTGAATCGATTATTCAGGTAATTGGATATATTTTAAATTCTTTCTTTATGTGAAAGTTTAAGTGAGCCTTTAAAAATGTTTGTTTATAGTTTTAAGCCTTTTTTTAGATTCTATTATAGCTCATTCTTTCTACATCCATTTTTTTTTTTACTCTATTGTTTAAGTGTTGATATTTAGTTGGTGGTACATAATATTCAATATCCTAGAGCTATTTGTTTATGTGGGTCTCCAAGTTTGACTCAAAATCTTTTTGTAAAGGGTTTCAAGTTTCCTTCAACACTTATTTTCATGTAATCAAAAACTTGCACAACAAGAACACTGAGAATTGGAATCATGAAATAAACACCAATCTAATATTTTAGATTCATAAGATTGGTAAAATAAAAAATAATTTTTTTCCCCAAGGCTTGTTTATGGGTTAAAAAACTAAAAGGATTTAAATCCAAGTCTAAAACTCAAACAATACAATCACAAGACTAGGAGATTCAATTGTAGGGCTATATAATAGATTTTCCATGTAATCAATGCAACTAATAGTAATTATTATTGTATAAAAATTGATCGAAAGTACAAAATTAGAATAATATAAATGTATAACAAGATTTTAATCTACAAATATAGCTTAAATTTGGCCCAAGAAGTGAACTTGGATAAAGACCGTTTGGAGAAATTATATTTTTCCTTCTATGAAATAATCCAATTTGATCACCAAATAGAGGCGCAATAAATCAAAAGAAAAGCCCCTTTAAAAAAAAGAATAAGAGAGGGTTTTAAAAGAAACATTTAAAGATTAATTTTACAAATCTAATGTCATTCAAAATTTAGATAGATTATGGCATTTAACATGAATTTTACATACAAAATAATAGAGAAAAGACCAAATAAAAGTATCCAAAATGCAATCCCAATCTCCCTCGAAATTCTCACAAAATAATTCACATAGAACCTTTGGCAATCCATGGAATAAATTCCCAAAATTGATTCAAAAATATTACCCAAAATTTTATAAAAAAAGAATACAATTTCAAAACTAATCAATAAATAAAAGGAGTTTATTCAATAATCCTTGTTTTTTTTTTTCTTAAACAATAGGAGAACGCACACAACTATGTAATTATTTAAAATCATATGTCAAAAATGTAAAAGAAGTTGAATATGACAATCCATCAATTATGGGTCAATGTATTTTTACAAAGTTGATTGCAATTGCTACAATCATGTGATACAACTAGAAAATTATATCACTATACCTAAATGAAAATGCAAACCCTTGATCTAATAATAAATATTCACCCATGTTTTACAAGACCTTTCTTCTAGCAATGAATAATTTTCCTCACAAGCTTGTGAACCTCACTATCACATAAGGAGGAGGGTAGAGAAAACAATTCTCCCTAGAATTACAAGCAACCAATCAATGAGATGGAAATTAAATAAACAAAATTGAATTTTAAAGGAGAAAAACAATAATCTAAAGAAGACTCTCTAACAAAAATTTGAAAATTTAATGGGGGATTAAGTATAGTAGTTTGAATGAGCCAATTCAAAAATGATCAAAAGAGGATTAAGATCTTCTAAATAGATATTAAACTTAGAACTAGACACTAGTATAAATTCAAGATTAGAAATATTTTACCAAGAGGAGGAAAAAGAAACATTCAATTGGTAATAATTCATAATTATGTGAGAAATAAATAAATAAATTCAACACTAAGAAGAGTTGCCCTAATAATCAAGTTTTCGACTATATGAACAATCACCATACTAAAAAAAAACATTCACTTGAATAAAATAAAAAAGAATAAATTCAAAAGAATATAGTAGTAGAAAAATCAAATATTATTAAATGCATAGAATAATTGGATAAAGCTAGAGCTATATTACAAGTGTTCGAAATGTAATGATGACTAAGTGACTAGGGGGGTGTGTGAATCAGGAACCACTTAAATTTTCTTTTACTTAATCCCACTTTATTATATTATATAATCTACTTTCATGCATGGAACCTAAAGAAATAAAGTAACAATACTTTGACATAGTATTTGGTAACTGAGAAACCCTCCAAGTAGAAGGTAAAATTGGGGTGGGAATGACACCCACAATGCTTCACTACTATAGTAATATAGTTGGCCTATTAGGGCTTACAATTGATCACTTATGGTGATCTACTTGATTAAGAATAAGTAGGATTGTTAGGTCCACCTTGTGAAAAGATTTATTTAATACAATAAATATGTACTCTATTAGGATTTTTTGCAAAGGACTATTAGGTCCACCTTGTTAGAGGATTTGATTCATGCACCTATTAGGATGAATTAGTGGATTGATCTTTGTTGTGTAACCTAGTTTGCATAATAAGATCCTTTGATGTAAAGTGATTACCTGACTGTGATAGATGAGTCTCTCCCTTTCTTGTATACTTCTTGTAGCCTTTAAATTACTCCACTATATCATATTCTCTTCTATTTAATCTTCTTCAATTAATACATCACATTTGGACAAAAAAAGTAACTCATATTTACATCCATCCAAAATAATTGTATTAACAATTCAGTTATAGAGATTTCATAATAGTTTCAAACAATATTATACCATGACAACTCAATTTTGATACTCAATTCCAATTATCCACTCAAGTGATATGTTGATACTCGGGCAACAGAGTGGAACTCAACAACAATGGCATTCTGTGACATAGTGCAAGGTAGGAGAAACCCCAAAGGAGATGTCCTAGCCCCCAACAAATAACCACACAATGGAAGAATAAATAATAGCATAGATAATTAGATCCAAAATAATTTCAATTCTCATAATATAAATATAAGATTTACATCCAACATGCCCGGCTATAAGGCCTTTTGGGTTATAGCCAAATACATAAGCAATTACAATAGTAACTCTCTAAGATCCCTCAAGATCTAATCCCAACTCTAGCTAGTCCAAATACACACTCTAGTAGAAACCTCCAAGGAAGATCTAAACTTGTGCTCACAAGCCCACCAAGAAATCTCCTTGTTTCCAAAGCCTCGGGTAATCATCCTTCTCAAAATTTATCCAAGATCCAAGTGTAAATTGCCTCACATTCAGTGCTTTGTCCACACACTCTAGAAAACTTCACTCACTCAACCACTTCATCTTCCATGTTCTTCTCCAAGCTAAATCCCACACTCTCTATGACTCACTTCACTAAATGTATGCTTAAAAGACTCCACAAGATCCCCTACTTATACCCAACTAAGCCATAAGTCGGCCTAGCCCTTTACAAATTAAAATGAACCTTTACATTAAATATATGCATAAGCAACAAGTAGACTAGAAAGTTACATTAAATAAACCCTTAAACCAGAAGTTACATTTAATAATGCCACGTATTAAACACCTTTTCCCTCTTTTCTCCATTTCAATTTATTTTTTCTCTTCTAATTTTTGTCACTTTCTCTCTTCTCCACAAATTTTAAAAATTTATCTTTTTCTTTTTTGAAAAACAAAATTATTTCCCACTTTATTTTTTGATGTAAGATGCTCCTACATCAGACTCCCCAGGTAGATAGAAAAGCACATCCCACACTCTAATGCCAAAAGAAATACTTGCAACCATGTTCATCTTCACTGTAGGTTTCCACTCCATCATGGACAAGAAAACCAATATGTACATCATCCAAATCTACATCCATCTATCAAATACCAAAATCTCAATCATCTAATCAGCATGCTCACTCCTTGGAACAAACTAAACATACTACTTCATTAGCAAAACCTCATCCACATCAACATCTAGTGAATCCACACCAACAACAACAAACTCCACATCAACAACAATATGTAACCCCTCAACAACATATATCAAACTCCCAACACCAAAAATCTCATTACTCACAACAAGATGCTCTACAACATACAACTAACCAACAACAACAACTGGATCATCCACGATCAAGTGCTCTGCGATCCTCATGTCAGACTCAACCAATTGATCATGGAAACCAATCTCCATCCTAGCATCAACAAGGTTAGGAATATCCTTAGAAACAACCTCTAGTTGCTTTACAAATTCTGTATCAGACTCCACAAACTAATAAAAAAAACTATCTTGCACCTTGACCTTGTGATGCCATCTTCTCTCTCAAACAAGTCTTCTAACTGGCCAGACAACTCTCCTCTATATTGGTAGACTCCAACTCTAAGAGCATAAAATTTCCTTCTTTTGTTTCTCAAATTTTCTAGAAAAAGAAGCATCCACAACAATTTCCACCCAAGCTACTGTCTCATTAATCCTCCTCTCCACGATATCATGGAGCTTCACAGTCATCCCAGGGTCTAATCCTCTCAGAGCCATCTTCTAAGATCTTCACAAACCCTCTACAAAAAATCACAAATAGATGAATATTCTTGAACAAGATCAACCTTCCATCTTTACAACCATAGATCCATCTATATGTCCTCCCAAGGTCATGATGCAAACTTCCTCAACTTTGGTGCTTGGTCTACACACTCAAGAACAACCTTTTCTTTGATACCATCTGATGCAGTGCAAGGTAGGAGAATCCCCAAAGCAGATATCCTAGCCCCTAGAAAATCACCACACTGTGGAAGAATAAATAATAACATAGATAATTAGATCCCAAAATAATTTCAATTATCATAATATAATAATAATATTTTATGTCCAACATGCCTGACTATAAGGCCTTCTGGGTTACAACCAAATACTTAATCAATTACAATAGTAATTCACCAAGATCCCTCAAGATCCAATCCCAACTCTAGCTATTTTGTGTAGGAGCACCTAGGAGGGCAAGTGATTCAATGAAGACACCAAGGACGAAGGAGGAGATCTTGACAAGAAATCCAATAAATTGGAATGTCTTGAAGCCTATTATGGCCTTTTCTAATGAAAAATGCAATGTAATGAGTAAATGTCCTAAAGGTCCTAATAGAGACCTTAGATCTAAATGCAATGTAAATGGAATAATAATTCCTTAGGAGTCTAGAAAGGCTTTTCAATAGGTTCAATCAAGAAATAAGGTCCATTAAAAGATATTAGTATTCATTAGGAGTCAGTTAGAGTCTTTTGTTAAAAGTTTCAAATTTAAAATAAGCCTAACGGCTAGTTAGGAGTCTAGTGCTTTTTAGGATCATTTAATAATCACAACTGAATAGAAGAAGTTAGGGGAGGTTAGAATGAGAGTCTATAAAGCCTAGAGAGGCCTATGAACTTGACAAGAAGATAAGAAGAAGGCATTGTACGGAAAAACACAGATTTGGAGAATAAAATATAGTTTTTTGCAATATTTCCTTGAATGCTTTCATTGTCTTTGCATTGATTCCAAGTATCTAACCTTGTGGGATGAATTAGTACTTTTATATATTCATTTTATGGTTTTTTAAAGTGATCTTGAAGCACTAAAAGTCTCTTTGTTTTGTTATTTCCACTAATAGTGCTATAACTGTTCATAGAATTGACTATTTTGAGAGGTTTTCATGATGATTTGATCCATTCCTAAGGTATTTTCCTATTTTTTCCTATAGAATGTACCTATTGTAACATATTTCAAATGTTACTAACCAATCTAAGTGTAGTGAGAAACATTTAAGGGGTGATCAGTGTGACTAATTGTGGAAAAAGGAGAGGAAAATGCTACTACAAGTACAACAGTAAGTTATCTACCTTAATGAGGGTATTTTTTTAAATGTTTGGATGATTTAGGGCATGTCCTAAATATGGTGTTTCAACTTTGAATGGAACCTCGAAGTGATTGGAAGCGGGAGAACCATAAAACCCTTGTTTTGCACCATTTAATGAGAGGTTTTGTTGGAAAACGTGCTTAGAAGAGTCAAATTGGAAAAAGGACTAAGGAATCCTTAGTTTGGAATAAAAATACCATATTTTGGAAAGTTTGAGAGTTAGGGGATAAGATTAAAGCACACTTGCTTTGTAAAAGTGGCCTAATTAGGCCCAATTCTATGACAAATGGCCTTGTCCTATATAATCTTTCCAAAGAAGTGATATCTCATTTTTGGATATGTTATACAACTCTAAAAATAGTATCTATAAAACATATTTATTTTCTTGTTGTTTTGTAAAGTTTGTGAGATAAGTCCAAAAAATAGTGTTTGTTGACCTAATGGAGAGAGCAGCCTAGTCAAAAGGGGTAACTTGATTTGTGCATAAACTTGGTTTTTGGGGATTTAAAACCTATTGAAACATGTCATTTTGAGTTTGATAAAATACTTTGTGGGGTTGGAATAAGTAGTTGAAGGTATATTCATAACTTGTGCATTTGAGGGTTATTTGAATGCTTTTGAGAGCCTAGTAAACCTTGTGCAATCATTCAACTTTGTGAAGTCATTGGTGTTACCTCCTTGGCTCTACATCACTATTATAGATCCAAACTCTGGTGAAAACCTCCAAGGAAGATCTAAACTTGTTCTCACAAGCCCACCAAGAAATCTCTTTGTTTCCCAAGCCTCAACTACTAGCCCTTCTCAAATTTTATCTAAGATCCAAGTGTATACTATCTCACATTTGGCACTCCATCCACACACTCTAGGAAACTTCACTCACTTAGCTACTTCAGCTTCCATTCTCTTCTCAAGATGGATCCCACACTCTCTATGACTCACTCCACTGAATAAATGTTTAATAGACTCCACAAGATCCCCTACTTATACCCAATTAAGCCACAAGTCAGCCTAGCCTATTAAAAAATAAAATAAAGCCTCACATTAAATATATGCATAAGCCACAAGTTGGCCTAGAAAGTTACATTAAATAAACCCTTAAGCCACAAGTGACATTTAATAATGTCACCTATTAAATTCCTTTTCCCTCTTTTCTCCATTTTAATTTATTTTCTCTTCTAATTTTTGTCACTTTCTCTCTCCTCCACAATTGTTTTCTTAAATTATTATTTTCAATATTTATATATATAAATTTTTCTCTTTTTTTTAAGAAAAATAAAAATAAAAAATTTCCCACATTTTTTTTATGCAAGATGCTCCTACATCAAACTCCCTAGGTAGATAGAAAAGTGTGTCCCACACTTTGATGCCAAAAGAAATACTTGCAACCATCTTCATCTTCACCAAAGGTTTTTACTCCATCAAGGACAAGAAAACCAATCTATGCATCATCCAGATTTACATTCATCTATCAAACACCAAAATCTCAATTATCCAATCAGCATGTTCACTTCTACAAACAAACTAAACATACTGCTTCATTAGCAAAACCTCATCCACATCAGCAACTAGTGAATCCACACCAATAGCAAAAATCTCCACATCAATGAAAATATGTAACCCCTCAACAACATATGTCAGACTTCCAACACCAATAGTCTAATTGCTCACAACAAGATGCTCTGTAACATGCAAGTCACCACCAATAGCAACTAGATCATCCACGATTGATCTCCATGTCAGAGTCCACCAACTAATAATGAAAACCAATCTCCATCCCAACATCAAAAAGGTTAGAAATATCCTCAGCAAAAACCTCTAGTTTCTTAATAGGTTCTATATTAGACTCCACAAACTAATCAACAAAACCAACCTTGACCTTGTGATGCCATCTTCTCTCTCAAACAAGTCTTCTAACCAACCAGACAACTCTCTTCCATATCGATAGACTCCAACTCCAATAACATACAACTTCCTTTTTTTGTTTCTCAACTTTTTAAGAAAAAGAAGCATTCACAACAATGTCCATCTAAGCTATTGTCTCATTAATCCTCCTCTTCACTATATCATGGAGCTTCACAATCATCCTAGGGTTCATTCCTCTCGGAGCTATCTTCTAAGATCTTTGCCAACCCTCTACAATAAATCACCAATAGATCAATATCCTCAAACAAGATCAACCTTCCATCTTCACAATCATAAATCCATTTGCATGTCCTCCCAAGGTCCTGGTGCAAACTACCTCCACTTTGGTGCTCAGTCTACATGCTTAGGAACAACCTTCACTTTGATACCATCTGACATAGTGCAAGGTAGGAGAATCCCCAAAGGAGATGTCCAAGCCCCCAAAAAATAACCATACAGTGGAATAATAAATAATAACATAGATAATTAGATCCAAAATAATGCCAATTCTCATAATATAATCATAAGATTTACATCCAAGATGCCCAACTATAAGGCCTTTAGAGTTACAACCAAATACTTAAGCAATTATAATAGTAATTTTGCAAGAACCCTCCAGATCCAATCCCAAATCTAGCTAGTCTAGATCCATACTCTAGTAGAAACCTCCAAGCAAGATCTAAACTTGTGCTTACAATCCCACCAAGCAATCTCCTTGTTTCCTAAGCCTCAACTACTAGCCCTTGTCAAACTTTATCTAAGATCCAAGTGTAAACTGCCTCACATTTTGTATTCTATCCACACACTTTGGAAAACTTCACTCACTTAGCTACTTCATCTTCCATGCTCTTCTCTAAGCTAGATCACACACTCTCTATGACTCACTCCACTTAATGAATTCTTAAAAGACTCTACAAGATCCGCTACTTATACCCAACTAAGCCACAAGTCAGTCTAGCCCATTACAAATTAAAATAAACCCTTGCATTAAATATATGCATAAGCCACAAGTTACATTTAATAATGCCATCTAAAAATTCTTTTTCCCTTTTTTCTCCATTTTAATTTATTGTTCTTCTATTTTTCATAATTTTCTCTCTCCTACACAATTTTTTTCTCTTTTTTAAAAAAATAAAATAGAAACAAAATTATTTCCCACTTTATTTTCTGATGTAAGATGATCCTACATCATTTTGTTAACACTACACACTTGGTTCATATTGATCACTTGGACAGCAAAGATGACTCAGTCAACACCAGTAACTCGGTAGACATTGCTTGAAGCCAAATACTCAATTGATACTACTTACTGCTAGCTCAGTTAACATTGTTAACATGGTTTACACTAGAGCTCGATTGAAACTGTTATGTCTAGTAGCTTGGGTTGTACTATCTTCCATGATGACTTAAGTGTTTTGGCACTAATTAATAATATGTCTTTCCATAGGATCAACATCAAGTATCACACAAAAATGAAGTGGGATGTTAGTATGTCAATTCTAGTTGAAAGTTGCATAAAATGAATTATTTATGAATCTAAGTTATTACATATGTATGCCTCCAGAAAAATAGTATTTCTTTCTCAAGTTATTTGACATGGTAGTCACTTGCTAATTATTTTTGGAAACCCAAAAAAAAATAGATTTAAAGTTAGTGAGAATATTTGATAAAGTAGGCATTTTAAAATCCATTAGACAATTATTGGAGAGAAAAATACACTAAAGAGGAGCTAATTTTTTTTTTAAATGATGGTACAAGTAGCTAAGGATTAATTATTGTTAAATCTATATTGTTTTCCCTCTTAGTCTATATTCCTAACAAGGTAAGGGCTTCCCCAATGGAGGTGATGGGTTGTCTTGTTGGAGACATGATAAGTTAGTTGGTGTACAATATACCCAATTGTTTATATTTTGATATATGAGAGGCTCAAGGGTGATTTTTTTTAGGTTTTCCCTTCTCTCTTATATTCCTATTGAGGTGGATTCCACTACTTTTGAGTTAGAAAGAGATTTGATGAGGTGGTCTTGGTTATTTTTCTTGACTACGTTTGGTGTATCAAGTTGTTTGGTTTTACGTATTATTTTGTTTTCCACAATTCTAGGTTTGAAAAACCTTTCTAAATCTCCAACACCTTAGTAGGATCATGGTGTCATTGGAGGATTTCAAGATTCCATTTAGTTATGATGGCATTTTTTCTTTTTGTGTCTATTTGTTCAAGTTGGTAGAGCCTTGATAAAACCCAATGCTTTGGCTCAAGGAATCTTGTAAAACCCATTTTAAAGGTTTAGAAATCCTTTGAAAACCACAAATATCAAGTGTGCCTTTTTTTTAGAGGATCTTTTGATCCAAGCTTGTGATATTTGTTTCATTTTTTTGCTTGTTGATATTTGAAGTTATGGGAACCTTTTCGAATCGATTATGTGGGTAATTGAATCTATTAAAACTCTTTCTTTATGTTAAAGATTAAGTGAGCCTTTAGAAATTTTTGTTTAAAGTTTTAAGCCTTTTCTTAGATGTTATTATAGCTCAATATTTATATGTATTTTTCTTTTTAATCTATTGTTTAAGTTTTGATATTTAGTTGTTGGTATGTAATATTCAATATCCTAGAGATATTTTTATGTGGGTCTCCAAGTTCCACTCAAAATATTATTGTAAAGGTTTTCAAATTTCCTTTGATACTTATTTTCATTTAATCAAAAACTTGCACAACAAGAACATTAAGTATAAGAATCATGAAATAAACACCAGTCTAATATTTTAGATTCATAAGATTGGTAACATAAAGAATAAGTGTTTTTTCCTTAGGCTTGTTTATGGATTAAAAAACTTAAAGGATTTAAATCCAAGTCTAAAACTCAAACAATACAATCACAACACTAGGAAATTCAGTTTTGGGGATACATAACAGATTTTCCATGCAATCAATGCAACTAATAGTAATTATTATTGTATAACAATTGATTGGAAGTAGAAAAATAGAATAACATAATTGTATAACAAGACTTCAATCTACAAATATAGCTTAAATTTGGCCCAAGAAGTGAACTTAAATAAAGACCCATTGGAGAAATTATATTTTTCCTTATAGGAAATAATCCAATTTGATCACCAAATAGAGGGACAAGAAATCAAAAGAAAACCCCCTTTAAAAACAAGGAATAAGAGAGGGTATTAATGAAAACATTTAAAGAATTAATTTTATAAATCTATTGTCATTCAAAATTTATATAGATTATGGCATTTAACATGAATTTTACATACAAAACAATAGAGAAATGACCAAATAAAAGTATCCAAAATGCAATCCTAATCTCCCTCAAAATTCTCATGATATAATTCACATAAAACCTTTGGCAATCTATGAAATGAATTCCCAAAATTGATTCATAAATATTACACAAAATTGTATAAGAAAGAATACAATTTCAAAACCAATCAATAAATAAAAGTAGTTTAGTCAATGAATCCTTATATTATTTTTTCCTTAAACAATAAAGGAACCCACACAACTATGTAAATAAAGGATAGAAGCAAGAATAAAAATTAAATATATTAAAATAGGATTACACAACTAAGTGAAATTAATAAATCACAAACTAGAAAATGCAATACAAATTAATCCATAAGAGATAATGTTAGTAAAATAAATAAAACAACATTATCACCCTTGATCCATACCAAAACATAAGTAATTAATCAGGTGAATCAAAATTTCTCACGATGACAATTTGACAAGGTAACTCAAGATCAAGGTCATTCTTTATGAGGAACATGTGTAAAGTTGGAACCCATGGGCCTTTACTTTACCTCTATTTCAATCACCACTAATGATTAATAATGGACTCTAAGAGCTATGAAGCTAGGTAGATTTGATGCATGGAATGTATACAAATCACTTGCACAATATAATAATATAAATGCACAAGCACATACATAATATATAAATTGATATAAATCAGTGAAGGAGAAAATGTAACATCACTAGGGTCTCAATAATGATGATTATGATAACAACCCTCTTTGTGTGAACACATTATATAAAGGATTAGCTCAAATGAATAACATTATGTATATCTCCACATAAATTCAATGATGGCTTAACCCTTTAATAATATATAATTTAGCTAAAATAGTATCAACATGAATTATAATAATAAGTAAACAATATGTAATGATTATCTTAAAAACAACATTAGTTAGAAGTACTCTTTGTCCATCCTCAATTATTTCACCAAAAACATAAGTTCAAAAATTGCAAGACGCCATTAGAAAATATTAAAATCAGCATGGTTGTTGTTGAAATGATTTTATGTTCTTAGTTAAACTTTACTTAAGCTTATTTAGTATAATGCATACATAGTAGCTTTCCTAGTAGACACTTAGGATTTTGCACCTTATTTTTCCACATTTTGTAGGAGAAAGTCCTTAGGTGGTGATAGTTGTTATCCAATTTCCACTTAATGTCTTGTAAAAATGAAACAACATTCATATCAAAAATTCAATACTTTTTCCTTTATATTCTTATGCAAAATTTTATCAAATTATTTTTTTCTAATAAGTTCTCCATGTTATGAGCGGAAAAATGGTGGTGTGCCATAAGCTTCAAAAGATATGTTCTAGAATGAAGTCCTAGATAAAATCAAGGTGAGCCTTTTGATGTCTTCAATTAATTTTATTCTGATTTCTTAATTCTAGAGATTATTGAGCCAAAGGAGTTTGTGGGTCCTTCGTGGTCCTTGTACGTTTGTAGAATTTGTTGCTATCTTTTCTCCCTATTGATCTCTTCCTATGAGTTTTCTAGGGCTAGGAAAGCTTGTGCCAAGAGATGTGGAAGATAACTCATCAATTGGTCAACCTCAAGACTCACATTGGAGGGACTCCACACTAGGCTCTCAAAAACTACTTCTAGAATTGTTTCTTTAGATGTGGTCTTGATTGATACTTAAAATATGGATACAAAATTTGACATCAATGTCCTCTTCATTAATCCCTCGCTAATTGGTTGGCCCATTAGTTTTCCTTTGCCATGTACTATTCTTTGTCACTCCTAGATTTGTATAGGAAATGATGGAAAATATTTTCCCTGTAGGGACTTAGTTAACACATTGCACAATATTTTAGAGAATTGACAAATTAATTCATCGAATGAATGCCTACACCAAGAAAATTTGACAATGCCAACAACCACTCTCATATGCTATATCCTCTTGGATGAAAATACATAACATATAAAAGGGTCAAAGGGTTGCAATGCCAAGAGTTACGACTATCTCAACTACCTACCCCTTTGACTAACTAACAAAGTCATAATCACTCAACAATAGTGTGCTTCTTTGTTATTTTAAGAATTGATTCATGTGGCTATTTAGTTCTTTATTTTCATCCATATTTGTTTCTTTTTTCTTGATGAGGCTTTTACTATCTCCTTATCTCATTTTTCACTTATTTGGAATCTTTGATAGTTTGTTACAAATCCAACACTAGTTAATTTTAAGCATTATAGGCTAGTAGGTTAATTAATGTCCTCTTTTAGGAATTGTAATGTCCCATTTTGGAGACTAAAAATTGATAAACTAATCCATTAATTTTTTTTCATAATAATTTAGGACAATTAATAATTACTTAAACTAAGTGTTTGTTGGGGCAAAAGTAAAATATACATATTGAATCACTTTATGACTAAAGTTAACTATCTAATCAAGTAGTGACCAAAATCAATTTTCAAGAATAAATTTTAAAAGACATGACTAGAATGGAGAAACCATTCAAGAGGTATTTTGTTGAGGAATATTGGAGAGAAATGACTTTTTGAAAAGTTTGAGTAGCAAAATCCTCAAGGTCACTTAGGGATTGGAAAAAAATAATAATCCCAAATTAAGGTTGTCAACCAAGAACTTCATAGAAACAAGTTTATATAGATTCACATGGTATCATATTTTCAGAAATAATTAAAGTTTTTCCAAAATAAGATATATTTCATAATAAATTCATATACTAAGTAAAGGAAATATTGATATTTGTCGGAATAAAATTTAATATGAACATGGATGAATTTTTTGTAAGTTTGAAGAATGTTTGAAGATTGTTTTGATTATTACTCTTCTATTTATATTGTAGGTCTCATGTTTCAATATATTGATGTCTATTGGAGGAATATTAATGTCTAGTGTGAGCATCATAACTTGAAAATACCTATGGATGAAAATCCAACATTGAGAATAAATCTATAAAGTGAAATATTTGATGCCAAACATATTTGGAGTTTAGTATTTGCAAAATGGAGTCATTCCATTGGTTGTAGCTTCTACAGGTATAATTGGTTTATGCTTAAGTCTAAATTTGTTGTGTCTGAACTACCAATGTGAATATTTCTCAAATGAAGGAGTTTTTCATGTTTGGGAAAAAGAGGGGTAAAAACTTTATTGAAAATTAGAACAACTGAATACAAAACATCAAAGGGCTAAAGCCCCAAGAAACACCAAGGTCCCCAAAACCAAAACCACTAAAAAAATCACTCCCCAACACCTCTATTATCATCTACCAAAATCCTCTCCAAGTCCTAACATAGCTCATATGGCATCTGCCCCCACTCATCAATCTTCTAGCCATCTATAGCTTCTGATGCCCATTTTTCCAAAAAATTGGCCGCCCTATTCCACTCCCTTGGAATATGGACATAAGACATTGAATCCATTAAAGAACTAAGTTGTAATATCTACTACACTAACTTAGACAACTACCAGATAACATTAGAAGTCTTCCTCTCAAGAAGCATATTGACTAGTACCTAAGAGTCAGCCTCACAAATCACCTTTCGCCATCCTAGAGCATAGGGTCACTTCAAAGCATATAGGATAGCCAAGCCTTCCATCTTTTTAACAATTTGTATCCCTTTATTGGCTGAGAAAACAAAAACCACAAATCTAGAATAGTCCCTTCCAATCCCACTAATCCCAACCAAACCTGGATTACCCCTGGAGGAACCATTCGTATTAACTTGCAAAACACCCTCTAGAGGGGCAGCCATTTCCCCATCCTTTGAACTTTTTTCTTCACACGTCTCCCTCTTCTAATGTAGGTTGAGGTTGGAGATATCTCCTCTATGCCAAACCTCCCAATGATCTCAGCATCCCCTTTCTCCAGAGGCAACACAATCTTGCTCTTGGCTTCAACAGTTTCTAGGAGCATTCCCATAATTCTAGTCCAAACCTATTGAGTCCCCAATTCTTTGCCTCTAAAGATTCTATGATTCTTTTCCAACCAAACTTTCCATAATAGGAAGATAGGACTAGCATACCAAACATCATGCAGGAAGGGAGCCGATGAAGGGGGCCTTCCCATTCTCATCCTAAACTCTGCCAAGGAGGAGGCATGAATGCATGGACATTTCCAAACATTCCACCAGAAATGCCATAATTTTAGGGTGAAGGAGCAATGGAAGAATAAATGTTGTACATCTTCCTCGCTGCCACCATAGAGAACACACCTCAAAGGACGATAAAAGCCCTTCTTCTAAATATTGTCCCAAGTCAGGCACCTATTCCAAACCAACGTCCAAATGAAGCAATTGCACTTTGGCCAAGAGAATATATTCCAAACTTTCTTCCACTAGTGAACCTCCCCACCAACCAATTGTTGAGAGAGTAGCTTTTGATACCTAGAAGACATAGTGTAGACACCCTTAAGATTAGGGGACCAGGCCAGGACATCACTATCTATAAGGGTGCTACAGTCACGACCAAAAAGAATGTGATAAAGCTCAGTGCATTCTACTTCCAACCTAAGGATAGGCCACTCCATTGGGTTCTTCCATCTTACTTCCACCAATTGTCCCTGAAGGGAGAAGGACTTAAAGTCACTCATCTTAGTCCATCTAGCTTCACAAAACATTTGGGATAATAAGCACAAATGAGGATATTGGATGACTATGGGAAAATGGCCATCCCAAGATTCATGCCAAAAATGTACCTCTAACCCCCTCTTATAGATCCAGAATAGGCCTCCCTTTATGAGTGCAACCCCTTTCTTGAGAGTAGTCCAGATCATTGAGCCTTTCCTTGTCAAGCTATATTGAGGGATATCCTTCTGTGGGACCTCAAAGAAATACTTATGAGACAAAATTCTAGCCCACACTCGGTCCTATTCCACACACCATTGCTAATACAGTTTAGCTACTAGAGCAATACTAGACATCAATGACTGTCAAAGGCCAAGACCGCCAAACCTTTTTGGACTACAGAAAACCTCCCACTTGATAAGACTCCACTTTGTTGAAGATAAATTTCTAGCCCATGAAAATTGTCTAGCTAAGGAATCAAGGTCCCTAACAAAGCTCATCTGCACCACCTGAATCATACACCTATAGAGGGGGAGAGCCTACACCATAGATTGAAGCAACTAGAACCAGTTAGCAAAATATAGCCAACGATGGGTCCAATGATTCACTTTGTCCCAAAACTTATCCAAAATAACCTACCATGATTCCTTAGACTATCTACCAACTAAGACAGGGATCCCAAGATATAGCAGTGGGAGGCTCCCAATTTGGAACCTAAGAATATGAGCAACTCTTTGCTGAATTGAAGGTGGAGTGTTGAAGAAAAAAATGGAAGACTTACCCTCATTGATCAACTGTCTTGAAGCAAGAAGATAAACATCCAACACCTTACACATATTAGAAGCCTCCCTAATGGTATCCATGCCCATAAATGTTGTATCATCCACAAACTAGAGGTGAGATTGAATATGAAGACCCCCTCCCCATTGCCAACCTTGAAAGAAGCCCTCTTCAACATTCCTTTTAATCAACCATCCCAAACCTTCCACCAAAAGAAGAAATAGGTAGGGAGAAAGAGGGTCCCCTTGTCGCAAACCACAAGAGGCCCCAAAGAGATTACAATGTTCCCCATTGATTAAAATTGGAAAAGAAGTTGAATTTACACATTTCATAACATAGCGAATCCATTCCTCCTCAAAACCAAAGGCACCCAAAACCTTCTGAAGAAAGGACCAGTGAACTATGTCATAAGCTGTGGCCATGTCCAGCTTGATAAACATAGCCTTGTCTTTGGAACTATCCATGGAATGAATACTCTCAATAGCCACAACCACCCCATCCAGAATCTGGTGGCCCTCTACAAAGAAACTTTGTTCTTCAGAGATTAGCACTACAAGACACTTTTTTAGCCTTTCCGCAATCAACTTAGAAATAATTTTATAAGTTACATTACACAGACAAATAGGGTGAAATTGACTTAGTCGGTCAGCCTTCTCCCCCCCTTGGGGATGAGAGCAAGAAAGGTAGAGTTCAAGGCCTGGAGCATTTTCTTATTCTTCTGGGATTCTTGAACAACTACTAGTAAATCTAATTTTATAATGTCAATTCCTAGAAGAATTCAATCGGGAAACCATCTAGACCAAGAGCCTTTCATTTTTTCATCTGGAAAACAACCTTCTCTAACTCCCCCAAAGATATGGCACTCATAAAATACTCTTTCATTTCCAAAGAGACTAAAGGCTGGATACAAGATAGGACCTACACCTCAACAACTGAGTTCCCCTACGATTCCTCCCTAAATAAAGAAGCAAAATACTGCATAGCTTCATTTAAAACATCCTAAGTAGAGGAAATAACCTCCCCCCTATCAGTAACCAAAGATGATATAGAATTACCATGTTGTCTGGCTTTCACTAAATTGAAGAAGAAGACAATGTTCTTGTCCCCCTCTTGGAGCCACTCAATTCAAGCTTTCTATTTCCAAAATATTTCTTCTCTCAGCTCCCACTCCTCCAAATTTTTTAGAGCCTTAGCTTCCTCCAGCAACAAATTCTCTAACACTTTGTCCTCCCTAATCAACCTGGTAATAGTATTCAACTCCACTTGAGCCTCATATTTTGCCTAGAAAATGTTCCCAAAGAACTATTGGTTTCATCATTTGAGTTGATACTTAACATATTGTAGGAGCTTGGAAAAGGTATACATTGTTGTCCCAAAAGTAGGCCTACCATCCTTCCACCATTCGGCTACACAACCATAAAGATTTGGGTCCCTGAGCCACATGAGCTAAAACTTGAATATCCACAAGATTGAGTGTTGACATATTATCCTAGAGAAAAAAAGAAGAGGGCTCCAATCTTGCATTACCTCCCCATTTTTTAGATAAGTCAAGAATAGCATTAAATTCCCTAGCTATAATCCATGGTAGGTAAGGAAATAAACTATGAACCAAATGAATAGTATTCCAGATCAGAAGCTTACCTTGAAATTTAATGGGAGCATAGACATTAGAGAAAAGGACAGATTCTCCCGACTCAATGCATAAAGCCACCATGGATAAGGAGGATTTGAAAGAAATCCATGATACTGGTTGAATCTTTCATGGGTTCCAGAGACATGCCACACCCCCTGAAGATCCCTGGGCTCTGATGCATTGGCATTGCCCACTTCTCTATAGTTTAGGTGCCATACTCATCATGCATTCCACAAAAACTTTAGTCTCCTGGAGAAAAAGAATATCAAGAGGATCATTTCAAACTAATTCGCAAACAACTTGTCTAGGGCCACTGTTCAAGCCTCTAACATTCCAAGAAATAATGATCATTTTAGAGGAGTTGAGAAGTGGGAAGCCAAGGTCTTTACAGAACCTGACTCCACCAAAGTCTCCCCTATCATCTTAATCTTTTCCAAGTCCTTCTTACATCCCATTTTAACATTTTTCTCTAAACCACTCTTCTTACCATCCTTTTGGAGAATACCCAATGAGAAGCAGATTTACCTCACTTATCTATATCTGAAGCTGTAGTCCTAGCAGGAAGAGCTGCATCCTCCATTCCCTGACCCAAATCAACATTTGGCTCTAGAATCATTTGAGTCCCTATGTACCCTTCCATGACCATAGGCATGGAAGATTCCACATGAGAAACAAAAGGAGGGATGGAAGAACAAATCTCTAGTCTAGAATCTATAACCAGTTGTTCTACATTATTTAATCCAGGATTAACTTCTTGCTAACCCAATTCATCCAACACCTCAAACCTATTAAAAGTATCCTCATCATGTCTCTCCATTAGAGTCCTCTTTTGACCCCTATTACAATTTCGAGCCTTAACCTAGATAAACCCCTCAGCATCCTTTCCCTAACCAACAGATGACAAGGAGGCATAGGCTACTACTCCATTGACTTGGCCTTTGGACATCTTCACACTAGGTGGCCATATTCATGACAAAGTCAACATCAAAAAGGAAGGGTCTCATAGTCTAGCTACTACACCCAATAATATGAGCCCACACACATTTCCACCACATTTGGCAATGGTTTACTCAAATTGAGTTCCACACAAATTGGGGCAAAAGTCATTACTTTCTTTCCCAAAGTTTGTGTAGAAGGCCCCACTAGCTTTCCTCTCATTGATGCAAGCATATGAAGAACATCCTCTCTACAACATTCTATTGGAAATCTAGGTAGCTGAACCCACACCAGAACCTGATTTGGGAGCTCCTTTGAAGGGTTAAATCTTGCATGCCATGGTTTGACAAAAAGGCTAGTCTAGTTATAAAAATAAAGCCCACCCTCAAAAACCCTATTATGATCAGCTAGGAAAATGAATGTAATCATGAAGAAATTGTTTGCAAGTAGCATGACCTCCATTTCAACTTCTGGTTCCCAAACTCTCCAAGCCCAATTCTCCAAAAATTGGAGAGAAACTCTCAATCCCAAAAACTTGCAATACAGCAAATGTTTGGAGTAATACTCGACATCCTTGGTGATCATTTCAAAGTGGGTAACCAATTGGGTCTCTCTTTGCAGCATTCAAGGAAACCATTAATCTTTGTGATCCATGATCCCCCCGGCGGGCATGAATTTGCAACATCAATATTCTAAGAAAAAAGGGTGTTCTCAAAAACCCTAGCCTTCTATCCCACCATGTTCAAATCCTCCATAACATGTGATACTTCAGCAGGCGATGCCCTAGAGGGTCCACCCTTTTCCATACCCACACTTAGACCTAGTCAATCCATGGCAATGGGATCTGACCAAGCTCTCTTGTTGACCCACACAACGTTAAACTCTCCTAAAATGATCACTCACAATCAACAGACTAGTAAAAATGATGCCCAAAACTCCCCTACCCATGTAATAGCACTGTCTACCCTCCTACACACACACAATCCCAGCGATGAGGAGCTAGGGCACAACTGCCCTAGCTCAGTGAAAAATTGTAGGCACTCGATTCCATCCTCTTCTTTCAATTTTTCATGTTGTGGATTCAATTCTTGGATTGGATTATTTTCTTAGTACATTTTTTACATAGATTTCATGGTTTTCTTGTTCCTCTTTGCTGTCCTACATTTTGTCACTACATCTGTCACCATAAAATGTAGTAACAATACAAAACTTTTTCAACTTAGTTTCAAATTTCTTTGAGTTAGTTCATTATTTAATTGGCTAAAATTGATCAAACAATCAACACCAATTGATATAATGAATCTTTTTACTAAAGGTTTTCCTCAAGTATTTTTAATTTTTTTGTTTATTGAGCTATATACTTAGTTTTTGAAGCCTTCAAACATCCTTTTTCTTAGTTTTGAGTGTCTTTTTGTTGGCTTTTGGTCTTTTGGTTTTTCTCAGATCATTTCTTTCAATTTTCCCTTTGATTCATTCTATTCTAAAGCTTAATCAGAGATGGCAATCAAAAGATATGATTATTTTAGTGCCTAAAAAGTGGACTTTCTAGGTGTAACTGGACGAATTAAAATATCATGTTATATTTTTAAGTTCACATTCACTTTTTGAAAAATATAACATAAATCCACTTTATGTTATGTTTTTAAGTTACTTTATCATTTTAATTTTTCACCTAAAGTACCTATAGAGCACTTTATGTTATATTTTTTAGTTGAGTTGCTATTTAGTTTTTCACTTAAGTGACTATATTAACTATATAGTTTGATTTAATTTTTGAATTTTAATTCAATAATCTTAGTATTTTTTTTTTTTAATGATATTTGTACATTATATATTTATCTATATAGTGTAAATAATATTTCTTCAAAAATTTAATTGACATGTACTTAATTCATCACTTAAGTTGTACTAACATGTCTACAAGAAAATTTACATCAAAATATGCAATTGCCTCTAGAAACCACAATTTTGAATGAAAGGGAAATTTGAAAATACATAAAACATGTAAATACATGTGTTTTAGAATATGCAATCACTCCCAAAAGGAGAGACATGCATATATAAGTATTTTTAAAACATGCAGTGACCCCTAAACACTGTGATTTTGCACTAAGGTTCATGTGTGAACAAGTTTTAAAATATGCATATGCACTCAAAAGGTGTGATTTGCATTTGGTCTTCCATTACATTTTTTGAAACACATATATACACTCAAAAGGTGTGATTCGAATGGAGAGACTCTTATACATATTTTTAAAACATGCAATCTTCCCCAAAAGGCAAGATTTTCCTTCAAATGCATGCATTTATCTTCACAAACCCTAATTTTGAAGATTGAAGGGAAAAACCCATGCACATGCCCTCCAAGAACATGTTTTACACTAAAAATGTTTATATTTGATCATAATATGACTTGAAATTCCCAAGAAGAGGGTCATTTTTGCATTTCTTGGCATTATCATGACCTAGATATTTGAATTCATGCCAAAATTGCTTCTATTTATAGCAATTTGGAGTCATGCTTTTTGTAAAAAAATGTCTATATTTCTGGTATTGATGATCACATTTTGGCTGAGGGAGGAATTGGTTTGGGGTTTTTGATCCATATGATTGTTATTGGGATAACATTTTTTCCTTCCATTTGCAAAAATGATTCATTTTGGGGCAAACCTGAAGCACGTTTTTTATTAAAAAAATTCCCAACAACTTGCATTTGTAAAAAATGTTGGTATTTTGATGGATTGTAGGGCATGTTTTTTGGCATTCCTATCCAGAAACACCTCATTGAATGCTCATTTCTATAATAAGCCCTATAGGTTATAACTTATTCAAACCTCCATTTCTTCCACAATTCAAAGGTTTCACATTACACCAAACAATTGGTGCACAACTTTTTTTTCCTATACAGGGTGTATTTGTTTCCTCTTATGAAACACTACTACATTTGGACTTGAATTGTGATAGGGGGATGTCGCAATTGCAACATCCTACCATCACCCAAGTGATAGAACCAAGAATTACCTCCTGTCAGATGAACATCAGACTTTTGGCATCACAAACTATGATGGCAAGCTCATCTATCACAATTATGAGGTGAAAATCCATCACAATTTGGTAGAAGGGAAGGTCGAGAGGTCATCATCACATTGTCATAATTGTGATAGGCAATCGTTGCAATTACAACATCTATTAGTCTCACTTTGTCATCTGAATAGTGACGCTTTCTCTATATGGCCAACAATCAAGAGTCAAACTATCTGTCACAACTACAATGGTATGTGATAATAATATTGTAGGTGCAATGGTTCACTGTCATGTTTCTTTGTCACACTTGTGATAGATATGCGATACTACTGTTCTTGTTGTAATGACATTCTGTTAGACCTAGCTGTTGCAATTGTGATGACCTACTGATATATGAAAAAAAAAATGTTCTTCTTTGTTAGAAATATATTTTACTATGCTGATCACATGCATATTCTATTTAGAGCAGGTCATGTAGTTTCTTCTTTGGCCCCTCTCACAGAAATTGTGTTTGACATTCTTCTAAGTTATATGATTGAGACTACTTTTGCCCAAGCATTTCATGGATAGTGTTGCATTTCCATTTCCTTTTTATATTACAATAGATAACAAGCCCAATATCATGATATTTCTCCATGCAAGAAGTCATGGATTCAATATACATTTTGTGTGTAGCATTAGTTTATTGAGGACTTGACATGAAAATAGGTGGACCACTGCCAAATGTTTCCAAGTGGCCTTTTGACAGTGGTCTGCCTATTTTCATGTCAAGTCCTCAATAAACTAATGCTGCACACAAAATGTATGTTGATTCCATGACTTCTAGCATGGAGAAATAATCACGATGTTGGGCTTCTTATATACAATAATATAAAAAAGAAATGGAAATGCAACACTATCTATCAAATTATTGAGTAGAAGTAGTATCAATCAGACAACTTAGAAGAATGTCAAACACAATCTCTATGAGAGGGGCCAGAGAGGAAACTGCATAACCTATGCTAAATAATGTACATGTGTGATCAACATAGTAAAATATGTCTAACAAAGAAGTTTTTTTTTTAACATGTTCTTCAAATGTTTTCCTTGTGGTATCATTCAATGTTTGTTATATCTCATTTCTTGATGCATGATGAGTTATTGTGTTGTATTTACTTATCTACACATCTCCCAAGGGATTTACCACACACTTTTATTCCTTAAAATTGCTTTTATAAGGTCCTTTCAATGTGGTGCAATTCATTCATGTAGCAAAAATTTCATCCTTCTAAAGCACACTCCATTTTCTCTTGTGGAGGTCTACCTAATATTGGAAACGTCCTCAATTGTATAAGGTCTACTTTAACTATTTTCTTATAAACCTATTTGTCTTTTATTATCTTTTTATAATAGCTGATTTCAATAGAAAATATTAATTATATAACACATAACTAAAGATTCTTTACATCTCATACTACAGTTATTAATTTTAATATAAAAAAATCCTTGGAAGACACTATGATACCTAACATTTATAGTTTCTTAAGTACAATGATTTTACTTCCATGCTTACCATAATCACACCTACTCATATTTGTACTTTATTTTGTTGGAAGGTAATTTCTTCCACACATAGCTAGATATATTTATTGTTTATTTGTTCATTGTTAGTTGTAACTGACTAGTATAGACATGCATGTGGTTAAGAAGATTACTTAGAACTCCACAAATATTTTTAGAAAAGGAATGCATATTAAAGCACCTTCCTCCATCCTCGACAAAGTAGTTAATCCTAGATTGTTAGAAAATGAATGACTATCAATGCTCTAATCCTAAATTTCTTAGATATTGTTGCTATCTGAATTCTACACACCTTACCACCTTTTTTCTATGATCAAATTACATGCATTTTGGTTGTGGTGAGTTAATGGGCAAATTTCTCCAATTGCTATATGTAACTGGAAAAATGTGAATGCCATAGATAGAGTGTCCTCATTCAAGGCTATATGATCATCATAGTTTTAGCACAATTAGCGATAATGCCTCTTACAAATTTGATTGATCTATCTCTAGTGTACATTTTTAGGAAAGTATGACTTTAAAACTCTTTTGTTTCAAATTCTCTTCAAGTTTTTGCTTGCAGTAGAGATAATAACTGCATTTATCTCTTTTTTGTGGCTACTACATAGATGATTATAATATTGTTACATAATTTTTAGTATGTAAAATATATTAATAATAGTAAATATTATTTAATTTTATATTTTTGAAGTACAAAATATTGCTACTCTATTGACTACATGTAATATAATCCTCTATTTGAAAATTTTCTTACTTCTCTTATTCTAAAGGATAATCACTTATTGAGTTTATGGATAATTTTTCTAGATAAAGCTAGATAAATATTATCCAAAGATGCTTAAAACAATGTTCTACTCATATAGATTGTATTTCATCTTTGTAATTGTCATTTTTTTCCTAGTTATATAATATAAACACTAGTTATAGCTTTTTATTGATAAAAAATTTGCATTCTTTCATGAAGGTGTCAAAATATAAAAGAGATTGTGATCTTGGCAAGAGCATGGGTTGTGAATAAGGAAGCACACACAATATTAATGTGGATCTATTAGCAAAGATAAAGTGCATATTTATAAAGGCTTCCATGGATAGATTTATGAGTATATAGAGGACTAAGCATATTTGCAAAGCATTTTGAAGAGAGTATTGTGAGAAGCTTCTATGGAACTTTTAAGAGACTTGAAATAAGTTTGGTGGAAAAAATTTTGTCATCATAATAGGAATCTGAGGAAGAGGGATTGTGTAGAACAAATTAGCCATCATCTATAGGAGAAGCAACATTTTAGACAATTTCTTGGCACCTCTTTAGGATTGTATCTAAACAACTTGAACTTTGCATTATATTGACCAACTCTACATATTAGTGGATAATTTATACTAATTTCATATGTGTCATCTAACAACATGGCCAACCATTGCTATAGAAGATTGTGATTTTGACTGTTGTACAAGGATAGAAGAAATTTTAATGATATTAATATGCATTTGAGGTTTTTGTACCACATTCTTGTGATCAAGATGTTTAATGAGAATGGAAAATAGCAAATGAGTAGAATGGCCTTCAAATTGACTAGTAGAAAAGAATAAAATATCATAAAATATTAAAATGAAAAGGTGAACTTGGAATTTGGAAATAGTAACTAAAATATTTGCGTATAAATTATAATTCAACCAATGTATTTTGAAAGTAAAATTCAAAATTCAAATCAATAGATATCATATGTAAACCTAGCTATAGATGTAGCCAATAAAGTTTGAATTTTTCATATTGTAATTTGCAACAAGGATTATAAACTGTGAAATTATAAATGTTACCTATTTTCTTGATTAAGCATTGCATGTCATATAGACTTAAGGATCCTGTGCTTACTCCTTGTAATATTATTCAACATATCACCACACTCAAAATAAATAATGAGAATAGTTCATGAATCAATGTATAATTTAGAATGATCTAATATCATTTGTTTCCACTGTTCAAATTCTTCTTCATGTCTCCTAATTTACAACAAAAGTTATCAAATGCAATCAAACGTGATTGTAGATAAATAGAAATAATAGAATACCTTAGAGAGGAATAAATTGAGGCATTCTTGTAAAAGCCATTCTTTTGAATACTTCATACAATGCAACTAAATTTCATAAATAAATGAGTTTGACTATGGAATCCTTTTGCATTGCCTAAAACCAATAGATTCACACACTTAATTGTCATACAATCATAGCTTAATGTTGATCTTCACTTGATTTCGAGAATAGTTTAATATTTTCTACTAATCAAGGCCAACCATGTGAAGGTGGAAGCTCATTTGGCCCAACACCCCCTAACATCTACATTCCCCATTATCTAAAATTCATTCATTCTATTAATAAAATGTAACATTCATGAATTATCACATGATAACATTCATTAACACATTATAATCATTAGAATGTTCACATTAACATTGCAATATAAGATTCATTAGAACATTCACATGAACATTCAATAACATAAATAAAAAATCTATACATAAACATCAGCCATTATCAAATAAGTTACATAAGTTTTTATGAATCATTTCTTTTTTTCTTTTTTTCTTTTTTTGTCCTTCCCTGTATTGTTGTAGAGGCATATCCATGTCATCATCAATATTTCTTCTAACCCATGGATGTGGAGTCGATGTCCTTTGCAAAGGTCGATCCTCTACAACAACAAATAAAAGGGTTAAATTTTAAAGAATTGAGACTTAAAATATTTTAAATAACATTGTAGAGCTCTTTAACTTGTCCAACCACATCATCTTGCCCTTCCATCAGCTTGGACCTCAACGCACTCATCAGGAACAACCTCTACATCCCCTGCAACTACAATACAAGATTTTTTCTTAATCTACACACATTATAGTTAAATTTTTATTTAAAGTACACCAAATTCAATTTAAAATTGTTTACTTGTATTAATAATTCAAAAATCAAAAATTGAATAGAAAATGTTTACTTGTATATACATTGATATTATTCTTCATCCATCTCATAATTAGGATCATTGTCATCTTTGACATTGTCACCACCATTATCCTAGTTGTCATCATCGTCGTCATCATCTTCGTCATCATCATCATCAATAGAAGCATCATCATCGTAATTAGTAAGTGCACCATTTGCTTTAGGAGCATCATTGACTAACTCTTGACCATGATCCACTTCTTCCTCTTCCTTGGTATCTTCTTCTTCCATCACATTATACTTCATCATCCTTCCCCTTGGATCATGTCTAACAATAAATAACCAGCCTAGTTTATGTGGAACCTTTGAGTAAAATACCTACCAACTTAATAAGAATAATACCGACCAACTTAAACAATACCAATACTAATTAAATATTACTTGATAATAATATATACTTTAATTAAATTAAACTTAATTGAAAAATAGTATATTATTTTATTTACTTTTTAATATTCCAAATGCAAATCTTCCATACACTAATCCTACTAGTAAACATCAATTACAACTAAAACTAATTTAAAATGAAATTAACTTTACCAATATACAATTAACTAAACAAAATACTAATTAACGACATTTTTAAATCCATTTAGCAACAAATTAACATGTTTGAATCTTATTAATCAAAATATTAAAATTACAACAAATAACTGACTACACTAATACTAACATCTAATATACAAACCTATCTTAGAACTTAACATAATCTAATAAAATAATTTACATATTTAATTTAAAACTTTAAAATATAATATTAATCTAAAACAACATATCTAAAATATTTCAGAATTTTAAACTTTTAAATAACATCAATGTATTCTATTAAAAAGAATACTAAACTAAATTATAAATACCTAAAACTATACTAAAATACTAACATTTATCAATAATTAATATATTAAATAACTAAAATATTAATACCAAGTAATTAAAAGAACTAACAAATTTTAACGTCTAACAAATAACAATTAATTTTTAACTTACTAACCCAAATCCAAATATAATTCTAACACTAACCCATACTAATAAAATAACTTAACACCAACTAAAAAAACTAATTATTAACTAACACTAATTAAAATTTAATAAAACATCTAAACTTTAACTAAATTATTAAAACAAAAAATCCACTAACTAGATTCTAATTACTAACCTATTCTACACATCTAACAACTATCCTAACCCTTACTAACTTAATCTAATATCTTACTCCTTACTTCTAACTACCCCCTAACTCCTCCCTAACCACCACCTAAACCCTTTTCCACACCTCCCAAGCATGTCACGTCACCCAAGTGGGCCTGACCACTTTCCCATGTTGCTGACCGTGTCCCCCATGAGGATGTACGCCAAGCATGGAAGTAGGGTGCAAGGTCCCATCCAAGTAAGGACTAGTATGATTGTTAATTTGTCTACAATATAATTTGATTAGTAGTAAATATTAATTTTGTCATTAGAAGAACATTATATGGCTTATGCAACAACATGATTAGGGAGAATCCTTTTGTGACTTGCTATGATTAGTAATGTTTAAATAAGATTAACTTATCATTTGTAACCATTTGAATATTAGGTGCAAATGTGTATGTGATACTTTGTACAGTAGAATTCTACTTATTTAATTAATGTGCAAAGTTAGGCTCAACTTATGATCAACTATGGATTTTGTTCATACAATTGACAACAATTATAAATAGAAATGGTCGGACCTCTTTACATATGATACGATAGTTTAGATAGTTTATGAGACTAGTAGCATTAGAACTAATTCACATTGTGATGGGTTGTCTAATTTATGTTAACATCTTGATTAGCTAATGTGAGTTACCTTATGGATAAATACCTTATATTATTCATCTTATCTCATCATGATAATTAGATAGTTTTAGTAATTGAAATTATGACCAATTGAATTGAATAGATATTGTGTTGTGGTAAATGCATTCTACATAAGGTGACTGTGAAAATGGAAATCAAGTTTGGGTTATGTGATTATTGTTTTTAAGTAAATTATGTATCATTTAATTCAAAATAAAGAAGTACGAAAATGAATAGAATATAGATAACACAATGAATGCTAGTGATACTCGTTATGTTATTCTAAGAGATGTTACGATTTGAATCCTATAATTAGTGAGAGTAAGTACTTATGCTTGATGAATTTGATTAATGTATGTGTAAGGTGTAAGGTGTAAGGTGTTTTGATACATATGCTATGAATTATTAATGTGGTTATTATTCTTGAAAAGTTTGTAATTAGAGCAATTAAAGTAAAAAGAATGATACTTATTTGTAAATGAATTTCATATGCAAATGATTCTGAAGAAATGATGTTGGAATATGATATTGATCTAATGGGTTGATCTATGGTTAATTCAGGGTTATGTATTAATGTTTACAATCTTATATTTATATATTTGGGTTATTGATGTTAAATTTGAATTTGTGCAGCGGATGATTATGAAGGCCTAATCAGATGATTATGAAGACCTTTGAGAAAACTATTCCAACTCTTGTACAACAGTCAAAGTCGACCTCAATGCAAACTTTTTATAAAATCGCATATGAACTAAAGTTGGAATTTAGAGGGGTTAAAATGGATCCTAGAGTGCATTCTGGGTTAAAATAACCTAACCCACTTATACTACCTAAGGTTGGGGGTTAGTTGAGGGTCAAATCATGGTTAAAAGTTACATTATGACACCTCAAAAGGGCACCACTTCAAATGTGACGAAAATGAATAGTGGGAAACAATGGGTTATGACACATTGATAAGAGTGCCATGTGCCTTCATTAAAGAGGGAGGAAGACTTTGGAGGGGGGACTTTTCACCATTGTTGGAGATGAAAAGGGGAAGATATATGTAGAAGAGGAGGGGAGAATGACAGAAATATGGAGAGGAAGAAGAAGATAGAGGAAGAGGAGGAATGATTCTTGGTTGAAGATGAAGATCCATATAAAGGGAGAGCTCTTGAAAAGATAAGTAACTTATATACATTTAGAGTAGTTCTTACTTATTGAGGTGAAATATTGTTAGAAAATTTATTACATAGTGTTTAGAGAGAACTCTTAGGATTGCATCCATGATCTCTTGGTTGAAATGAGTTCTCTTGCTCGGGGGTATGGCTAGGGCACAAGCAGCCTCATGATGTCATTATGGTAGGGTGGAAAAGGGCACTTGTGTGAATGGTTTTGATAATTATTGTTGTAATCTTGCAAATGAATATGAATGAAAATTTAGATCTTAAGTTTTTGATAATATATTTAAACTTTTGTATGAGAGAAGAAGTTGTGATGAAGATTATAAAAATGATGCTATTGTTATTTGAGATATCGTAGATCTGTTCTAAAAGCTATTGTTATTTATGGTATTGTTAGTTAAAAGAAATTATTTTGGATGTTAAATTTGTGAGTTATTTCATTAGAAACAAGTGGCTAATGCTAAAGATCATGTTATCAAAATGTCTATTGTGGATCTAAATACTGAATCTAAATCTTGATAGTTATTTGATAAATTTAAATGAGTTTTTGGTAGAAAAAAATGGGCATGAAATTTTGGTATCAGAGCGATGGTTGCAACATTGGGACATTTTTTGGGACCATTATAGACATAGGAATATATAAGAAAATTTCTTGATGACTTAGTACCATAAGAAAAAAGTCTATTAAAATACCATTATGATAAAAAAAAAACCAGTTTATTAGGTTCATGTTTGATCATGTTTTAATTGCATTTTATAGTTTAAGAGATTTCTAATGGATTCATTGATTTAGATATTGCTTTGAAAAATTAAAATACCCTCCTCTTAATATCATTCACAACATCATAATTGATGGAGAAAATAAATCAAACAAATACTATAGACAAAAATAATCTAAAAAGAAACACAAAGGCAAGATGAAAACTAAAGGCTGGAAGAGAGTATTAACTCTCTGAAAATTGTATGGGAAGTGAAAAATATCCCACTCCCAATTACAGAGTAATAAAATAATAAGAAGCATATTCCAAGAATCTTGACCCATAAAGTTCATAAATATAAAATATATTACTGTGTGATTCAAAAAAAATAGTAAAATAAATAATAGGCTAGACAGATAATAAATGGTATGTCACCATCAATTTTTGAAGGCTCTTTATGCTCCACCAAACAAGCAAATCACACTTTACTATAAGTCAAAGAAAAAAGGAATATGTTTGCAGGACAAATGCATAGGGACAGGGAAGTGGTCCCCACCTCCATAATGACTCTTTATCCTTCACATGCGCTACCAACTCTCTTTATTCATGTCAGAGGCAAGTCATTGCTCTTTGTCCCATATGAAGTCTATTCTTGGGGTCGGATTTAGCAGAGGAGGTTGGGTTGGTTGTGATGAGGGCCTTAATACATAAGCCTTCACATAGCCACTTGGGGACTGCCACATGGATTTAGATGAGAGAAAGTAGGTAAAAGAGGGAGGGGTGAATACAAATTTGTTTGAAATAATCCCACCTACGAATTTTGATGAAATAATAATTATGTAATAGGTCCATTGCTTGGCATGCATGATGATGCATATGTCAATAGATATACGAGAGCAAGTGTTGAGCAAGTGTTGCCAGGTGTAAAGACTATTTTTTTGAGATTCCCCTTGGTTGCAAAATAATACCCAAATCAAGTGCACCTTGAATGCTTAATCATCATTCTAGGATATTTGATCGAATATTTCTTATGTGATGGTCATAGTAGTGGACACATTTTGTAATAATATCAGTAAAAAAAATTATATTGTATTCTTAGTGATTTTTTTGTGTGTATTCTTCAGAGGTGTTGGTTGTTTTTAGGTATCTGTAAGATACAAAAGGCAATCTATGTTTTGTAGATGCTTAGTAGGGTACTTGCATGTATTGTGATTGGTACGTTAGAGATAGTTTGAAGTGTATTTCTCTGCGATATAACACTCTATGTGTTATTCTTGTGTCAAGCGAGTGATCTTCTTCAGACATTCTGAGTGAAGATTGTATGGTCAGTGTGCATAGTCAATAAATAATTTTAAATATATATATATATATATATATATATATATATATATATATATATATATATATATATATATATATATATATATATATTTTTTGGAAGTGTGTTTGAATACTAAATGATTTACAATAATGATATGACAATTAATCTTAACCTTTGCTGGATTGTCGCCTCCTTCCAAAGAGAAAGGAATTTAAATTGCTTTTTACAACTCACAAGGTAGTACCATTTCTAAATGGAAAATACCAAGGAAGTCCCCATATATACCTTAAATGGATGTTTAAGGCATTTATTACACCTCAAAAAATAAGTCATTTGTTTGCTTTTAAGAATGTGGTGGCTGGATTTTCATGAATGAAGTTAGTGGGAGGATATAGGATTTCAAAAAAAATTGGCATTTCAAGCTAGATTTGGCTACTGAAAACTAAACCGATTCAATTAGGATATGTTTTGTAGAGCTTGTGGTGAACAACTGGAGCCAATTTCTTGTACATTGTTGTAACGTCACAATCGTATTAAAAATGAAGTGATGGCACCACTGCAGTTAATCAAAAGTATGTAAGTAAATGATATAAAAAAATAAATAAAATAAACCATTTATATTTTACAATTTTGGTGTGTGGTCTTTGAATGACTCCATTTATTTTCATTATATTTTCTTTAAAAAATGACAAAAAGACATAAAATAAATAGATTAAAATGAAAAGATTATAGACAAAAGATCCATATATCAACACTATTTATGGAGTAAATCTTTATTCCGAACCCTATACACAAGAAAGATGAATGGGGAATGAAGAGGAGGGAAATAGATGACAAACAAAAAAAAAAACCTTCTCCATTATCTTTCAATCTTCTCCATTCTTTCTCATTCTCTATCAATCTATGAAAATAAAGCAAAAGTAATGAAAACCAGGTGAGAGAGGAAAATGGTAAGAAGGAAATTAGATAAAATGGGGTTAACTTCTCTTTAACATTTTAGAAAATCCTAATTAGGGTTGTTATAATAAAAGATGTTATTTTATTGATTTATTATTATTGTTTCTAAAAGTGATTTGTAGTTTCTAAAAGTAAATTTAAATTATAATTTTAGTTTCAAAAGAGAATGTTTCTTTTCTTTTTTTTCTCTAAAGTTTCTAATTTTTGTTTTAATAGAATTAAAAGAAATAGAAAAAATGATGTATAAGAAGAAAGTTTCTATAAATCTAAATATTTAATAAGTCACAATTTTAGCAACATTTGAAATGAAGATTTTGTGTATAAAATAATCTTTATTTCATAGTTAAAAAGTAGAAATTTCTATGATAGAATGTGATTTTTTTTTTGTTTTATAAGGAAGGAAAGTTTATTTTAATTTATTCACAAAATTGAGGAGTGATAATTTTTTTTTTTTAATATTATGATATTGTGTTTAAATAATAGAAAATAAAAGTTTCTATTCTCATAGTTTATATGTATATATCATTAAATCATTTTCTTATAGAATATTTAAAAAAAACCAAGGTAATTGAAAAGTGAAATGCAACTATAATATCTATATATTGCAAAAGATAAGGTAATGGAATCTATTTAGATATTAAGTTATTAAAATGAAAAGATAGTTTATTAAATGTGTTATTAGGTGTAGACCATAAGAGAGTCAATGATCTTGTGTTAAAATTTGATCAAGAGGGTTTTTGAATTTAAATATGAGACTTTGGGCATTTTATCTATTATTATGTTTTGTTAAATATTTTTAAGTCACTCTTTAAAATCTATCTTTGGATTGAACCCTTTTAAATTCAATGTCATTTAATGTTTTAAGAAAGTTTATTAATTGACGATCACTATAGCTAATTTTATCTTAAGCGGTTTTGAGATCATATCTTAGATTATCTAAACCAATTGGTGTTATAGACTTAATGCATATGCATAACATCTATTTTTTAGCTTGACAGTGATAGCATTATAGTAGTGATTTAATTTGACATAATTTTATATAAATAAATTTTTTTTTAAATGAACATCACGAAGAGTTCCTTAGTAAGAAGTAACTATTGCAAGTGACTAGTTAAAGATTATTTATTAAAGTAATTTTATTTTTTTTAATATCCTAGTAAGTTGTAATGTTATAATTGGATGATTAAGATTCAAGATACTTACTATATGAAAATATAAAGGATTATTATCTTAAACTAATAGCTAGTAATGGGAAGGTTAACCTACATCAAAAAGATTAGAGACCTCTAAATATTTTAAGGAGTAATGTACTTCATGTATGAATTTGAAATAATCCACATTTTCTTATGGTTAAACATATTAAGGGAAGATGATTTAATTAGATGCTTTTGAGAAAGGCAAACAAACTTGATATGATTGAACAAAGAGTGTTGACTAAGAATTAGACCAAACTATAGAGACTATAGTAAATCATCACAATAGGATACATAATTAGAATTTTGATGGATATTGTTTAAAATTGCTTAGTACTATTGATGTTCTTTTCTATGTATGAGATTAAAAGGACAAGTAGAGGAATAAAACATAACACAATATTTTAAGGGATATGAACATTTTCAAAAAAAAATTGTGACAAACATTATTAGGACTCCTGAAAACTCTACATATTGTGTACTTAATAAGTAAATTCTCTATGGCTAGCATTTTTTTAATTTTTTTAGTTTTGTTAAGTGAAAATGTTTATAATACACTTTAGAAATAGTTCAAAACATAAATTGTGAGTTGCAAGTACCTAATGGGTGTTCCTTATGATGTATGTTTTAGGAAAATCACACTTCTATGCTCTTGGTTATAAAACTATATTATTAGTGAGAAGTGCTTGTGGGGTTGTTTAAGGTAAAACTAGACATTGTGAGATTATTGTGGGTTAAAGAGTAAACTCACTACTTGGTTAATGAAAAGGCTAAAAGATCATTTAAGAAGTAAAAATGTAAGCATGTAGTAATGATCATGATCTAACATGTTCTTGTATTAACAAAATTTTAATGTTGTGGGAATATCTTACATGGCTATAGATAGTGTCTGATATCCTCATCTAGGGAGGATTAGATGAGCTAATGCTAATATTATATGTGGTTATGTAGATGCAAGCTTAAGGGTTCATGAAGCAATAAAAGATGTAATACTTTTCTTTAATAGGTGTTAGTAATCCATGCGAAGCTATGAATCATGTCATCTTGTATTTCCTCATCCATGTGATTACACCAGTATTGTCATTTGTGTTAAGTGTTTTGTAAAACCAGCAATTGTCATGTGTGCCCATGTGAATTAAAATCAAATGTTCTTGGAAATTATGTTTGTACATAAGTATGTGGAAGTCATACCTCGTATGTGTTTCTTGCTTGTATGTAACCCTACTAGTACCACCTAAAAGGACAATATTGTTACCAATTCCCACAGTTTTAAATAAAATACTAGTGCTTAGAATGAAATTTTTCAAATAGATTTGTGTACATTTCCCTATGAGATCCAACATGTGGAAGGAGGATTTCCCATGTTGTGATAGATACCATTCCTACATGCATGTTCCAACATGATGCAATGGGTAATGATGCCATGTTGCTGATGGTAGCGAGCCGAGCTCAAGAACACGATGCCACGTATATAGTTACATGAAGGTGCTATTGTTTTGTATGTTTCAGTTCCCACTTGATGCAGAGCATATAGGAGATGCTTGCATTCTTATGGAGGGGTACCCATGGATGCTCAGTCATGTGTACACGAAAGTGCATATGGGTGGACCCTAGCCATGTATACCTCTGGCTACAGCGATGCTTACATGAGATCACTATGTGGAGTGTGTCCTACATGTGCCTTCTTTGTGAGGAACACTGCCATGCGGCATACGACCAAAGTGGGTGTTCTCCACTTGGTGTATGGTCATGTCGGGTGAGTCGACATTCTTAGTCTGTACCACTTGATGTGAGGTGTTGCCAAGGTGAACACCCCATGCCATGTGGTTAGTGCACCTAGAGTGCCCACATGAAGGGCTACTATGCTAGCCAAACGTTGTTTCCTCCTTCCTCATGAGGTGGATAGATATAGTCACATAGTGATGTAATGTGCACTTTATGATTTATTTTATTGTGTAGACCAACAAGTTTATTTACTTTGTCTTTGATAGTCTAGCCACAACCTTCATCTTCATTTTTTTTACTTAGCTTATTGTTGCAATACATTGAAATTTTCTTGTTTTATTGTTGTTGAAATATATGATTTAACTTCTTTCATTGGAAAATAAAAATAAAAATTTGTGGCAAGACTAGTTTCCTTGATGTTTGTGGATGTTGGTCTTGTGTTGTAATGTGATTCCTCATCAAGGACAATGGAGATGAACTTGATGAGTGTATATGAGGAAGAAGACACAGGGAACCCTTGAGGATGGGGGTATGTGAGGCTGTTATGCAGCTATTATCCACTACCTTCCTATGTGTGTGGTGTGTATTCCTTGGAGGCTAACCACCTTACATAAACAAGGGATATGACACATGGTTTCGTATGGATGACCTCTTATGTGATGGGTCTATTTACCATCGAGCCACCAAGTGATGCTTGGATCACAGATTATTGATTTTTGACTATGGATATGTATGTGGGTTCAGACAATTATATGGTACAGTGCACTTCAGACCCAGATGAGATTAACATTTTACCTCTTGACCATTCATGAACCTTGTGATGTGTTTATCCCAGTGATGTAGCTTGTGTATGAGTGTATAGGATTTTAATGGGTGTGAAGGCTTCACTCACCCTTGGGAGGGAAGAGATGCCTTGGGTGAAGGGTTTAGTTGGGCTCAACATTGAAGTTGAGAGATTCTCCTCCTTGGAGAGCCCACCTTCACCCATTGTTTCATGATTCCAATGGTGAATCATTGTGTTAAGCCTTGGAAGCGAGTTTATGTGTTGTTATGATATGTTGTATGCCTTGTTGGTGCTTGAGTGTAACTCGTTTGAGCCTTGTTTCCCTAGTTGAGTGTTTCAATTTTTTTTAATATATCATGTTTTATGTATGCTCATAAAATTATAAATTGCTAAATGTCGCAAAGATCACTTACATGAGTAGGAATTGATATATAGGAAAAAAAAACAAACAAACAAACAAACACTGGTGACTTCCAGGATGAAGTCAAAGACTAGTGGAGGGGAATGCAAGGTCCCATCCAAGTAAGGACTAGTATGATTGTTAATTTGTCTACAATATAATTTGATTAGTAGTAAATATTAATTTTGTCATTAGAAGAACATTATATGACTTATGCAACAACATGATTAGGAGAATCCTTTTGTGACTTGCTATGATTAGTAATGTTTAAATAAGATTGACTTATCATTTGTAACCATTTGAATATTAGGTGCAAATGTGTATGTGATACTTTGTATAGTAGAATTCTACTTATTTAATTAATGTGCAAAGTTAGGCTCAACTTATGATCAACTATGGATTTTGTTCATACAATTGACAACAATTATAAATAGAAATGGTCGGACCTCTTTACATATGATACGATAGTTTAGATAGTTTATGAGACTAGTAGCATTAGAACTAATTCATATTATGATGGATTGTCTAATTTATGTTAACATCTTGATTAACTAATGTGAGTTACCTTATGGATAAATACCTTATATTATTCATCTTATCTCATCATGATAATTAGATAGTTTTAGTAATTGAACTTATGACCAATTGAATTGAATAGATATTGTGTTGTGGTAAATACATTCTACATAAGGTGACTGTGAAAATGGAAATCAAGTTTGGGTTATGTGATTATTGTTTTTAAGTAAATTATGTATCATTTAATTCAAAATAAAGAAGTACAAAAATGAATAGAATATAGATAACACAATGAATGCTATTGATACTCGTTATGTTATTCTAAGAGATGTTATGATTTGAATCCTATAATTAGTGAGAGTAAGTACTTATGCTTGATGAGTTTGATTAATGTATGTGTAAGGTGTAAGGTGTAAGGTGTAAGGTGTAAGGTGTAAGGTGTTTTGATACATATGCTATGAATTATTAATGTGGTTATTATTCTTGAAAAGTTTGTAATTAGAGCAATTAAAGTAAAAAGAATGATACTTATTTGTAAATGAATTTTATATGCAAATGATTCTGAAGAAATGATGCTGGAATATGATATTGATCTAATGGGTTGATCTATGGTTAATTCAGGGATATGTATTAATGTTTACAGTCTTATATTTATATGTTTGAGTTATTGATGTTAAATTTGAGTTTGTGCAGCGGATGATTATGAAGGCCTAATCAGATGATTATGAAGACCTTCGAGAAAACTATTCCAACTCTTGTACAACAATCAAAGTCGACCTCAATGCAAATTTTTTGTAAAATCGGATATGAACTAAAGTTGGACTTTAGAGGGGTTAAAATGGATCCTAGAGTGCATTCTAGGTTAAAATAACCTAACCCACTTATACTACCTAAGGTTGGGGGTTAGTTGAGGGTCAAATCATGGTTAAAAGTTACATTATGACACCTCAAAAGGGCACCACTTCAAATGTGACGAAAATGAATAGTTGGAAACAATGGGTTATGATACATTGATAAGAGAGCCACGTGCCTTCATTAAAGAGGGAGGAAGACTTTGGAGGGGGGCCTTTTCACCATTGTTGGAGATGAAAAGGGGAAGATATATGCAGAAGAGGAGGGGAGAATGACAGAAATATGGAGGGGAAGAAGAAGATGGAGGAAGAGGAGGAATGATTCTTGGTTGAAGATGAAGATCCATCTAAAGGGAGAGCTCTTGAAAAGATAAGTAACTTATATACATTTAGAGTAGTTCTTACTTATTGAGGAAAAATATTGTTAGAAAATTTATTACATAGTGTTTAGAGAGAACTCTTAGGATTGCATCCATGATCTCTTGGTTGAAATGAGTTCTCGGCTAGGGCACAAGCAGCCTCATGATGCCATTATGGTAGGGTGGAAAAGGGCACTTGTGTGAATGGTTTTGATAATTATTGTTGTAATCTTGCAAATGAATATGAATGAAAATTTAGATCTTAAGTTTTTGATAATATATTTAAACTTGTGTATGAGAGAAGAAGTTGTGATGAAGATTATAGAAATGATGCTATTGTTATTTGAGATATTGTAGATTTGTTCTAAAAGCTATTGTTATTTATGGTATTGTTAGTTAAGATAAATTATTTTGGATGTTAAATTTGTGATTTATTTCATTAGAAACAAGTGGCTAATGCTCAAGATCATGTTATCAAAATGCCTATTGTGGATCTAAATACTGAATCTAAATCTTGATAGTTATTTGATAAATTTAAATGATTTTTTGGTAGAAAAAAATGGGCATGACATAGGGGCAAGTAAAAAAAAGAAGTCAACCCATACTTCCTCAACCAATCACATCAAAGGATGGCGAGGTGACTAGTTGTTTTAAAGGCTTTATGCCATCCAAATTTAAATAATATACTCAACTATTTATTCAAATGCATGGAAGAGAATGCACAATTTTAAAGCAAGGGGTAAGGAGTGAAATAAATGTGGGTGGTTAGCTTAAGTAAGAGTGTGATGAGATAGGGTAGCAGTTATTATAAAAAGTTTTGTGGGTGAGACTTAGGATAGAGTAGGATAGTAGATATTTGTTTTTATGTATTTCTTTATTTTTTAAATTTTTATTTTATAATATAAATTAAATCTAAATAAGGATTTTTAAAAGAATCTTTATTTGATGCTTTGTTCAAGAGAGGGGATTAATCCATTCCCCATACAAAAGACAAAACTATTTTGCTCTAAGGATGAACAATTTTTTTTTAAGACCTTTTTTTTTTTTCAAGTGTTGAATTTAAATGCAATGAGATTTTCAAGAAAGGGAATTTTTTTTTTTGCATTAGATTGACCAAATACTTAATTAAACAAAGGGGTTGTATTTATTTTTGGAGTGATAATAGGATTAACTATAATACATAAGTATTTGAATAGAATTACTTAACTTCCTCATACTCATGTATAATTAAAAATTTTGAGTACCAATCAAATGTGAATTTTCTTAACATATTTTAAACTTAATTTGCATAACTTAATATATATCACCATGTTATCTAATTAACCTCACTCAAATGAATATGATTTTGAACCATAAGAAGGCCACAGGAAGGTGAAACATCATTTTATCCATTTGTTGATACACACATACATATAACTGAATTATAAGAAGAAAATCATATGGAAGAATACTACTCTCTTTTTTTTTATTGAACCACTTGATTCAAAGGCTCCGTCGGGAAAGAACCAAGAAGAAAATCCGACATCATAGCCATTTTCAAAATAAGTTTAAAAATAACATTTTTTACATAGGATTACTATCCCAAGGAGAAATCTCCCAACATATCTGAATTTCAAAATGTCATGCCCAAAATACAGGGCAAAAACACACACAATTTTTTTTTTTAAGTTACTTAAATCTACTATGTTAAATATTAATTGACAAAAGACATACATAAGTCACATTAGGAATTAACTCATTTTATAAACACATTCATTATTTAAGTGATTTCGACATTTATTATTTTTTGTATTAGACCCCAAGCTAACATCTCCCACTAGCTATCTTGCTAACTAACTCATCCTTTTAAAGTCAATGTTAAATTTCACTATGTATTAACATTAATAAGATTAATGTCGACCAACTTAAACATTACCAATACTAATTAAATATTACTTGATAAATAATATATACTTTGATTAAATTTAATTTAATTTAAAAATAATATATTATTTTATTTACTTTTTTATATTCCAAACACAAATCTTCCATACATTAATCCTACTAGTAAACATCAATTACAACTAAAACTAATTTAAAATGAAATTAACTTTACCAATATAATATTAACTAAATAAAATGCTAATTAACGACATTTTTAAATCAATTTAGCAACAAATTAACAAATTTGAATCTTATTAATAAAAATATTAAAATTACAACAAATAACCGAATGCACTAATACTAAAATCTAATATACAAACCTATCTTAGAAATTTAACATAATCTAATAAAATAATTTAAACATTTAATTTAAAACTTTAAAATATAATATTAATCTAAAACAACATATCTAAAACATTTCAAAATTTTAAACATTTAAATAACATCAACATATTCTATTGAAAAGAATATAAACCAAATTATAACTACCTAAAACTATACTAAAATACTAATATTTATCAATAATTAATTGTACTAACTAACTAAAATATTAATACCAAGTAATTAAAAGAAATAACAAATTTTAGCATCTAACAAATAACAATTAATTTTTAACTTACTAACCCAAATCCAAATATAATTCTAACACTAACACATACTAATAAAATAACTTAACACCAATTAAAAAACTAATTATTAACTAATACTAATTAAAATCTAATAAAACATCTAAACTTTAAGTAAATTATTAAAACAAAAAATACACTAACTAAATTCTAATTACTAACCTATTCTACACATCTAACAACTATCCTAACCCTTACTAACTTCATCTAATATCTTACTCCTTACGTCTAACTACTCCCTAACTCCTCCCTAACCCCCACCTAACCCCTTTTCCACACCTCCCAAGCATGTCACATCTCCCAAGTGGGCCTGACGACTTTCCCATGTTGTTGTCCTTGTCCACCATGAGGATGTACACCAAGCATGGAAGTAGGGACAATTAAATAAAAGAAGTCAATCTATACTTTCCCAACCAATCACATCAAAGGATGGGGAGGTGACTAGTTATTTTAAAGACTTTATGCCATCCAAATTTAAATAATATTCTCAACCCTTTATTCAAATGCATGGAAGAGAATGTATAAGGAGTGAAATAAATGTGGGTGGTTAGCTTAGATAAGAGTGTGATCAGTAACATAGTAGTTTTTATATAAAAAAATTGTGGGTGAGACTTAGGATAGAGTAGGATAGTAGATATTTGTTTTTATGTATTTCTTTATTTCTTTATTTTTTATTTTTATAATATAAGTTAAATATAAATAAAGAATTTTTTTTTAAAAACCTTTATTTTATTCTTTGTTCAAGGGAGGGGATTAATCCATTCCCCATACAAAAGATAGAACTATTTTGCTCTAAGGATGAACAATTTTTTTAAAGACCTATTTTATTTTTTTTTTTTCAAGTGTTAAATTTAAATGCAATGAGATTTTCAAGCAAGGTAATTTTTTATTTTTTATTTTGCATTGGATTGACCAAATACTTAATTAAACAAAGGGGTTGTATTTTATTTTTTTTAAGTGATAATAGGATTAAATGTAATACATAAGTATTCGAATAGAATTACTTAACTTTCTCATATTCATGTATAATAATGAAATTAGACTACCAATCAAATGCGAATTTTCTTAACATATTTTAAACTTAATTTGCATAACTTAATATATATCACCATGTTATCTAATTAACCTCACTCAAATGAATATGATTTTGAAACATAAGAATGTCACAGGAAGGTGAAACATCATTTTATCTATTTGTTGATATACACATAAATATAGCTGAATTACAAGAAGAAAATCAAATGGAAGAATACTACTCATTTTTTTATTGAACCACTTGATTCAAAGGCTCCGTCAGGAAAGAACTAGGAAGAAAACCTGACATCATAGCCATTTCAACAACAAGTTTAAAAATAACATTTTTTACATAGGATTACTATCCCAAGGAGAAATCTCCCAACATATTTGAATTTCAATAACATTTCTAAATTTCCTTCTTGGCTCCACAACAAGGAACCCATTACAAAGTCTGCAACACATCAAGATGATCATGGAGAGAATGAAAACTAACTGAGAGACAACCAATCTTTAACATGAAGAGAAATTCAAACATTCACTCCCATCCATGTTTGTACAATAGGTTCATTATTAAACCAAACTAGGGAGAAGATGAATTTTTCCAATAGGTGATGTCAGCCACAACACCATAACAAGTGCCCTTTCAAGGCTATAATAACAAAAACTTTCATTCTTCCATTTCCTAAATTTCAAAGCTCAAAATATGGTTTGTGCTAACGAGTAGGGGCCCATAACACCCTACTCTCTCCCTTTCCTCATCTTGAGGAGAGAGAACCAATAGAAGAAAAAAAAATCAAAAGAAAGTGCCTCAAAATTTAAATTCAACATCAAAGATCAAACATCCAATGCAAAATTCTGAAATAAAATAAATAAAGAGTGGCCACAATTGTAAAATTTTAATCAAGAAATAAAGACATGACCTAGAAGAGAAATAGAATCATCAATAATAAAGTTGGCTAAATAACCCCACAACACATTGTTGGCAAAAAGGAAGAACATTAAAATACTGACATTTGAAATTAGACAAATAAGGAAATAAATCTAATTACTTACAAAATTTAAATTACTGACATAATGCAGTTGTACTAGGGTCACTAAGGAAAATGAAGAATCTTAGGTCTTCCAAATACATTATAGGGATCTTGAATTTAAATTATATGGTGGTCTAAAGACCATGCTGCTCAATCTATGAATAATCCCACATACTAACTACATAGCTCACTTTATCGACATCGCCCTATGATTAGGGTTTATTGTACTAAGGGGTTTGCCCTAATTAGAACTCACTCAAAAGTGCAAATGCAAGGATACCAAAATAAGTCCCCTTCAATCCTCTTGTTGTTACATTGGTTTCTTTTTGAAGGATCTAAATATGTAGGAAACTTCAGTGTCAGTAGAGTTGTACTCTAAGTTGCAGTTACAATATCAAATCTCTTATGCTCAATTCACTATAATTGTATATTAGGGCTCCTATCCATAATCTTTCTAAGGTCAAATTCACCACAATATACTGACTAAAGTTGTGTTATGAGTCTCACGAAATTTGGTATGATCTTGTATTCATAAATATATCACTATCTATGTTATTCCATCATTTACACAAGTTCTAGTTATCATTCGAGAATGTATTGAATGCTATTGTTCTTATCCATAATTTCATATTCCATGTCTCCTAATCACAATGACTTATAATTCATCCTTAGGTTGTAGGTTTACAACTAGGTAGGTATAGAACCATTATTAGGATGTTGCTAATGTTTACTCATTCATTCTTACCACTATCTCCTTGTTGACGATATAGGTCATCATTATTGTTCTTATCATGCCTTGTGGCTTATAGTCCTCTTATTACTTAACTCTGATACCTAAACCTTTAGTTCTCATTAGGTTGATTACCTCATCATGATTTTACTTTCTCTAAATTGTAGGATTATAATTGACTCAATAATTTCAATACCAGAGTCTATGAGCATTCACTTGATAGCTAAAATTTAGTATTACTCATGCTTATACAATAAGCTTGCTAACATAATTAGACTCTCATAACCCTAACTTAGAAGTTTTTATTTTTCCTATATTACTAATTCAATATTATATGTTACATACTTCTCACCATTCAATTTTTTGTTCTTACCACCATATTTAGATAGATTGATTCCCCAATTAGGGTTATATTCCTCATAGTAGGTTGAGATACTCTCTTTCTTTGTACATTCCTCACTAACTCTCTCTTGTTGAATAGCTTCTCACATTAGTAATCCTATCATTCGAGGTTCCCAAATGTTACTTGTAGATTCCAAATTAGCTCTTGTTTGCTTTCCGAGGATTACTAGAACAATATATTTTAATTTTTTAATAGGTTAGAGGTATCCCAATAACTTGGTAACATGATATAATCTTCAAGTGTTACCTTTCTATTTACTCACCATTCATTTTAGCTATTCAATATTTTAATCTAAAGGTACAAAATTAGATTATGAAGATCGTAGGTTTCTTTTACTCATGTTTGAAAAGCTTAAAACAATACTAGTCTACTTGATCACTTCCATATTTGATATGAGCTACAATGTTTCCATGAGTGATTGGGTTAGACAAATTCTAACTTCTACTAAAGATGATGAGAATCCTTGTTTCTTTGATTGCTAGATTATGTACTCATTTCCACTCTCATGATTCAAAGTTGTTTTAGGGTTCTTAATTTAGTTTTTCCCTTGAGGTGATTGTATCCAATATAATTTTGAATTTTTTATGATATCATAATCCACTTTAATATAAATGTAATATTCTTGCATTTAATCATTCATTTTGAGTCACTAAGATTGGGTTATCTAATATGGTTAACCATTTACATTTGTTAATACAAGTTCAAAATTTACTTAGGTTTAATTATTGGTGTCACAGTTTAGAAGGAATACATTTGTTTATCAAATTTATGCAAGGAAAAATCCCTACTTCATATAGTAAAATTTAAATGTCCATACTTAGCATGGACCCATTATTGCCCAAGTGTCACGAAACTAGGCTCTAATACCAAAATGTCATGCCCAAAGTATAGGACAAAAACACACGCAATTTTTTTTATTTTTTTAAGTTACTTAAATCTACTATGTTAAATATCAATTGACAAAAGACATACATAAGTCACATTAGGTTTTGACATTATCGATATGGTTGTTTCATAAGATAAGGTATAGGTACGTAAAGGACAGACACAGGTTCCTCTAACAACAACTTAAGACTACATTTCAATTTATTACCATAGTGTAGGAATTAACTCATTATATAAACACTGTAATTCCCCGCCGAGGGATCCAAAGAATTTTACTAAGTTTGTCAAACAAATTTTTTTTTTAAACATGAAAGACAAAACCATTCATAACATTTGCGGAAACAATAGCAATAGTTCAAATGAAAATAAACATAACATATATACATAACATACTACATTCTTTAAAGATCCCTTAACATTGTATCACATCTAAATTAACTATTCATCTAACATCCCATCCTTATGAAATAACAATGATATATCCAATGTACTTAAACAATATACAAGTGTCCTTTTGTAATTATATTTTAGTTTAGCTCAATCATCCATTGTACATATCACAGGGTATGAAAAGCTTAAAAGAATAAATATCCAAGTAAATAAAGTACATCATCATCATCTAATATTAATCCATGATGCAATAACATAAATGAAACCACATATCATACATGATACATCATCACAAAAGATATAAACATCCATCACAAAAGATAACCATATATATCAAACATAAATAACTAAGTGCGCGGTTCCTCCCAACCATAAATAGAATCATTAGACCATCGTGGATCCTAGCCATCCCTCCGTGCGTAACATTCCAAAGCACCGAAGAGATCATCGGTATTAACATAGTAGGAATGTCACTCCTAAAACATCCTACTAACATGCAAAGTAAAGCATAATAAATCATCAACTAACATATGCAAAGTAAAGAAAATCATCAATATAAGAAACATACCATAAATACATCCATCATAAGGTATATTATCTATCATAATGCTCCAAGAATATAATGAAGAATAAATACCAACCAAGGATACTCCAGCCATGGTGTCTCGGACGGATCTCAAATGATAAGAGTGAAAATACACTACCACCCGACCACGTGAAACCTAAGTGGTCCACTCCCATCGTGCTAAGGAGATAATCTCAAGTCCCAAATAGGATATCAATTCACGAAGCACAAATCTCTATAAGTCTAGGAATCTTAAAAGCATACTAACTCAAAAGTTCCATCACACAAAATCGACATCTAATTCCCAAAGGCACACAATGACATTTAAGAAACCTACTTTGCAAGCAGGAAAGTGTCATCACAATTATCACGTACAAGTTACCTTGGCAGTTAGCTAAACTCCACAGGTCCATACTGATCTCATGCGGCCACTAGTATCCTCTCATACTGACGAGGCATACTACGGAATGCACGGTCGCAACCATGCATTCTCACTACTCCCATCCTAGCTTGTACAAGTGCTCAAGGCATAGGCGAGAACCAAAACAATTATCTTTTTAGGTTCATTTAATCCCCATTTAGTGTGTAAATGTTATCACTTATTATCCAAACTTACAATGAGTTACCCTGGTAGCCACTTAGGGCCCTAGCCCCCATTGCAAGCCACTTCCCAACACTACAAGTAGATTACCTACCCTAAGCTCATGGAATCATAAATCTCAAAATCATAAAAGATAATCCATAATAAAATCATCAAATATTCATAAAAGCATCAAATAATAAGAATCATCAAATCTCCAAGAGCATCTGAAAAAGCATCCATAGAAAATCATAACCACAAATGTTCTCTATTGGCAACTGAAGGCATCACTGATAATCATATCAATTGGTTCTCAATAACCAAAATATATCTCAAGATAAATGGTTCTCAACAAGCAACCAAGAATATCTCAAAATCATACTGATCGAAGACTCCAAAATGGTTGAGTCAAACACGCCACAACATGACATCATCAAGAAATAAACCCATATTTCAGTCCCATCATGGCGACTAAAAAATAATCCAAGGATAACTGATCAATGACTCAAAAATGATTAACTCAAGTGTCTCATACACATACCTCTCAGCTTCACACATGAAGACTAATGAACAATAACAATCAGTAACTACAAACATTTCATAGAGCATACAATCACATTACCATGGTCGGGCTTATAAAGATCGAGACCAAATAAGATCAACATGCCATCATATCTCATAACCCCTGAGCCTCTGGTAACATCCTAGGACTGGTCAACATTAGTCAACCCAAAATACAAAAGAAGAAGCATATAGAATACATGATGCAAACATATGTTTTGGTTTACTAAATTCACATAGTTGAATAATGTGTAGGGGTTTCTAGTTTTCTGTTTGCAAGTATACTTTTAAGTGTATAAAGTTATCATTTGACCTATAAGTCAACCCATTTGTTCCCTGATAGCATTATTCTAAGAATAACTTCAGAATAATTATTCACTAAACTGATCATCATTGACCTTAATTAAATTGTCTTTTATATTTAACCATGATCCATATTCTAATTGATTAACTTTTCAACTTTTTTTAGGATCATTATTCATTATATTATCAGAAGATCAATTATCATTCTTCGAATAAGAGATTATAACTTTATTAAAATGATCAATTACATCAATTAATTAGCATAGGTCCATATTCTAATAGTCCTCAATTAAATATTACTAAGTCTTCACCATTAAATATCTAAGTTCATCATTCAAGTCATAAGAATAAGACCTATCAACTTGATATCAATATTTCTACAATCTTATTAAAAGAATTATATCAATTAAATCTTCATTACTTAACTTAATTGTTAATTAAATCTAATTAACTCTCATTGATTGATTTAATTAATAATTACATGATCATAGCAACGTTCCAATTAATATCAGTTGACAAATAACTAATTATAATTTTGTAAGTTAAAAGTCATCTATAATTTAGTACACAAATATTCATATTCATAGTTCAATAATAATAACTTGTTAATATTTAATAACAAGCTATATTGGAAATCTTATTAATAAATCTATAATGACCACATTCATCATTCTTTCAACAATGTTCCCATTTTATTTTAATAATAACAAGTTATAATAAATCTTCAATACCAAGTATTATTATCTCAAATAAGTTTCTCCTATGTACGATAATTCAATTAATTAATACTCCAAATTATTAACCAATTCAATTTGATTAATATCTTTTACAATACTTCAATCATTAACTAATCTCCTCTAGATTAACTCTGATCGTATTAATTGATAACTATTTAAACTATTTACACTATTATTTATTAATAGTTTGTTAGTCCCAACAAACATTAATAAATAATAAACTCATCAAAACTATTATTAATCAATCTAGAGAAATTTACATAAGCTTCATTAGTTAACTCTTAATACCATTAAGGTATATCAATAATTTAGTTAATAATATATAACGTATTAATAATACCATAGTAATTCAAATTATAACAATGTTATAACAATGACTCCATGTCAATTAAATCTTAATCCACTATCATTAAAGTCTCGTAATATAAAATTACCATCTCTAAATTATTTAATATATATTAAATAGTATTTAATATACATTATAAAAAGTTCACTATATAAACTATATTAAAATCTCTTTTCTTTTAATTTTTTCTCATTTAAAAATCTATTTACTTAGATTGACTAATAATTAATTACACTTCTTCTATTATTAACTAATCTTAATTAAATTAGATTTAATTAGATTAGATAATAAACCATATAAAACTAATGCATATTAATAAGATTCTAATAAGAGAAGATTGCAATAATATCTTTAATTCATTCCATGCTTTGATATATTATTTTTATGAAGTTTAAGCATAAAGAACTCTTGGTTATGGAAAATGAAAAAATATCTGTCTTTGAATAAAATAGTCCCAGTACGACGGTCATATTTCCCTAATGAACTGTTGGATCAGGCTGAAATTTAAATATGTTGGAGAGGGTCAAGTTGCACCGATTCTAACTGGAGCGATCGAATAAATTTGATCACAATAAAAATTTATGAATAGCTGAGTTCGGGTCTATCCAAGGGGCAGCAACAGAACAATTTGTGATGAATTAAGAATTTCCTCTTAAAATGTAATTTTTCTCTAAATTTACCCATTCATCCATCTAATAGGTTTGTCCATACGCATCTGAAAATATAATTTGATAGAAAGATTACATCTAATCATATGAATTTTCAACTTAGAATTTCTATTTTAATTTCAAATCTTGTCTATCTAATTTCACAATATAAATTCGAACTCAAACTCGATTAAGATCTAATTATTTCTCCTTAATTGGATCTAAGATTTTTCTATTGTTTTCTTCTCATCCAAATAAAATATTTAGATTCCAATTTCAAACACAGAGAGTATTCAGACACATAAAACAGATATGATAAAGACAAGAAGAGAAAGAGTGCAAAGGGAATATGAGAATATCACGAGTGCACCTAGTCAATGATGCTAATTTGCCATGCCTCAGAAGTCCATAAAAAATCCCTTCCTTCTCCATCATTCGCAATTCTTCCAATTATCCAAGCCGATCGAATCTTCCAAGTGATTAAAAGTGCTAGAAAGAGCATAGAAGCAAACAGAAAATATATGAGCATATGAATCTTCTCCCATGCATGTAAGCTTTGAAGCTTCTATTTTTTTTTTAGCTTGTAGCTCCCATTAAGCTTTTTATTTAAGCTTCTATGAATGCCTGAATATCAAGAGCTCTCAAGAAACTTTTGGATTGCTTCTTGAAACCGCTGAAAGGTGTCACCAACTAAACATGGGTCTTTTCCAACCTTTTTGATGAGTCATAGAGTTGTAGACACCTTGTGCTTAATTGATGCACTAACCCTCGTGTTGTTAACACGTGTTAATTCTCATGCAAGCTTATAACTCCAATTTACTTTTTAAATAATTTCTATTTAAATTTTATAACTTTCATTTTAATTTTTATAACTTTTATTATTATTATTTTATTTATTACTTTATTACTATTTTATAATTATTATTAATTTTAATTTCTAGTTTTTTTTTATTTAATTCTTTTTTCCCAATAATTCACATTTAATTAATTACAATCAAACTATCTAAGACCATGATATTTTATTAATTTTCTCAAATAAATAATTTATTAATTAAATCTATTTAGTAAGACTTAATTAATGGAAAATTCACCATAGACCTCCAAGATAGAATATGAAAATTCATCATAGAACAAATCATACAAAATAAATTTAAAGGGTTAAAAATTACAAAATATGTCATCCGACACATTCAGTGGATATTCAACTCAGATACTTGTCTTAATTTTTCAATTAGGACAAATGGCTCAAAGGGTTGGGATTTGGACTTGAGAATTTATCTCCCCTCTCTTATCATTGAGATAATGTGATAGGGTATGCTCATCTTGGCAATTCAGGGAAGTCGATACCCGGTACGTGCAACCTGCATAAAAACTATGCATGTACAAACACAATATACACTAAACTAAACAAACAATGGTAGGAAGTAGTGCATCGTGTAGATCCTGACTAGCAGGTGACTACGACTCCCTTCCTTAACCACATCAGACATGCATACAAAAGAAAACACACAAGGAAAACACGCACACCATACACATTCAAGCATGGGGTAAGTATTTATAAGAAAGCACATATGATAATAAATTATCTTACTAATCATCATTAATAATTGAAAGCAATATAATAATCATTATCAATAATTGTGAACACTAAAAATAATTATCATACATAAATGAAATGTAGAGTCTAAGTAATCTCATCACATAATAAACTGAATCCATAGCACAATATCTGATAATCTCAAAAGAATGCTGCTAACCAACAACATAAAACTAGTTCTAAAAGAGTTCAGCAACGATAACAAAATGTGAACCAAGGGCAGGCACTACATCCACCCCCCCTGGGATTAAGCTTACTCTTGGAAGCCTACAGGAATGAAAAACTAAGATACTCACTATGTGGGTCCCATTAAACCCTTTCCCTCTATAGGGAAACATGTTTTCACTAAGGATATTATAACACCCTTAGAGCAATATGATTCTGGTTTAATGGTAAACCGAAAATCATATCGATCTAACATTCATTCTTTTAACAACTACTAAAATAGATCCCTTAATTCATTATAAACAAGAGCAACTTATTGATTGCAAAGATAAACAGAGGTTTACTACCTTACAACATAGATAAAAGATACATGTTTTGCAGCTAGAATGAGTTTCAATTTTTAGTTTTGCCTTCGTTTAGATTTTTACTAAAATTTTTAGTTTTGAAAGCTAAGTGTTGAAATATAAAAAATATGCAAGTAACAGTTTTAAGTTCTGTTTCAGTTCACCTACTTTCAAGTTTTCAGTTTGAAAAAGATACACATGATAGTTTTAAGTTTTCGCTTTATTCAATTAGTTAATAACTAGTAGCATCCAATATACCCAGAGCTCCTAATATTGAAACTCGGGCTCTGATACCAAATGTAATACGCTGCCAAGGGATCCAAAGAATCTTACTAAGTTTGCCAAATAAATTTTTTTTTTAAACATGAAAGATAAAACTATTCACAACATTTGCGGAAGCAATAGCAACAGTTCAAATGAAAATAAATATAACATATATACATAATAGGCTACATTCTTTAAAGATCCCTTAACATTGTATCACATCTAAATTAACTATTCATCTAACATCTCATCCTTATGAAATAACAATGATATATCCAATGTACTTAAACAATACAAGTGTCCTTTTGTAATTATATTTTAGTTTAGCTCAATCATCCACTATACATATCACAGGGTATGAAAAATTTAAAAGAATAAATATCCAAGTAAATAAAGTACATCATCATCATCTAATATTAATCTATGATGCAATAAAATAAATGAAACCACATATCATATATGATACATTATCACAAAAGATATAAACATCCATCACAAAAGATAACGATATATCACAAACATAAATAACTAAGTGCATGGTTCCTCCCAACCGTAAATAGCATCATTAGACCATCGTGGATCTTAGCCATCCCTCCGTGCGTAACACTCCAAAGCACCAAAGAGATCATCGGTATTAACATAGTAGGAATGTCACTCCTAAAACATCCTACTAACATGCAAAGTAAAGCATAATAAATTATCAACTAACATATGCAAAGTAAAGGAAATCATCAATATAAGAAACATACCAGTAAATACATCCATCATAAAGTATATTATCTATCATAATGCTCCAAGAACATAATGAAGAATAAATACCAACCAAGGATACTCCAACCACGGTGTCTCAGACGGATCTCAAATGATAAGAGTGAAAATACACTACCACTCGACCGCGTGGAACCTAAGTGGTCCACTCCCACCATGCTGAGAAGATAATATCAAGTCTCAAACAGGATATCAATTCAGGAAGCACAAATCTCTATAAGTCCAAGAATCCTAAAAGTATACTAACTCAAAATTTTTATTACACAAAACTGACATCTAATTTCCAGAGGCACACAATGACATGTAAGAAACCTACTCTGCAAGCGAGAAAGTGTCATCCCAATTATCACGTACAAGTTACCCTGGTAGTTAGCTAAACTCCACGAGTCCATACTGATCTCATGCGGCCACTAGTATCCTCTCATACTGACGAGGCATACTACGGAATGCATGGTCGCAACCATGCGTTCTCACTACTCCCATCCTAGCCTGTACAAGCGCTCAAGGCATGGGCGAGAACCAAAAAAATTATCTTTTTAGGTTCATTTAATCTCCATTTAGTGTGTAAATGTTATCACTTATTATCCAAACTTACAATGAGTTACCCTGGCAGCCACTTAGGGCCCCGGCCCCCATTGCAAGCCACTTTCTGACACTACAAGTAGATTACCTACCCTAAGCTCATGAAATTATAAATCTCAAAATCATAAAAGATAATCCATAATAAAATTATCAAATATGCATAAAAGCATCAAATATCCATAATAAGAATCATCAAATCTCCAAGATAAGAATCATCAAATCTCCATGAGCATCTGAAAAAGCATCCATAGAAAATCATGATCACAACAGTTCTCTATTGGCAACTGAAGGCATCACTGATAATCATAAGTATCAATTGGTTCCCAATAACCAAAATATATCTCAAGATAAATGGTTCTCAATAAGCAACCAAGAATATCTCAAAATCATACTGATCGAAGACTCCAAAATGGTTGAGTCAAACATGCCACAACATGACATCATCAAAAAATAAACCCATATTTCAGTCCCATCATGGCAACTAGAAAATAATCCAAGGATAATTGATCGATGACTCAAAAATGATTAGCTCAAGTGTCTCATACACATACCTCTCAGCTTCACACATGAAGACTAATGAACAATAACAATTAGTAACTACAAACATTTCATAGAGAATATGATCACATTACCATGGTTGGGCTTATAAAGATCGAGACCAAATAAGATCAACATGCCATCATATCTCATAACCCCCGAGCCTCTGGTAACATCCTAGGACTTCTCAACACTAGCCAACCCAAAACTCAAAACAAGAAGCATATAGAATACACGATGCAAACACATGTTTTGGTTTACTAAATTCACATAGTTGAATAATGTGTAGGGATTTTCAATTTTCTGTTTGCAAGTATACTTTCAAGTGTATAAAGTTATCATTTGACCTATAAGTCAACCCATTTGTTTCTCGATAGCATTATTCTAAGAATAACTTAAGGATAATTATTCACTAAACTGATCATCATTGACCTTAATTAAATTGTCTTTTATATTTAACCATGATCCATATTCTAATTGATTAACCTTTCAACTTTTTCTAGGATTATTATTCGTTATAATATAAGAGGACCAATTATCATTCTTCGAATAAGAGATTATAACTTTATTAAAATGATCAATTACATCAATCAATTAACATAGATCCATATTCTAATAGTCCTCAATTAAATATTACTAAGTCTTCACCATTAAATAGCTAAGGTTATCATTCAAGTCATAAGAATAAGACCTATCAACTTGATATCAATATTCCTACAATCTTATTAAAAGAATTATATCAATTAAATCTTCATTACTTAACTTAATTGTTAATTAAATCTAATTAACTCTCATTGATTGATTTAATTAATAATTACATAATCATAGCAACATTTCAATTAATATTAGTTGACTAATAACTAACTATAATTTTGTAAGTTAAAAGTCATCTATAATTTAATACACAAATATTCATATTCATAGTTCAACAATAATAACTTGTTAATATTTAATAACAAGCTATATTGGAAATCTTATTAATAAATCTATAATGACCACATTCGTCATTCTTTCAACAATGTTTCCATTTTATTTTAATAATAACAAGTTATAATAAATCTTCAATACCAAGTATTATTATGTCAAAAAAGTTTCCCCTATGTACGATAATTCAATTAATTAATACTCCAAATTATTAACCAATTCAATTTGATTAATATCTTTTACAGTACTTCAATCATTAACTAATCTCCTCTAGATTAACTCTGATCGTATTAATTGATAACTATTTAAACTATTTACACTATTATTTATTAATAGTTTGTTAGTCTCAACAAACATTAATAAATAATAAACTCATCAAAACTATTATTAATCAATCTAGAGAACTTTACATAAGCTTCATTAGTTAACTCTTAATACCATTAAGATATATCAATAATTTAGTTAATAATATATAACGTATTAATAATATCATAGTAATTCAAATTATAACAATGTTATAACAATGACTCCATGTCAATTAAATCTTAATTCATTATCATTAAAGTTTCGTAATATAAAATTACCATCTCTAAATTATTTAATATATATTAAATAGTATTTAATATACATTATAAAAAGTCCGCTATATAAACTATATTAAAATCTCTTTTCTTTTAATTTTCTCTCATTTAAAAATTCATTTACTTAGATTGACTAATAATTAATTACACTTCTTCTACTATTAACTAATCTTAATTAAATTTGATTTAATTATATTAGATAATAAATCATATAAAACTAATCCATATTAATAAGATTCTAATAAGAGAAGATTGCAATAATATCTTTAATTCATTCCATGCTTTGATATATTATTTTTATGAAGTTTAAGCATAAAGAACTCTTGGTTATGGGAAATGAAAAAATATCTGTACTTGAATAAAATAGTCTCAGTACGACGGTCATATCTCCCTAATGAACTGTTGGATCAGGCTGAAATGTAAATATGTTGGAGAGGGCCAAGTTGCGCCGATTCTGACTGGAGCAATCGAATAAATTCGATCACGATAAAAAGTTATGAATAACTGAGTTCGGGTCTATCCAATGGGCAGCGATAGGACAATTTGTGATGAATTAAGAATTTCCTCTTAAAATGTAATTGTTCTCTAAATTTACCCATTCATCCATCTAATAGGTTTGTCCATACACATATAAAAATATAATTTGATAGAAAGATTACATCTAATCATACGAATTTTAAACTTAGAATTTCTATTTTAATTTCAAATCTTGTCTATCTAATTTCACAATATAAATTCGAACCCAAACTCGATTAAGATTTAATTATTTCTCCTTAATTGGATCTAGGATTTTATTATTATTTTCTTCTCATCCAAATAAAATATCTAGATTCCAATTTCAAATACAGAGAGTATTCAGACACATAAAATAGATATGATGAAGACAGAAAGCGAAAGAGTGCAAAGGGAATATGAGAATATCACGAGTGCACCTGGACACTGATGCTAATTTGTCATGCCTCAGAAGTCCATAGTGTAGTGTCTACCCTCATTCACATCTTTTCTATACTTATTGTTATCAAACTATGTAGACTAGTTTTATGTTGATGGTTTAGTGGTGTTGTTTTGAAACTATCAAATATTATAATAAGGATTCAGTTGATATATGATGAGATCAGTTAGACTTTACATTTCATGTATGTATGATGATCATTACATCGTTTTCAGTTATTAATGATGATTAGTTAGATAGTTTATTATATCATGTGTTTTATTATGGTTACTTACCCTATACTTGCATGTGTATGGTGTGCGTGTTTTCTTATTTTATGGCGTTTCTGATGTGGTTAAGGAAGGGAGTCATAGTCACCTACTTAGTCGAGATCTACATGATGCACCACTTCCTGCCATTGTTTGTTTAGCTTAGCATTATATATTGTATGTACATGCATGATTTTTCTACAGGTTGCAGGTACCGGGTATCGACTTCCCTGAATTGTCAGGATGAGTGTACCTTATCATACTATCTCAATGATAAGAGAAGGGAGATAAATTCTCAAGTCCAAATCCCAAACCTAAAAAACCATTTGTCCTAGTGAGTTAGGACAAGTATCAAAGTTGAATACCCACCGAATGTGTCGGATGACATATTTCGTGATTTTTAACCCTTTAGATTTATTTTGTATGATTTGTTCTATGATGGATTTTCATATTTTATCTTGGAGGTCTATGGTGAATTTTCCATTAATTAAGTCTTAACAAATAGATTTAATTAATAAATTATTTATTTGAGAAGATTAATAAAATATCATGATCTTTGATATTTTGATTGTAATGTGAATTATTGAAAAAAGGGAATTAAATAAAAGAAAACTAGAAATTAAAATTAATAATAATTATAAAATAATAATAAAGTAATAAATAAAATAATAATAATAAAAGTTATAAAAGATTAAAATAAAAGTTATAAAATTTAAATAAAAATTATTTGAGTTATAAGCTTGCATGGGAATTAACATGTGTCAACAACAAGGGGTTAGTGCATCAATTAAGCACAAGGTGTCTACAATTCTATGACTCATCAAAAAGAATTGGAAAAGACCCATGCTTAGTTGGTGACACCTTTCAGCAGTTTCAAGAAGCATTCCAAAAGTTTCTTGAGAGCTCTTTGTATTCAGGGCATTCATAGAAGCTTAGGGAGAGGGTGGAGAGCGATTGGAGCATTGGAGGACTCAAGAACTCTGAAGAAGGGAGCTTGCTCTGCGGGTTTTTTGAGGAAGAGCGAATTAGCATCAAAATTCGGGTAAATTCTTGTAATTTTACTTATGCTATTTTCGCATCATGCATTCGTATCTTCATCGTGTCTGATATATGTGTCTAAAACTTCTCTATGATTGAATCTGTAATTTGAAATTAGAATCTAGATATGTTATTTGGTTGAGAAGAAAACAATAGAAAAAACCTAGATCCAATTAAGGAGAAATAATTAGATATGAACCGAATTTGGGTTCGAATTTATATTAAATTAGAAATACAAGATTTAGAATTAAAATAGAAATTTTATGGTGAAAATTTGAATGATTAGATGTAATCTTTCTATCAATTATATTTTTAGATGCGTATGAATAAACCCTTTTATGGTTAAATTTAGAGAGCAATTATTTTAAGAGAAAATTTTTAATTCATCACAAACTGCCCTGTCGCTGCCCCTTGGATAGACCCGAACTCAGTCATTCATAACTGTTTATTGTGATCGAATTTATTCGATCGCTCTAGTCAGAATTGGCGCGACTTGGCCCTCTCCAACATATTTCAATTTCAGCCCGATCTAATGGTTCATTAAGGAGATATGACCGTCGTACTGAGACTATTTTATTCAAGGACAGATATTTCTCCATTTCCTATAATCAAGAGTTCTTTATGCTAAAACTTCACAAGAAAAAAATAATATACCAAAGCATGGAATGGATTAAAGATATTATTGCAATCTTCTCTTATTAGAATCTTATTAATATGCATTAGTTTTATATGGTTTATTATCTAATCTAATTAAATCAAATTTAATTAAGATTAATTAATAGTAGAAGAAGTGTAATTAATTATTAGTCAATCTAAGTAAATAGATTTTTAAATGAGAGAAAATTAAAAGAAAAGAGATTTTAATATAGTAGAATTTTTATAATGTATATTGAATAATATTTAATACATATTAAACAATTTTAAAGTTGTTTAATGAAGATGATAATGTTAAAAATTTGGAGATTATTTATGTTAAAATCTACAATGAGTCTTATTGGTTTGGTGATAGGGATCTTTTTCAAACAACGTTTATATAGACAAAATATTATTAGTACAATTAGCAAATGGAGTCTAGTAGTTTTGAGGAGAAACTTTTATCTATCAAACAAATACATGGGTTAGGAAAAACATGAAATTTCTCCACTTAATATAATTTGAGAATACGTAAATTGAGACTTCTAAATTCAAATTTGAAAACTTAGCAAAACCAAAAACATGTGTTTGCATCGTGTATTCTATATGCTTCTTGTTTTGGATTTTGGGTTAACTAGTGTTGACCAGTCCTAGGTTGTTACCAGAGGCTCGGGGGTTATGAGATGTGTTGGCATGTTGATCTTATTTGGTCTCGATCTTTATAAGCTCAACCATGGTAATGTGATTGTATGTTCTATGAAATGTTTATATTTACTATTTGTATTTGTTCATTAGTCTTCATGTGTAAAACTGAGATGTATGTGTATGAGACACTTGAGCTAATCATTTTTGAGTTATCGATCAGTTATCCTTGATTATTTTCTAGTCAACATGATGGGACTGAGATGTGGATTTATTCTTGATGATGAGATGTTTGACCCAACCATTTCTGGAGTCTTCGATAAGTATGATTGAGATATATATTTTGGTTATTGAGAACCATTGGATACTTTGATTATCAGTGATACTTCAGTTGCCAATAGAGAGTTGTTGTGTTCATGTGTTTTTTTATGGATGTTTGCTCATGGAGATTTGATGCTTTTATGCATATTTGATGATTTTATGGATTATCTCTTGTGATTTTGAGATTTATGAGTCCATAAGCATTAGGGTAGGATATCTGCATGTAGTGACGGGAAGTGACTTGCAATGGGGGTCGGGGCCCTAAGAGGCTACCAGGGTAACTCATTGTAAGTTGGATTAATAAGTGATAACATTCACACCTAATACTAACAAAATGAACCTAAAAAGATAAGTGTTTTGTTCTTGCCCATGCCTTGAGTGCTTGTACAAGCTAGGATGGGAGTAGTGAGATGCATGGTTGCGACCTTGCATTTCGTAGTATGCCTCGTCAGTATGAGAGGATACTAGTGGCCACATGAAATCAGTATGGACCCATGGAATTTAGCTAACTGTCAGGGTAACTTGTACGTGATAATTGCGATGACACTTTCTCGCTTGCATAGTAGGTTCCTACATGTCATTGTGTGCCTCTGGGAAGTAGATGTCAGTTTCATGATTGGAACCTTTGAGTTAGTATACTTTTAGGATTCCTGGACTATAGAGATTTGTGCTATGTGTTATAAATAGCCTGTTTGGGACTTGATATTATCTCCTCAGCATGGTTGGAGTGGACCACTTAGGTACCACATAGTTGGGTGGTAGTGTATTTTTCACTCCTATCATTTGAGATTCATCGAGACATCGTGGCTGATGCGTCCTTCGTGATGGTGGATATGTATCCTTTCATTGATAATAAGCATATGTTAAATGATGTTATCTTATGCTTATATTTTCATGTTAGATTACTTTCTACATATGATCTTGTATATGTTAGGAGTGACATTCCTACTATGTTAATACTGATGATCCCTTCGATGATTTGGGATGTTACGCACGGAGGGATGGCTAGGGCCCACGATGGTCTAATGATGCTATTAACGGTTGGGAGGAACCGTGCACTTAGTTTATTTTGTTTGATCTTTATGATGGATGTATATGTCTTCTATGATGATGTACAATGTGATTGTCTTTGATGTATCATGGATTAGAATAGGATGATGTACCTTATTTCACATATGTATATTCTTTTAAGCCTTCATACCCTGTGACACATACAGCGGATGATTGAGCGTTTGGAAATGTAATGTATGAACATTGGACTTATCATTATTATTTCATGTGGTTGTTGTACTAGATGGATTCATGTATGTAATTCAACATTAAGGGATCTTAAAGAATGTAATCTGTTATGTATGTTATGTTTACTTTTCAGATGGACATTGCTATTGCTTCCGTTATTGTGAATAAGTTATGTCTGGTATTTACTTTCATGTAAAGAAAAAATGTTACCAAACTTAGTGAAATTCTAAGTTAATTCTTTGGATCCCTTGGTGGGGCATTACACATAGAAAATCCCTTCCTTCTCCATCATTCGCAATTCTTCCAATAATCCAAGCCGATCGAATCTTCCAAGTGATTAAAAGTGCTAGAAGGAGCATAGAAGCAAGTAAAAAATATATGAGCATATGAATCTTCTCCCATGCATGTAATCTTTGAAGCTTTTTTTTTTTTTTAGCTTGTAGCTCTCATTAAGCTTTTTATTTAAGCTTCTATGAATGCCTGAATATCAAGAGCTCTCAAAAAACCTTTGGATTACTTCTTGAAACCGCTGAAAAGTGTCACCAACTAAGCATGGGTCTTTTCCAACCTTTTTGATAAGTCATAGGGTTGTAGACACCTTGTGCTTAATTGATGCACTAACCCCCGTGTTGTTGACACATGTTAATTCCCATGCAAGCTTATAACTCCAATTTACTTTTTAAATAATTTCTATTTAAATTTTATAACTTTCATTTTAATTTTTATAACCTTTATTATTATTATTTTATTTATTACTTTATTACTATTTTATAATTATTATTAATTTTAATTTCTAGTTTTCTTTTATTTAATTCATTTTCCCCAATAATTCACATTTAATTAATTACAATCAAAATATCAAAGATCATGATATTTTATTAATTTTCTCAAATAAATAATTTATTAATTAAATCTATTTATTAAGACTTAATTAATGGAAAATTCACCATAGACCTCCAAGATAAAATATGAAAACCCATCATAGAACAAATCATACAAAATAAATCTAAAGGGTTAAAAATCACAAAATATGTCATCTGACACATTCGGTGGGTATTCAACTCAGATACTTGTCCTAATTTTCCAATTAGGACAAATGGCTCAAAGGGTTGAGATTTGGACTTGAGAATTTATCTCCCCTCTCTTATCATTGAGATAATGTGATAGGGTACGCTCATCCTGGCAATTCAGGAAAGTCGATACCTAGTACCTGCAACCTACATAAAAATCATGCATGTACAAACACAATATATACTAAACTAAACAGATAATGGTAGGAAGTGGTGCATCGTGTAGATCCCGACTAGTAGGTGACTACGACTCCCTTCTTTAACCACATCAGACATGCCATACAGAAGCAAACACGCAAGGAAAACACGCACACCATACACATGCAAGTATGGGGTAAGTATCCATAAGAAAACACATATGATAATAAATCATCTTACTAATCATCATTAATAATTGAAAACAATGTGATAATCATCATCAATAATTGTGAACACTAAAAATAATCATCATACATACATGAAATGTAGAGTCTAAATAATCTCATCACATAGTAAACTGAATCCATAGCACAATATCTGATAATCTCAAAAGAATGTTGCTAACCAACAACATAAAACTAGTTCTAAAAGAGTTCAGCAACGATAACAAAATGTGAACCAAGGACAGGCACTACAAACACATTCTTTATTTAAGCGATTTTGACATTTATTCATTTTTTATATTAAACCCCAATCTAACATCTCCCACTAGCTATCTTGCTAACTAACAAATCCTTTTAAAGTTAATCTTAAATTTCACTATGCATTAATATTAATAAGACTAATGTCCACCAACTTAAATATTACCAATACTAATTAAATATTACTTGATAAATAATATATACTTTAATTAAATTGAATTTAATTTAAAAATAATATATTATTTTATTTACTTTTTAATATTCCAAACACAATTCTTCCATACACTAATCCTACTAATAAACATCAATTACAACTAAAACTAATTTAAAATGAAATCAACTTTACCAATATAATACTAACTAAACAAAATACTAATCAAAGACATTTTAAAATCCATTTAGCAACAAATTAAAAAATTTGAATCTTATTAATCACAATATTAAAATTACAACAAATAACTGACTACACTAATACTAACATCTAATATACAAACCTATCTTAGAACTTTAATATAATCTAATAAAATAATTTAAATATTTAATTTAAAACTTTAAAATATAATATTAATCTAAAACAACATATCTAAAACATTTCAAAATTTTAAGCTTTTTAAACATTTAAATAACATCAACATATTCTATTAAAAAGAATTCTAAACTAAATTTAACTACCTAAAACTATACTAAAATACTAACATTTATCAATAATTAACTGTACTAACTAACTAAAATATTAATACCAAGTAATTAAAAGAACTAACAAATTTTAACATCTAACAAATAACAATTAATTTTTAACTTACTAACCCAAATCCAAATATAATTCTAACACTAACACATACTAATAAAATAACTTAACACCAACTAAAAAAACTAATTATTAACTAACACTACTTAAAATCTAATAAAACATCTAAACTTTAACTAAATTATTAAAAAAAAAAAAAAATACACTAACTAAATTCTAATTACTAACCTATTCTACACATTTAACAACTATCATAACCCTTACTAACTTCGTCTAATATTTTACTCCTTATTTCTAACTACCCCCACCTAACCACTTTTCCACACCTCCCAAGCATGTCATGTCACCCAAGTGGGCCTGACCACTTTCCCATGTTGTTGTCCTTGTCCCCCATGAAGATGTATGCCAAGCATGGAAGTAAGGGCATGTTAAAAAAAAAAGAAGTCAATCCATACTTCCCCAACCAATCACATCAAAGGATGGGGAGGTGACTAGTTGTTTTAAAGGCTTTATGCCATCCAAATTTAAATCATATTCTCAACCCTTTATTCAAATGCATGTAAGAGAATGCATAATTTTAAAGCAAGGGGTAAGGAGTGAAATAAATGTGGGTGGTTAGCTTAGGTAAGAGTGTCATGAGATGCAGTAGTAGTTATTATAAAATGTTTTGTGGGTGAGACTTAGGATAGAGTAGGATAGTAGATATTTGGTTTTATGTATTTCTTTATTTTTAAATTTTTTTTTATAATCTAAATTAAATCTAAATAAAGATTTTTAAAAGAATCTTTATTTTATGCTCTGTTCAAGGGAGGGGATTAATCCATTCCCCATATAAAAGACAAAACTATTTTGCTCGAAGGATGAACAATTTTTTTTAAGAGTCTTTTTTTTTTTTTTTTCAAGTGTTAAATTTAAATGCAATGAGATTTTCAAGAAAGGAATTTTTTTTTTTTTGCATTGGATTGACCAAATACTTAATTAAACAAAGGGGTTGTATTTTTAAAAAAAAAGTGATAATAGGATTAAATGTAATACATAAATGTTCAAATAGAATTACTTAACTTCCTCATACTCATGTATAATTACGAAATTTGAGTACCAATCAAATGCGAATTTTCTTAACATATTTTAAATTTAATTTGCATAACTTTATATATATCACCATGTTATCTAATTAACCTCACTCAAATGAATATGATTTCAAAATATAAGAATGTCATAGGAAGGTGAAACATCATTTTATCCATTTGTTGATACACACATACATGTAACTAAATTACATGAAAAAAATCATATGGAAGAATACTACTCATTTTTTTTATTGAACCACCTAATTGAAAGGCTTTGTCAGGAAAGAACAAGAATAAAACCTAACATCGTAGCTATTTCCATAATAAGTTTAAAAATAACATTTTTTTATGCAGGATTACTATCTCGAGGAGAAATCTCCCAACATATTTGAATCTCAATAACATTTCTAAATTTCCTTCTTGGGTCCACAACAGGGAACCCATTATGAAGTCTGCAACACATCAAGATGATCATGGAGAGAACAAAAATTGACCGAGAGACAACCAATCTTTAACATGAAGACAAATTCAAACGTTCACCCCCATCCAGATTTGTACAAGTTTGTCATTGAACCAGACTAGGGAGAAGGTGGATTTTTCTAATAGGAGATGTTGGCCACAACACCATAATAGGTGCTCTTTTGGGGCTATAATCAAAGGAACTTCTATTCTTTCATTTCCTAAATTCCAAAACTCAAAATATAGTTTGTGCTGAGGAGTAGGGCTCATAACACCCTACTCTCTCCCTCTCCTCATCATAAGGAGAGACTCTATACTGTTGGAGTCCAACTAAAGACCTCCTCTCGTACATGACCACTTCTTCCCTATCTGAGGGTGAGTAATGCCAATACAACTCATACAATCCCTTCAAAGATCAAAGCAAAATAGTAAGAAAAAATATTTAAGAAAAAACTTATTTCAATCCCTCCCAAACATATTCAACAAACATACAAACATACATATGCAAGAAAACTACTTAAGCATGAACACAGCATGAAAAAAATGAGCTTAAGGGATTCTTACCTTCACAATAAGGTTATGACAACTGAACAATTCCCTTCCTTCTCCTTCTCCTTCAATCCTAAATTGCTCTCTAAAACTGGAGGTTGGGTGAACACTCTTCCTCTCTCAAATTTGCCTCTAAATAGGATATTAACTCAATCACCTCCAAAATGCAATAACTCCCCCACTTGCCTAAAGGTTCTAGAGTCTTCTAACTCAACTTGTCATAAGGCTAACCTCAAGGTGGGGTTTAACTTATCTAACTCATGCAGAAACATTCAATTTTCGTAATAGAGAAAAAATAGGATATTTGGGTGACCATAAAAGTCAATAAAAGGGGCCAGAGGGGTGGAAAACACCCCCAACCCATAGATATACCCCCTAGGTACTTAGTTCTCAAGATTTTCAACCTCTAGGACTATTTAATGACTTGATAAAATGCTTAAAAATTTTGGACTTCCTAAGACCCTAAAAAAGAATATAAATTAATCACTAATCCTAATTAGGGTAGATTAATCTTGACTACTAATCGATTAGTAAAAAGGTCACTAACCTAGTCCAACTTGGATATTTAGGTTACTTGATTAATCCTAACTATCATGCTAAAATGTATATACAAGTCACGAGTGTCAAGTGACACTATAAAATCACTGTTACAAAATATTAACACTTATTGATTATAGAATGATACATTCATTCAATTCATGATACAAATAAAATATGAATAATGGGGTTTGCATCTTTTATTAGACTCGACCCTAGTTTCCACAAATGATACATAGGGTTCAGTTATGATTCTCTATTAGATTCTCTCGCTAAAAAATCCTGCACACCCATTTTACACATCAGTAGCTAGAGAAGGATCACATACATATATTCAAAACTTATTTGGATAATCACATAAATAAAACCATCAATCTTTCATATAAATAACTATTTATTTTATTTTTACTCACATTTAATCATCAGTAATTGCATAATCAATATAGCATAACTTATTCATTAATTTAGATTAAAATACTATAATAATCATCATTAGGCATGTGTATACTCAAACATCATAAACATCACCAATAAGGAATACTAAACTATTTGAATGCATATAACCTAATCACCGAGGTACCATAATCAACATCATCATCATCAGGTGAAAACACCTCGTATCATCATTAGTGCAATTTAGTGTTTAAACAATCAAGATAATGTAGTAGTTCTCGAATCACTGGGTATTAAAACATGGATGTATCAACTGCTCTCAATTTCATTAGGACATTCACAACATAAACATTACTTCATATCTGATTCAATCTCCTATAATGGTTTTAATAGAGGATTCATTTTTGATAAGTACATATGAGGAGGGTCCTTACAGGAAGAACATAGGACTCATCCCCAACTGGCTCAAACAACCTTGTATTACTCATTAGAAATTCATTCCCATGCTCAATAATAGTTCTATCAGGATCATTTTGATTGAGTTGTAGTTCATACCATTTGATGACAAAGAGAACTAATTTGAAGGAATTAAAGTCATAGTCAAGTATATCAACCAAAATGCCATAGTATTGATTTTGAGATTGTTAAGGATGTAAGTCATTTCTAGATGAAATATTGATCACCTGAAAGATTACACTTATCTCAGAATCACAAGTTCTCTTTGTGTTATCTAAATCTTTGATGTGAAATTTATAACCATTACAGAGCATACTATTTTGGTGTTTCACCTACAATAATGTCAAACATGTATAAATTATTCCATCGCAAGTTCAAAAACATACAATTGATTAACACACTTATAAGTACCTAGAGATCTCTTAAACCATATACTAAATCTATTTCCTTTTGTGTAACATTGGGATCTCCATTAAAATGAGCTTGTTTAACCAATGAAGACATGGATTCCTATTTTAATCCATAACCATAATTTTGACATCATTTAATCCATACAATCATCCAATCTTGATTGTTTACAATAAACAAATGTATTTCATCCCACTCTTTAGAAAATGTACAAAAATAAATAGATGACTTAGAATAGATTTATTTTAAAGATTAAGAATTAATTAACTACAATAACATCTCATAATTTATTACCTTTCACTTTCCTAAATCTACCTTTCCCCACCAAGTACTCCCCTTCAAATTTTTTAATAGAATCGATATCCCAAATACAATCTATATGGGTCTTTGCTACAAGATTAGGAAGATATTGAGTAACATACACCATCTGGTATGCCATATATCCCTCAATCACAGAACACTCAAGATGTGCTCTTTGTCAAACCAAACCCTTCAAAAATTTCAAATGTCTCTCAACCATCTATATTGACCTAGGCTATATAGGTCCACACAATTCAATCTCCTCAACTTGGTGTATGAGGTAGTTTTCTTGTGCATTGAAAAAAGTTTAAGGTAAATACTTTTTTATTTCACACATTAGTATACAAATTCTTGTCTTCCAATATTTTATATCTTCTTTATGGATTTCTTTAGATGAAAACCACCTATAAGGGATTCAAGACACAAAAACATATAAATACAAGACTTTACAATATATTACTTGTTTGATATATTGAACAAATATCACTACTTAACTCATGTATTTTCCAAAATCATATATCACTTGTTTGGGAGCGATAGGGGTAGCACATACTGCAACAATTGTCAACTGATCATTTCATTATTTTCTAATGTAATACAATGAAAATTGAATGCAATTTCAAAAATATATTGTAAATAAAAAAGACCATAACTTACCTTAATGAAGGTATGCCAATCATGTGCTTTCATCTCTTAACCAAATTCACTTTTATTTGACATGGGATTTCTTATATTTGTAGCAAATTTTGTAGGAAATCTCATTTTTTGTATGACTTCTTTTATGGCATTAATTTATGCTCCATAATAACCAACGAAGGGAACTTGCATCAATTCGGTCTCCATTGCTATTTAATTCGATGATATTTTTCATTGCATGATGGAATCATGAATGTCACTAAAAGTTTTGGAAAAATTTTCTTTGTCATGCCTTCCATCCAAAATTTTGCATAGTGTCTCTATTACATTCTTTCCAATATGCATGGTATCAAACAAATGCACAATTTGTAGTTTCTTGTAGTAGGGCATCCTACTAAATTCTCTGGGATAACATTTTAGTCTCTTCGGTATTACTATTCACCTTCAAAAGGCTAATAAAAGTATAACTATTCACCTTCAATGACATAAAAATGGTATTATTTTTTAGAATTTGAAAATGAAGTTGGAATTAACAAGTGGGAAGATTTACTTCTGAGAGGGGGGTGAATCAGAAGTAACTAATTTTAACCTTTTCAAATCCTTTTAATTAATATCATCCACATGCATCTAATTCATCTAATAAACATGAAAGTAAAAGACATGCATGAAAATAGATAACACACAAATTTGGTAACCCAGAAAGCCTCGAAAATGAGAAGGTAAAACTATGGTGGGAATGACACCCACAAAATATCATTGTAGCAATGTGTAATTGTTCAAGGTTACAAAGTTTGACCACTTCCAATGGTCTACCCTGTGAAAGGCTTATCCTATTAAAGACTTTGCACCCTATTAAAAGTGACCTAGTTAAAGGATTTAACTACCCTGCTAAAAGGAGGCCTAGTTAAAGGACTTTAGTACATTCACTTGGAATGTCGCCCTATTAAAGGATTTACAAATTGCTACTAGGCCAACCTAAGTCCATATGATTTTTCAATTTTAATACAATTGCTAGAGAGTATTAGAATATTTTGACCTGATGACATGCAGTCCTCAATTGTTGATTCCAGATCCTTGTTCAGCTCTATCTACTCTGATCCTTGCTTGATTTGATATGTCACTCTTCAAAGTTTTGATACTCTATTTTTGATCAACTAGACTCTGCAATGCTGCTCTATTCTTTACTTAAGTCTTTTCACCCTTCTGCACTTTACTATAATTCACCCATACACTTCTCTCTCATGCATCCTCTCTTTTATAATGGGCCTTTTTCCTCCTTTTAAAGATTTCAAAGACTTAGGGTTAGGTATGAATCTATGATCAATAGTAAATCTTCATTTCCTGCTCATTTCTTGCACTTTTCCTATTGGTTGCATGCTTTCTCCATTTTTTTTATTGGTTGCATTTTGATTACATAGTAATGCAAAAGATTCAATCTTATCTTCAAGATCCTTCGAGATTCATCCTATGTCGGCTCCAAAAATGATTTACATCTGAGTTTGTGAAGATACAAACTCATATGCCAATTCTATGTTACTCAACACTTACTTCTTGTTGATGCTCTGTACATATAGGAATTCTATTTCACTTGGCTCCTATAGTAATTCTATTTTTCTCAGCATCTATACTCTTCTCGATACCTATAGTGACTCGGCATCACTTATCACTTGGCACTTGAACTTCACTTGGCACCTAAAGTTTGTTTGGCATTTGAAGTTCACTTGGCTTCTATATTATACTCGGCATCACCTTGAGAATTTTTTAAGTGTATTAACACTCAATTATCAAAACTAATCTAAGACTAACAATCCCCCCCTTTGACATGAGTGACAAAAACACTTAACTAAACATTATGAATCTGATCTCTATGAGTATACTACACATTTTGTTTGGCATATGTACAAGACTTTCAAAAACTTGTTCAAAATTTTGTATACCTTAAAATCTTGTAACTCCACCTGAGCTAATGTGTCAATCTTGTATCTAGAATTCTTGTTTTGAATTTTTCTCATGCTGATGTATCTGATACTCTTTTCCTTGTCTTCCTTATCATTCTTTTGCCTCTATTTCTATGTACCCTGTTTCTACTTGTACTCTAAATATGTTCCTCTTTGACATCTTCTTGCATTTGTTGCATCCTTTTGGCTTTATTCTCTTATTATTTCTTTAAAATGTGAATTTGAATATATCCCCTTTAGATATTCTTTATTACTTTCATCAGAGAATATATTATCTCCCATTCTTATTCACATCTACCTTAAAACATTATATCTCCCCCTTTCTATTTACACACTATGTCTCCCCCTTTTTGACACTTATGTCAAAGGGTCCTAAGGATGAATAGAATATTTAGCCAAAAATATTTACCTCCATGATCATCTTTAGAGAAGCATCCCAATTGTTTAATGATATTTTTAGTGATTTGTGTTGAATGGTTGTCTCTGTTGCAAGATGTACAAGGCTTTCTAGTGTAGAAAGATTTGGGTCTTTCTTCAAAATAATTTTTGCATAGGCCTGTTCTTTATGTAGTACTTCTAGATGTGGAGTGGTGGAGGATTGAATCTTCATTAGTTTGGTCTTAATATTTGCCTCTTCTACTGTCCATATAGCTAACTCCTTCTATATGTGAAGCATAGTTACAAAATGCTTCTCACTCTGAGCTGGATCTTTAGGTAGCTATGTGCTAGAGATCTTGAGATTTCATTCCAAGCTCAGTATCCTTTGGCTAGATTCTTCTGTGAAGTATGATGAGTCACACAACTTGGTGTACAATGAGAATACATTCCCAAGTACTAATTTCACCTTTTCAATCTTCTTAGCCAATTCAACTTGTGAAAGTGATAGTTCACTAGATATCTTTTCATTGACTTTCATCTAAAACTTCTTTTCTGACCATTCTAATAACTTAACATTTCTTTCAAGGTCTTCATTTTATACCTGGTCCACAATATTGGACAATTTCACCATGATGGGTTGAGTTTCATCAGGTACTTGCAAGCTTAATGCATCAAGAAATATATCTTTGATTTCCACCAATGCTTGCTTTTGTCTATACTCATTTCTAAGTATCTCTTGTTTTTTCCTTCTCACTAGTGCCTTTTGCACTTCATTTATCTATGCTAGGTTCATAGTTCTGGATTCATAACTAGGTATGACTATTTCTTCATCAAGTGTAGGGTCTCCATAGTGAAGTACCCTTGCAATCTTGGTGGAGCTTGAGGCTGGTGCTGAAATCTGCAATGATATTGCATCAGCGGTCAACTTCTTGGTGGGAGTCCCTGAAGTAGGCAACTTCACTAATATTTGTATTGCCTCCTACTCCTTAGGGGTTTTCTCCTCTTCTTTCTCCTCTTCTCTACTACCTTGATCAATAATTATAATTTGAGGAGGTGGACCTTTGCTTTATGCAATAGGAACATCTTGTCTTGTTTGTTCCTTTACCCGCTCCTCGGCAGTTGTTGTCACTTTTACTATAGAATCAACCTTAGCAATTGTACCTTACCAATTGTGTCTTATGCTTCTTGCTCTTTAGGTTGATCTACTATAGATATGGGAGGTTGTGAAGGTGGTTCTTTTTTATTCATCTTCTCCCTAGTGATTTCTACTATAGCCTTTTGTAACTCATCCACACTCACCAAAATTGGGTTTGTACATAACTGTGATTGCAATGTAGCTTGGTGAAGGATCCTTTTGAGATCCTCTATAGTTAAAAGATTGATGTTTTGACCTTATGTGTCAAGAAAATTCTTTACAATTACTATTTTTGTAGGTGTTGTATGTGGAGGACTTGGTGGTGGTAGTTGGGTATCTTGGACACTTTGTTATAGTTGTTGCTCTTTAGCTATTGCCTCTTCACCATGTGTCTTCTCCACTGTTTCTTCTTCTTTTTCTTTCTCTACCTCTTCCTCTTTCTCATTTTCCTCCTCTTCTTCATCATTCCTTCCTTCAAATGGATCTTCCTACCCTTCTTTGACTATTGTCAATCCATATATTAGTTTCCACATTTGTGTGGACTTTTGCATAGCATCTTCTATTTGGTTCTGCAAAATTCTAAAGGCTCTATATTTGGGTGCAAATTTGCTCCCATACTTTTTGCTAGCCTTAGTTATTTGACCTTTAGTTAGGTCTAGCATCACATGAGCTAGTTTAGACTCCCTTATTTCTTTCTCCATTTTGAGACAATAATGTCATTTATTCTCAACTAATGAGCTTAGCTCCTTAGGCATTAAATTGTCTAGTTCAAGTGGGGTGGTCTTGAACTTAGCTATCATAGTATAGATGGACTCTTCCACTATGTTTTGTTGTTCCTTTGACAACTTATTGAAATCAATGGTCTTCAAGCTAGTTAAATCAGCATTGTCTCTAATGTTATTACAAATGTTTTCCAATTTTGATTGGATAAAATGACTTACCAATCTGAATTGATTTTCATCAGACTTTGTCTTTTCTTCATCTGATTCAAGAGGTGAAACATCATTTATTCTCTTCTACTCTGTAGGCCCTCCTTGTCCTCTAGCTTTTTTCTTCTCATGTTCTTTTGTCACTTGAGTTGTAGCCCTGGTATCTACCCTTGTAGTTGGCTTGGTTGGGCTTGGCTTTGTAGCTTTCTTCTTCCCTTTAGGTTGTCCAGCCAGCTATTTTTGAGCTTTTCTTTTCTTTGTCTTAGCCTTGGGTGCTTCTTGCTCAACACCTTACTCCTCATCTACATCCTCCCCCATACCTTGGGTTAAGGAAAGTGGCTCTTGACCTTGCTCTTCTTCATCATCCTTGGCATCTTCTCCTTCTTCCTCTGCTGCTTCTATAGTGCCTTCCCCAAATTTAGCGTGTAGCTTCTTAACAAGTTTGTCCTTCTTTTTCAAAGTGGAGGCATTCTTTAACTCTATATCTACTTTTGATCTCACCACATCATATGTTCCAAAATGTGGTGCATCCTTGCATATTTCCTTTGCAAGTAATGTAGTTATTGTTGTTGATGTTTCATCTATGCTAATTTCATAATCAAGAGGTTTTAACCATCTCACTCTTCGTATGGTAGCTTGAATGTATGTGTAGTCAATATCTACAAGAAAACATACATCATTTACATGTTTCTCTACTAATGAAACTAGAATTCTTAGCCTTTGCTTCATTGACTTCTTGAAGTCTTCAAAATAGCTAGTCATTAAGGTCTCAAAATTAGCTCCCATCTACTCTATGTATTCATTAACTTGAGCTATAATAGACCTATTAGTTTTCCAAGCTACTTTACCAAAAGAAGGAAATTCATTCTAAACATAAAATAATATACATATCAAAATGGCACCAAATTTTCATTAGGCTCCCTTGGTTCCCCTAATAGCTGCTAAATTTTCATTAATCTATTGTAGTTGCAATTCTACAAGATCATAGGTATGATCCTTCTTTACTAATTTGTAACCAACATCCACTGTAATGCAAGGAACACTGTTGAGTATGTTGGATTGGTAGAATCTGTGTGCAATCACCCTAATAGGAAAATCAACAAGTGGGTTTGAATGGTGTCAATTGTCATCCCTCTCTTGTTCCACTTAGCACTAGTATTTTTCTCAATTGACTCCTTGGAATCACTCCTAAGGGTCTTTGGCCGATCTAGGGTTGGGTACCCTATCACTCTATGAACAATTCTCTTTGTGATTTTTATTGGGCCATCCTCCAACCATAAGCTTCCATCATGTATTCGGCTAAGTACTAGTCTAATCCATTTAGTTCTGAAAATGGTGGGGAATTCTAGGGCATGCATTAAACCCTTCTTCTCAACAATCTGGTATTTGTCGTTTAACACTTCATTTTCACATAATTTTTCATAGGCTTCCCTCATTTCCATGTCACTTATGGCTCCAATCTTGCAATTGTAGCATCTCCTTACATCTTGAACCATTACAACCTTAGGGGGTGTGATAGATAGGGCTCCAATTAGGTCATTCTTATATGCAATCTCTGGTATTGGATGAAAATCAAGTTGTTTGACCTCTTTGGACACTAGCTATACTTTGAAAGGTTCCTTCTCCTGATTTTTCCTAGATCTTGAAGCCATTTGTACAATTCTAGGGTTTGTATGCAAAGAAAATATTAAATTGCGTAACTCAGCACAAACATAAATACCTCAAGATTGATGAAATCATCCTAAAATATTGATAAAAACTATTTAATCACTAGATTCTCTGCTTTAAACTCACTTTCCACTCTATTTTGTCTTTGCTCTTCATTTTCAATGAGAAAAAATGATTGAAAATACAATAATATACCCTATTTTCATCGCATTTAATGCTTAGTGCATTTATAGCTATCCACTCAGCTTCTAAAGGATTCTACATTACTTGGCTTCCATTTTCTTTCCACCACTTAGCTTCCATAGGAGTATTCTTTACTTGGCTTCAACTAAAAATTTATTCTTCACTCGGCTTCCTCTACCAACTCGGCTCCTACTAATCATTCGGCTCTTATAGTCTTGACAATCAACTCGGCATGTACTGGACTTTTACTCGGCATCTGAGGGCAACTTGGCAACACTTTTGAAATCTTGAAATTTTATCTTTGAATCTTTTTTCATGTTGATCTCTTCTTTTTAGTACTTGTTCATTTAGGAATTAATATAAGATAAAATATTTTAAATCAGTCCCTCATGCCTTCTCTTTACTTAGTTTAATGAAGTGTGACAACTTGACTTGTTAGGTGAAGTGATCCCTTCATTTGATGTGCTACACCCATCTTTCTTCTTCCATGTCTTATTCATTTATCCTTTGATGTGTTCAACATCTACCTTCTCTTTACCTTTATCATTCTTTGAGTTGGGTGCCTTTGACTTTGTTGGAAAATTTCTACTAATATGACCAATCTTCAAGAAATTGAAACATGTGGTTTGGGTCAACCATCTACTATAGTTCCCTTTGAAATGTGTCCTTATGCAAATTTTAGGAATGTGTCCATATTCTTGACAATAATGACAGTTATATCTGGTGTTGTAGTCCCAATTGTAGTGATGACCATGGTTACCTTCTCTTGCTACTTGATTTGGTGTCCACATAGGTTTTGATCTGCACTCAAAATCTCTATGTCCATACTTCTTGCAATTGTAGTAGTGACCTTCAAATATTGGTGTTCTGACAGTCCTAGTCCTGCAATTATGTGCTTGATGTCCTTGCTTTTTGCACATATGATAATAACTTGTATTCTTAGGCTTGTCAAGCTGATGGGCATTCTTGCTTTTACACACATTAGAGGTATGTCTCTTTTTACTATAGAAATGACAATTAGGTTTAGTGTTCTTACCTTTGTTACTCCTTTCTTTTGTAGTCTTGGATGACTCTCCTTGTTTAGTGCTAGTGTATCCTAGTCCTGAAGTATCATTGCTAGCCCTTGGTGATTTTAGTAACTGCTCAAAGTACTTCATGGCCTCATTAGGTTTGTTGAAGCTTTCTGTAATCTCCTTTTCTCTTTTTAGATCATTTAACAGTTGTTCATTCTGCATCTACAATGTAGAGATCTCAATATCCTTGACATTCAGTTCATGATGTACATTCATCATCTGGCTTAGGGTGTCTAGCTACATGTTTGAGATTCTTGCAAGCTCAATTGACTTTTCTTCTAGTCTTTTGGTGAGGTTTCTCTTTTCTTATTCTAGTATAGCCTTGTCTTTAATGGCTCTTTTCTTCTATTTAGTAACCTCACAAAGAATCATGGCTTGTGATTCTTGTTCAAGCTTGAGTGTTCTGATTTCTTCTGCTTGAGCTCTATTCTTCTCCATTAGGTCTACTATTATTGCATCAAACTCTTTGGAATCTCCATTTGAAAATAGGTTTGAGGTGTCAATATCCTTGTACTATGTATCATTCTCTGCTATGGTAATCTCTCTTCTTCTCTTTAAGGATTTTCTCATATCCTCTCTAGCTTCTTCTAAAGCATGCAAAGCAAGTTGTGTATCAATTGCCTGATTCTCTATGATCTTCCCAAGTTTGTAGACTTCCATTTTTAGATCTTTTCTCCAAGTTTTAAGGCTCCTTCTTCTAAGAACCAAGCTCTAATACCAATTGTTGGAATTAACAAGTGGGAAGATTTACTTCTGAGAGGGGGGGTGAATCATAAGTAACTAATTTTAACCTTTACAAATCCTTTTAACTGATATCATCCACATGCATCTAATTCATCTAATAAACATGAAAGTAAAAGACATGCATGAAAATAGATAACACACAAATTTGGTAACCCATAAACCCTCCAAAAAGAGAAGGTAAAACTAGGGTGGGAATGACACACACAAAATATTGTTGCAGCAATGTGTAACTGTTTAAGGTTACAAAGTTTGACCACTTCCAATGGTATGCCCTATAAAATGCATGTCTTGTTAAAGACTTTATACCCTGTTGAAAGTGACCTGGTTAAAGGATTTAACTACCCTGCTAAAAGTAGGCCTAGTTAAAGGACTTTAGTACATTCACTTGGAATGCCACCCTCTTAAAGGATTTACAAATGGCTACTAGGCCAATCTAAGTCCATAGGATTTTTCAATCCTAATACAATTACTAGAGTATTAGAAGATTTTGACCTGATGACTTGCAATCCTCAATTATTGATTCTAGATCCTTGGTTTACTCTATCTGCTCTTATCTTTGCTTGATCTGATATGTCACTCTTCGAAGTTCTGATACTTTGTTCTTGATCAACTAGACTCTACAATAGTTTTTGTGTTCTTCACTACTTGTCTTTTCACCCTTCTGCACTTTACTATAACTCACCCATACAATTCTCTCTCATGCATCCTCTCTTTTATAATGGGCTTCGTCCTCCTTTTAAAGATTTTGAAGACTTAGGATTAGGTATGAATCTACAATCAATATTAAATGTTGATTTCCTGCTCATTTCTTGTACTTTTCCTATTGGTTGCATGCCTTCTCCATTTTTCTTATTGGCTACATGTTGATTACATAGGTAATGTAAAAGATTCAATCTTACCTTCAAGATCCTTTGAGATTCATCTTATTTCGGCTCCAAAAATGGTTTACATCTAAGTTTGTGAAGATACAAACTCATATGTTGATTCTGTGTTACTCAGCACTTACTACTTGTTGATACTCGACACATATAGGAATTATGTTTCACTCATCTCCTATAGTAATTCTATTTCACTCAGCATCTATACTCTACTCATCACCTATAGTGACTTGGCATCACTTATCACTCAGCACTTGAACTTTGCTCGGCACCTAAAGTTTGCTTGGCCCCCGAAGTTCACTTGGCTTCTGTATTATACTTGGCATCACTTTGAGAATTTGTTAAGTGCATTGACACTTAATTGTCAAAACCAATTTGAGACTAATAGAAGTAAACTAATAAAATGTGTAGAAATGGATGAAGTTTAGGATTATAATTTGTAACAATTATTTGGAATAAGAATTAATATACTTTCTTAATTTTTATAGATAATTTTTTAGTTGCTGAAAAATGCTAAAAAAATTAGGGGTCTAGTTCCCACCACCAAACTATATGGAAATAAACTTATTTCCCTTTGATCTTAGACTATGTTATAAATAACATATATAGCTAGAACAATCAAAACTAAAAACTGGCTTTAGACCTATATTTTCTCTTTTATAATGATTCAAATTTCAACTCACCCAAAATCAATAGCTTTCATCTCCCACCACACTTTTCAAAACAAATTTATTCTAACTAGAAGAAAAAATATACATTCTGGAGGAGGACTCTCTCCTCTAGAATATCATATAATAATTTTTTTAATATGATTTAATATTTTTTCTTTCTCAAAATTGACATCTTTTCAAGTGTTAAAATATGTTCTTATCGAATTCTTTAATTGTAATATATTATGTTGAATTAAAATACTATAAACTCTATATGAGAATATTCTTATTTTCAAGCTCCATAAAATGGTGTTTATATGTAATTAACAAAATATCATAAAAAATAGTAACAAATTATTTTTTATAGGTAATCGGTCGAAGCCTAGATTATTTGTTATTTATTTATTATTATTGTTAAGATTTATTATTATTATTTATTTATCTTAAGTAGATTTGAACCCAAGACCTCCTTGATAAGAGTCTCACAATTTATCAATGTGATGTAGGCTCTTGCCTTAAAAGAAAACAAATAGTAAGAGTTATTGAAACGTCAGCTTTTTGAAATAATTTTGTTTTTAGTAATTAGATATAGACTAGTAGAAAACATGTATTTAATAGATATTTCCAATTGGCAAAGTGTGAGACCATATATAAATTATCTAGTAGATCATATGTTTGAACAAAATTGATTTTTAGATAGTAATACTCAAATTCAATCATTCTAATAAGTCAACCTAAAAGGTGACACAACTCTATACTTTTACTAAGCTGAAATTCTATTATATTCCAACTGCCATAAATGAGGTGTCATTTTTTGTGGCTTTGATGTAGTTTCTTCTTTCCCATTGAAAATATGTTTTTGGGCACTTTAATACTTTTGTTTTTGTGGAGAAAGTGCATATTCTCATCAAACACTTGCTTGCTTAAACTTTGGAATGATGAGATTTCATCTTTGGACTACACATTGGACATGGAAATTTTTTATTTGTTTGAGGACCTACAAGATAATTATACAATTAAATATGCCCATTTTTGGAATATTATTATCATGTACAACTAGATTGCAACATAACATACCACAAAAATGTGTCAACCATGGGGCATCATGAATTGTCAACACAAGCATTGCATGGAATTGAAATTGTTTTTGTCCAATTAGTCTAGAGATATCATACATAGTGAAACCATTCCATAATACTAGCAAATTTTTGATAAGAGGTGCAATATATACATTCATATATTTCACTTGGTACTTACCTAGTTGAATGAACAACATTAGATAATTATTGTGGTCATTTCACTCCAAGATTTATATAATTACATGTAAGTAACAATAAAATAATTAAATACCTAGAACAATCATAGCCAACATAATGTTCTCCCTCTTTATTGAAATCCATGGAGGAAGGTTATTTTAGATAACAAAAATAGGCTAGTTAGAGTAAACAGATCTCATCTCTCCATATGGATTGACACCGGCAGTTGCCAGAGAAAGCTTGAGATTTTGAGGTTCTTCTTTAAAGTGTGGCCACTTTTCCTCTATATCCTAAAATGCTAAACCATCTACAGGCATTTGAATAATGGCATCTTGACTTGTACTTTGTGCATGGTAATCCATAAATTGTGCCAATCTACTACACCTAAATAATCATTTAAGAGGCAGAATAATGGCAATGTAATGAAGAACCTTGCGAGGAAAATGTTTTGTAACTTGATCATCTTGATATCTTCTTGTATTGAATTTAGGGCATTCTGTTGCATTTTTGTATTCTTTATTATCTAAATTACATGATTATGAGGACAAGAATCTATTGATTGATACTCCATTCTAATATACATTTCATAGTGGCATATAATTCTTGTTAGAATCTGAAAAGATTAATAACCTAGAAAACTAGTGCAAAGAATAAATATCTAAACTATGAATGCAAATGATACAAAATCAAAATAGAAACACAGAGTTAGTCTCCAAGAGAGTAATGCAAATTCTAGAAGCAAAATAGCATTAAGAGGATGCAAAAAAACAAGAGATGCAAATACAAGCCAAGCAGCATGCTTATATAGGTTAGGAAGAGGGAGGAGGTGACAACACCAACCAATGAGGAGAAACCATCTATCGAACTAAAGATAGCAAAGAATCTTCCCAAGATAGCTAATGGATGCTCACATGTAGGAAGGTGACACCTCACAACCATTCACCTAATAAGACATGCTTTATTAACCTAAGCGAGATTATTAAAAGTGTAGGAAAAACCTAGCAAAATAGGAAAAATAAAAAACTACACTAACACCCCCCCATAAGCAAAGCTTAGGTGGATGTAGAAATGAGTCCTGGCAAGTCAAGCCTGATGAGGTACCCATGTACATAAGATTTCCCAAAAGAGAGAGAAAAGAGACCCCCCAAAAAAAAATTAGGACTCCGAGTGAGAGGAAGAGGCCCCCCCAAAAGATGAAGCATCCCGCAACCCCAGCAAAGCTCACAAATGAAGGAACTTGCTCTCAGTGAAGGGTTTGGTGAAGATATCAAAAATTTTCTCAAAATTTGGACAATAGTGAAGGTCAATGACATGACCATAGATGAGCTCCCAGATGTAGTGCATGTGGACCTCTATGTGTTTGTCCACTAATGATGAACCGGATTCTATGAGATCTGAATGGCACTCTGGTTGTCAAAAAATATGACTGATGGCCATCTAATCTGGATACCAAACTCAATGAGAAGATATTGAAGCCAAATGGCCTCAGTGGCGGCATTTACAGCCCCTCGATACTCAGCCTCAGTAGAAGATAGAGCAATAGTAAACTAATTTTTGCTTGACCAACAAACAGGACCTGACCTAAGTGAGAAGCTATACCCTGAAGTAGACTTGTGATCCTCAAAATCATCTGCCCAATCTGAATCTATGTAGCCCACCAAATCAAGCTCAATACTTGCTGCATAGTGAGTCCCACAACTATGAGAACCTTGAATGTAGTGAAGGATCCACTTGGCTTCTTTCCAGTGCAACTCATGAGACTCCTGCATGAATCGAGAGACCATGCCTACAACATAGGAGATGTCAAGTCTTGTATGAGTTAGATAAATGATACTCCCAACAAGTTGGTTGTATAAAGTGCCATCAACAAGTGGAGAAGAACATTAAGCCTCAAGTTTGACTCTAGAAAGGAAGGGAGTCGGAGCAGGCTTACAGTTAGCCATATGAAACCTCGAGAGTAAATCTAGAGCATACTTGGATTGTGTGATGGTGATCCTAGAAGGAGACTTAAGGATCTCAATCCCAAGAAAGTAATGCAACAAACCCAATTCATTCATCAAAAAATTGTCTTGAAGGGCCACTTTGACAGCCTTAATGGTGGGTGAAGAACTTCCTGTGATCAGCAAGTCATCAACATACAAAACCAAAAATAAAAGTGAATCACCCTATTGCAAAATGTAGACATTAGGATTAGAATGGCACCGAGTGAACCCAACTGATAGAAGGAAGGAGTCCATCTTGGCATACCAGGCCTGAGGAGCCTATTTGAGGCCATAGAGAGACTTCCAAAGATGACACACAAGTGAAGAATCCTGAAGGAAGCCCTGTGGCTACTCCATGTAGATCTCCTCATGAAGGTCACCATGAAGAAAAACACTCTTCAAATCCATCTAATGTACTTCCCAACAATTAGCTACAGCAATGGCAAGAACAATTCGAATAGAATTCATACGAGCAACTGGTGCAAAAGTCACAGAGTAGTCAATTCCAGGAACCTAGGAGAATCCTTTGGCAACCAAGCGAGCCTTGTGTTTGTCAATGACCCATCTGCTACAAATTTTGTTTGATAGATCCACTTACATCGAACAAGTTTTCTTCCTTTAGGAAGAGGGACAAGATCCCAAGTGTGGTTCCTCATCAAGGAACTATACTCTTCCTGCATAGTTGTATCCCACTCAAGAATACCAGAAGCCTCATGAAAGGATTGTGGATCTAAAGCAGTAGCAATAAAGACATATGGAGCTTCCTAGAATTGTGAACGAGTTTTCCTGGTGTCTGATGGATCCCCAACCCAATCACCTGCAGACTACAAGGTCTGTCTAGCCCAAAGTGGATAGGAAGATGGAGAATCTGGAGGGGAATCATTAACCTTTGAATGATGACTAGGAGAGGAAGGAGGTGAGTTCTCTAAATCACTTTCTGCATCAGAAGTAGAGGTAGATGACTGTTTAGGTGAATCTGACTCATCAAAAGATCTGTCATGTATTCCAAGTGACTCTAATGTCAAGGTAGAAGGAGTTGGAGAAGTGATAGAAAGTGAGCTTGAAGATCCCTCCTCAAATTGAACACTCCTCTCAATGAATAACTCATGTGTAGTAGGGTGGAGCAACCGATAACCCTTCACACCATTAGGATAACCTACAAATATGCAAGGTCTACTTTGCGGATCCAAGGACTTACATTTCTTTGTAGGAATGTGGGCCCATGTAGGGGAGCCAAAAACTTGAAAGTTCTTAACTGATGGTTTTCGACCACTCCAAGCTTCAAAAGGAGTAACTCCCTTTGAGGCTTGATGAGGAACACGGTTTTGGATATAACAAGCACAGTTAATGGCTTCTGCCCAATACTGTGGTGCAGGAGATTTAGAGTGAATCATACAGTTTGCCATTTCCTTCAAGGATCTATTCTTCCGTTCTGCAACACCATTTTGTTGACGATTGTATGGAATTGAATGTTGTAAGTCAATCCCCTCTAAAGTGCAAAATCTTTCAAACCGATGGTTGACATACTCACCACCATTGTCTATGCATAAAACCTTGATGGCTTTCTCAGATTGCTTTTCTAAAAAAAAATTGAAGTCTTAAAAATGATCAAATACCTCTGACTTCTATTTGAGAAAGTACACCCATGTATATCGAGAAAGGTCATCAATGAATGTGAGGACATATCGGGCCCTACTGAAAGAAGGATGTTGAAATGGACCAGCCAGATCACTATGAACTAACTCTAGTATCTGTGAAGCTCTCCATGCCTTACTTTTATCAAAATTTTCCTTAGGATGCTTACCAAGAATGCAACCTTGGAAAACATCTCCTGAGAATTGAACCAAAGGCAACCCTGTGACCATGCTCTACTGGTTGAGCTGATGCAAATAACAGAAGTTAATATGGCCAAACTACTCATGCCATAATTTACTCACATCATTAGAGTGAGTGAGAAAAAAAGATGAAGGAGGATCAGGAACAAAGTGAGAAAATAGATAGATTCGTGACTGATATCTACTCTCCCAACTACAACTATAGAATCACTATGCAACTCACGTATCTCCACTGAATCAGGAGTGAACTCAACCCGCTTGCCTAAACCTATGTGAGTGATCTGGTAAATTGATAGGATATTAGTTGATAATGAGGGTACACAAAGAACATCATGGAATGTGCCATCCCCCACATCAACAGACCCTCTCCCACATACCTCAATAGGAGTGTCATCACCCATCAAAATAGAAGGCATAGTACATGGCTCCAAGGATGCAAGTTCTTCCTTAGATGAAGCCATGTGGTGCGAAGCACCCGAATCAAGAACCCAAGTAGATTGTGAGGAAGCAACTGCAACAAGAGCCTTGCCCTTTCCTTTCCCCTTGTTGTTTTCTTTTACCTTGTTAGACTCTTCATTAGAACTTTGTTTGATAGACTCAGGAACACTAATATTATTCTTCTCAAGAATTTATGTCAAGTGATCAATTTTTTTCTTCAAACATTTATGTTCATCATGACTGGGTCTTTTACAATAGGCACATTTAACCTTTTCTTTCTGAGGCTTATCACCCTTAGAGGATGAAGTATCAATCGTTTCTTTTGAAGCAATTGGTATCTGATCCTTCTTTTCCTCACTATTATTTTGTTTCTCATCCTTACTATTGTTGTTACTACTTTGTCCTTTTTGTTCTTTTGTTCCTTGGTTGTTTGCTAAGGCATGTGACTTAGAGGACTTAAGAATGCCCATCTCGATTAGCTTGTCCTATTCTCGAGTGAGATTGGCAGCAAAATCATCTAGAGATGGCATGGTGAATTGAGTACCAAGTGTACCCTTAGTAGCATAGAAGGTAGAGACAAACATAGAATATTCTGAATCAGTTGTTCATCTTTCTTTTCAATTCCACATTGTTTTAACTATAGCCTTAGTGATTTCAATTTGATGAAGAAATCTTGGATTGTGTTGAAATTGCCTGGACTTAAACTAATTAATTCATTTTTTGACATATGACCCCTCATTAAATCTTGTGTGCCAAATAGAGTTTCTAGCTTTGTCCATACTTCATTTGGTGTATCCAAAGACTCAATGTGAAATAGCAAGTCAGGAAAAATAGACAAACACAATGTTCCATATGCCTCATCACATTTGTTAAACCACTTAGGCTTATCTTCATCTTTATTAGGTTCAGTTTCAAGTCCCATAGTTATCCTATTTAATTCCACTTTCCTTAAGTGAATTGTCATGCGTGATTTCCACTCAAAGTAATTGTATGGAGTTAGGATGGGCATATTTGTTTGATCCACGATGAAGAAATGCAGAGAAGAAATGCTAAAAAGAAGAGAACGCAGCCACGACAATGCCCCCCCTTTTTACTCAATCAAAGAACCCCCCCCCCCCCCCCCCAAAAAAAAGAAATATGATTTGGCACTTTATTTTAGTGCATTTACAACTACCACTAGAAAGAAATACTTAGTGGTCTTGATTTCAATGCATTACAAACCCTCATGAAGAGCATATGTTGAAAGTGAAACTTTGGCACAATATTCAAGGAAAAAAATAGCACCACTATGATCTACTCAAAAAATCATGAACTTTCAAAAAAAGAATCGCCTTGATACGAGGTCGTATGAGAAAGTTATGATCCTTTGAAGTTTCCAAAATGAGAACTGTACATAGTTACAGTCAAGAATCTACAATTTCTAAAAAATTTGTGCATGAAAATCAAAAACCAACTCCACTAGTGGATAGAGCACAAAAAATAAGCCAAGGTCATAACAAGAATAGTCAAAATCGAAGTCCTTATGAGCAAGAATGAGACATTTGAAAACTGCGTTCAAATTTGCAACTACCAACGGAGAGGGGTACAATTGTAGCTTTCCACACTTGATCCTGAAAAATATATAGATTGCATGCAAAATCTAAAAGATACCCAAATGGTTTTTTGGGGCTACGAACAAAACCCAAAAAGCATATGTTGCTATAGTGTAAATTAGATGCCTTTAACAGTAAAAAATGGCTCCAAAAATCAAGAAACAACCCCAGCAACCAAAATATGATATCCAAATGCTAGATAAGCTTCCTAAGTCCATCAATGGCATGCTGGAACCTACAATACTAATTGAAAACTCCAAATATGCAAGTTGGTTGTCAGATTTGAGAACTTTTCTGATTCTCAAGATCATCCAAAGATGCAAGAAAAGAGCATACTTCATTTTTCAAAAAACTACAATAAAATTTATTAGCCCCCCCCCCCCGCCCACCACCTCGAATCTCTCAAATAAAGAAACTAAAATCTACTCTTGCACATAGAAAAGCTTTGATACCATGTTAGAATCTGAAAAGATTAATAACCCAGAAAACTAGTGCAAAGAATAAATATCTAAACTATGAATGCAAATGATACAAAATCAAAATAGCAATATAGAGTTAGTCTCCAAGAGATTAATGCAAATGCTAGAAGCAAAATAGCATTAAGAGAATGCCAAAAAACAAGAGATATAAATACAAGCCAGGCAACATGCTTATATAGGCTAGGAAGAGGGAGGAGGTGGCAACACCAACCAATGAGGAGCAACCATCTATCGAACTAAAGATAAAAAAGTATCTTCCCAAGATAGCTAATGGATGATCACATGTAGGAAGGTGACACCTCACAACGATTCACCTAATAAGACATGCTTTATTAACCTAAGCGAGATTATTAAAAGTGTAGGAAAAACCTAGCAAAATAGAAAAAATAAAAAACTACACTAACAATTCTTGGTATGAACAAGGAGGAATATTTCATGGTGGTAACAAATAGCTACCTATCAATCTAAAGAAAAAAATATTAGTCATTAGTATAAACAATCTTAATGGCACATATTTCACCTTTTATAGACTATAATGATGTATGTCACAAACCTTACCATATGTGACATTATTATGTTGGATAAACCATTCATAACCTTCAAATTCACCAACAAAAATATAACAAAGAGAAGAGTTGATTGGGATCCTTTGTAAAGGGTCGTGTTTGTCTTCCCAAGTAGAGGTATATCATGGCCAATCTCAATGTCATCATCATCATCATTAGCAGTAGCAACCATAGCACAAATACCAAATTTGTCATGGATCAATGCATTCGTACCACATCTTCAAATGTGTTTTCTAGCATATGACCATCATCTTCCATGGGATCATGATCTTCTTCTTCAATACTCACACCCCCATGTTCCTCCATATTCACAACTCCATGTTCCTTTGAGATGTGTTGGTCCATATCACATACTACCGTGGGGAGATCAACCTATATAAAAATTATGATAACCAAACCCCCCATTCTATGGTTCATGAGTATATTAATTGTGAAAACAATATTTCAAAAAAATTACCAATGGATGATAATCAAACCCCCCTTCAATTTGACCATTCTCCCAATAATGTCTCTTAACTCTTTTGATTTTGATTCTTCTTGTCTTTAAGTCATTACAATGATTGCAAGGACAATAACATTTTTTGTCACCTACTCTTTGAAAGTTAGACAACAATCTAGTGATTGTCTCCTTATTTTGATAAAACTCCCTTGTATTATCTGAAATGATCCTTCTTCACATGAATAACTTATTCGTGTACCCTTATTAAGTTGGTTGTAGTTAATTCTTATATCTACACATATGGTTTTAAAAGAAACATTTGGTTTAATTAATGTATATATCCAAAAAAATATTGGACATGTTGTACTTAATGTTTATATCCATACATATGGTTTTGAAAGAAAAAATTATTGTAACTAATGTGTATATGTGAAAAAATATTGGAGATAATGTAGTTAATTTTTATATCTGTACATATGGTTTTGAAAGAAATATTTAGTGTAATTAATGTGTACATATACAAAAATATTGGACATGTTGTAGGTAATGTTTATATCTACACATATGGTTTTGAAAGAAATTTTGGTTGTCTTTAAGCCGTTATAATGCTTGCAAGGACAATAACATTTTTCATTGCCTACTCTTTGAAAGTTAGACAACAATCTAGTGATTGTCTCCCTATTTTGATAAAACTCCCTTGTATTATCTAACATGATCCTTCTTCACAAAGATAAATTATTTGCGTACCCTTATTGAGTTGGTTGTAGTTGGTGCTTATATCTACACATGGTTTTCAAAGAAACATTTGGTGTAATTAATGTGTATATCTTCAAAAATATTGGACATGTACTTAATGTTTATATGTACGCATATGGTTTTGAAAGAAAGATTTGGTGTAATTAATCTATAAATGTGAAAAAAATATTAGACATGTTGTAGTTAATGTTTACATCTGCACATATGGTTTTGAAGCAAACATTTAGTGTAATTAATGTGTATATTTGCAAAAATATTGGACATGTTGTAGTTAATGTTTATATCTACACATGATTTTGAAAGAAAAATTAGGTGTAATTATTTTGTATATCTACAAAAAAAATTGATCAATTGTATATTGTCTTTGATGTTACAAAAAATGTCATACATTCACCAATCAATGTTTGTCGAACTCACTCGAGCAATGAAGGTAGTTCTCTATGTCTGCCAAGCATTCCTATTTATGCCAAGTTTAGAAGGCAATGTCTATTGAATTCACTCAAGAGACAAAGGAAATTTGGATGATAATGAGTGTTAACCGTGATCACTCAGTTACCAGAAGAGAATCGTAGAAGTTAGCATCTACCAACTAAGTTCACTCAGGAGACAAAGCAAGTTGGCAAGAAAACCAATGTTAACCAAGCTCACTTGGTTAATGAAAGAAAATCTATTTTGGTTAGTGCCTACCAAGCAAGGTCAGCTAACAAAGGATTTTCTTATTTTCGCATTTTATGTTCAATTGATTTTTTTGATGGTTTTAGCCAACTGAGGAGATGAATATTAATTATTTTAAGTTGTATTCAAGCTGACTTGATAATGTATATGATATAAATAAGATCAAGTTGTGGGATTGAATGTGAACAAGTGTGAGAAGATAAAAGGATTCTTAGAGGAAGTGAATTGGAAGCTTGAGCAAGTAAAATCACAAACCTATATCACCCTTTTGTAAAGGAAAAGGCTAACAAAAGTATAACTCTTCAATTTCAATCATATATAACTGCTATTATTATTTAGAATTTGAAAATGAAGTAAACTAATGATATGTGTATAAATGGAAGAAGTTTAGGATTATAAATTTTAATAATTATTTGGAATAGGAATTGATGTATTTTCCTAATTTTTATAGATTATTTTTTATTTGCTAAAAAATTCTAAGAATCAGGAGTATAGTTCCCACCACAAAACTATATAGAAATAAACTTATTTCCTTTTGGTGTCAAACAATGTTATAGATAACATATATAGCTAGAACAATCAAAAATAAAAATTGACTTTAGACCTATATTTTCTCTTTTATAATTATTCAAATTTTGAATCACTTGAAATTGATAGTTTTCATCTCCCACCACATTTTTCAAAACAAATCTATTCTAACCTAAAGAAAAATTATAGATTCTAAAAGAGGACTCTCTCCTCTAGAACATAATATAGTTTTTAAAGTTTTTTTTTATTATTTAATATTTTTTCTTTCTCAAAATTGACATCTTTTGAGTGTTAAAATATGTGCCTATATAATTTTTTAATAACAATATACTATATTATTAGTGAACAGATTGTCTTTCAAGAAAATTCATGCAAATTAACTCTAGATGCCCAGATAAGAAGACTAAATCAGCACTAACAGTTGGATAGGTTATCATTGGATTGATAACCTTCCTCTGAATTCTATTGGGTATAGCTCCCCATGTAGGATATACAATGAATCAACTACACTACAATTGATAATGCTTTTAACTTGAAAGAAAGAAAGGTTTAAAAACATCTATATGTAAATATGATATAGATGTGAAAAGATTAACTAATTGAATGAAAACAAATAGAAAACGATACCAAGTTCATTTTCCCAATTGTTACATAATAGAAGAAAAGCAAAAATAAAAATGTATTGTTCTTTCCAGATATACAAATAATTGAAGCCTAAAGTCTATAGATAATCATAGCAACAATTACATGTATCAAAACTGTATTTAAAGTAATCAAGATAACTCAAAGATTAACATTGATCAGAAAGTCAGCATGCAAATGAAAAGTATTGATATACCAAACTCTCCTCCTCTAAACACAACAAAACAACATAGACTTGCTATTTGATACACATAAAAGACTACAATTCAAAAAAGTATCTACCCTCTCTATATTACAATTTTAAGAAGATGAAAAATCCCACTTTCTATAGTATAAAGTCCACTAGAAAAATACAACTGCCCTATCTACTACTTGTCTATCTATCATCTTAGGCTTTACCCTACAACACAAAGTCTGCAATCTCTTCCCAAAAAGAAAGATTGGAACTCTTATTTACATTGTTGCTTTCCCAATATAAAGGATTTCAAAATTGTTATACAGCTATAATAACCAATTCTTGAAAAGTATCCCCATCTTTTATTTTGATGAGATCTTCATCAGTTATAAAAAAACTAACTTTTGACATTGCTTTTTATAAAGTTTATTAGAAATTCTCACAAATATCTCTTTGAAATCCCCTTTTTAGCTTTAATGTCTTACAAACATTATAAATATTTCATATTAAAATATGGAGCCACATACTCTTCCACAAGTGGCATTTTTCAGTGTCGTAATCATTTTATGACTGTTTTGGATAGTTTTGATAAACCCAAACACGGTCATCTATATCTCACAATAAACATAATTTGGAAGATCACTCTAGTGAGGATTTAGATAACTATGATAGGCCCAACATATTTCAATTTTAGGAAGATAAAATGGTGGAGCTAGAGTTATGACTCCCACACCAAGACTAATTTTCCTATCATCCGCATTTGTGATTTTCATTGTTGATCGAATAGTGATGAAAATAGTCATATGTATCTCATGTACCCAGAAACATTTTGAAGATCACTCTAGTCAAAAGTTAGAAATTTAGGATTACTCACACATTTCCAAAATGGAGCGTGACCCAATAGTTGAAGTGTGAGATATGACCCCTGAAACATGACTATTTTTCTGTCATCAGAGAATCTATGCCTACAAGTTGTATTAAATGTTATCCATATCAAGATGAAGACATGACTTTTCCATATGAATACCCCTACCTTCAATGTGTGTTTCATCAAGAATATCACTAATCACCTTGTATGGTGTATGTCCATTCCTTAAATACATGATATAATGACACTTGTAATTTATATTAAACTTCCTCCATGAAGTGCAGAATATACTGGCTTTGTAGATAATGAAATGTAATATCTTTAAAAGTGTCCACATAATTTATGAATATTGTTAGTTCATGTAGGTATCTCATTATTAAGACAACATTATCACATAAACTACTTCTTCCCCCTGATGCTGAAGACCAAGCATTGTGATGCGGTCATGTATACCTTCAAGCAATTATAGAAATGGAAATTTTGACTTTGGGGCATTGTGGATTTTCAACTATTTAAAGTATCCAAAATAATGAACTCAACACACTAAATTTGATTACTTGGGTTGAGTCTACATCACTGAACTTGTTGAGCCTTTGAACTGAATTCTAAATCTCTAAAACTTTGAACCTGTGAATCTTCTTATGCAAATTGAACCACTTTGAACCATTTTGAACTTAGTTCAAAGAGGTTTAGGTCCTAAGGTGAAATAAGATATAAGTCTCAATAAAGTATTGAGATGATAAAGACTCACATTTCAAAACTTTTGAGGAGGGGGTCTATATAGGCACTAATATATATATAATTAAAACATTATAAACTCTATATGAGAATATTCTTGACTTTGAGCTCTATAAAATAGTGTCTATATGTTATTAAAAAAAATCATAAAAACTAGTAAGAGTTATTGAAACACCATTTTTCTAAGATAATTTTATTTCTTTAGTAATTGGATACAAACTAGTATAAAACATGCATTTAATAAACATTTCCAATTCGAAAAGTGTAAGACCATATATAAATTAGCTAGAATACTTATATCTAGATCATATGTTTGAGAAAAATTTATTTTTAGATAGAAATACTCAAATTCATTTGTTATGATAAGTTAGCATGAAAGGTGGCACAACTTTGCACTTTTACCCAAGCAGAATATCCCTGTGGAGTTGCAAAGATACATTTGATCAAGAAGGATCAAGTATTAATGTCTTAATTGATATCTAAAATCAGCAAAGATAAGTTTGCATCCACAATTAGGTTGTATCATTGTTACTCTCTAACCATTGTAGTACTAAACTAAATCTCTGAATTGAGTTGGCTTAACAGCTATTTGTAGATACTCTAACAAGATGACATTTCTACTTGAAGTCTCTTGAAGACCTCTAACAAGGCCATTCTTAATGGGCTGATTAAATACTTTAATAGGGTTACACTTTACAGTGTGTTTTGTAACCTTCCATAGGGTTGGCTCCTAACAGGCTCACTTTAGAAGAGTGAAAAATAGTAACTAGTTGCAATTGATGGTTTTTCCAAATTGGATTTCCACATTAAATCTCGATGTCAGTTGTGTTCATGCTATTTACTTTATGTGTATGTAACTAGGTTAATTAAGTTTAATCATATTTAACATCTAAAAGATCTATATATTTAGTTATTGATAGGTAACAGATGATATAAATTAGTACTTACCAAGTTACAATATTTTCTAGTGTAAACCAAATGTCTGTGTGTTTGTCGAGTTACAACATAATTCAGTTTAACAAAGTTTATGGTTTGATTTGTGTTGACATCTAAGGGATCTAAGATTTATTTTTGTGATAATTGATTAATCCCTCCCCTCTCAACTACTCCACTTATATTTTCAACAATTGGTATTAGAGCTTTTGGTGCTTGCAAAGAAGGTTTCAAGGACCTAAGCTAAAGATCAAGATGTCTTACGAAAGAGAGATTCCCAAATTGAATAGAGACAACTTTGCAGCATGGAAGGAACTTATGAGGTTGCATTTAGAAACTATCAGTGATTCACATTTAAAATATTTGGATAATTAATACAAGGATCCTACTGGAACATTGATAGTTGAAGAGATTGTTGAAAAGAAAAATCATAGCATCATGATGATTGACATTGCTTCTTCTCTTAACTATGTTGAATTTGATGAGGTCAAAAGTTGCACTACTTCTCATGAAATGTGAACAAAACTGAAAGATATCTATGGAGGTGATGACAATGTAAGGAGAGCTAAGGAAGAAAGTATTAGATGCTAGTTTGATCAGATGAGATGAGAGAGGATGAAAAAATTGCAAAATATGATGAGTGAATCAAAGCAAGTGTAAGTGCAATCAAAGCATTTGGAGGACACATTGATGATAAAATAGTTGTAAGAAAGGTACTCAGAACCCTTCTTCCTATCTATATAATTATAGTATCTACTATTCAAGAGATGAGATATGATCCAAATAATAAGATAAATCTAGATTCTCTAGTGGGAACATTGGTAGCCTTTGAGTTGGATAACTATGATAACTATGTTCCTAGTTCCAAAGGCATTGAGTTTGCATTGGAAGCCAAGCTTTCACTCAAGAAGAAAGGTGGAATCTCAAAAGTTAAACAATCTAATAGTGAGGAAGATGAAGAAATTTTTGACAATGATCTTGAAGTTATTGAAGCCCTACTTACAAGGAAATATCCCAAAGGTAGAGGAAAGTACAAAGGTAAAATTATTCTAATCTATTTTTCATGTGAAGAAGTTGGTCACATTGCTGCAAGGTGTCCAAATAAAGAAGGCCAAGATGAAAAGAAAAGAAATAAGTACAAAGGAAAGAAGGAATTCAAAACCTACGAGGACTACAAGGACAAAGGTAAGAAATATTTTTTTATGGCTAAAAATTATGATAGCAATGATAATGATGAAATGGTCTATATTGCTATAAAAGATGAATCAGATGATGAGTTAGATAAGATGGCACTTATTTCTCATGTTAGTAAGAATTATACATGGATTATTGATAGTGGTTATTCTCACCATATGACTAGTGAAAAATCAAATATTGAACATATGGAACATTATGATGGTGGAAGTGTTAGATTTGGAAATAATGAACCTTGTTGCATAAAAGGAAAAGGTTATATTTCAATGAACTTAGATATTACATTGCCTACTAGGTTGAAGGAATGAAGCATAATCTACTAAGTGTGGCATAGTTGAATAACAAATTGGATTCAAGGTAGAATTCATGAATGGGAAGACCAAGCTACTAGATGGAAAAGAAAATCTAGTTAGGTTTAGTAATCAAACAAAAGGTAACTCATTCTACCTAGATCTCAGTGAAAGTTCAAGTTTCATTGCTCAAGTAGAAGAAATTTTGTTATGGCATAAAAGGTTATTTCATATGAACTTTGCAATATCATAAAGATAAGAAAAAAAAAAAGAGTAAGAGGTATTCCTTATTTGAGGAAACCTAAGATGGGTCTATGCAAGAATTGTCAAATTGGAAAGATGGGAAAAACTAATTTCAAAAGCAAGAACTGTCATTCTAAAGAAATCCTGGAGCTAGTTCGCATAGACATTTGTGGACCTATTGGCATAGAAAGCTATAGTGGAGATAAGCATTTCATTTTATTTGTTGATAATTATTCTAGAATGATGACTATAATGTATTTGAAAGATAAGTTTGAAGCTTTTCAAAATTTCAAATGGTATTTGGCTAGAGTTGAGAAAGAGACTAGAAAGAAATTAAAATGTCTAAGGTCGGATAGAAGAGGTGAATTCAGCTCTAATTAATTCAATGAATTCTTCATTAAGAAAGGAATAAAAATACAAGTATCAGCCCTTGATACACCTCAGTAGAATGGTATAGAAGAAAGAAGGAACAAATCTATCATGGATTGTGCAAGAACCCCAATGATAGAAAAGAATGTTACATTAAAATACCAAAAGGAAGCAATTAGTACAATAGTTCATACCTTAAATAGAGTATAGCTAAAGAAAGACTCAAATCAAACTCCTTATGAACTATGGTATCACTATAAACCCAATGTAAGTTACTTGAAGGTATTTGGTAGCAAATGTTATATCTTGAAAGAGTCTAGGAAAGGTGAATTTGATGTCAAAAGTGATGAAAGCATATTCTTAAGGTACTCCTATAGAAGTAAAGCGTATAAGTGTTTGAGTCTATCCACTCATAAGATCATAGAAAGTGCACATGTGAATATTGATGAGTTTGATGAAAAGAGTGAAGAAGAGAGCAATAAAGAACCTGAGGATTATAGAAAGTTTGTATATTATGAACCTAATACATTTCCTAATTTAATTGGAAGTTAGGAAGCTTCACCACTTGAGTCCCCAAAGTCTCCAGAAGCACCTGAGTTGAAGCTGGTGCAACTCGAATCAAGGTTAGATGAACCTGAGTCATAGACAGTGGGACCCAAGCCTAATTAAGAAGATCATGATGAGCTATGTGAGACAAATTTTAAATCCAAAGTAACTACATTAGCAAGATATGTCAAAAGATACCATGCACCTGAGAAGATCATTGGAGACAAGTTAGATGGTACAATGAAAAGGAACAAATTAAATGGTACATGTTTGCTTACTGAATTTGAACCTAGAAATATTAAAGATGCTTTTGATAATGAAAGTTGGATTGAAGAAATGAATGAAGAGATAGAGAAGATAGAAAGGAATAAGACCCAGACTCTTTTTCCTAGACCCAAGGATAAGAATGTGTTTGGCAAAAAGTGGGTATTCAGAAATAAGCTAAATGAAGATGGAGAAGTTTCAAGAAACAAACCAAGGTTATTTTGTAAAGGTTATTCTCAAGAGGAAGGTATGGACTATGGTGAAACTTTTTCTCCTGTTTCTTAGAAGGTGTTAGGACTTTACTTTTATATGCAACACATAATGGTTTTAAAGTGTATCAGATGGATGTGAAATCTTCATTCTTGAATGGAATTCTAGAAGAGGAAGTCTGCATTGAGCAACCTGAAGGTTTTGTAGATCCTAGCAAAAGAGACATGATCTGTAAACTACAAAAAGTATTATATGGTCTTAAAAAAGCTCCCAAATCTTGGTATGAAAGACCTCATAGCTATTTGATGAAGATTTTTTTTCAAAGAACAAATGATAACAATAGTCTATACATCAAAAAGGGACTAGAAAAGGAAATAATTTTGGAAGAATTTTTTTTGGATGATATATTGTTTATTGGCTATGATGGCTTTTGTAAATATTTTTCTAAAGAAATGAGTAAGGAATTTGAGACGTTAATGTTTGGAGAGATTAGATGCTTTTTTGGCTTGTATATTTAATAGAAGAAAGATGGTATCTACATTAATCAATCTAAGTATATCAAGGAGATACTAAAGAACTTGGAATGGAGGATTCAACACTAGTTGAAACACCTATGTCTATTGGGCATAATATTCCCAAAAATGATGATTCCAAGAAGGTAGATAAGACCAAATATAGATCAGTGATTGGTAAACTACAGTATGTTTTACATACTAGGCCTGACATTGCTCTTGCAGTTGGTATGGTGGCAAGATTTTTAGCTAATCCCAAAGAAAATCATGTGATAGAAATTAAGAGAATCATGAAGTATTTAAAGGGTACTGAAGATTATGGCTTATGGTATAAAAAAGGAGGCAACTTATATTTAAAATCCTTCACTGATGTTGGTTGGGGAGGAAGCATTGATGATAGGAAGAGCACTAGGGGTGGGGCATTCTTTCTTGGTAAAAAACTAGTGTCTTGAACAAGAAAAAAGTAGAATTGCATCTCTCAGTCAACAACAGAGGCAAAATATGTTGCAACAACAATCAATTGTTTAAATATTGTTTGGTTCAAGAAACTATTGGCAAGTATGAAGGTAGTGATTAAGGATCCAATGGTTATCTTATGTGATAACACTAGTGCAATCAACATATCAAAGAATCTAGTGATACATACAAAGACCAAGCACATTGCAATAAAATATCATTTTCTGAGAGAATTAGTGCAAGTCAAGGAAGTAAGGTTGGAATATGTGAATACTAAAGAATAGATTGCAGACATATTCACCAAGCCATTACCTAAGGATGCATTTTTGTATCTAAGAGGTAAGTTAAGGGTCATTTCCCTATCTAAGGCTCACTAAACAACACTTAGTGATGTATCAATCTTTACATGTTGAAGATTAGTCTAGTTGGTGTAGTAATGAAAAGGCAGATTGCATATGAATCAATACTTAAGGTACATTGGAATCTACATTGTTCATGGTCTTTTCCATAGGATGTCAAAGAGGGAGAGAGTTTTAATGCCATAATTCTATGAAGATTTTTAATGAAGATATCAAAGAGGGAGAAAATTTGAAGTTGTTGGTCTAATATCAAAGAAAGATTAGAAGAAAATATTGAAGATAGAAAACAGAAAAGTTTTCTAATAGAAGGAGAAAATTGAAGTCAGAGGGAGTTCACACTAACAAAGGGAGTTATCATCGATGAGAATTAGAATGAAACTAAAGATATTTTTCCTTACTTTATTTTTCTCTATAATTTCATTGTATTATGACATGTTGTGTTGCCATCAATGCCAAAGAGGGAGATTGTTGAAAATAATAGATCAATTGTATATTGTCTTTGATATTACAAAATATGTCATAGATTCACAAGTCAATGTTTTTCAAGCTCACTCGAGTGATGAAGGCAGTTCTCTATGTCTTCCAAGCATTCCTATGTATGCCAAGTTCAGAAGATAGTGTCAACCAAGTTCACTCAGGAGACAAAAGAAAGTTGGAAGATAACAAGTGTTAACCAAGCTCACTCTGTTACCAAAAGAGAATTCATAGAAGTCAATTTCTACCAAGTTCACTTAAGAGACAAAGAAAGTTGGCATGAAAACTAGTGTTAGCCAAGCTCACTTGGTTAATGAAGGAAAACCTATTTTGGTTAGTGTCTACCGAGTAGGGTCAACTAATGAACGATTATCTTGTTTTGGAATATTAAGTTTAAAGGATTTGTTTGATGGTTTTAGCCGACTAAGAAGATGAATATTAATTATTATAAGTTTTATTCAAGCTGACTTGATAATGTATATGATATAAATATATAGCCAAGTTGTGGGATTGAATGTGAAAAAGTGTGAGAAGATAAGAGGATGCTTAGATGAAGTGAATTGGAAGGATAAGTAGAATATCCTTGTGGAGCTACAAAGATACATTCGATCAGGAAGGAACAAGTATTAAAGTCAGAATTGAGATCTGAAATCAGAAAAGATAAGTTTGCATCAGCAATCAGGTCATATCATTATTACTCTCTAACCATTGTAGTAGTGAACTAAATCTCTTAATAGAGTTGGCTTAACAACTATTTGTAAACCCTCTAATAAGGTGGAATTTCTACTTGAAGTGTCTTGATGATCTCTAACAAGGCTACTCCTAACAGGGTGATTAAATCCTTTAACAAGGTCACACCTAATAGTGTATTTTGTAACCTTTAACAGGGTTGGCTCCTAACAGGGCTCACTTCAGAATAGTGAAAAATAGTAACTAGTTGTAATTGGTGATTTTTCCCAAATTGGGTTCTCACATTAAATTTTGGTGTCACTTGTGTTCATGCTATTTACTTTATGTGTATGCAACTAATTTAATTAAGGTTAAGCATAGTTAACATCTTAAATATATATATATATTCAATTATTGCCAAGTAACAGTTGATATTTTAGTTCTTACTAAGTTACAATATTTGCCAGTGTAAGCTAAGTGTCTGTGTTTTTGCTGAGTTACATCAAAATTTAGTTTAACATAGTTTATCTTTTGATTTGTGTTGACATCTAAGGGATCTAGGATTTATTTTTCTAGTAACTGATTCACCCTTCCCCTCTTAGTTACTCCACTTATATTTCCAACAGTAGTTAATGTTTATATCTACACATATGGTTTTGAAAGAAATATTTGGTATAATTAATGTGTATATCTACAAAAATATTGGACATGTTGTGCTTAATGTTTATATATGCACATATGGTTTTGAAAGAAACATTTGGTGTAATTAATGTGTATATCTGCAAAAATATTAGACATGTTGTACTTAATGTTTATATCTGTACATATGGTTTTGAAAAAAAAAATTTGTGTAATTAATGTGTATATTTAAAAAATTATTGGACATGTTGTACTTAATGACAACTATTTATATTTGCACATATGGTTTTGAAAGAAAAATTTGGTGTAATTAATGTGTATATGTGCAAAATAATTGGACATGTTGTACTTAATTTTTATATCAACACATATGGTTTTGAAAGAAACATTTGATGTAATTAATGTGTATATTTGAAAAATATTATATATGTTGCACTTAATATTTATATCTGCACATATGGTTTTGAAAGAAACATTTGGTGTTGAAATAGTACAAAAAGTTTCACAAAATTAATATTTCACAAGAAAATGCACCTAAATAACTATTAGCTCAGAAGGAAGAACATGGTGTTGAAACAGTACAGAAAGTGCTTGACATGAGGGGTCTACAAGTGAGGGTGTTGACCAATCTTGAAAACTTGAATGTTGAAATGAAAGCTATTAAGGATCAAACACCTATGCCCCTTGTCCTCTAGCCCCTTCCTCTTCATTCCTCTTGTTTGTAACTCCTTTTCACTCCCTCTATTCATCTTTTTTTGGCCTTCTTGTTTTCTTGAACATTTAGGGAGTTGTTCACATGGTTCCTCATTAGTTCATATTTTAATCAAATTCTTTTTTCCTTCAACTTATCCATCTATTGGTTTATCCATGTGTGAATGAATGGTGTTAAACATGAGTCATTATTGAGTCAAAACTTCATCTTTGTTTGACCAAACTATAGAAGGAATTACATTCTTTCTTGTTCTATCATGATCACCTTGGAAATAGCATCTACATTTTCTTAAACTAGCATATCCTAATATCTTAAATGTTATTTTCTTAGATTTGTTCATTTGAAACATTTTGTTGGTTTTTGTGTATGTTCTTTATCTACTTTCTCCTTTAAACATTTTTGTGCATGGGATCTTTAAAGAAAACATACTTCTCACAAAATTCTTACCCTCCAATATATTGCATTTAAGATATTAAGATATTAGGATTTGTCATGATCACCTTGGAATTTTTCTTGTATTGCATCTACATTTTCTTTGTGATTACCTATAAGAGTGTTGGACAAGGTTGGAAACCACTTCAACATCCTTTGCATGGTTTAGAGGTAATGTCATTGTGGCAAAGGCTTCTATAAGGGAATTATCCTCATGATAATGGAATTTACATAAAAGTATAACTTTCTTCTTCAACTCTTTACAGAAGTTATTCTTTCAGTAGTGAGAATAGCTACTACAAATTCCTGAGAGCCAAGGGACCTTGAGCCTATGCTACATTTTTTAGAGACATGGGAGAAGTTACAATCGGATTCAGTACTTCATAACATTTTGAATCATATAGTGGTGCCCAAATTAACAACATCAATAGATACTTGGGATCCTCACAAGGAGACTATGCCAATACATGCATGGTTACATCCTTGGCTTCCATTATTGGGCCAACATATGAAGCCTTTATATCCATCCTTGAAAAATTATTTTTTTAATTATTTTCAATTGAAAATTTATTTCTCCATCTTCAAGTAACCTAAATCCTTGCTTCTCCCAGCTATAATATTTCTCTATTGTTATATATTCTATAATAGATTTTCAATTTCTTTTTCCATATTTTTATGATGAATAGAAAAGCCCATAGCATATTAGGATAACACTAAGGAAAGTGGTTGAAAATATATGAATAAAGAACTCAAAAAGGAGTTCAATTAAATAAATAATTTGTGTATCTAATGCTATTTAATGAAATACTAAACTAGTTAATCATCATATACTTATAATAATCAAAGTATACACAAAGTAAGATCTTGGTACATTAAATTTCAGCATAAAATAGAGGGAACAGAATTCAAATATGAATTCATATTATATCTATCTATAATTATGAATTAAACATAATATCAAATACAACCCTATTTATAATGTAACATCATTCTGTGTATTTTTTTAGTCCACCAAAATCAATAACCTCGTTTTTACTATACAAACATTTTGTTAGTCAATAACCTTTCCATTTTTTTAATTTGGGAAGTAATCCCCTTGAATTTGGGCATACCATGTTTTCTATCCAAGTAGTATCAAGACAAGCACAAACAAATACTAGAATTATTGTTCATAGACCCAGTGGATATTCATGCACACCCAATTCGAAAGTCGGTACCATTAGATCTCTCTATTTCAGAATCATATAAGAATTTGGGTTATGGTGCTCAAACCATGAGCACTCTAAGCCTTATCTTATCCCAGATTTCAGCCAGGTACATTCCATTTCTCCTTTGATTAAATTCAAAAAAAGACTTATTCCCCACATGCCTTTCAAGAACCAACTACATTCAGCATTGAGATCATTGCAATTCTTTTTATTAATGGTGGCATTTAGTTTTTATGATTACAAAGGAAACTATTGGAGTGAATGTGTTTATTGATCAACATCAATAGACTAGAGAGTAAAAACTCATCCATACCCCAAAATGACCAAGGAAATCCAAGGCTTAAGAAAACAAAAAATGGAGTATATCTTAGAATAAAAAGATCACCTAGTGTTTGGTGGAGCTAAGAAAAGAGTCTAGCGTTGATAAAATTGAACTAATATTGTACAACTCATGCTTTCAACTCTATTTCTTTTTATGTTCAACAAAATAGAAAGGGTTTGTATAGTAAAAAAAAATCATTTTGTGTATTATGTAATATCTCCTATGATATCTTTTTTGTAAAATTTCTCTACGAACTCTACCCATTTTTCATGGTCTGCATTATTTTTATGTAAGATCTTGAGGTTAGTTGCTTAGCATGGGTTGAGTGACTTTTATTGTTTTATTATTTGGATTTTGAAATATGTATGTAGCTGAATCATTTTTTCTATTATGTAGATAATATGTAATAAACACCTTAAAAAAGATCTCTCTAAATATATAAAGAGATACATGTTTAGAAGGAAATATGAAGACATACATGTTAAGAAGGAAAGGAAAAGAACATTTACATGCATACCTCTTCTCACCCTAGAAGAAAATTGTAGAGCAAGGGCACATAGATCACAAGGGCATGACATGACAATGAAATCACAAAGCAAGTGCATGGCATGACAATGAAATCATAGAGAAAGGGCATGACACGACAATGAAATCATAGAGCAAGGGCACAAAAACAAAATGCAGAGATCACGAGGGCACAACAACCAAATGCACCAATCACTAGGGCCATGACAACATTTTTTTCACAACACTCCACCTCTTTTGCACATAGCTCACTCCACCTCTTTCGTGCACAACTCTCTACAATAAAAATCAAATGGAAAATGATTGTCATATTTTCTTTTTTTTTGTTTATGCTCACAAGAGAATCACAATTATGATGCCAACATTGGTATTGTGATAGCGTTGGGGAAAATTGTAGAAAAAAAGACATGAAAATCACCACAAATAATAGAAAAATAACTCTTTGACAACAAATTATGCTTATTGCATTATTTCAAAGCCTCTATTAAAATTCCTTATCCACTAAAAATATACTTTGCCAAGTTTGAACCAATTATCAATACTCACTAACTTTGAAATTATAATCAAACATACAAAAAACCTTTACAAATTCAATTGGACATCCAAATTATTAAATTTCTAAGAACCTGATAGTGTTGAAAAAATGAAAGTTGTTGTAGTTACATGAGATTCCTTCCCAAAGCCTCTTAAGGATGCCATAAAAATTTGTAGACCCCCCCTGTAGACTAATGTAGCCTACTAATCTAAAATATGCCTAGAACATCGACTCTAATGATGATTGTAGGCCTAGATTCAAGCCATAACCCTACAATTTACTTTAATGATACCCAAAATATAAAATGTTGGCTCTCAATATTAGATGCAACCATCTAAGAGAGGTCACAGGTTTCTCCCAAACAATTGCAGGCCTCTAATTATTAGCAATAGACCTTTAACTATTAATAGCAAGCCTAACGGATTTGAACATCAGGTCTAGAGAAAAATATAGATATCTCCTACACTAGCCACACAAGGAAAATAAAAGTAGTTTCTAGTGTGAATAGGAAACCCAATACCAAACAAGAACTCCACTCACTAGCTCTTGCAATTATCTAGTTATAAATTCAACCATCAATTTGATAGCCAACAATGTCTTTCAACCACAGTAAGTACAACTTTGAAGGACTATGATGAATCTCAAAATTCGATAATACCTCAGGTTTGGATTCAAATCACTTCTCAAAGTATCAAAATCAACCCTTTTACTTCAACAAGGACATTAAATATCAAAACCCCAAAAAAGCCACAAAGGAGACAAAGAAAAATAAATATTCAAGCATGTGTTTCCCAATGAAATGATCTCATATTTATAATGCCTTTGCTGACAAAAGTTTCCAAAAGAACTCAACTTCTAAAATTGTGAAAGTTTCCAAAAAGAACTAAACTGTTGAAACTTTCCAACTTAAACTCTTTTGTCAACATTTAATAATTGACTTAGGCATAATTTTAATGAAATAAATGGCCCCTTCCAATGATGACTCAACCATTAACTTAAGTGATATTATAAAGTTAAATAATAACTTTATAATAAGTCATTTAATGATTTAATAATATTTTGGCCACTAAAAATATTATAACTCCCAAAATACTCAACATTTAAATATGTCATCTAAAATAGGAGTCATACCTATTATTTCTCCATGTGATCAAATGCACTTTCCAAAAATAGAAAGGGTCCATCTCAATCAACACCCAACTTACCAAAAATAGTAAGTACACATAAGTAAGCCCAAATGAAGTTTGATCTAAGCCAAATAAAGACCAACCTGTAACTTACTAAATTGTGGAGATGATAAGCCCTCCCAAGCCAAGCCACAACCTTAGAAGACCCTCTATCTGCTATAATTAGCCTACAAGGATCACAAAAATAGGCTAATCTCTCAAACTCTAATACTAGAAAAATAGGGCGATTACAATTTCAAATTCATCATTGCAAGTTTGATGAGGTCCAATGTCATGCCTAACCACTACTTCTGTTTGTCAGCATTTTAGACCTTTTTGTTTAGAGTTCATTTCAGTAGATATGTTGTCTTTCATTGCAGAACTTGGTTATATTATGTGTCATTTTGGATCTCGAGATATGCTGAATGATACTTAAGATTTCATGATTTGAAACTAGTACACTTTTATATATTTATTATTGCATGTTGTTTGGTAACAATTATGATTATTAGGTTTCAAACGTGATGTAAACTACATTCTGTGTTTGAATGTATTGAAAAGAAAGTTTTAAGTCTTAATGTTAACTTGTTATTGCAAATACTAATGTATGTTAAAATGTTCTCTGTGTTGGGAAATTGTCACTGTATTTTTTTTATATGTGTGACTGAAAAGGAGTTGATGTATCAATTTGGTATTGATTATCTAACTTATGATAACTTGTAGTTATGGAGTACATTTGGCATTGCATCTAATGACTTGTTTTTAAGGTCTTTATACCTTAGTTATGATGGACATAAACATTTTAAATTTTCTTAGAAAAATAAATAAATCTAAATATCTCTTATAACCTTGTTACCCTAAATGGGTCTCGAATGCTATGAAAGGTAATATATATATATGTCTTTTTTTTTCAAAGCCATATATGGCGGTGGGTTGTGACTGTCATTTGTACTTGGCATAGTGAAAGTGGTTCAGTTGTATTAAATGCTTATTTATGAGGAATTAAAGCATAGAAGCCTGGTCAGCCATTTCATTTTGGTTAAGTTTTTATTTTGTTGAGGGTGAGCTGAAAACTTGGCCGCATTGCTTTGTATGATATGCATCTATAATGGTTGTTGTTGAGAATCAGCATCATGGAGGTGTTGGTTGATAAGGCATTCATGCTCATGAAGTCGAGCATTGTTTGGTTTCGCATTAACAATCATTTTTGGAGTTTTTAGTTTGGAAGTGTGGTCTTAATTTGGTATTTGGGGCTTTGGTAGCGAGTTTTATTGCAGAGCTCTATATCGAGCATTTTGGGCACCTACAGTTATTGGAGGTAGGGGGCATTTCCTAACCTATTTCTTTATTGTTGTTTGGGTGTTGATTTTGTGTGAAGGTAATAGTAGATGCTGTAGTTTTTTTTAAAATATATCAAAACCCAAGTATGGGTGTATGCAGGATTGGGCAAAACAGTGTTGGGTTCTATGTATATCTATGTTTGGGTTATGGGTATTATGTGTTTGCATGATATGTGTTGCATTTGGATTTTGATGATTGATTTGAATTGAGTTTTTCGTCTTTCAGATATATAAATTCGAGGACTATTTGTGTGTTTCATATTTGCATGAGATAATGGCATTTTTTCATATGGTTGACATACGACATAGGTCATAGTTTCTATAAATGGTTATGATTTAAACTCGATTTTTATGTTATACAATTTTTATATGAACTTTGTCATTGTAAGAATTAGAGTGGAGTTAGTAAGAAATACGTGCTTCTGAGTTTTGTTTGGATTATGAATTTAGATTAATATTAAATAGGTTGTATGAAGTTTTGGTACTATCATGGTTTATACAGTTTGCATGGGTGTAAAACCCAAGCTTTACTTATGAAAATTTGAGTACGGGTTTTATGTGTTGTCTGACCCACAGTGGTAATATTAGAACACCACTGTTCAAAATGAATATGGACTGTGAGTTGCAAGAAACTAATAGCAAAGAAAAATTATCGTATCATTGAATGATACCATGGGCATACATTTTGTCAAACAGTTATATGGAATGAGGGTAGGCTTTTGGTCATATAGTTCACATGAAACTTATAGAATGTTGTTATAGAAATTTTTGGTATAGTATTATTATATCATCAAAAGGCTATTGAACAGCCGATACTTTGTGTGAACGGGTGTTAGCTTCAATTACAATTTGGAAATTTGTATGTTGTCGAGTATTAGTTATCTTATGTTATTAAGGAATTTGGAAATTGGGCAGTATCATTTTATCAAATAGTTAGAGGAAACTTGAGAACAGCTAGATACTTCATTTTGACAGTATAAAATTTCTCAATATTTATCTAAATATTGTTTTCTTTAAGAAGTTATGAATATATATATGTTTAGCTGTGATTATGTTGTGGATGACATGACATCTGTTGTGAATTTGGGTTATCGAGGGCAGCATTAACTAATTCTTTTCTATGGAACTCAAAATTAAGAGAGGTAACATAGAGATAGCTTAATTAGTTCATTATTACATGATGGAAATTGAGTCATAATTAGTTGGTGTTTGTGAAATAGTTCGCAATTGAATATGACAATTTTTGATAAACAAAACACATGGATAGATTTTGTTGTTTCATTATCAAGATAGTCATTATATGAATAGCTAGTATGTACATTATAGATTAGGAATTTTATATCCTAAATCATTTTCGGATGTTGGAATGCTGAAAGTCATATTGCATTTTGTGAATCATATTCTAAATTGATTTTAGATATTATGTCTTTATAGGCTGTTGTAGTTATATTGGGTGGTGGCTTATTGTCAAACAGAGGTGTTACTTCTATAAACACTTGTTTATTTTAATAACATTATTAATGGTCACTTAATAAGTTTTGGCTGTACTTAGATTCTATTATGATTATGAAGTGTCTTATTAGCATTGTTGGATTGTTTTGAGATAAGATGTTCAATACAAAATTCTTTTATTATAAAGATGTTTTCAGTTCATAATTGAAATGAAAGTAGTTGTAAGTATTGAGGCAGATTATGATATATGTTTGATGATATGTCATTTAAAACAAGAATATCATGTGCTTTTTGATTTGTTATCTTGGTCAGTTCGAAGTTAAGTGTAGATGGTTAGGTCAATAGGGAATTGAATGTATAATATGAAGATTCTGTAAGTATCATTGAGCTGGGACAACAATTGTATTTGAGAGATCTTGATATTATAGGTTTTATTTCTGTTGTTATAATTACCTATATTTACCTTTGAACTTGGCAGAATAAGATGTGTTACAAATGGATTAAAAGATGTAGTATCATGTTGTATACTAATTTTATACCTGTTGCATGTACATTCTTTTGTAAATCTGTTGATGTGTATTTCAAGAATAGCTATGATGAACATATATCATGGTGGCTGAATTTGGTTTATCCTATTCAGTTAATTAATCCAGTGATAACTTTAAAATGAACTGGGTGGGTTAATTATATATTAAAAGATAACTATCCTTACCTATGACTTAAACCTATATGGTTAATTACGGAGAACAAGGCATATCTCTATTTTGTCTTTGACAAGTATAATAGAGAATACCGTTATGTGTTGACTATGAGCATACCATACATGGATGCAGAATCTTAGTGCCATAACGATGACACCTCGGTATATATATGATTCATTTATGAGTTATTCTTAGTGTGAGTTTAATTTTGCATTGTTAAGTAAATGTTTACTTCTTGCATATTAATTATGGAACTGCACTATGTTAAGTGGATCAGATATCTACATTATGGTTATGTATATGTATCTTATAATGTGTATGCAAGTGGATTACACTTTTCAACTCAGTGTGTACTGAGCCCCCCTTTCTTGTTGTGTTTCATTTCTGTGTGTTTTCCAGGTGCTTCAAGCTGAATAACAAGTGGCTAAGGATGACTATTGAAGTTATTTCTTGAGTTAGTTTTTAATTACTTGTAGTGTCCATATGTTGGACATTAGTGATTAAGAATGATGTTGTACATCATTATTGTACAGAACTCAATTTGTATTAGCATCATAATGGAAGCATATTTGGATGATATCATTTTTCATTTTGAGGTTTTCAGATTGAGAGTGGTGCAATCTTTGTACTTGTACTCGTATTGAGTTGATTTAAATAAAATAAAATTTATTGTGTTTATTGTTCTTGTTCTTTGTTTCAAATCTATCGGTTTATGCTTAGTGTGGCACTACATCCAAGTTTGTTGCGAGAATTTTTCAATGTTGGAGTTTCTTCTCCTTCATTCTTGGCTCATTAATCCTCAAGTAAGTTGACATTTTCCATTTTGATAATTAATTCATGCTTATCTTTCTATTTTGATGCATGTGTTTGGTTGATGTTGCACACTTGTTAATATAAATGTCATGAAAAGTGCATTTTCTCTTTAAAAATGGTGAAAAGCCTCATTTTCATACTTTTGGTTTTTTTTTGAATTCCAAATTCAAGTTTTCATATTGATTTAACTTTCGTGTTGACATGTTTGAGTCTAAGACTAAAGGTACGTGTTTCTTTTGCACTTTTTTTCATTGTTTTTTTGCTTTCTTTCTAGTTTTTCTTTATTTGGAAGAAATTGCACGTTCTTTCCCAAGAACTTGAGTGCATCTCACTTCACTCCATTTTCTACCATCTCATGCAAGTGTATCATTTTATTCCATATTCATCATTACATGCCAAGACACATTGTATACATTCCTTTCATATGAAATTACACTTCAAGAGCAATTACATGTAATTCTACTTTCCATGTCTTAATACAATGCATCTTATTCTCTGCATGTGATTACGTGTAATCTTACCCTCCATCCATATTTACATGCAATCCCATCCTTCATTCTCATTTATATGCATTCTGATCTTTCAAACCTAAATGCATATTTTTTTTACATGTAATTCACTTTATGTGTAATGACATCCAAATATGCCATTTTTTAATAAAGGCCACACTTTTAAAATCAAAAGTTATCATTTTGTCCATGTCGATGTGCTTAGCCTTCATTCGTAAAGGCATTTTTATGAGAACTCATCATTTTCCCATAAACATTTACATGTCATCCATCTTCCTAAGTTCCATTTTAGCCCTCCACATGTACTTTCCATATCACATCTAATTTAGTGCATACATTCAATGAGTATCTAATCAATACTCTAAATATATGATTCTTTGCCAATATTCTCATAGAATCAGAGTCCATGTCTTCCAATGATGGATTCAAGCCCATTGAAAATTTCATGTTACAACAAGTCAAGATATGCCAAAAATTTCTATAAAGAATGAAGACACCCAGTAAAGAAGGTTTGCTTTAATTCTCAAAGAAGCATAATTCATTTGACCTTCAATTTCCCAATGGTTTTCTAATAACCTAAGTTCATGTGGAGATGCACCAAGTACTTTATTTTATAAAAAAAAGTTGTGAATTCTTGTTAGAAAGTTGTTCCAAGTTTACCTTTGAACATCAATAAGAAGGTCTTCAAAGTGCTAGACAATCTAGAATGTGCAAGTCTAACAAGATAATTCACAACATGGAATGAGGAAAAGCATGATCACATTGAGTTTTTAAATCATAACTAAAAAATCACCATTGCGAATGCAGTGGCCTAGAATACAAGAATCATCATCCAAGATTGCATCATCAAGTGCAAGGCCTTTGCCAACAATTTATAGGATTGATTTATTCAAAATCAATAGTTTTAATTCTCTTTCGTCTTCATCCTTCTTTGGTTTCCAAGTTTTTGGATGAAGAAGATGTATTTCATGAAATTGTGTAATTACATGTAATATGATTTACATGTGTAATGACATATAATCCAATAATTCCTCTCGTTAGTTAGACTAGGTCAAAGTTGGTTGAACTACTCCCAATTTTTTCTCCATATTTTTCTCAACTTTTTTTCCTATATAAAGGAGTGCCCTTTCATTGTAAAAATCATCTTTTTTGTATGTAAGAAATCTTTGCCAAACTTGTGCAACCATAACTTTGATTGTGTAGCACCAGTTTGGGAGAAAAGTGAATAAAAGAAGCAATTGAATTCGAATCTTTGACTGGAAGCAATTGTGATAAAGAAAATTAGAAGCTTTGACTATAATTTGTGCCTATTTTCTTTTATTCATGTTATTATTGTGTGCTCAATAATAGAGCATAATGAGTTAAGAAGCAATTGGAACTTAAGCTTTGACTAGGAGCAGTTCTGGTAAAACATAGACTAAAAACTTTGACTGTGGCTTGTGTTACCATCTCAAATTCATGAAAGATAATTAGAATTTCCCTACTTATAGAAATCTTTGTTCCCCAATATTAAATGTTTTTCTTACTGGATAGAGATCATCTACTTATAGAAGTCTTTGCACCCCAATGGTAGTGATTTTTCTTATATATTACATAAACATGACTTAGAACCAAACCAATACACTTTTAATAAACCTTTGAGTTGGTGTTGGTTTATCCATATCACCATTTCTATCTAATAGATAGAATTGTAGTAGGAGATTTCATCTTTCCCATTACTCACTCCATGGGTAAGTGGATCATTTCCTAAAAGCTAAGAGGAAAGAATATTGGTAACACCCCATACAAAATATATCAACTTATTGCTTGTACCTTGAGTTGATCCCAAGAACAATAAGAAGGGGGAGCCTTCCCTTTAATGTAAGGGAGACTTAGTCTCATATGATGTGGCTAGTCTACCTATTTTGTGATTATTATCAAAGAGTATGTCAGCATAGGCCAAGGAAAAAATTCTTTCTACAAGTTGACAAAGTAAAGGAGCTAGTGAGTGAAAAATGTTTAGTTTAGATAATCAAGATTGCATGTTTGAAAGAGATACATGCAAAGATCATATGTATCAACTCCAAAATCAATATTTCACATCATATTATACAATTCAACATGTTTACTAATCCATTGAATTCATTGGAATTTTACACTTATCATTTTGTTCTGCCTTTTTCTTTTTGTTTCATTACATCAACATTAGATCATTATTGTTTGGAGTAAATCTTCTAATAAGTCATTTCCAACCTTATGTATTAGAATGAACAATTTTCAAGCTTATGTGGTAGAATGAGTCATTTCCAACCTTGGATTTTCACAAAATTGTCAGTTGTGAAAATCCACCCAACACTCTTCAGATCCTATTTGCAAAGCATTTGAGATGGGATTATCTCAAAGTTCAACATGAGAAGGAGTATCAGGATTTCAAGTATGATGCAAGTTTTCCCCTTTTAGCATGGTATACATAGACAATGAAATAAGGGAATTTTTCAACAATTGTAGCTCGACCCGAGGATTTGGCATGGATAAAATAATTATCAAATTTCCTTAGTAAATGCCATGTAGCTCTTGAGGTCAAGACAAAATAGATTCCTTTTAATATTTTCCCCAGGTATAATCATTCAAATAGAAAATAAATTCAAATTACACATTTTGTTCCTTCATTATGTTGTTTGAGTTTTTCATATCTCACAATATACAATAATAGAAAAGCAAACCGATTATGCATGCAAATAGTCTAAAAAGGGTTTGATAAAATCCTTAGAATAGATCATGACATGTGTTATAGTTATACAAGTTCTTGAAAAAATATCAATATAGTATAATCTCAAATATCAAAGTTTTTCTTTTGTTAGGTGTTTGATTTGCATGGCCTTCCATGGAGCATAATGCATGATAGAGACATTCATTTTCTTGGTGGTTTTTGTATTGAGCATAAATTAGGTTTGCAAGTAATGAGTTGGATTCGAGTAGGAGTTATCATATCCTTATTGATGGATAGAAAAATTGTGAATAACTAGTTGTATTTCTTTTTGAGCAAATACATGGAAGCACGATAGAAGGGATCGATCAGTTGCTTCATTTAGGAGAGCAATGCTACCAACACTGCCTATTAAGTGTCAATGGGCATGTTTCCTTTCATGGCACTTTATGGTTACTAGGTTGCATGATTTGTTGATTTGGCATTGGGAGATGGTTGAGGATGAGGAGAAAGGAGTGGTTGTAAGGGAGTTTAGATAACCCTTCAATCTCTCAAGGATAATCTATAGTAGGCCCAAAATAATAGAAATTTTACACTAATCAACATAGGATTGAGCAAAGCTTTGAGGTAGGAGATTTGGTCTATCATTGATTACAACCATATAGATAGTCCTCCTTGAAGAAAAGTGGAGCGAAGAAGTTGAAGTATTGCTTCTATGGACTGTATACTGGGATATAGAGAGTAGGAGAGGTTACCTATGAGTTGGATTTTCTGAAGGGTAATTAGATGCATAAATTGTTTCATGTTTAATGTCTTAAGAAAGTAGTTGGGTAGCATGTCACTATCTACAAGGAGCTTTCAACACTTGATGAAGAGGGTAGACTTGCATTGAAGCCTAGAAAGACTATTGATTTTGAGAGGAAGTTGAGGTCATGGACAATCAAGGAGTATCTAGTCCATAGGAAGGATTTGTCAGTTGAGAATGTCATGTGAGAGAGAGGGCAGATTTTGGAGCACTTGATTTTGTGATTGCTTGAGAGGAAACAATGCTAGAAGCTTTTACTATTACACAAAAGTTCAAACTTTCAATGCCCAATAAAAATGTTAGATTTACCCAGATTCATGACATGAATCTCCAAGGATGCACTAACCACAATTAAAAATAGTTTATGCCTTTAAAATGTTTTAGAATTTAGTTCATATTAATAACTTGTCCTTGAATGTTGTTGTATCTATTTTATGTTATTTCAAGGCGGAATTTAAATGGAAACATTAGATGGTCTTTGTAGCTCTCATTGACATAAAAGTAATACATTAAAACTGTAAACATGACAAGAAATTTAAGGGTCATAAAAAAAAATGCCAATTCTTTTCGAGTTTAATAAGGAAATTGATTTTTGAACTTCTAGTACATAGATTTCTTTAATCAATCTTAAAAGTTAGGAAAAGATTTAGGAATAATTTTATTTCTTTTATTATTTTGAAAAGCAGGTAGAAGTTCTGGACTAGCAATGGAATACTCTCGAAAAAATTTGTACTAATCAATTAATACTCTTTCTTCAAATGATATGTACTAATTGGCCTTGATTTGGGCCTTGAATGAAACTTATGCATGGAAAATACAAATATTTAATTGTGAAACAATCTAAAATCAAACATTTAAATGTGAAATATTCTAAAATTGTGGATACCACATCAGTGGTATTCTTAGGAAGACTTGTATATGTAGTGTATGCACCCTAAAATAGTCACCTAGACTATGGGCCCCCATTCTTCAATTTATCAAATGATAGAATCAATTTATCAATTTCCTAAATCAATGTCTTACAATATTTTCAATTCAAATCAATTTTCTTGATCAAATCATAATTAATTCAAGTATTTCAATATTTCTTAAGGTTTTATCATTTCATCAATAATCTTATTTAATTAAAAGAAAGTTACATACCTTTTAAATCAATAAAATAATCTTATCTTATTTAATTAAAAGAAAGTTACATACCTTTTAAATCAATAAAATAATCTTATCTTATTTAATTAAAAGAAAAATCCCTCTTTTAATTAAATAAATAAATCCCCACTTAAAACTCTCTTTTTATTGAAAAAAGTAAATTAATTAAATAAATCAATTAAAAATAAATAAAGATTCCTTTTTTGCACATATTTCTAAGTGGTGCGTTTTTTCCTCTCACTTGCCTTTTTAGGGATTTATCCCACATTGTTCTTAAGGATTCATTCATCTCCACAATTTCCTTTATAAGGAGCCCTCTCCTTCTCATTTTCATAGATCAAGGTTTTATTGCTATGCTACTAGTTTGGAGAGCAATTTTGGAGGAGAGCTTGAACACTTGAGCTTGGACATTGCAACTTCTCTTTTATTATCTTCTTCTCTCTTGAATCCATAACAATTCATTTACATTACTCTTGTTCTTGCATGTTAGATTAGATTTATATTTCCTTTAATAGAATAATCTTGCATTTGTATTTCCTTTCATAGACTAGTTTTCTTTGATGCATTGTTATCATGTAGAATAGCTTCCATTTTAATTTGCATTCATATTTGATGATCATGAGGAGTAGCACTCTTTCTTTTCCTCTTTGAATCTCTCATTTCATGGTGTCCTTGCATGGGCACAAACTAGGTCTAAACTGAGGGGCTCCATTATAAACCCTTGTACTCCATGAATAAGGAGCTATGAGTCATTATTTGAGATGTCATTCTTGAGAAATCTTGCTTATAATGATTCATAGAAGTATGTCAACATTTTAGCACACATTTTTGGTGCCCACCATGAGGAACCCACCTTTACATGTTGGTTTTGGTTATTTTTGGAGCTAATCCCCTTGTGCAAATTTGTTTGGAGATGAATAGCCTAGATTTTCAAAGATTTGATCATATCTACCAAACAGATCAGAGGTTTGGTCTAATTTTTTTTGCAGGTTGGAGACATATCAAGGAAGCTTCAGTAAAAAATTTAGAGTTTTTCGAGCTATTTTGAATTTTTTTTTTTTAATTCTTTATTTTTCATTTAAAAACATAAAAAAAAATTCCAACACAAATCACCATTTTTTGGAATTTTTTACATTTTCAGAAAGGTATTTAAATTATATAGGGGGTCCATTCTTTGTGTTTTAAATTTGGATGCAATATCGTAGCTCATTTGGTTGATTTATGAAAATTGGTCTATTTTGAGAAAATGGCTCAGTAGGGCACAAGTGAAAAGATCTTTTTAAAATTATGACATTTTTTAAAAGCTCTTTATTTTTTAGTAGTAGTCTCTTTTCTACATTTAGGGTTTGGGATCGAAATTCATGTCATAAAGGTCCAATCTTGTTGACTAGGTAAAAAACCAAAATTTAAAAAAGGGCATTTAATGATTAGCTTGCACTTATTTTTCACATGATTCAATGCATGATATGAGTTCTCATTTGGATTATTTTCTAGTTATTTTTGCTTTGCTCCTAACAATTGATTTTCAAATCTAACCCTAGGGTTTGCATAAGTTGAGTATACATTGCATATCTTGTTTGTTTGTCTTACTTGTTAGAGAGTTTGTGGCATGCTTGCGTGAAAAAGCTCAACAAAAATAAAAATGAGGTAAAATCTACTAGGCATGTTGCATGGGTTATTAGGTATTACATTTAAAGCTCTATAAAATTTGGTTTGCTTTCATTAAAATGAACATCTCATGTGTCTTACTTGAGTGATTTCCTACCTTCCTAGATCACATTTCAATTTCTATTGTAAAAGAACGAACATAGATTTATTTTCTCACATATCTATTACACATAGTAACTAGTCCATATGAATGCTATTTTTGGATCTTGAGAGAGTGGGCTTCAAGCTCTTCTGGAAAACAAAACCACTTCTAGGTAGGAAAGGTTCTTATCAACTCTAGGTTCAAACATTGTCGAGTCTTTGGCAACTGACAGTATGTTCTCTCTTGAGAGAAACATAAATTGTTGTCAGTAGACAAACTTTGTTGAGTTGGTATTGGAAATTTAGCTGGTCAATTAATCTATTTTTTTTGTTTTGGTGAGGTGAAGAGGCTAGAGGATTATTCTATGTTCCTTTTGTGAGCATCAGAAGCTTGGAACCCTTGAATCTAAACCAAGTCTCCATGTAGTCCATGTTGTGAGTCTTCCTTGTTAGAAATAGTTAACCATAGTGGACACTCCCTTTATTGGGTAAACCACATGGATGGAACCTCAAATGGTATTAGTCATTCCTATTGTGCAAAAACAACCACTATATAAATATCCTTGTGGAAGAAATATCCATAGGTGTTGATGTAGGGAGCTCCCCTTAATACCATAAACTTATAATAGAAACATAGTAATAATAGAAAATATGAGAACAAAATGTGGAATTCTTATTTGCACCACAAATGAAAAATTATAGAATTCATAAGTATAATATGCTAACCCACATGGGCACCTTCATTACAACAATTTGCAAGACAAGCTGCCTACTATCACCTAGAGCTATCCTAGACAATGTTTGGGCCTTTCTTAATAGGCAATTGTATGCCGCCCGAGAAGGTTCTTGATGCTCAAACTTAATACCTAGGACCAATAGACCCTAACAATAAACATAGAGTTGACCAAATACATCTTTGACAAATTATTTTAGAAATTTTAGTAGCCCAACTTCCAAAGGCCATAACTCACGAACTGTTGCTTCAATTGGCTATTATAACAACTTTTTGGAAATACCAACTCCTGATCTTGATGGAGACACAACCAAAGACTAGAATGAACACACAAGAAAATGAAATTATTATTATCAATGAAGAAATTCCAATGGGCTTACAATAGTATGATTTTAGAGAAAGAAATTCTCCACACAGTACCTTCTCTCTAACTCCACTAAGAGCTGCCTTTACAATGCCAGAAAGGTTCTTAAATAAGCCCCAAATAGTTTAGGGTTAGGAACACATTCTAGAATATGCCAGTTGTCATCCATCACCAAAATAGAGGGTTCTAGAAATCATGTTAGAAGTTGGTGTAAAATTAGAAGAATCCAGAAATGGTAGTCCAACTTTCAGGAGGCATAACTTTTGAACTATAACTCTGATTGACGAACCATTTACATTTCTAAAAAGCTCTTGAAGCACTCTATAGCCCTATGGACTAGATTCACTCATCCCCCAATTTTTGGCCCCATATGAGGCCATTTAGTGCCCCATATCTGACTTTGAAGCGCTCTTAGGAGGCCTTTAGGAAAAATTAAAACTGCAATAACTTTCTAATCATAAAGCCTTTTGACCTGATTCTTTTTCTGGAGCGTTTTAAATTACAAGTAAAATAATCCCTCCAAATTACACCCTCTAACTCATCATAATTTTGGCTTAATTAAAAAATAACTCATTTTCTACATTTACATGTATCTCAAGGTGCTTAAAAACTAATAAAACTCTAACCTAGAAAACTAATAGTGGAACTGTGAGAGTTGGAACCTTTATTTGACCCAAATGGGTTTCCAGAAATGAAAACACATTAATCAAAGACTATCTCTAAGCATATTTTTGGGTGATATAGGATTTCCCTTACACCACTGGATGCTCCTACATCAAATCTATAGGCTTGGAACCATGCTAGCACCCTTCCATCAATTTTTTGAGCCTCATCCAAGCACTCTAAGGCCTCCAACGGTGAGCCTGAAGATTTTTTAGTAAATTTTTCCACCAAAAATATATAATAACTTATCCAATACTATTGATTGAGCAATGAGATTTTTATGGTAGGCTTGCAACTTTAAAATGAACCTTCCTATAGAAAATGAGAACATTCTGAGATCATATGATAAACTTACTGAAAATAGCAAGTTCCCATAAATAGTAACCATGCTATCTACTAGTCTTTATTAAAATAGAAAAGACTGAAATTCAAATACAAAAACTGAAATGCAAATATTTTTGGGTGATGCAAGATTGCTCTTACAGCCAAGATGCTCCTGCATCAAGTGTGGTCTCTTGTTGGGTTGTCAGATCTCCTCAACAACTCTCGATTGATTAAATTCTCAGACTATGTCAAAACCTTGATGCACCAAGATTGGATTTCACCCACTTGAGATTGCAAAAGTTACAGAGTTGACCATTATTACAAACCATTGTGCAACCACCTTTTTTTTTTCTAGGACTATGTGTGATTGAAAAATATTTTGAGAACACACACAAGTACAATCCTTAGGGAGTAGAATACTACATCACTATTCTTTTTCATGTGCAATATTGCTTTATCCCTTGCTCATTGTTTGAAGACAATTGTTTGCTTGAACTCCCTGATTGATGTCTTATGTGCTTGATACATGATTAAAAATCTATTGATGAACTTAGTTGGTTAAATTAAACAAACAAATCTAAGTCCTTGAGTGATAAAAACCAATTTTATCAAACTATTGTCTTGCACTATTGTCTCATTATATAGTCCTAGCTCATCCCTAATTTTATAAAAATGTGACTCATGCTAAAATGCCCATAACGTTTGCATCTGATCTCCATTTTGGATGATTCAAAAGTTTGTCAAAAGCTGATTCAATCCTCTAAAAAAATCTGTAGCCAAATTTATCAGATTCAATCCCAAGCATCTAGTGCACCCATTCAATGTCACTCCTACCTAGCAACCCTAGGGTAAAAGCACAAACCTGTGTTACATTTATAAAAGAAAGTTATCAGAATTTAAACTCTTCAACTTTAATGACATAAAAGTGGCATTTGTGTTTAGAATTTGAAGATGATGTAAACTAATGAAATGTGTAAAATTGGATGAAGTTTATGTTTGTAAAAAAAATTTAAAAATTGAGTGAAAATTTTATTTATTTTTGAATTTTTAAAGTCTATTTTTTAATTTTTTAAAACTACTAAAAATTTAGAGCTTTTTTTTCCATCATATATGAAAATGATCATATTTTGCTCTAATTATGGAATATGTTAGAGTTAACATGTATACCTAGTGCACCAAAAAAGAAAAATTGAAATTTGGCTAATATTTTTCAAGTTATAACTGGTCAAAGTAAAAGTTATTAGAAATTGACAATTTTTTTCTCCCGTCAAACATTTTTCATCAAATCTACATATTTTTAAAAACAAATTACATATTCTTGAAGAAGACTCTCTCCTCTAGTGCAACGTTAAAAAATAATAATTTTTTAACATGATTTACTATTTTTTACCTATTTTTGAATAGACATCTTCCTGAATCTTAAAATACCTACTTCTAATATTTTCAAATTATAACATATTTTCCATAATCAAAATAATAATAAAATTATATGATCATATTCTTGACTCTGAGACCTATAGAAGTATATTTTTAGTTTTAAAACAAACTTCATTTTAGTAGGTCAGATTGGCCGTCAAAGTGAGATGTTTACAATAGTTCTTATTTTTACTTGTGTGGCTACCACTTAGGATGCCACATAGATAATTTTGGTTGAAACCCTTTTAGCCGTAAGTGTTTTGGCTGAAAGGGTTTCAGCCATAACCCCTGTTGGCCTATCAAACTACCAGTAGTTAATTTGGTTGTTTCATATAAAATAAAATTTATTTTTTCTTTTTTTTATCAATATGAAAATTAGCAAAAAATAAAGGAGCATTTTCAAAAGACAATAATTTTTGAAGCCATTTTTAGTAACTATTTTATGGATTTAATCAGAACTGCAAACGATCGAATATTTTTTAAGATTCTTTTTCTCGTCTACTTATTTTTATGTATTACATATTGAAGCATTAGCTAGTATTTAGTGAAATCTAAATTGAATTTTTTGTTTCTATAGATTAAAGCATTCAATGGGCAGTAAAAGGAAAAGATCAAGGAAATATGATAGAATGAGAGATGACAAAATGAAAGGTCATACAAAATATGACCAAAACCAACCTACTAAAATTCTTGAAGAGGATGAGATTCATGAAGAGAATGAAAGTAATGAAGAGGAAGAAATTGACAGTTCTAATGATAGAAACAAATTAACAAGCATAGAAAATTTGATGGATTTGGATGAGGAACTACTTTCTAACCAAATTTTATCTAAAGATATGATAAATGATAACACTATTAGAAAGCATTGTCAAAACATGTGAGAGGAATATTTCAAAGATAAAAGTATATTTGGACAGGCACAATTATTTTTCAAGTTATTTAGGAGAAAAGATTTGAGATCTATTTTGGAGTTGTTGGGTGTTGATAATAGGAAAAACCATGTGCAAAATATTAATAAAACAATAGTTGAAAACTTGCAAAATGCTTATAACAAAATTGACAACACAACTAGAGGAGGTGATTTGAGTAATGCATGTAGAGCATTGATGACTACTATATCTAGTAGAAAATTTACACATAGAAAATAGTTACATGCAATTTTTGATGTACTACATATATTTAGAAGAATTGTTCAGAGATACATCAAGAGGGTAAATATGCTAGATGATAACATTGAGAATAACTGGGTGAATATTTGTAGGGTTCCTCAAAAAGACAAAATTTCTAAAGATGTAAAAAGACAAGTTATTGAATTTTGGACCACACATTCTCATGTTTCTTCGAACAGACGCGATACTATAAAAATTAAAGATCAAGAGATAGAGGTAAAAATTGAACATCCAAAACATTTTATAGATACAACTCAAAGTGAATTATTTCAAACATTCAAGTAAAAATTTTCAAATGTCAAAATATGTCAGAGAATGTTTAAGAGTTTGTGTCCTTCCTTTGTATGCATAAATAAGATACATGAAACTTGTTATTGTCAAAATCATGTTGAATTTGGTCTACACTTGCAATCATATAAAAAAGTTATGGCAGTACTTGATGCTAATTTGGTCATCCCTAGTAGTACAACACAATTTGTGAAGTCCATATTATGTGATAAATTAGAAGATTCAGATGAGTTCAAAGTGCAGTGCATCAAAAATCAATGTGAAGATTGTGGAGATTTACACAAATTTTCAATGCAAATTGAGAATATTAATGAATAGATACTAGTTTCATGGATGAGATATGAATATGAGACATACCAAAATAAGACAAGAGATGAATCCAAAAAAATTGTATTGAAGGAGAGTGAATTGTGTTATGATGAGTTTATGACCAAGTTTTGTCTATTGATATATCCACATATCCAACATTGTCATGGTGCACGATGGCAAGCTCAACAATTTTGTGATTCTAAAAATTGTTTTCCACCTAGTTGTATACTTTTAGTTGTAGAATTTTCTTATAATTATACATTTTCACCTCAAACAAAGCTTCAAGGGCAATATTATCATTTTGAATAAGTTGCAATATTTGTGCAAGTGACCTATAGACATGCACTTTTGAGGTGGATGAGATGGAAATTTTGGATGAAAATAAACGCATCATAATCAAATAGGTTAATTTCTATATTAGTGATGATAGAGTTCATGATAGGAGTTATGTGGCTCATTGTTTTGCAATGTTCTTTGAAGATCTTAGAAATCATGGAATAAATGTTTCAGAGCACTAGATTTGGTCTAATGGATGTGTAGGTTAGTATACATGAACTTACACATTTATTTAACTTTATTTTGACTTATATTTATTTGTGCATGCCTATTTCGATTTGATACATGTACACAAATAATTTTTTCTACTTATCATTTCATGTTCACGAGATAATTCAAATCTACAAAAGCATTTAATTGGTTAGCAATGCAACATGCTAGAACCAATGTTAGGTTTTTATGGAATTTCTTTGAAAGTGGACATGAAAAAAGGGAGTATGATGGAGCAGGAGCATGTATAAAGTGTGCACTTTGACAACATTAACTTGCAGGTAAATATGAATTTAATGTGCATGTTTAATACTATATTCCTAAAATGTAAGCACACTTCTATGAGTCATTATATCCAAGATTAATAAAAAATGAGGTCTCGAATGGTGACTCATAGCTCTCTATTCATGGAGTGCAAGGGTTTGCAATGGAGGCCCTTAGCTTGAGCTAGTTTGTGCCCATGCAAGTACACCATGAAATGAGAGATTAAAAGATCCAAAATGCATGCAAATGGAGATGAAAACTAATCTATGTGATAAAAATGCAAGAAGGGAAATATAATAACAAATGCAATACTAATCTATGAAAATAAATACGACTCTAAGATAATATGAAAATGCAAGGGTGAAACCTTATGATGGAAGCCCATGGACGCATGAGAGAATAAGAAAAGAAGATAGAAGTTCTCCACAAAAAGCTTTGGTGCTCAAACTCCTCCTTCAAAAATTTCTCTCCAAACCTGTAGCATAACAATAACGTAATTGTACATGAATTGTGAATGAATTATGGATGAATTGTGGATGATTTGTGGTTGAATTGTGGATGAATTGCGGATGTCTAAAATGAGGAGAGGGCTCTCCCTTATAAAGAAAAATATGGAGGTGAGAGGCTTCTCACAACCAATATGGGATAATAGAGTTTGATCCATATGAGACAAAATTCCACCAATGAGAAAAGAGGAGTGGTTGAGAAGAAAGTGGAAAGAGGATAAAGATAAGTCCCACTTAGAGATATGTGCATTTAAGTGTAGAGAAAATAAATAAAATATTTATTTAATCTTTATTTAATTTATTTCTTTTTTCAAGTGGGCTTAATTTATTTAATTAAAAGGGAGAAAATTCTTTTAATTAAATAGGAAATATTTAATTAAATTAAAAGTGGGGTTTTTCTCTTAATTAATTAAATGTGGATAAATTATTTAATTAAAAAAGAGGTTTTCTTTTAATTAAATGGGGACTTATTTTATTTAATTAAAAGAAGATATTTTCTTTTAATTAAACAAGACTTAGGATAAAATGATCAACCTTAGAAAAATAGAATAATTAAATTTGATCAAGGAAATTGATTTAAATTGATTTAATAAAATATTACACACCATTGATTCAGGAAATTTGATAAATTGATAAATTGAATAATGGGGGCCCATAGTCTAGGCGACCATTTTAGGGTGCATACAAATACTAGTAGCATATATTTTAAAGTATATATATGCATTGTATGTACATACAGGGAATAGGATAGGGTGTGCAAATCAAATTGTTGAATGGTGCAAACCTCATTTTGCTACTCGAGATACTGAATACAATAAGTGTTACTTTTGGGAAGTGAAAGGTGAATTTTATATTTATTTTTAATGTAATTTTCAAATTCTTGAATTTTTTATTAAATATTTATTTTAAAATATGACAATTACTTTTTGTATTTGTAACAGATATAGATCGATCTAATCCTTACAATTGTCAAATGATTCCTAGTATTAGAAGTTTACATCAAGTGATGACTACAGGAAACCATAAACCTTCAATAATTAAAGTAAGAGAGAGAACATTTTTTTGTGATGACTGCATTAAGGACAATCCAGTGAGTGTATGTGAAAATATTGTGAATGGATATGTTTCACATTAGGATTTGAAGGAGATAGTTTGAAAGCCTCCTTTTGAAGATGCTAACATTGAAATTGACATTCATGATCTTGTATATTTAGCTAATTATGAGGATATTTTTTATTTAGTTATGGTAGGTTTGTGTGCATATACATATATATAAATTAAAATACATGTATATTCATTTTAAAATTAATTTATATTTATCTATTTTTATATACATGGAGGAGATATTTTTGAAGTTCAAGCCTTACCAAATAATGCAGAAAATGTGGACTATTATCTTTTAAGATGCACAAAAACAAAACACAAGTTGCTAGAAGGAACTATAGATGCTGATGAACAATCATATCCAATTGGATCAATTGATATTGAAGGAACATATTATTGACAAACAAAGGTAACTGATAGTGGTGTTGAATTTATTGAATACAAGCCTAGAGGAAAACTTTTACATTACAGTAACCATGTTATAGCAACAAAGTTACAATTTGAAGCAATACAAAGAAGGGGGCGTAGTGGAAATCAAAAGTGGAAGTTGTCTATTGAAGAACATGAAAAACTTCTAGAGACGATAAAAACTAGAGAGGATCCTAACAATACAATGTTTGTGGAGCTCTAGGTTACCTATGTACTTATTGTGGAGCTCTAGTTCAGCTATGTCTATATAGCTCTTATACTTTTAGATTTAATGTTGACAAGATATTTGTTTTATAAATTTGTATACATTGGATCATTAATCTTCGATATGCGAAATTAGACATGTTTCAAGTTATTTTTATTTAAATTAGACATGGATATCTCATTTAAGACAACCTCTTAGGACCTCCCCTTAGGACTACCTATTACCTAACCTCCCCTTAAGACCGCCTACTAGGACATTCTCTTAGTACCACCTTTTAGGACCTCTCCTTAGGATAACCCCTTTAGTATTTGTATGTATTTATATACATTGTTTATGTTTTCTTATGATTGTTAATGCTCTTATGTATTTATGTATATGATCTTTATGTTCTTATATGTATTAACTTTTATTAATTAAATGTTGTAACATGCATTCTTTAGGTCATACTCTTTATATGTTATTATCTACATGTATATGTTATATTCTTATCTATGCATTAATCTACATTCTTATATATGTATAATTTAGGATCTCCCCTTATGACATGTCATTAAATATAGTTAATTATACTTAGATTAAGGCATTTTAAAAAACAATAACATATACATAAACATGAATATTGAAAACATACATGTCTACATATAACATGAACATATTTGCATACATCTATGGAATAAAATATACATTAATCTACATTCTTATGTATAATTTAGGATCTCCCTTAAGACATGTCATTAAATATAGTTAATTACACTTAGATTAAGGCATTAAGATGAATAACATATACATGAATAATACATACATAAACACAAAAGATTAAGACATTAGAAGGTCAATAACATGTACATAAAAATAAATAAAAATATGAATAGTGAAAATATGTATTACATTCTTTACGTTTGTGTGTATTCTTTGTGTTCTTATATGTATTAAATTTAGTAAATAAATGTTGTAGTTCACATCATGTATTCTTTACTAGTACTCTTTATTTTCTTAAATATATATTTTATAATAGCACATATTACATTCTTTATGTTCATATGTATTCTTTGCTTTATTATATGTATTAAATTTAGTGATTAAATTTTGTAGTTCACATCATGTATTCTTTACTAGTACTCTTTATGTTCTTAAATATGTATTAAATTTATTGATTAAATATCGTAACACACGTACAAAATAACAAGTGATCTATGAAATAAAAATATGAATATTGAAAACATACATACATTCAACATGAACATAAGACATGAACATAATATGTACATCTATGCAAAATAACACATCTATGAAATAATGTATGTATCCATGTAAAATGTATCCAAAATATCATATAAAATGTCTCCAAAATACGACGTACCATGCATCAAATAAATCTAAAATAACATGTACATCCATATAAAAGTATCTAAAGTAACACATGTATCTGAAATAACATACATATCCATATAAAAGTATCTAAAATAATACATGTATCTAAAATAAGATACATCTCCATATCAAAGTATTTGAAATGACATGTATCTATATAAATGTCCCAACATCAATGAAATAGACATGTAAACTAAGATCAAATGTATCCCCCTCTTGATCCATGACCCCAAAAGGCTCTATGATCTAGATCTGAACCCTATGTCAAATGAAAAAAAATTTAAAATTATACATGTATACATGCATGTGTTATATCATATGTACAATATATATCTATCAAATATATAATAAAAAATACATAACATACCTGTGACTCATGTCATGCAGGATTTGTTGGGGTCTAAATATCTCCAAAACACAATAGACTATCACTAAGACCCTATAGAACACACACGTACATGTACACAAGTTAAATTGAATCACTCAAGAATAGATGTATAGACCTAAGTACATACATATAAAAGATCTTGAGTACACTAAACAAGTATACATGTGTAAATTATAGTAACAAATAAATATAAACATATGAATTTACAATATTTATCATAGCATCCTATAATGCTCTACCAATCGAACTGATATCTAAATCATGTAGTGATAGAGTAATATTTGAATCATGTAATGTGGGTGCTCTAAGGCTAGGCTATGTAGGATTAGGTGCTACATGATCCTAAGTAGATGTGGCAACAAGTGTTGTAGGACCCTCTGTAGGAGCAGGTGTTGTAAGAGTAGGTGTTGTAGGCCCCTCTATAAGAGCAGGTGTTGTAGAATGTGTAGGGATATCCTCTTGTCTCTATGAGGGCTATGATCCTACTGTGCATGATAGAATATGGTTAATGTGTCCACTAATTTCATGAAGAGGAATCTCCATGACTGTTCGCCTAATATAAACCAAGAAGGTCAGATACTAAATAAGATGTCATACAAAAAAATGTATCCACATATGATATAGTAGAAACCTCTAGTGGAGATGGTATATCTGCTATCTCATACAGATCATCAACTCTTGTGCTAAAGGATGCATCTATCGAAATGAGACCACGAGATCATAACATATTTCTACCACATCGATCTGAAGATATCTCCTATAAGTGCATGGAAACTATGGCAATGCTAGAATATATCTAACTCCTAACTATATCATCAGGAATAGTCATACCTGTAATAGCCATCTATGGAGCTCTCGGCATGACCAAAAATTTTGGACCCACCCTTGCCTATTTATTAACAGACATAGGGGTTTCTATAGGTCTAAATCTTTCTAATAATCTAATGAGGCCCTATCCAGCATGACCTAGAAAATTAGTATAATTGACATCATGATGTAAATGAAAATAAACAGCAAACTCATCCTTCTGTGGCCACATGTGATGCGCAACTAACCACCAAGGATATATAAATGGAGCAATGAGCTGATATGTACACTTTGTCACTGAATAACCTCTAACCCTAGGCCTATCTATATAAAAGGGAAACATAGTCTTCACCATAGTGGTAGAGACCTCACCATCAATCTGTGTATACATCACAATACCAATGACACTGTGAGAAAGGGAAGAGTAAAAGGTCTCAATACTAAAATCATCAAATGGGTCGTACATAGAGACTATCTTAATCATATGGCATAACTCATCTCTTATAAATAATCTTCTCCCTATTAGGGAGAGTGGTAGAAGCCAACAGTGTAGAATCAAGATACTCTATAGAACGAGATAACCTAGCAATAGTATCTCTAAACAAATGATGTCTCTCCTCAAAGGATGATATCGGTCTATGTACTATGCTTGACTCAACACTATGATCCCCTCCCTAAACACTAGCCTCCCCTAATGGCATAGGTGCTCCACCAATACCAAATGCCATATGTAATGATAATATGCAAAGATCTCTATCTATAAATGCAAAGTTAAGATATACATGTAAGTACATATAAAACTAAAAGTTAAATTTAATTTAAAACATGTACGTATATAAATATGTACAAATTTTAATGTAACTAAAAATATGCACATGTTATTTAGTACATCTAGCTCATGTATGTGAACATCTAGCTCAAATATGCACATCTAGCTCATGTATGTGAACAAAAAATATGCATGTATGTTATTTAGTACATAGGTTTACTATGTTAATGTTTTCTAAAATGTAACTAATTTTTAGCTATCTTGAGGTCTTAACAAATTTTTGAAGTTTAATGTACATGTTATTATAGTTTCCATGTTTTCTATGTTTAAAGTTGGTTAAATTTTAAGTTTTCAAGTTTGAACAACTAGAACTTATTATAGTTTAGTTATAGCTAATGTTTCAAGTTACATGTTAGTTATCTATATAGGTTTTTACTATGCTAATGTTTAATCAAATGTAATTACTTTAGTTATCTAAGTCTCAAATTGAATTTTCTATGTTTGATCAAGTAAAATCTACTTTTATGGTTAAGTACATACTTAATTAAAAAATACTATATAGTTCTTTATTTAACATATCAAGATCTAACTATATAAAGAAAATTAACTAGTCTAAATAATCAACTACTAAAACACTTAAAATATAATTAATTTAATTACTAAAACACTTTAAAACAATTAATTTAACTAATGGCAATATGTAATAACTAAAAAACATTAAAAAAATAAAAATAAACAACTTACCTGTTATGACTAAAACTATCTAACCACTGTGCAAACCATAACAGCAAAATGACTACTAGCAAGCAATTTTTCAAAATTTGTAAATCCGCCAAGGTTACAGCCGAAACCCTTTTGGCTGAAAGGGTTTTGGTCATAACCCCCCTTGCCACATTGGCATGGGAAAGTGCCATGTCTATATAGCCAAAAGTATTTCGGCCATAACCCTTATGGCCGAAACCATTTCGGTCGTAACCTTGCTCGATATCACAAAGGGTGACACAGATCTTGCTTTTACCCCCTAAGAGGCTCCAATGCTTATTATCATAAAAATTTCCCAAACATCAAAGATCTCCAAAAGTGCTATGACATGTTTCTCAACATCCAAATGAACTCTAATGGTATCAAGTTGCACAAAATGACTCTTGGTCTTCTTTCTTCCATGTCTCCCATGTCTTCTTAGTCTCCCATTTCCATCCTTTCTCTTCTTCCTTCACACTTCTTCCTCTTTTTCCTAAACTCTTCACGTCTTCTTGATTCTTTTCCCCTTATTATCTAGTCTACCTTATTTTATTCATTTCTTTTTTCACTTCCATGCTTGATTCCTCCTCTTTCAAAACCATGAATTTCAACTATCTTATTATGGAACCTCTCTTGAAAATAGATGATTTCAAAATCATTGCTCAACTTGAAGAGTATTATTTCTCCACTAGTCCTTCTAGATGCATGGGTGATAACTTTATGATAGAAATAAAAGAAAATTTGATTGAAGCAAATCATGATGCATGATCATGTCATGATCTCCTTCTTCAAACTGGTTTTCATCTTCTAAGTCTTCTTATCTTTCCTCATCTTTCAAGTCTTACCATGACTCTTCTAGATATCGTTCACATTCCTCATCATCAAGGTCTTCTTCCTCAACTATGTCTTCACCTTCCTCTTCTTCATGATCTTGTTCCTTTTCTACTTCTCCAAAGAGTCTTACTTCTCTTCTCAAGACATGCCATAATAGAAACATGACAATCCTTGCGATACCTTTTCCATGAAGAGTGACACACCCATCTTTGATGATTATGACGATGGAAAATGTAATGGTACCTATGACACCTCTATTCCTAAGAGTCCTCCTAGTCATGTGCTCATTGTTTACTAGAAATGGGTCGTCACATTTGATAGATCATGATGGTGATCCATATGACTCTAATTTTGAAAGAGACTTTGATTATTTTTGTGAATAATACCTAGATGATACATCTACTTCTATTGAGGAAGAGAAATATTTCCATGTTGTTTATAAATTTAAATACTATAAGAATCTATCCAATAAAAACTCTCATGCTGAAAATAAAGATTACACTCTCAAGAAAGATCGTGTCAATGATGATCCTTTTTCTTGTGATGATTCCCTTTCATCCCCTAATTCCTCCAATACCCATACACCTCCTAAAGATTCCAAGTCTTTCAAATATTTCACATATCCTTCATCCAACAAAGGTCCTAATGCTTTTCATGTGGTTCCCTATAGTTATCCTCAAGGGCTACCTCTTAAAGAAACTCAAGCTAACCTTTACTTGGCTATAAATACTTTCAATAATTCTAAACCTAAAGAGCCTAAACCTTCATACACTATAATGCCTACTTCAGCTACTCCTTTACAATCTCTTTCAAAGTCTTCCATAAAATTCTAACATGCTTCCTTGTCCTTATAAGTGGCTTCATGTCAACAAGACTCTAAAAATTATAAAGAAAATAACATAAATAAAGATCAAGATCAAGAAACCTCCATGTCATCCAATCCTTTTCATGATGTCTCTTATTTGTTTCATGTTTCTTTTGATCTTGCATGCCCTTTCTCATTCATTCCACCATGTCTTAAGTCTTCTCCTAAGGAAGATCAAGCTACTACTTACATTGAGCTTATTGATAATCAAAATAACTTTACTACACTTGCACATTCCAAAGATGATACTTCCATTAAGGTTATTAAAAATGGTGTTGTTTCTCCCAATGTTGAGCCTATTGAAAATCAAGAGAAAGATTCTATGCTTACACTATCCAAAGATCCTTCTCAAGATCAAAGTATTTCATCTTCTTGTTCTACCACTCCATGTTCCCTTCCACTTTCTACTCTTCCTAAGTCTTTTCAAACTCCAAACAATCCTATCAAAAAAGTTACTCCTATTCAAGATGCTCATGATTCTATTGAAAATCCTAATGCTCACTCCAAATATGTTGATGTCCCTAGTTTTCATATAGATGTTGGTGGACCTATTTATTATTATTTCTCATCTCCCATGTCCATCCTTGGACTTCCTCCACCGATACCAAGGGCTTTACATTTTCCTTCCACCTTGGTTCTATATATGAGCAATGTTAGTATGCTAATAGAAACCAAATTTAAATAAAGCTTCTACAAACTAAACAAAATTCATAAACGTCAAGATAGACTAAGATGAACTCTCAATTGAGAATATGAGCCATTAATGGACTCTCTCAATGAGAAGCTCTCTTGTTGAGTGGCTTTGTCTAAATAGATAGGATGTATGCTCAAGCTTATGCTTCAAAAAGGGCTTCGAATGGAGTTGGAATTTGGGTGTGAGTGTATGGTTTTGATGTAAAATGGCTTCTTAAAATGGCATTATGACTTTACTTCATGGATTGTGTTATTTTGCAAAGGGTAAGGATCCAATTTATAGGCAAGAGGCTTGAGGGATTGAGGGCTAAGATGCAAGGATGGGAAAAAGCTCATGGAGGGCTCAGATTGCATGAGAAGAGAGAACATGGATTGTGCTTCCTTACAGCCAATCAGAAAGTGACACATGTCACAGGGTGAGAGGATGGAGGAAAGGGGAAGGATGAGTCAACAATGGAGGCTCAAGGGATAAAATCTTCATAAAGACCCTCATAATGGCTTGTAAGAGCAATAAAAGGGCTTGGAAGAGTCATTTATGGCCTAGTGGACTTCATAAAGTTTTATGGTTGAGATATTTTGAGGGAGATGAGAGAAATTTCGACTTGGACTTGATTAGGAGGGTTTTAAACTTGTTTAGGCTTGTACAAATGATTAGAGGATGGATTAGGATGGTTTAGGATTAGCTTAGGGATAGGCAAGTGGATGGCATTTAATGAGGGTGGGTGAAGGAGGAGATATTGTTAACTTTGGCTTGGGTTAGTAAGTCTTAACTCATGTTTAGGGAATGTGACAAGGTTAGGAGGGGATTAGGATTAGGTTTAAAGACATCTTCTAGAAGAGTCTAGACTTTGGATGAGGATAAAGACTTTCTAGAATAGTCTAGAATTTCCTAGGATGAGGATGAAGACTTTCTAGAAGAGTCTAGAACTTCTTAGGATGAGGATAAATTATATTTTTAGGAAATAAATAAAGTTTTATTTATTTCAAGGGTTTGGGTTAAGGAGATATTTATTAAAACTTTTTTAATAAACATGAGGATTAATATTTAATCTTAATTAAATATTTTGAGTTGGGATTAGGGGTAGGAAATGATGGGATTAGCCTTTAATCAAAATTAAAGAAGGATTAGAAGATTTTGGAAGAGGTTAGTGGTCTTAAGGAAATTGGCCAAGTTTTGGGCAACAAATAAATTTTTTATTTATTTTGGGTTTTTTGGTCAATTTATTAATTAAATAATTAATAAATAAGGAAATAATTTTTAAATAAAATTTAAACATTTTTGGGAGGGATTCCTTAATTAAATATTTTTAATTAAGATAAAGGGATTTAATGGCATAAAAATAAATTAATTAATTAAATAAATAATTAATTAATAAATGATGATGTCATCAAGAATTTTTTAGAAAATAAAAATACTTTATTTTCTAAAGGTTTTTAGGTGTCTACATTTTTCCCCTCTTTGATTTGATGCCGCAAGTGGCATGGCATCAAAGATAAGAAAATAAGATGCCCAAGGCTAGAGTAGAAGAGGAGAGAATGGACTGCAAGATGCCCCCTCAAGAAGGCAACGAGGAGAGAAAGCGAGGCTCGATGACTTCTTGAAAAGTACAAGAATCTAAGATGAGCAAGAAGACTCAGATTGGCTTAAGAGAAGAGGTTTAGCTAGCTCAAACTCTCACTATGGGAGAATGATAAAAGGAGAATCAGAGGCACAAGAGGAAGCAAGCTTAAGATCTCAGGGATTACAGAGGATGAAGGAGCGGAGCGCTATAAAAGAAATACAAGATGGGGAGATGGATGAGGGGATTAAAAAAGCTGATGCAACAGGATTTCAAAGAGTCAAATTGGTGGAAGATGGGTTTCGGAGATCCCTAGGACTAGGATTGTGGATCTCGAAAGATGAGGCTTGGTGGATTGATTTGGATTGGTGGATCCCTAAGACTAGGATTGTGGATCCCTAAAGCTAAAGGTGAGGAGTGATTCAAAGAGATACTACTGCATAAGCTGGGGTAGGAGAGACAGATGCTGGATATGGATGGGGGATAATGGAGATGAAGGAAAACCATTGAATCTTTTTGAGCGGGGGGGATACTTCAAAGAGAAGTACCACCATGTAGTTGAGCACTAGATTTTCTATAGGACTGTTGGTTAATTTCCAAGGTTACCAAGAACATCAAGGCCTTTTCACCAACTATCCAGAGGACTAACAAACTAACTCAAAATAAACACGCAAGGATTGCCCCAGCATCACACATGATTCCTAAAGGAAGCAACATGGAACAAACACTGGGTAACCGACAAGCAGAAAAGAAAAACAAATAAAAGACATGATCAAGACCTTACACTCTGATTGCCCCATTCGCAGTATACCATGATATGGAAGATCGTGGCAACCTTGAGGAGGGAACAAGGAGATTGCTTGGAAAAGATATTTCAAGACCCAACAGGGAAGAGTCCAAATCAAAAGAAAGTGAAAATCCAAAAGAGAACCATTTTCCAAAGAGATGGGTAGGATGAGGTACTAACGGACCAAGATCAGACATGAGGAAAGCTATATCCTATAAGGACCTATCAGAGAGCACCTAAGCTAGTGGATTTGGATGAGTGATGCATCTGGCAAGCTGAACTAAGAAAGATAACACTTTGGTGATAGGAAATCTAGCTAAATGATGCATTGGAATAGCTAACCAAGATGTGCAATGGGTGCAAGATGTTGATCAAGGATGAACTGACACGAACGCTGGATAGATACAATGGTACTAAGCTAAAGAGGATGTACAAGCTAATGGACCAAGATATGTTACAAATGTACAAGTTTGTTCATGTTTTGGTTTTTGTGAGATGGAAATGTTTGTGAAGGATGGGATGTCTATAATAGGTGATAGGTGGATAGGTAGATGGTCTGCAAAAAGCTTAAGTGAAAATGGGGTTTTGTGTGTGCATGTGATAGTATACAATCTAGGATACAAGATTATTTACAGGCTGGAATATGGTACAAACTTTGGACAAGATTTAGATATACAAGGTATGGTACAATATTTACAAGGTATAATACATGCTTTGGTACAAGATTTTACAAGCTGAGGTACAAGATTTTACAAGCTGTACAGGAGGTATTTACAAGCTCCATTAGATTTTGGATATTTGGTTTGAACACCAAGGGAACAAGTAGGTATTTTATGGGATGGTGGGTGAATGGATGAGGGATAGGATAGTGATAGATAATGGATTAGTCTTAGTACACAAGGCACTTGAATTACCAAGTTTTCACCAAGGTACCTATCCAAGGCGCTTGAATTGCCAAGTTTTCACCATTGGACGCTTATTTCTCTTTACTTTTTTTTTTTGTATTTTTCAAAAGCTAGGTATACCAAGGATCTTCAAGCATAGAACTTCTTGAGATGAATGATGTTAGTAGGATCATTCAAGAGTTATTTTGGTGTAGATAGCTGATAGGCTCCGGAGCCAAAGGAAGCAGTGACAACATAAGGACAAGCCATGTAGGTTCAAACTTGCCTTTCTTTTCTCGATCTGCTTGGACTTTCATGTTTTCTTTAAGGACCATGTCACCTAGCTGAAAGTGTCATGGAAGCACCTTCTTGTTGAAATTCCTTTTGAGATGAGTTTGATAGACTATGAGATGATCATAGGCTTATTTTTGCTTCTCGTCTAAGAGATCTAGCTAGGTGAGCCGAGCTACTCTGTATTCTTCATCTGATATTTGCCCTTGCAAAGATATGCGCAAGGAGGGAAGTTCAACCTCTATAGGTAGTACCACTTCGGCACCATAGACTAGGGAGTATGGAGTTGTGCCTGTGGATGTACGAAAGGAAGTTCGATAGGCCCACAGGGCTAGATTTATTTGTAGGTGCCAATCACGGCCGAAATCATTGACAACTTTCTTTAGGATTTTGAGGAGGGTTTTGTTAGTTGCCTCTGCCTGGCCGTTACCTTATGGAAAATATGGGCTAGAAAAGAAATGATGGATGTGGAGGGAAGTGCATAATTCTTCCATGTTGAGATTTTCAAAGTTACCTCTGTGGTCGGTGAAGATGGTGGATGGGATGCCGAAGTGGCAAACAATGTGGTACAAGATGAACTTGGAGACCTGAACTCCTGTAGCTGAGACTAGGGGGACTGCTTCCACCCATTTAGTGAAATAGTTTGTAGCTGTTATTATCCATTTATGTCCATCAGATGAGAGGGGTGTGATAGTTCCAATTAGATCAAGGCCCCAACAAGCGAAAGGCCAAGGTGGTGCAATAGGCTGTAGATCCTATGCTGGAGTGTGCATAAGATTTGCATGCTGTTGACATGGGAGACACTTTCTGAAAAAGTCACAGGAGTCTTCTTCAATGGTAGGCCAATAGTAGCTTGCTCTAAGGATTTATCGCACTAGGACAATACCACTCGTGTGGGCACCGCAAAGTCTAGAGTGTACTTCCTTTAACACCATCGTGGCCTCGTTTTGGTCTAAACATCGAGAGAGAGTATCGTGATAACCCCGACAATATAGGGTATTGGCTATGATAACATAGCGCGATGATTTTCTGATGAGGTTCTGGCATTGGGTACATGTGAGGTGAGGGGATATGATACCATCGTTAAGGTAAGCATGAATCTCATGGTACCAAGGAGATTGGGGACCAACCAAGATACAAACACGGTTTGAATCCTCATTCACATAGGTGGGTCTAAGGAGTTGCTCCACTAAAAACTCATACTGTGTAGCTGCTTGGGGAATTTTCGAGAGTGAGCCTATAGTAGCCATAGCATCTATTGATTTGTTCTGTATTCGAGGCACTTGTGTAAACTGAAGCCTTGTAAAATGCTGGGTTAGCTGATCAACTAGCTCTTTGTAGGGTAATAGCTTTTCATCTTTGGTTTGATATTCATTTAGGGCTTGCTTGATGATGAGCTGAGAATTGCCAAAGATTTGTAGATCAGCAATGTTCCATTCTGCAGCTATCTTTAATCCTGCTATGAGGGCCTCATATTCAACTATATTGTTGGTGCTAGGGAATTGTAGCTTGAAGGCTTTTGGAATGTAACCTTCTTGAGGTGTGACCAACAATATTCCTGCCCTTGATCCATGAGATGTGTATGAGCCATCAAAATAAAGTTTCCATGGGGGTTGTTCTTCAATTCGATAGATATGCTCATCTAGAAATTTTGTGATCAACGGATAAGCATCTATTAGAGGTGCATCAGCTAGGTGATCTGTTATGGCTTGCCCTTTGATTGCCTTTCTGTCCACATACTGGATGTCAAATTCACTAAGGAGCATAACCCATTTGGCCAAACAGCCTGTAAGTGCTGTTCTGGAGAGCATATACTTGAGAGGGTCAATCTTGGAGACTAGTTGGATGGTATGACTTAGCATGTAATGGTGAAGCTTTTGAGTTGAGAAAACAACTGCCAAACAAGCTTTTTCCATAGCAGTGTAATTGAGTTCATAACCAACTAGGGTTCTACTGATGTAGTAGATGGCTCTTTCTCTATTGTAGTCATCGAGCTATGCTAGAAGTGCCCCTAGAGCAGTAGGTGTTGCTGATATGTACAAAATCAGGGGATGACCAAGAACTGGTGGAACCAAGATAGGGGATTTATGAGATACTGCTTGAGATGGTTGAAGATGCGCTGACATAAAGGATCCCACTTGAATTTCTCATCCTTCTTCAGTAAATGTGAAAATGGTGTACACTTATCTGCAAGCTGGGAGATGAAGCGCCGAACAGATTGAAGCTTTCCCTAAAGAGAACGAAGCTGTCATAGTGTCTGGGGAGGAGGCATGTGTAAGATAGCCTTGACCTTCTTGGGGTCGATCTCTATACCTCGTTTAGAAACTATAAAGCCTAGAAGCTTGCCAGATGTGACCCCAAAGACACATTTCTTGGGATTCAGCATGAGATGATATTTGGCTAACCTATCAAAGACTTTCTCTAGGTCAGCAAGATGATCCATGAAGGTATGAGACTTGACCAAGATATCATCCACATAATCCTCCAAAATGTTATGGATGAGATCATGAAAGATGGTTGTCATAGCTCTTTGATAGGTAGCCCCAGCATTCTTTAGGCCAAAAGGAATCATGTTGTAGCAAAAGGTTCCCCAAGGGGTAGTGAATGTTGTCTTATGTTGATCCTCTTCTACAATCTTGATTTGATTATACCTAGAAAATCCATCCATGAGGGACAAAATTTCATGTCTAGTTGTAAGATCTACAATCATATCTATGTTGGGCAAGGGAAAATCATCTTTTGGACAAGCTTTGTTAAGATCTCTGAAATTAGTGCAGATTCTGATGTCACCAGAAGGCTTAGTGATAGGGACCATATTGGAGATCCACTCTGAATAGTCGATAGGTCGGATAACCTTAGCAGCTAACATTCTTTCTAACTCATCTTTGACCACTAATGCCACTTTAGGGTGCATTTTTCTAAGCTTTTGTCTGACAAGCTTGATCTATGGATTGACTGCAAGATGATGAACTACAAGCTTTGGATCAAGTCCTGGCATGTCCTGATATGACCATGAAAATCGGCCAATGTTCTCTCTTAAGACCTCAAAGAGGAGATCAGCTTGGTCTTGTGATAGGGATGCAGCAATGTGAACAAGCCTAGGGATCTCTGAAGAACTAATGTTGACTTCCCTAGTATCCTCAATTAGAATAGAAGATATCTTTGGTCGATTATCTTGAGGAGGTAATGCTAAATCCTCATGTTCTTCTTGTGGCTCTAGATGTTCTTGCAGAGGGGTTCTCTTCGCTACCTTAGCTAGTCTCAAATTCAACTTAGTTCCAGTTTTGGGTGTATCGAAACTAGGTTGGGGATTTTCTCCAAAATACCCCTTGGGATCTAGCTTGTAGATATAGGCAGAATCTGGCTTTGTTTTCTTGTAGGTGTTTCAGCTCCCATGAATCTTAGAAGTGCTTCCTTTGATGTGAACTCATCAATGTGTATGATGCTTGGTTGGTCTCAATCTATGAGTTGTGGATGGGCAAGTGGTAGGTCAATGAGGTGGATGGATAGTTCTTGGAGAACAGAGTCTCCGAGGGAGATTTGGTCCAGGATATTGTCGTAGGCTCTCTTTTCAACTTCCTCAAGAATGTCTTCGATTTTGACAAGGTCGCGATGAATGTTCAAAAAAGTGTGATCATTTGTATTGGTGCCCTCAGTTATGGGTATGCCAAAGCCAAGACCTGACTTCGATTCCCACTTGTGTGCGTCGATGGGGCACTGCATGCTTCTTTCTTATGGTCCTAGACCACCACATTGATAATGCCATCGATTAAGCATTTGAACTAGCTAAGGATACTTTTTGCTTGCAAAAAATGGTGGAAGTGCTTTATCAGATGTACTGCAATAGGGAGATACTATTCTTAATTCTTCTACTGAGAGGAGGCCACTATGGATGAATGTAAGTGAACCAAGAGGGTATATTATTGATGGTGAAATAGCTTGGATAGGTGGTAAGATGGAAGCATGGAGTGGAGGAGATGGTAGGATAGGATCTTGATTTAGCTAATGGGATGAAAAGATATCCTGCAGTAGAGGAGGTATGGCTTGAGGTTTTGGAGATGGAGGGGATAGTGACTGTGCTATGGATGGAAGACATGGTATGATGATATCTTCATTTATGCTTTGGGGGATGTCAACATGCTTTTGGGAAGGATCTTGATAGGATTGGTTTGGAGTGGATGGTGTGATAGGAGGTTAAGGGATGGACTCTTGAAAGGTAGTGGATGGATAGATGGGAGATTCAGTAGTGGAGATGGGTGAGTAGAAGATGGATGCATAAGGGTCATTATGGGAGATTTGGGAAATTCTTGGAGGTGATGTGGATAGGATTTGGAGGGTTTTGACAGATGGTGGGATTTTGGTGCTTGCGAGAAGTGGAAGGATTTTAAGCAATTTGATAAATGGTATGGGGATGATAGCTATGGGAGATGGAGGTGATATTATAGATGGGGAAGCTTCATTACTGACTACTTCACATGGTTGGATTAGATGACATGCCTTATCAACTGCTGGAGGTGACTTTTCTTGTATTTCCTCTAGGAGATTCCTTGGAGACTCGTGTGTCAGAGGTGGAGGTGGATTGACAAGAATAGCTAGTGTGATGGGGGTGGAAGGTTGGAAGCTTGGTTGATTGGGTGATGGAGGAGAAGTTGGGATATCAGATGGCATGACTAGATAGTTTGGAAGAATGCATGGATTTTGTGGGATGCTTGGGGGAATATTTCTAAGGCTTTCAATATACTCGTCATAGTCAACAAGATTTTCATCATCATTGGAATAGGAGGTGGTGGGAGCAAGGACAATACAACTAAACACATCATGATAGGTTTGGGATTTCATGTTTTGATGATGAGTTGGATGGGGATGGGATCTTGCATATGGATGAACATGGAAATTCATGGTTGGATTTGGATTAAGCGCAGATTTTGGATTGATTGATGAAGGATTTCCTAGCAAGAGTCAAAGCTATATGATAGACCTAAGGAGGATTGGATGGAGATTTTTGGCTTTCTTGTGGATGGAAGACTTCAAGGGAATTCTGTCAAAAAGTAAGAGTTTTGCTTTCCTATGCACTGGATTGGTGGAGATTGTGTCAACTTAAGGATAGACTAATGATCCTATGGGCATGACACGAGATTGACCACTTGTGGATCCCAACCTTTAGCTCAAGGTGATGAGGGATAACAAGTGACAAAGCTAGATTACCCTAGACAAAGCTCTGTCAAAGGGATAACCTTGGTGAGGGTGGTGGATTGGTTGGATTGATTGGATAGCAAATTCTAGCAGAATGAAAACAACTCTCTAAAGGCTTGGGTGTGATTTTGGATTGGGTTGCTAGCTAGCTGGGGGGATGATTTGGATGGACTTTGGATTTGGGATTGTTCTAAAGCAAGGAACTAGATAGATTTGGTTGCAGCGGGGGAGCTTGGATGATTTTCTGATGAGGTAGTGACTACGCTAAGTATGCCTTAAGCTGGGAGATTTTTGCTTTTTTGGGATTTTGACCAAAGTTGGCAAACATTCATTCAAAAGCTATGAACAAACAAGCAGACAAAATTTTGGAGCAAGCACGTCAAACACATCAACATCCTAGGAAGCTTTCTACAAGGATGAAATTTGTTATAGCTAGGGAGTCCTCGATATACGCAAGGTACGTGAGGCCCAAATCCATAGATGAAACCAAAAAGATGTCACACAGCCGAGAGGAGCGATAACCCACTTCTCCTCTTTCACTTCTCAAGGGTATAAAGTTCCTTGAGGCTTAGCCCGAGTGACAAAATCTTGATTCCAAGAGAGGTGTCTTTGGATTCACCTCCCAATATTTATACTCTGTCGAAATGCTGGAGTTGAGGTCATCCCAAGGGGTGATGAAATCCCCAAGCAGGCCTCCTAAAAAGTGTAAAACAAGACCACATACATGATCTTGGGCTTTAAAAGACATGCGTTCATTCCAATTGATGATTTAGATTTTGTAAGCTATGATTGAAGACACTTGTGATTATGGCATACAATGTTCATTCCAATTAGACAGCATCATTAGCATAATGGAAGTTGAGAGATCGTCAACATAAGAAATGTGAGTGTTATTAAAAATGCGTCAAAACCATGCGATGTTCATTGATTGTTAGGCATTCAAGATTGAGTGCGAGTTTGTTTTAAGCCCAAAACAAAGATATGTGAAACTTGATTTGTCAAGCGCGCACCCAGAGGCCCTCCACGTCAAGAGTTGTTCAATTTTTATGCCCAAATGAAGTGTTAGCGAGACTAATGCTCATTAAAGGAATTTTCTAACTTAGAAAAACCACTAAAAACTCAAGTGAGTGGAGTTTGATTTGCGTGGAGCACTTAACACCCTCTTAGGTGGACCCATCCCCATAGATGGCATTGAGATTGCAACCAATGGTTAAATTGATGGGTGATTAAAGAAGGTGAGTCCAACGAGAAACTCACTCAAAGCGTTTTTATTTGTTTTTATAACTTAAAAGATTACAAAAATGTAGATTCTTTTTATGCTCCAAAAGATGATTATTTGATCTATGGCATTCAATATTGGATTTGTTGTTTTAATTGTGCATTCATAAAATAAAATAAAAACTTGATTTTAATCCATGGCACTCAAGAGTGATTTTAGCAACATGCATTCAAAGACAAGTGATTAAACATTCAATTTTTTTCTTTTGAGCATTCAAGATTGAGATTTTGTGTGTTGTTTTAAGAACTTTGAAGTGCTTTGTTTTAACCTTAGATCATTCAAGATTCTTTTGGACTCAAAAGTGAAAATGACTCTTTGGACTTTGGTTTTCATTCAAGATTTTGTGTTCTAGTTTGCATGTTTTAAGCCCAAAAATGATATTCCTAGGTTGTTTTGATGCATTAAAAACCTAAGCAACATTCAAGATTTTGCAACAAGACATTTGTTTGGAACAAATAAAAAATCTTCTAGGACAATATTTGGCAACCATTTAGGACTCTTAGTTTTCATGAGATTTTTAAAAGAACTTTAAAATATTTGCAAATGAGGTTCATTTTATCCTTGATTGATGCTTTGAGTTTGATTTAGATTTTAGTGTGCACTTAGTGTTGATTTTGAATCTTTTGAAATAGAAACTTGAAGTTCTTTTTAAATTTCCAAAAATGAAGTGTTCCCAACTTTGCATGAATGCATCTAAAACCTTGATGTTGCAAGAATGCAAATGATTGAATTGGTTTAGTTTCACTTGTTAAAAGGCTTTTTTTTTTTTTTTGCAAATTTTTCGTTTTTAATGGATTTAAGTATGATTTAGGGGTTCATTTTAAGCACTAAAAAGAAGTTTGTATGATTTTGCTTCCTTCAAGAAAAATGGCCAAGATCTCCCACAAGAAGAAGAAGAAGAAGTAGATGGAATAAGAAGAATATAGACAAGAAGAGGAAGAAGAATTCCAAGTGCTTTGTCCACCTATAAGCTTGAAAAATCTGCAAACACTATGAGATAGATTATGAGTTCCTATGTCTTTTTCATGCTCATGTGAACCTACAAAACCAATTTATACAATCCTACCAATCACAAAAACAAACAAAATTAGCCAAAATTAGAAAATGACATACAAAACTTGACTAAAAAAGCTAATGAAGATGACCCATGCAAGGTCCCACCGGGCGTGCCAAAATGTATATGAGCAATGTTAGTATGCTAATAGAAACCAAATTTAAATAAAGCTTCTACAAACTAAAAAAAATTCATAAACTTCAAGATAGACTAAGATGAACTCTCAATTGAGAATATGAGCCATTAATGAACTCTCTCAATGAGAAGCTCTCTTGTTAAGTGGCTTTGTCTAAATAGATAGGATGTATGCTCAAGCTTATGCTTCAAAAAGGGCTTCAAATGGAGTTGGAATTTGGGTGTGAGTGTATGGTTTTGATGTAAAATGGCTTCTTAAAATGGCATTATGACTTTACTTCATGGATTGTGTTATTTTGAAAAGGAGAAGGATCCAATTTATAGGCAAGAGGCTTGAGGGATTGAGGGCTAAGATGCAAGGATGGGAAAAAGCTCATGGAGGGCTCAGATTGCATGAGAAGAGAGCACATGGATTGTGCTTCTTTACAGCCAATCAGGAAGTGACACATGTCACAGGGTGAGAGGATGGAGGAAAGGGGAAGTATGAGTCAACAAAGGAGGCTCAAGGGATAAAATCTTCATAAAGACCCTCATAATGGCTTGTAAGAGCAATAAAAGGGCTTGGAAGAGTCATTTATGGCCTAGTGGACTTCATAAAGTTTTATGGTTGAGATATTTTGAGGGAGATGAGAGAAATTTTGACTTGGACTTGATTAGGAGGGTTTTAAGCTTGTTTAGGCTTGTACAAATGATTAGAGGATGGATTAGGATGGTTTAGGGATAGGCAAGTGGATGGCATTTAATGAGGGTGGGTGAAGGAGGAGATATTGTTAACTTTGGCTTGGGTTAGTAAGTCTTAACCCATGTTTAGGGAATGTGACAAGGTTAGGAGGGGATTAGGATTAGGTTTAAAGACATCTTCTAGAAGAGTCTAGACTTTGGATGAGGATAAAGACTTTCTAGAATAGTCTAGAATTTCCTAGGATGAGGATGAAGACTTTCTAGAAGAGTCTAGAACTTCTTAGGATGAGGATAAATTATATTTTTAAGAAATAAATAAAGTTTTATTTATTTCAAGGGTTTGGATTAAGGAGATATTTATTAAAACTTTTTTAATAAACATGAGGATTAATATTTAATCTTAATTAAATAGTTTGAGTTGGGATTAGGGGTAGGAAATGATGGGATTAGCCTTTAATAAAAATTAAAGAAGGATTAGAAGATTTTGGAAGAGGTTAGTGGTCTTAAGTAAATTGGCCAAGTTTTGGGCAAAAAATAAATTTTTTATTTATTTTGGGTTTTTTGGTCAATTTATTAATTAAATAATTAATAAATAAGGAAATAATGTTTAAATAAGATTTAAACATTTTTGGGAGGGATTCCTTAATTAAATATTTTTAATTAAGATAAAGGGATTTAATGGTAGAAAAATTAATTAATTAATTAATTAATAAATGATGATGTCATCAGGAATTTTTCAGAAAATAAAAATACTTTATTTTCTAAAGGTTTTTAGGTGTCTACAGGGTCCTTCTATCCCTTCATTTTCCCCTCCTAACTCTCCTAGTTTGTCATCCATCTTGGGTCCTTACATCCCTCCATCTCCTATCATTCCTTAAGATCAACCTAGAAACATATCCTTGAATTCTTTTCATCCACCCACCCATCTAAACCAGTCATATCTTCCTTCTTCTTCCACAACTCCCAAGTATTTTGGAAGTAACTTGAATGTTCAATACAAGAATCCATCTAAAAAAGAAGATCACCATGTCTCCTCTAATCAAAATAAGGGCATAAATTCCAAAGAGATATCTAAGAAGAGAACTAAAAAACAAGTATGGGTTCAAAAATCCATCATTGAAGATATTCTCTTTAAATCATCAAAAAGAAATGAAAAGCCTACCATTGTATAGATTCCAAAGTATCTCTTGAAAGAGTTTAATGTTGAGAAAAAAGTGAAGTTGGCATTCAAGCTTCCAAAGACTTCCACTTCATCTTCTTCCAAAATAATTCTTCCATTCCATGTGCCTAAACTGAAACCTCTTCTATCCATTCATCATATTCCTTCACACATTCCTTTAGTAACATTTCCTCCATCCTCTCGCCACCCTTCAAGGTGTGTGTTGGTGTTGATCTTTCTTTCCTTTCCATCTTCCATTTCATAATCCTTCCATTCACTATCCTTCTATCTTCTATCATTTTTCCTTATTTTCCTATTCATCTTATCTTCCACCCTCACTCACTTTCTAGAAAACATTATCCTGCATTTTACTCTTTCATCTTCATTTCCCTATCAACATCTTTGAGCATATCATTTTGAATCCTTGGCATATCATGGTTTATCCTTTCAAGGAGCATTATCTAAAAATATTGCCTTCTTCCAAAAAAAAAAAATTTTAAATGAAATTTTGTTTTTAAATGAAAAAATTGAAAGTGTACCTTGGTGAAAACCTAGTAATAAGGTTCCTTGGTAGAAAAAATAAAGAGAAATAAATTCATTCTATGGTGAAAACCACTCCCTTGTGGTGCCTAGGATAAGTATCATGATGAAAACTTGGCAATTAGGCATCATGCATAGTTCTTCTACATCTTTCGTCCATTACGTTGTCTCTCTTTGATCTTGACAATGTTGACCTATACATGAAAATTTGGCTATCTTGTGAGCTATCTTATGATGATATTTCTTTCGTTCCTTTCATTTCTAGCCTTCATATTTATTTTCCTCCATTTATTCTAGCCTTTCGGTATCCTTTTCTCATTTGGTCTTTATTTAATAAAAAAGAGTAAAACACAATCCTATGAAGCCTCTTGACATTTCTACTCCATTAAATTACATCCTTTCCTGCTTTTGCATTATGATTTCATGACTTATCCTATCTTGGCCTTTCATTTCTTGTCCAAATGTGCTTTACATGACAATTTTTTCCTAGCTTGGGTACTCTTGAGGAATTTTCCCTTGGGGATTTCTTCTCTTTATTCTCCTTCATTCCCTTGTCTTCCATCTCTTCCACCAGCTTACTAATCCCTCTTGTCCTCCATCTTACTACACATTGGGACTAAAAAATGAGGTCCTTCTTGGGTGTTTGATAGCCATTATGTCTAGAGGCATCCTTTGTACATACTTAGTGATCCTGAAAAAATCCAAAAAAAATTGATATATTGTCAAAAATTCTAAAAATTAGAAAATTTCATGAAAAATGATCATCTTGGCGAAAACCTAGCAATAGGTGCTTTATGTATCTCCAAAACAATTATATATTCTAAAAAATTTAAAAAATTGCAATAAAATCAAAGTGTTGAATACCTAGAAATGGGTGCTACTTGAGGCCTTTGCACCCTTGTTTCTTAGCGCATTTCCTCGACACTTAGCCTTTCTTCATCATGCCTTGTCCTTTTTTACTTCATTTGTAATTGGCCTTTTTCTTTGTCTATGGGGCATAACTAGGTTAGCTTTGGTCTCTTGAATGTGTTAGTCTTTAGGACACCTCACAAATGGTATTTTTTAACACCACCCCAACTATATTTTTCAATACAACCCCTAACACCGAGTGTTTTTCAACACTTATTAGTTTGGTCTTACCCAATTTTTTCAAGTGATCTTACCTACTTGTAGACATTCGATCCTTATCCTTAGAACTTAGTATCAGTTAACACACTTAAATTTTTAAACACAAAACTTAATGCTTGAGCTATGTCGTGATCTTTTCTTTGTGTGTTGACTGTTATTAATTTCTATTGAGTCTCCTTGTCCAATAAGTCTCTCTAGTATGCATAGCTAGAGGACTTGGGACATGGAGCATGTTTTTATTTTCTTTCTCCTTGTGGGTGTGGTCTTGAAACTCTAGAGTGTCTCTTATTGTCCCCTTGAAATACTGAGGAGATTTGAGGCATCATCCTTAACTATTTTTGCACAGTCATTCTTATGGTCATCCTGACATCTATGCCTTGATGCACGCATGGTTTTGCTACATTAAATTGGGTAAGATAACATTGAAGTTATTTTGACCTTTATGTCTTTGATTCTTATGTTAGAATCTTTCCACATTCCAATCCAACATAAATCACATTCATATATTCATAGTTGCACTTGTGACTAGTGATGATTGTGTGATTTTCTAGTGTCCATTAATAATGGTCCAATGATAAAAAAAAGTTCCTTAAAATTCTCTAATAAATGATGAACACAAAATCCTATGTTATAGTTGCTCTATTGCTAGTACACCTTTGCATTTTCATGTAGCTTGCATTGTTAGACTTCATGTTAATTTGCATTTTTAGGCTAAATTATGAGTTTGAGAGGGTTTTTTTTTTCCTTCAACTTTCTTGTTGGCTTTTAATCAATTATGGTCATGTTTTCATCTTCATTTCCTTATCTTCTTTCATGATCTCAATCAAAATTTTCTATCTTGAACAGTTGATTAATTTTGGGCCATTGTCTTTCTTAAAGAAATTTCTCTTTCTTCTCTTAATTTCTTTCCACCTCTTCCAAACTTCTACCTTCCATTCACTTTCACCCCACTTATTTTCTTCTAATTCAACCTTGGGGCATAATATCTCATGCTTGATGATCTACCTTGGTTCTATGATTCTTATATCTTTCATCTTACATCAAGAACCTTATCTTTAGTTTGATTTGATCAAATTTATCAATTTGCTATTTCTCCTCTATCTCATTTCGATTTCGATCATGAGGGGACAATACCTATCAAACTTCAATCCTTGATTCAGCTTTTTCAATCCTATCAATTTCTCTACTTGAGGCAACCTTGCTTGAGATTCTTCTCTTGGATGTGTCAATTACCTATTTATAGGGATGTTGACCTTGTCTTTTTCAATCATCTTATCTTTTTCTTGATGTGTTCTCGTTCGTTGATCACACATCTAGGTTATTTTGTGATCCCAAATCGATCTCACACTTCAACTTTATTCTTTGACTGATTGTTTTCTCATAAAGATCACACATTAGTCAAAGAGCGGCAAATGTATGCACCCTAAAATGGCCACCTAGACTATGGGCTCCCATTCTTCAATTTATCAAATGATGGAATCAATTTATCATTTTCCTAAATCAATGCCTTCAATATTTTCAATTCAAATCAATTTTCTTGATCAAATCGTAATTAATTCAATTATTTCAATATTATTAAAAGTTTGATTATTTCATCAATAATCTTGCTTAATTAAAAGAAAACATTCCTTTTAAATAAATAAAATAAACTCATTTAATTAAATAATCTATTTTTTTAATTAAATAATTTTATCTTATTTAATTAAATCTCTCTTTTAATTAAATAAGTTTATCTTATTTGATTAAAATCTCTCTTTTAATTAAATAAATAAATCCCCACTTAAAGCTCTATTTTTGATTTAAAAAGAAATAAATCAAATAAATAAAATAAAAATAAATAAAGATTCCTTTTTTGCACATAATTCTAAGTAGTGGGCTTTTTTCCTCTCACTTTCCTTTTTAGGGATTTATCCCACATTGTTATTGAGAATTCATTCCTTTCCACAATTTCCTTGATAAGTAGTCCTCTCCTTCTCATTTTCATAGATCAAGATTTTATTGTTATGTTGTCGGTTTGGAGAGTGATTTTGAAGGAGAGCTTGAGCACTTGAGCTTGGACATTGCAACTTCTCGTTTCTTGTCTTCTTCTCTCATGCATCCATGTCAACCCATTTAGATTACTCTTGCACTTGCAGGTTAGATTAGATTTATATTTCCTTTCATAGAATAATCTTGCATTTGTATTTCCTTGAATAGATTACTTTTCTTTCATGTGTTGTTATTGTATGTGTGAATATGTGGCCTCTGCTAACACACACACTTCAACAAAGTCATTGTATGCGGATTCATCTCGAAATGAACATTGGATTGTTCATCTGAAAATTAGCCTACAAAGCGACCTGTTGCCTTCTATCTAAAGGGATTTTGCCTGTTAATATCCTCAGAATCAAGGTGCAAGCAACCAAACCCTATAAGAATGAAGGATTTGAATGCAATTCAAGCTATATGAATGTGCAAGTAATCTAGATGAAGTACAAGAAATTAATCTAAGAAATAGAAGACATTAAACTAAAAATGTATGCATTATTAAGATAGATGAATCTAAACTAAGAATGCAAGATGTATGTAAAAATATGAGCAAATGTGAGTATGAATTCCAATAGCAATTTGATGCAAATTCTCCAAATTCATCCTCTCAAAATGAAGAGATGAGGGTCTCTTAAATAGACTTTCCTGGAATCCATCAACGGTTGAGATCGATTTCAATCAATGGTTAGGATTAAAGGTGAAGTTCAGTCATAAAGGGAGATTCCCAAATTAAAGGGAGTTAACAGATTTAATTTGAGTAAAATAAGGAGTTAACTGATTTAATTTGAGTAGAAAAAGGAGTTAACTGATTTAACTCATTTTTTATCAATAGTGAACTGGAAATTTCCCTTTTTGAACTGAAGAGAGATTTTGTTGAGATATTTAATTTAATAAAATGAGATATGCTCTCATAATTACTTTTTCTATTTAATTAAATAATCTTTAATTAATTAGAGACAATTTTCTTATTTAATTAAATAACTTCATTTAATTAATTAGGAATGGCTTCCCATTTAATTAAATAAATTTGTTTAATTAATTAGAAGTAAGTACTCCATTCAATTAAATAATTTCGTTTAATTAATTAGAAATACCTTTCCCATTTAATTAAATAATTACATTTAATTAATCAAGATAGGCATATTTATTAAATTAAATGTATTTAATTCCATACTACATTAGCCTTAGGATATAATTATAATTTAATTAAAATATAAATACTTAATAATTAAATTATAATTAAATCAAGTAGGTTTAATGCGACTAATATGAGTACGTACTATAAGAATTAAATAAGAAATATGATGAATGTAGATTAGAGTTTTTTGCATCAATGAGCCAATTTTGGGGTATTACATTTTGCCCCTCTTTGAATGAATGTACGAGTACCACATTCAATTCAAAGAAAATCAGAAAGCATGATGCAAAGATGAGATTGGTTCCAAAGTTGATGACATGGAGACCAATTGATAAGCTTTTAAGGACTATCTCTAGAATAGAGCTTAATCCTAAGGAATCCAAGTAGAGCACTTATATACCTAAGATTGATAGCATTTAAAAGACTATCTCTAGAATGAAGCATAATCTTTAAGGATGCAAACAGAACATCTAGATACCTGAAATTGATAGCATTTAGAAGATTATCTCCAGAACGAAGCTTAACCTTCAAGGATCCAGATAGAACACCTAGATACCTGAGAATAATAACATTTAGAAGACTATCTCTAGAATGGAGCTTAACCTTCAAGGATCTAGATAGAACACCTAGATACCTAAAAATAATAAATGATAACAAGGTCCTCATCATGAGTCATAGAATCATCCCCAGAATGAGGCTTGATCCTCAGGAGTCGGGGTTTAGACTGTCCCAATACCTGTCTATCAAACTTTGAGAAGAGTTGTTATAAGGTTGATCAATTGATGAAAAGATAAGATAGATGGAAAAGATGCCAGATAGAAGGGAACAAAATGCCCCGAGTGATGAGATGCCCCAAGTGATAAGGACATAAGATGGGAACCAGATGCCCCAAGCAATAGGTATTCAATGATGTAATCATCTTGCCCCCTCGGGAGTGAAATCGAAAGATGACACACCAGAAATAGATGTGAAGAAATATAGCAATAGATATAGAAGAAATATAAGATTCAACAGAATGTAGAAGAGATCAGAATGATCTGAACAATAAAGAAGAGATCAGAACGATCAGAAGAAATATGAAGAGATCAAAATGATCTGAAGAAATATGAAGAGAGTAGAATGATCTAAATAAATATGAAGAGATCTAAATGATCTGAAGAAATATGAAGAGATCAGAATGATCTGAAGAAATATAAAGAGATCAGAATGATCTGAAGAAATATGAAGAGATCAGAATGATCAAGTTTGAGTTGAAAAGATTCCAAGAATTGCAAAGTATCAGAAAGATTTGGATTGCACAAAAAAAAAAAAAATTTAAAATGCATTTTGAGCCACTTAAGTGTGTCAGATTTTGTATTCGATCCTAAAAAATGGGTTCAGAGAAACCAAAGTAGCCAAGAGGGTGATTAATCAATCATTGTGCAGTTCGTGAAAGAACATGATACTTTGAAGAGATCAGCAATCCATCATTAGAGAAAGTGAAAGTAGATTTGCAATTTAATCGCATGCTTATACAAGTGAAGTATGTAATGCAAGACTATGTTAAATGCAACCCTAGGTCTGGTTACCAAGCCTCGACGATTTATCATCATTGGATATAAAATAAAGCTCGTATGTTATACAACTCCCACTGACATTGCAATCATGAAAATATGAATATAACATACGTTATTGGGATGTTGGGATTAAATGTAAGCATTCGAGGCACAAGAAGCCAAAATAACCAGAACATTTGTCCCTTTTAATGTAGCAAGTTAACATAAGCATCAAAGCATAGATGCTAGGATGACCTGAATGTTGCTTTCATGATAGGTACACCAAACACATGGGAGATTCCTCTTATGCTAAGTATTCAGTATTCATTCTATCTGCAACGACCCTTGCTTTCGTAACCTGAGATAGAAGTGTGCTAGATATACTCGCAGTGACCTGTACATTCACTTAATAAGACGAGTATCAGTATGTACTATAGCATGAAGAGTTCACTCCAACAAACAAGGAGAAGAACCAATGTTATTGGCATATTCATATAAAAAGAGTTGAGGTACACATGGCCATCCAATACGAGATGGAGGCTCTTATAGTGGACACCCCTCTTATAGGAATAAATCGACTGATTGGAACTAAACTACAAACAGAAAGTAAAGAAAAAGATCATGCCCCCAGTCATTACTTCTCTAGTCAAAGATGACATCATTGAGTTGCTCAAAGAGATATGATAAAGCAAAACAAAGTAAACAAAGAAAATGCTCAGCATATCCAAACAAGTATATCATTTTTGAGTTCAATTCTTTCGGGATTGATGTCAAGTGCTAATGTCTAGAACATTTAAGAAAGAAATCTCTTCAGTAGGGCGACAACAAGAGGCAGACGTAGTTAGAACGACTGGTGACTGAGGTCAAACAGGAATCTTCATGATGAAGAACCTAAGAAGGACTAAGCGACAGTAGATAGACACAACCAAGATGACTAGTGACTGATGCAAAAGAGATCTTCCATAAAATAATCTTGAGACATGACCTGAGAAATGGTAGGCAGACACAGCTGAAACAACTAGTGACCATTGCAAAAGAGATTCTATGAGGAGAATCTTGAAAAGAGTGACACTAGCGACAGTAGAAAGACGCAGTCACAATGATTGGTGATTGTCGTGATGGAGATTCTATGAGAAGAATCTCAAAAAGAGTGACACTAGCGACAGTAGGTAGACACAATGAGGACCACTGGTGACTGTCACGATGGAGATTCTATGAGAAGAATCTCGAAAAGAGTGACACTAGTGACAGTAGGCAGACACAGTGAGGACCACTGGTGACTATCCGATAGGAGATTCTATGAGGAGAATCTCGAAAAGAGTGACACTGGTGATAGTAGGCAGACACAGTGAGGACCACTAGTGACTGTCGCATAGGAGATTCTATGAGGAGAATCTTGAAAAGAGTGACACTGGTGATAGTAGGCAGACGCAGTGAGGACCACTGGTGACTGTCGCGTAGGAGATTCTATGAGGAGAATATCAAAAAGAGTGACACTAAGTGGGGATGCCCTTGAGCTGTGACAAGACTCAATTCATGGATACATGAGCAGAAAGTAGGAAAAGCAAGAAAGCGAAAGCATGAAAGCAACTATACAGAATAGCCAGAAGATGCACTGCAAGATGGAGCATTAGGAACAAGAGGCGCCTATTTACCAAGTTTTCACCTTCTTGGCAAGTTTTTCCTTTTTTTGCTACCATGATGCCTGTTTCCAGGTTTTCACCAATGGCACTTTTCTTTTTTTTTCAATTTTTTTGTATTTTTCTCTTTTTGAATTTTTTTGTATTTTTGATTTTTTACATTTTTTGGTGTTACCAAGGCGCCTATTGCTAGGTTTTCACCAAGGTAACAATTTTTTTCAGGACTTTTTTTTATTTTTAAATGTTTTTGTATTTTTGAGATTTTCAATTTTTTTTGGTGTTACCAAGGCGCCTATTGCTAGGTTTTTACCATGGTAACAATTTTTCAGGACTTTTTCCAATTTTTAGATTTCTTTACAAAATTTTAGAACTTTTTCAGAGATTACTAGCTCTCAAGAAGAATTACCTTGATTTTGTTCCAATGTCTAGCAAGGTGCAAGACAATATGTAGGAGCAAGCTAGTGGATAAGCAGAGATGGAAAGGCAAGGAGTATGAAGTAAAGAATGTTACCCTCAAGGAAAGCCTTCACAAGATTACCCAAGCTAGGGAAAAGGATATAACAATATAAGCTCATGGTTTAATGAAGGGTATCATGTAAGTAATCCACAAAAATGACCATGTCAAGAGATTGCTAAGAACTGAGTTTTCTTCTTTCTTTCATTGATCAAGACCAAAGGGTTAACTGAATAGGATAGCAAACTTTGTTATGGAGGTTATGAGTGAACGAATTGAGATGAGGACATCTGAAGGACAAGCAAGATCACGATAGGATGTCATTGATGGAAGAATTACGCATGATGCCTGTTTACTAGGTTTTCATCATGTTACTTGTCCAAGGTGCCACAAGAAGTGGTTTTCACCATAGGATGGATTTATTTTTCTTTACTTTTGCTACCAAGGCACCTGTTTCTAGGTTTTCACCAAGGCACTTTTTCTTTTTCTTTTTTTCTTTTCTTTTTTTCTTTTTTTCTTTTTTTTTTTGGATTTTTAGAGTTTTTGGAAAGAATTCAAGCCTTCTTCAATTTGAATAGTGCTCCTATAAGAAAGATAAGTTATGATAAGCCAAGGCCATAGCAAGGTACACTCAAAGATGCTGATAAGTTAATGGAAGGGAAATGATAGAAAAATGAGAGGTAGATGGAGGATAAGGTTGTTGGTTTTGGAAGACTGAAACAAGCAAGGATGGCAAGTAGGCATAAGATTTAGAGGATCTCATGAGGTTGGATGAGATATTAAGCAAGATCAACATTGACACACACCTTGAAGGGTAGTGGAATGATGGAGGAAATATGGATGAAATAGATTGAGGCTTAGATATATGAGGTAGCAAAGCCATTTTGGAGGATGGTGGAATAGAAGGTTTTGAAACCTTTTTAGGAAGATGTTGGGAAGGAGATGGAGTGGAAACCTTTGGAAGCTTGAATGTCAACTTTGATTTGTTTTCAATATTCAAGTCCTTCCAAAGAGATTTGGGAATCCATATAGCTTTTGATTTTTCATTAGATGCTTTGGAATGCATTTCTTCAACAACATATCTATGAACTCATACTTTCTTTGGTTGAGCTCCTTGAATAGTGGACATTTGCAGTCTCTTTTGCATATTTTCCTTCTTGGCATTCACATGTCGATTAGGGGAGACATAGTGAAATTTTGAGGATGGATTCATGCACTTGTGTTTGAGTTGATCATCCAAATTGCTTCCAAAGGACTTGGTATTTATGGATGAATGAGGCCAATATGACTGGTTTAGATGGAAAGGTGAATGTGAAGAATTCAAGTATGTGTATCTTTGTTGATCTTGGGGTAGGGTACGAGGAACATGTAATGGGCTAAGAGTGGAAGTAGGAGATAGAGGAACATAAGGTCCCAATATGGATGGAAGACTTGAAGGATTTAGCTTAGATGGATATGTTAGTGTAGTTTTTTATTTTTCCTATTTTGCTAGATTTTTCCTACACTTTTTAATAATCTCGCTTAGGTTAATAAAGCATGTCTTATTAGGTGAATGGTTGTGAGGTGTCACCTTCCTACATGTGAGCATCCATTAACTATCTTGGGAAGATACTTTTCTATCTTTAGTCCGATAGATGGTTGCTCCTCATTGGTTGGTGTTGACACCTCCTCCCTCTTCCTAGCCTATATAAGCATGCTACCTGGCTTGTATTTGCATCGCTTGTTTTTGCATCCTCTTAATGCTATTCTGCTTCCAGCATTTGCATTACTCTCTTGGAGACTAACTCTATGATGCTATTTTGATTTTGTATCATTTCCATTCATAGTTTAGATATTTACTCTTTGCACTAGTTTTCTGGGTTATTAATCTTTTCAGATTCTAACATGGTATCAGAGCTTTTCTATGTGCAAGAGTAGATTTTAGTTTCCTTATTTGAGATATTAGGGGGGGGGCAAATAAACTTTATTGTAGTTTTTGAAAAATGAAGTATGCTCTTCTCTTGCATCTTTGGATGATCTTGAGAATCAGAAATTTTTTGACAAAAATAGTTTTTCTCTGGGGTTTCGATCTCAAATCTGACAACCAACTTGCATATTTGGAGTTTTCAATCAGTTTTGCAGGCATGCCATTGATGGACTTAAGAAGCTAATCCAGCATTTGCATGTCAAATTTTGGTTGCTGGGGTCGTTTTCTGATTTTTGGAGCCGTTTTTTACTGTTAAAGGCGTCTGATTTACACTACAGCAACATCTTTTGTTCATCAGCAAGAAAAACGCTTTCTGGGTTTTGTTTGCAGCCCCAAAAAACCATCTGGGTATCTTTTAGATTTTGCATCCAAGCTGTATATTTTTCAGAATCGAGCATGCAAAGCTACAGCCATACCCCTCTCCATTGGCAGCTGCAGATTTAAATGCATTTTTCAAATGTCTCGTTCTTGCTCATACGGACTCCGATTTTGATGATTCTTGTTATGAACTTGGCTATTTTTTTGTGCTCTATCCACTAGTGGAGTTATTTTTTGATTTTCATGCATGAATTCTTCAGAAATTGCAGATTCTCAGCCGTGACTGTGCACAGTTCTCGTTTTGGAAACTTCGGAAGATCATAACTTTCTCATACGACATCATATCGAGGCGATTCTTTTTTTGAAAGTGCATGATTTTTCGAGTAGATCGCAGTGGTGCTATTTTTTTCCTTGATTATTGTGCCCAAGTTTCACTTTTAGCATATGTTCTTCATGAGGGTTTGTAATGCATTGAAATCAAGACCACTAAGTATCTCTTTCTAGTGGTAGTTGTAAATGCACTAAAATAAAGTGCCAAATCATATTTCTTTGGGGGGGGGGGGTTCTTTGATTGAGTAAAAAGGGGGGGGGGGCATTATCGTGGCTGGGTTCTCATTTTTTTAGCATTTCTTTGCATTCCTTCATCATGGATCAAAAATATATGCCCATCCTAACTCCATACAATTACTTTGAGTGGAAATCATGCATGATAATTCACTTAAGGAAAGCTGGATTAAATAGGATAACTATGGGACTTGAAACTGAACCTGCTAAAGATGAAGACAAGCCTAAGTGGTTTAACAAATGTGATGAGGCATATGGAACATTGTGTTTGTCTATTTTTCCTGACTTGCTATTTCACATTGAGTCTTTGGATACACCAAATGAAGTATGGACAAAGCTTGAAACATTATTTGGCACACAAGATTCAATGAGGGGTCATATGTTGGAAAATGAATTAATTAGTTTGAGTCCAGGAAATTTCAACACAATCCAAGATTTCTTCACCAAATTTAAATCACTAAGGCTACAGTTAAAACAATGTGGAATTGAAAAGAAAGATGAACAACTGATTGTCAGTATTCTCTCTAAGTTAAGTTCAGAATATTCTATGTTTGTCTCTACCTTCTATGCTACTAAGGGTGCACTTGGTACTCAATTCACCATGCCATCTCTAGATGATTTTTCTGTCAATCTCACTCGAGAACAGGACAAGCTAATCCAGATGGGCACTCTTAAGTCCTCTAAGTCACATGCCTTAGCAACCAACCAAGGCACAAAAGAACAAAAAGGACAAAGTAGTAACAACAATAGTAAGGATGAGAAACAAAATAATAGTGAGGAAAAGAAGGATCAGATACCAATTGCTTCAAAAGCAACTATTGATACCTCATCCTCTAAGGGCGATAAGCCTAAGAAAGAAAAGGTTATATGTGCCTATTGTAAAAGACCCGGTCATGATGAACATAAATGTTTGAAGAAACAAATTGATCACTTGACATACATTCTTGAGAAGAATAATATTAGTGTTCCTGAGTCTATCAAACAAAGTTCTAATGAAGAGTCTAACAAGGCAAAAGAAAACAACAAGGGGAAAGGAAAGGGCAAAGCTCTTATTGCAGTTGCTTCCTCACCATCCACTTGGGTTCTTGATTCGGGTGCTTCGCACCACATGGCTTCATCTAAGGAAGAACTTGCATCCTTGGAGCCATGTACTATGCCTTCTATTTTGATGGGTGATGACACTCCTATTGAGGTGTGTGGGAGAGGGTCTGTTGATGTGGGGGATGGCACATTCCATGATGTTCTTTGTGTACCCTCATTATCAACTAATCTCTTATCAATATGCCAAATCACTCATACAAGTTCAGGCAAGCGGGTTGAGTTCACTCATGATTCAGTGGAGATACGTGAGTTGCATAGTGATTCTGTAGTTGCAGTTGGGAGAGCAGATCATCAATCACGGCTCTATCTATTTTCTCACTTTGTTCCTGATCCTCCTTCATCTGTTTTGCTCACTCACTCTAATGATGTGAGTAAATTATGGCATGAGCGGTTTGGCCATCTTAACTTCCGCTATTTGCATCAACTCAACCAGCAGAGCATGGTCACAGGGTTGCCTTCAGTTCAATTCTCAGGAGGTGTTTGCCAAGGTTGCATTCTTGGTAAGCATCCTAAGAAAAAGTTTGACAAAAGTAAGGCATGGAGAGCTTCACAGATACTAGAGTTAGTTCACAGTGATTTGGCTGGTCCATTTCAACATCCTTCTTTCAGCAGGGCCCGATATGTCCTCACATTCATTGATGACCTTTCTCGATATACATGGGTGTACTTTCTCAAATAGAAGTCAGAGGTATTTGATCATTTTCAAGACTTCAAAAATTTTGTAGAAAAGCAATCTGGGAAAGCCATCAAGGTTTTGCGCACAGACAATGGTGGTGAGTATGTCAACCATCGGTTTGAAAGATTTTGCACTTCAAGGGGGATTGATTTACAACATTCAGTTCCATACAATCCTCAGCAAAATGGTGTTGCAGAATGGAAGAATAGATCCTTGAAGGAAATGGCAAACTGTATGATTCACTCTAGATCTCTTGCACCACAGTATTGGGCAGAAGCCATTAACTGTGCTTGTTATATCTAGAACCGTGTTCCTCACCGAGCCTTGAAGGGAGTTACTCCTTTTGAAGCTTGGTGCGGTCAAAAACCATCAGTTAAGCACTTTCGAGTTTTTGGCTCCCCTGCATGGGCCCACATTCCTACAAAGAAATGTAAGGCCTTGGATCCGCAAAGCAGACCTTGCATATTTGTAGGTTATCCTGATGGTGTGAAGGGTTATCGGTTGCTCCACCCTACTACACATGAGTTATTCATTGAGAGGAGTGTTCAGTTTAGGAGGGATCTTCAAGCTCACTTTCTATCACTTCTCCAACTCCTTCTACCTTGACATTAGAGTCACTTGGAATACATTACAGATCTTCTGATGAGTCAGATTCACCTGAACAGTCTTCTACCTCTACTTCTGATGCAGAAAGTGATTCAGAGAACTCACCTCCTTCCTCTCCTAGTCATCATTCAGAGGTTAATGATTCTCCTCCAGATTCTCCATCTTCTTTCCCACTTTGGGCTAGACAGACCTTGCAGTTTGTAGGTGATTGGGTTGGGGATCCATCAGACACCAGGCGAACTCGTTCACAATTCCAGGATGCTCCACATGTCTTCATTGCTACTGCCTCAGATCCACAGTCCTTTCATGAGGCTTCTGGTATTTCTGAGTGGGATACAGCTATGCAGGAAGAGTATAGTTCCTTGATGAGGAACCACACTTGGGATCTTGTCCCTCTTCCTAAAGGAAGAAAACTTGTTCGATGCAAGTGGATCTATCAGACAAAATTTGCAGCAGATGGGTCAGTTGACAAACACAAGGCTCGCTTGGTCGCCAAAGGATTCTCCCAGGTTCCTGGGATTGACTACTCTGAGACTTTTGCGCCAGTTGCTCGAATGAATTCCATTCGAATTGTTCTAGCCATTACTTCAGCTAATCATTGGGAAGTACATCAGATGGATGTGAAGAGTGCTTTTCTTCATGGTGACCTTCATGAGGAGATCTACATGGAGCAACCACAGGGCTTCCTTCAGGATTCTTCACTTGTGTGTCGTCTTCGAAAGTCTCTCTATGGCCTCAAATAGGCTCCTCGAGCCTGGTATGCCAAGATGGACTCCTTCCTTCTATCAGTTGGGTTCACTCAGTGCCATTCTGATCCTAATGTGTACATTTTGCAACAGAGTGATTCACTTCTATTTTTGGTTTTTTATGTTGATGACTTGCTGATCACAGGAAGTTCTTCACCAACCATTAAGGCTGTCAAAATGGCCCTTCAAGACAATTTTTTGATGACTGACTTGGGCTTGTTACATTACTTTCTCGGGATTAAGATCCTTCAGTCTCCTTCTGGGATCACCATCACACAATCCAAGTATGCTCTAGATTTACTCTCGAGGTTTCATATGGTTGACTGTAAGCCTGCTCCGACTCCCTTCCTTTCTGGAGCCAAACTTGAGGCTCAATGTTCTTCTCCACTTGTTGATGGCACTTTATACTGCCAACTTGTTGGGAGTCTCATTTATCTGACTCATACGAGACCTGACATCTCCTATGCTGTAGGCATGGTCTCTCGATTCATGCAGGAGCCCCATGAGTTACACTGGAAAGCAGCCAAGCGGATCCTTCACTACATTCAGGCTTCTCATAGTTGTGGGATTCACTACGCAGCAGGTATTGAGCTTGATTTGGTGGGCTACACAGATTCAGATTGGGCAGGTGATTCTGAGGATCGCAAGTCTACTTCAGGGTATAGCTTCTCACTTGGGTCAGGTCCTGTTTGTTGGTCGAGCAAAAAGCAGTCTGCTATTGCTTTGTCTTCTACTAAGGCTGAGTATCGGGGGGCTGTAAATGCCGCCACTGAGGCCATTTGGATTCAACATCTTCTCACTGAGTTTGGTATCCAGATCAGACGGCCATCAATCATATTTTGTGACAACCAGAGTGCCATTCAGATCTCACGAAATCCAATTCATCATCAACGGACCAAACACATAGAGGTCCACATGCACTACATCCAGGAGCTCATCCATGGTCATGTCATTGACCTTCGCTATTGTCCAACTTCCGAGCAAGTTGCTGATATCTTCACCAAACCCTTCACTGAGAGAAAGTTCCTTCATTTGCGAGCTTTGCTGGGGGTGCGGGATGCTTCATCTTCTGGGGGGCCTCTTCCTCTCACTCGGAGTCCTGACTTTTTTGTGGGGGGGTCTCTTTTCTCTCTCTTTTGAGAAATCTTATGTACATGGGTACCTCATCAGGCTTGACTTGCTGGAACCCATTTCTACATCCACCTAAGCTTCGCTTATGGGGGGGTGTTAGTGTAGTTTTTTATTTTTCCTATTTTGCTAGGTTTTTCCTACACTTTTTAATAATCTCGCTTAGGTTAATAAAGCATGTCTTATTAGGTGAATGGTTGTGAGGTGTCACCTTCCTACATGTGAGCATCCATTAGCTATCTTGGGAAGATACTTTTCTATCTTTAGTCCGATAGATGGTTGCTCCTCATTGGTTGGTGTTGACACCTCCTCCCTCTTCCTAGCCTATATAAGCATGCTACCTGGCTTGTATTTTCATCGCTTGTTTTTGTATCCTCTTAATGCTATTCTGCTTCCAGCATTTGCATTACTCTCTTGGAGACTAACTCTATGATGCTATTTTGATTTCGTATCATTTGCATTCATAGTTTAGATATTTACTCTTTGCACTAGTTTTCTGGGTTATTAATCTTTTCAGATTCTAACAGGATAGGGACCAAGGATAGATTTAGAAGATGTGAGACCATGAGTATGGATATCAGCATCTTTAGAGTGAGCAATATGACCACAGCCATTAATAGATTTATGAGTAATTGTTATAGGAGCAATACCTTTGACAGGAGTATTTAAAGCTTGAGCATAGTTTGAAAGTGAATGTAGCGAGGTAGAATTAGAGAGCGAGGGAACACTTTTCTCTTCAAAAGGAATTTTGAGTAACATAGGAAAAGTATCCTTCTCTTGATCTTTTGTAATCTCCTTAAGGATGGTGCAAGGAATATCTTGATCTTTCTTAGTAGAGGTGCATGACATGGGAGATGGAGGACTATGTGGCTCTTGAGATGGAGGCACAAGATCTTGGAAGACTTGAAAGGGGATGAAGGAATCTTGGTCTTGATCAACACTTGTTTCTTCATCATTTAGGTGGTCCTCTTGACATGAAACCAAATCCAAGTATGAGGGAGTATCTAAATCTGTATTCAAATATATTTCTAGAGGCTGCATAATAGGCTCTTGAAGGGACAATGGAGGAATAGTTGGATTGGGGATAATAGGAGGAGCAACACATGGAAGTTTTGGATCTTTGGTTTGAGTAGTATGGAAGAGGTTTGCAGCTAAGTCAAGATTAGCTTGAGTTTCCTTTAGAGGCAGCCTTTGAGGGTACACATAGTCAATTGGGGGAGTAGTGAGTTCTTTTGGTGAATATGGGTTGGAAAGATGGGATAATTTAGAAGGTGGATGTATGTTGGAGGAAGTAGAAGTTGTGTTTGAACCGTTACTAGACATGGTTTCATGAGGTTGATCCTTCTTGACACTAATACATTTGGCATCGATTTGCGACGACCAAGTGTCGAAATTGCAATGCAAATGTGTCACCACTGCGACGGCAGTAGACGTCGTTGTTTTTTAGTCACAAATTATGACATCTACTGTTCACCACGCATTGCGATGGGGTGGTGTCGGTATCTGCCCACGGGTTCGCTGAGGCGGGAGCCTTTACAGTTCATCCGTGGGCATCGCACTTGCGACGTCCATGGAAACTTGCGACGGTGCTATCGACGCCGCTAGCCATCGCAATGTTTGCGAATGTATCACAATTGCAACGCAAAATCATCAATTGCGACGGTGTCGCTATGCATGCTACGCTTATTTTTTTGCAATGTGCATGCGTATGTCGCTATTGCGACATCCGTGGTTAGCAATATGGCGGGGCCACTGTGGCGGCGACACCAACTGTCGTCGCTGCCACAGCGGCCCTGCCACAAGCTCCCTGATTCCAATTGTATGGTGATTGGATGCTATGAAATAAATTTAGATGTGGCATGAATAGGGAGGGTAGATACCAACACTCCACTAGGTAGGCCGCCTCTTGCTTGATGTCCTATGTGCTTGCTAATTGGGGCCAAGAGGGCGAGGGTCCGTGCTTGGTCTTAGTGCGAGGATTGTTTCAGGCCAATCTATCATGCTCCCTTCTTCAAATGTGAACTCTAATAAAAATATGGGTTTAATGAACTATACTTCAAATATTTTTCTAGAAGGGTTGCGCGGGATCTCAACCAGATTTATCTTGATAAAGTCTTTTTATGTAACCTGCAATAGTTATATATTCTACAAGAAAAGTGTGCAAGATATAGTGCAATAATTATATGTTTACTACATTGAAATGTTTGTAAATAATAAGAAAAAAATTGTCATGTGTGAAAGTTATGATGGTGTTACAATGATATTTTTTTTGGAGGATGGGTGTGTTTTCACAAAAAAATATCAAACATGTATTTATGATATGCAGTATTTCAAAATTATGCATAAGGGCAAAGAAAGACATTACATTAGCTCAGAACTAGAATGTATTTAACTTCTAAGTCAAACCCTCAAAATCAATCAAAAACTACAAAAGGTAAATGCCAAGCAACAAAGAAACACTTGTCAGATGAGCCAGTAAGGCTGGCTACTATGATGTACGATCCATGAGGGGGTTGTAGTTCTTAATGAAAATGTCTAGCTTTTTTTTAACTCGTAATTTGGTTCAATTGTTCCACATCAAATACATCATCCATTACAAAGACTCTCAATTAATTATTTTAGCATTAATTGGTGCCATAGAATTATGAGACTGCTAATGTCCCAAAAAATTTCAACCAATTTGTTTTTAGTACAATTTTCCCTATAAAAGCCATGGGACCAGCTAATTTATGAGTCTCCTGAACTTCTTAGCAGTTTAAGTGGCTCCCCTCTCTTCATGGGACTATACCCTAAGTAGTTGCGATTTCTGCATAGGGGTATAAAAACTTGTTTTTTTTTGTTTTTTATAGTATTCACTAAGATGATTTGCCTAAAAAGGACACAGGAAGCTACAAAAATGATGTTACTTCTATTTTTGAAATGAAAATTGTGTGTGAAAGATCTGCATAGCTTTTTGACAGTTTGTGGTAATTTTGCTCATATATTTGAGTACCTCAAGGAGGCACAAAATGCTCATTAGGCTTCACAAGTTTTGTTTATCATCTTTTACGATTTAGAAGAACCAGTGTTGTGCAATTTGAAAGCTAAATTCATATTAAAGTGCTCTCGATTGACCCATTTCTACTCAGCTTATATAGGCAATGGTGATGTAATAGCAATCACAAACAGTGACGTGGAAAGGAGAAATGTTGTGCTTATTGTGACGGGCTAAACAAAATGAATTGCTAGTGATGTATTTATGTTTGAAAAGAATCACTATGTTTTTAGATGAAGAGCTTGTGGAGTTCTTGTCAGATTTGGAGGCAAGAAGTCAACAAGTTTGATTCTGGAAAAATTTGGGAAAATCCTGATCAACCTTTTTTTGGGAAAATATCTTGATCAAGACAGCAAATCAGAGATCTAGTATCACAACAGATCATTTCCCAAGAATAATAGAATCACATGCCTGAAATAATGATGGAGAACTTCTAAACCACTGGAATAACTATATCTCTGACTCACCTTGTGCGACATCAAGTTTGTAATAAGAACCAACGATGGAAGATTACTAGGTTAGAACTTGATATGTATCAATAGAAAGGAATGAAGAACATTGTGTACATAGTGAATCATGATATACATAATGTGTTATACAACTATGAGGATGAAGGAAGATGTCATAGTAGTTTCAGTGAGTAGCTGTCTTCTATGCAAAGCAAGTATTGTTACCAAAACTACTTACCATGTCACCTGCAAAGGCAATGAAAAGATTAAGATCTAAAGTATGCAGTGGGAGTATGCAGTGGAAATGATCTGCATAGGGTCTCTTAGAGCACTCTACGATTACAGATCATAATTGCAATTTGTCTATGTTGATGGAGAATTTTATTTTGGTGAAGACAAAGACAATATTCAAGCATTGTTGGTACCAGATGATCGACTCATACTTAAAACAATAACAGCCACAAAACTGTATATTGGGATGGCACATAATGAAATATTTTGGATTTATTTTGTCCTTAGCTCCTCATCTCAAGTTGTAATTTCTGGAGGACATATCGACTTTTATATATCCAATGGCTTATATGAATAAAACAACAATTATATATCTCACAAAGGTAGAAGTATAATGAAGTGTGATACTAATAAGGCACTGAGACTGAAAAGTTAATTATTTTGGGTGACCCATCTGCTAGGTGAACCAAATAAAGGAGCTGTGTGGTGGGACAAATGCCACAAATAAGACCTCATTCAATTAAGAGGACCGTGGCTATGATGTGCCAACACAATGGATAAAATTGCTAATCATTGACACAAATTCTCATTTATAAAATCCTTAAAGTTACCTTGACATAGCAGTAGTGAATATGTAGGGGGAGCAATTGCTGTCCTTTAGGGAGCTTCTAATCTGCTTGCAAGGGATTGCATAAGATTGATAAAGCAATATTATATTGTTGACTAAACTGCTGACATCTTTGCATTTACAAGGAGTTGGGAATGAAAATACACATCCATTCATACAAGTACTCTAGGGTTCCCATATCAATATCAATGGGATGGAAATAATTTTAGATTTCAAATATAAATTTTAAAGGCTCTATCTTGGAAAAATATAAGGTGTGGATATGTGTGAATGAGTAAGAGTGCGTAGTGTGTGTGAAATAAAAAAGAAGACCAATGGAGCACAACACACGCTAGAATCGCAACATAATATGGGAGTATAGATAGTATATCCAAATTGTTGGATAAATTGTCTTAAGGGAATGTTACCAAGAGATGGGATGCATCGATTGGAGATTAAGGGCATGCATAAATATTTTCATGAAAGAGAGTGTATGTGATATAAAATAGAATACTACAACAATAACGAATAATATGGCTAATCCAAGATGATTTGATTATGTGGTATTTGTAAAACCCATTAGGAAGAGCCAAACCATCTTATCAAACTATCAATATGGCTAGTCTCTCATTCTACATACTACGACATTAACCCTTCTTGATATGTGTAACCCTTGTACTTATGAAGTCCTTGCATAGCCATTGGAGTTCAAACGTTGTACTATGAATTGATATAAGAGTGGTGATCTCTTATGAAGTGTTGGAATTTATGAGTGTATCACAACCTATATGGAGAATTAACACATATTCGTGTGTTTTGGGGTAGGGTGGTTATTTGAGTATCTTATTGAGCTTCACTTTGTTTTGAGAATGGTTTAATATTCTCTACTAAATAGGGCCAACGACGTGAAGGTGGAAGCTCATTTGGCCCCACCCCCCTCCCCCTAACATCACTCTACATTCCCCGTTAACATCTAACATTTATTCATTCTTTCAACGATTAATAAAATGTAACATTCAATCAATATCACATGATAACATTCATTAACACCTTAGATTCGTTAACATGCAACATTCATCAATATTCTGCATTAACACATAATTCATGAACATTCATTAGCACATAATTAAATTCATTGAGACATAAAATACAGTCATCATCAATTAAGGTATGTAGTGACAATCATTTCTTTTTTTTCTTTCTATTTCTTTTTTCTATGTAAGCTCTAAGAGGAGCATCAGTGTCATCATCAATTCCCCCCTCATCAGTTGTTCTGTTCTCTATTCTTGATGATCTCAAATTCATATGCTGTTGCAAAGGGGGGTCCTCTGCAATAACAAATAAAAAAGTTAAATTAAAAATAATTTATTATAATTATTACAAGTATTTAATTATTTTAAATAACATAACTGTGTCTCTTTACCTGATCTGACCTCATCATTTTGTCTGGACTCAACGTCAACACGGTCATGAACATCGACCCCTCGATCCTCTACAGCTACTATACAAAATGTTACGTTAATCCAAACACCAATTGAAATTACATATAAACAATTTAATAGAAAATTTATACCTCCACCACTAGGATGCACATCATGTGAACCTTCGACATCCACAGATTGTGTAGAAGGATTGTCAGGCTGCATCCCAACATCCTACGTATTGTTATCATTGCTTGCTTAAAACAGATATACTCACTTTATATTAGAACTTAACATCAAATAGACTAATTGGTAAAGTATTCAATTTGAAATAAATTTCATTTAGCTTATTTACCTGTGGCTGAGATGCATTAGTATTAGAACCTTCCACACTAATTTCAGCTCATAGCCATTCAGCCATGGCTCTATAGCCTTGTTGGAAGCCAATTCTCTTATCGTCTTCTATGAGGCATCTCTTGAACTCTGAGCCCTGCATTTTTGCATGGTATGGTGAATTTTACTTGCATTATTTCATCAACCAATGGAGGGTAGTTAAAATATCAATAGCAAATCATTATCATCATCATCTCGTCGTCCTCGTCATCATCATCGTCATCATCATCATCATCGTCCTCGCCATCATCGTCATCATTGTCATCATCAACATCATCATCAACATCAACATCATCTTCATCATCATCATCAGTAGCAGCATCATCGTCATCATCATCTTCTTCTTCTTCATGAAAATTTGTGTCAGGAACATCATCCAATAACTGTCGATCGTGATCACCATCTACATCATCTTCTACTTCTTCGGTATCTTCTTCTTCCATCACATTATACTTTATTGGCCTTCCTCTCGGTTCATGTCTAACAAAAAATGACCAACCTAATTTATGTGGAACCTCTGAGTAAAATACCTGCTCACATTGGCTTGGAAGAACATAAGGCTCATCCCCAACTGGCTCAAACAACCTTGTATTAACCATTGTAAATCCATTATCATGTTCAATAATAGTTCTATCAGGATCATTTGGATTAAGTCGTAGCCTATACCATTTGACAATGAAGAGTACTAATTTGAAGGAACTAAAGTCACACTCAATTATCTCATTCAAAATGCCATAGTATCGATTTTTAGACTCTTGAGGATGTAAGTCATTTCTAGATGAAAGATTAGTCACTTGAAAGACTGCAGTTATTCCTGAATCACAAGTTTTCTTCGTGTCATCCAACACTTTGACGCAAAATTTTTGACCATTACAGAACATAGCCTTGTGGTGTTTACCCTGCAATAATATGTGAAACATATCAAAATTATTGTATTGTGAGTTGATAAACATACGGGTGATTAATAAATTTGTACGTACCTAAAAATCTCTTGAACCACATGCTAAATCTATTTCCCTTTGCATAACATTGGAATCTTCACTACGATGATCTTCTTTAACCAATGAAGATACACCTTCCCATGTTAATGTGCGACCAGAATGTTGACATCGTTCAATCCATACCATCATCCAATCAAGATTGTTTGCAATATACAAATGTAGTGCATCCCACTCTCGAGCACCTGTACAAAAAAAAAATAGACAACTTACAACCGATTTATTTTGAAGATTAAGAAATAATTTATTACAATAACATCTTATAATTTATTACCTCTCACTTTCCTTAATGTACCTTTCCCCATCAAGTACTCCCCTTCTAATTTTTTAGAAGGCTCGAGATCCCAAATGCGATCTACATGGATATTTGATGCAAACTTAGGAAGATATTCAGTAATGTACACCATAGTCTGGTATACCATATATCCCTCTACCATAGAACTCTCAGGATGTGCTCTTTGTCAAACCAAAGCCTTCAAAGATTTCAAATTCCTCTCAACCATCCACATTGACCTAGTTTGTACAGGTCCACACAATTCAATCTCCTCAACTAGGTGTATGAGGTAGTGTTCCTGTGCATTGAAAAAAGTTGGAGGTAGACACTTTTGCATTTCACACAGTAAATGAGGAATTCTTCTCTTCCAATAGTTTATATCTTCTTTATGGATTTCTTTAGATGACAACCACCTACATTAAGAGATTCAAGTCATAAAAAAAATATAGATATGAGACTTTACAAAATAATATACAATAGATTACATAGCAAGAAAAACAAATCATGAATATAATAAATATATACAAAAAATTGAACAGATATTACTGCTTACCTCATATATTTTCCAAGATCATATATCACTTGTTTGATGTTATTGTTGAAGTGCTCTGGGAGAGATAGAGGAAGCACGTACTGCAGTAATTATAAACCAATCATTTCATTGTTTTCTAACATAACATAACGAACAATTCACATAGTTTATGAACATATTGTAAATACAGAAGAACATAACTTACCTTGATGAAAGTATGCCAATCATGCATTTTGAGCCCTGGCCCAAATTCACTTTTTTTTTATATGAGATTGTTTATGTTCGCAGAAAATCCTGTGGGAAATCAAATTTTTTGTATGACTTCTTTTATCACATCACTTTGCTGCTCCGTTAATAACCATGGAAGGGCACTTATATTAATCTGATCTCTGTTGCTATTTGAGTGAATGAAATTTTTCAATGCATGATTGGATTCATGTATGTCATTACAAATTTTGACAACTTTTTCTTTTTCATGCCTTCCATCCAATATTTTCCACAATGTCTCTATTATATTCTTTCCAATATGCATAGTATCAAACAAATGCACAATTTGTAAGTGCTCGTAGTAGGGCAACCTACTAAATTGTCTGGGATAGCTTTTTAGTCCCTTTGGAAGGTTGTCAATATTGCCTTGACGACCTTCACGATCATCAATTACACAATTAGTCAACAAAAATCACAATAGAAATATATAAATTACAAACATAAACCATTAGGTGGAACAACATTACCTCAACGATTAATTCTATTATATTCCAACTTCCATAGGCGAGGTGTCATTCTTCGTGGCTTTGATGTAGTCTCTTCTTTCCCACTGAAAAGATGTTTTTCCATACTTCGATACTTATGATTCCTATGGAGGAAGTGTCTACACTCATCAAACACCTGCTTTCCTAAACTTTTTGAATGACGAGATTTCATCTTTGGACCACAAACTAGACATGCAAATTTTCCCTTTGTTTGAAGACCTACAAGATAATGATGTAATTGGATTATTAAATATGTTGATTTTTATAATTAGAATTATTGTGTGCAACTTGAATTCACTATAACATACCACAAAAATGTGTTAGCCCTAGGGCATCATGTATTGTCCATGCAAGTATTGCATGGAATTGAAATTGTCTTTGTTGTATTGGTCTAGACACGTCATACATAGAAGAGGCTCAATATATACATTCATATCTTTTACTTGATATTTACCTACTTGAATGAATAATAACATTACATAGTTATTGTGACCGTTTTACTGCAAGATTTGTAAGTACGTGTAAATTAATAACTATCAAATGATAAGATACCTGGAACAATCATTGCCAACATAATGTGCTCCCTCTTTATTGACATCCACGGAGGAATGTTATTGTTGATAACAAAAACAGGCCACATCAAGTAAACAAATCTCATCTCTCCAAATGGATTGACACTGTCCGCTGCCAATGAAAGCCTGAGATTACGAGGTTCTTCTTTGAAGTGTTGCCACTTTTCCTCTATGTGCATAAATGCCAAACCATCCGCAGGGATTCGAATAATGTCATCTCGACTTCTATTGCGTGCATGATAATCCATAAATTGAGCCAAGCTACTACACCTGAATAATTGTCACATCCGTGGAATAATGGGGATGTAACGAAGAACCTTTTGAGGCACCTTTTTTGTTAGTCGATCTCTTCAATATCTACTCATATGACATACAGGGCATTGTGTTGCAAATTCATGTTCTTTATAATATATAATATGATCATTGGGACAAGCATGTATTTCTTCATACTCTATTCCAATATCTTTCATAACAGCAGTTAATTCTCAATATGAGCGAGGTAGAATATTTGATGATGGTAACAGAAACTCACCTATCAATCTACAACAAAAAATATAAGTTGTTAATATAAACAATATTAGTGGTACATTATTCACCCTTTGTTAACTATAAAGACATATATGACATACCTTAACATACGTGACATTGTTATGTTGGATAAACCATTCATAACCTTCAAGTTCAACAACAACAATACAACAGAGAGAAGAGTTGTTTGGGAGTCTTTGTATAGGGGCTCGTATGCCTTCTGAAGTAGAGGTACATCGAGGCTATCATCATCATCATGATCAAATACACTTGGACTAGATGTGTCATGCATCAATGTATTTATACCATCCTCTTCAATTGTGTTTTCTGGCGCATGATCGTCATCTTCCATGGGATCATTATCTTCACCTTGGATATTTGCACCTCCATGTTCCTCCACTTCGAAAACCATATTCTTCGAATTGTTGTGGTTCATATCATGTACTTCCCTGGGAAGATCAACCTATATAAAATTGATTAACATAAATAAACCATGATCATCAACTCATCATCAAGTGATTTCATATGTATATAAATTATTAAAATGATATAATGAACAACTTACCAGTGGATGATAGTCATGCCCCCCTTCAATGTGACCATTCTCCCTACAATGTCTCTTAATTATTTTGATTAGCAGTCTTCTACGGTTTAAGCCCTTACAAATATTGCAAGGACAATAACATTTTCCATCACCTTTTCTTTTCAACTTAGACCACAATCTAGCGATTGTCTCCCTGTTTTGTTCTTCACTTATATTATCTGACATGATCGTTCTTTGCAAGAAGCAAAAATTGGGCTATGAAAACTTTGGTCTACTACAACTTACAAAAACTAAGAAAAATTGTTGAAAGTACACAAATCTTCTTAGACCTAGCTAAATTCTTTAATATTTTAAAAATACTTTCTTTGACTTTATTCCTAAGATTATTTGTAAAACTTTGACCAACTGCCTGAAGGTCTTATTTCAAGAGACCTTACAACATTAAGCCACTAAAAGCAATTTCAAAACATATAAGCTAAAAGTCTAGTTAAAATATACATTAGAATTTAAAAAAAACAATTTTCATACCTGAGCACACAGTTATAACTCATGCAACAGCCTTCTTGCTTAGCTATAGAAGCTCTCCAGCAATCAAATTATACAAACTACAAGGCCTAACAAAAATTTCAAAACATATAAACTACAAGTCTAGTTAAAATATACATTAGATTAGATTCAACAATAGCAAGCAATGTTATTCAAAATTAGATTCAACAAACCTTAGCAGTGTAAATAGCCATCTCCTCTAAATTGGACTCCAAACACGAGGGGGCATTCACATACTCTTCCCCTAAAGGTATCCTGAAGAACAAAAGCCACTATTCTTGAGTTTGTGAATTGCACCTCGAGATGAATGAAGCTTAAAAGGAATGAAAATTGTTTTCATACATTTAAATCAGGATGTAATATTTATTCATAAGTATATACCTTGCAAGCACTTAAAATTGTTGTTATATGTGTTGTGGGAAAAGAAGAATTTTATATTTATGTGTATAGATGCACTTCCTATATGTGATCCAAAGCTCGAATGTTATCAAGTGTGTCCAATGATGGGGAGAGACCTCCATGCAAGCAGAAGATCTGCAATGAAACAAAAGAAAAGAAAATTTTCTTATAGTGTATAATATCTTTTTCTTTACCTGGCTTTCAATTTAGCATGAGAGCCTTTAATAGAAAAGTCAAGTTGATAACATATTTAACAAGAGCTGCAGGGCAGCATAGTTCCTGCGTAAGTCCAAGAAAATGTGTGAGGATTGACATAGATTTGCATAAGTCCAAGAAGATGTGTGAGCATTGACATAGATTTTGTGAACATTTTCTATGTAATGAAGATTTTACTGCAAATGGAATGAACCTAGGGGTGGATTCGTAAACTGATTATTTGTATCAAATGGTGTAAAATTGAAACTAAAACCATTTCAATTGGCCACGCCACTCATGGACTGTTCCTCCATATGTTATAATACTTTCATCATATATCACAAATATGAAATAGAATATGTAGCACACTAAAATAAAGCATTAAAAGATAGTGTCTAAATGTAATTAAATATATGGAACTAGTTATAAGAATCTATACAAATCAATCAGAATGGGTTGAAATCAATGCCCAACTTAAGAAGATCAACACTAATAATATGTCAAATATTTATTGTTAATTTCTGCTCGTAGCTGTAGGGAAATTAGGTAAGCGAGCAACAAAAGAGCTAATAGTTTGTAAGAGTATACCATTTAAAATGTGTATGCTCATTTAACAAGAGAGCCCATAATTTGGCATGAAACACTCAAGACAATATATTTGATATGCATCGTACTTCAGCATTTCATGTAAACGTGCATATCAACTCCAAGTGTCAAATGTCAGCTGTAAGTGTAACAATGCAAGTTTCCATCTGTATAACTTGTTTTTCTACTACAGTCAATGCTGATACATCCTGCTTTAACATAAATAGATTCAAAAGGAAGAATTGTCAACTTAAGAAAAATAGTAAAAATATACAGATGGATAAATGATGCATTTTTTTGGTATATTGTTAACTAGTTGAGCAATAATAGAAGCTACGCTGACTGCTTGAAACTTTTTGTATGGTTTTTCCTACCCCTGTGAAGAAGATGAAAAAATGCCATAGATAGTAATCAAAAGGAATTAAGCCTACTAACAATAGCATGATTTGCATTGACAGAAAAAACCAGAAATCCATACATATAAAGAATGAATTGAGTGATCTTTCAAACAATTTGAAAATGAGCTCTGAACAAATACTTTTAACCATATTTCCTTTTATTATGCTATGTCTCCCTACAAGAAAAATAAATAGATCTACAAGAAAAATATTACACATGCTCATCTGCATGCCAAACTAAACATGCAATTAAACAAGTGTTACACCATTTGTAGAAATGGGAAGCTCAGGAGCACCCTCTGCAAGAATGATAGGCCCAACACTTTGGTACTTGCTCCCTCGTGCCAAAATGTGCCAGCAAGCACAGCAACCTTCTTCTCTCTAACATCTAGATCATAGATCATAGAGTGAGATCTGAAACATTGTGATTCAAAAAACATATACAATCTCTTCTAGAAACAACATCAAGTAAAATATTGGATAGCAAAAAAATTGTTATGTATAACAAAAAGTTGTTTTTAAATAAACTTAAGAAATTTTTAATTTACCAAAGTTTTTTCTAAGCCCACATTTGCCAATTGTGTAAGGAACTTCATATGATGCTGCAAGGAATGTGTTGATGAAGCCAAAAAATGTGATTTTTTGATTAATCACTAATTGCCAACATTCATGATTATGTAATTTTGAAGGACATGTCTAAATTGTATCTACTCTGATTTACAATCAATTTTCATCCTATCACTGTGAAAAATGGTTGAGAAATGTCAGGATAGCAAAAAAGTGAAAGCTCAACTTGGAAGGGAGACATAGTGGTGCATGTGAGGTTGAGCCCAATAACGATGGAGTGAGAGGTTGTTCTTAAAATTGGTTGATACTCTACCAATTTTGGAGGCCGGTAAGAGTATTAAAGTGAACTAGAGTAAGTAAACAAAAGAGAGACCTACAATTGATTTAAAATTATCTCTAACCTCCCAATTCTTCGAGAGCCTCTTATAATTCTTCTTCTACTCACGATTGAAGAAGCTAGAAGGTAGCTTAATATTTTGCAGCCACAAAGACTATTTTTTCCATATTATCATCTGCAGGTTCATGCCTCCATCAATAGTCCAAATATTTATCTCCAAGAACTCAGAAACAAATTTGAGACATGCAGGCTTTCGTAGGTTGTGGAGTTTGTTATAGCAAGTCTGATGACTTTCAATTCGTTCCATTCAATGTTGTTGATTGACCAGTCTCTAAGGATAATAGAGTCCTCATTGAATCTTGTTCATCCTACAAAATTGAATTGATATGTAGTATGACATGTACTGTCCCTAATCCTCTATATGAAAGTTTGATTACAGCCTTCAATGGCATTCTGTGCTTTCTCATAATGTCATGCCTTTGTTTCATTCTGCATGCCCCCTCAACCCTACTCTCTCCAACATCAAGTATCCCTGAAGCATGATCCCTACTCCCTCTATTAGCATGTATCCTTGAACCCCAATCCTCGCTATTTGAAACAAATTTGAGACATGGGGGAAGTATTATTATTTCCTTCTTAGGATAATCAGAAACCTAGACCAAGTTAGGAAAGAGGCATTCCTATAGGAAACAAGGGATTAATTATTTATGTTATTGTTAGGATTGAGGGGGTTATACAAGAAACAATACCCGGCCCTCATGCATGCATGCACACCCTGCAGGTTCATGCACCGTCGAATAGTAGGGCATCAGGGCGGCTGGCTTTTTTTTGGTATCTAACCAGCCAGCCAATAAACTTCATTTCCATCTCATAGATATCCATTTCCTCTTTAGATGCGGCTATTCAGGAATGGGCCAAGTTTCGGGGACTAAGCCATTCCGGGATATGGAATCGAGCATTATGGAGGGGGTATGGACCAAATCAAAAAATCAAAAATTCATATTCCCATTCACATCTAGCCCCAAAAATAATACTCAAACTAACTGTCCACTACAAAACCTTGTACCATTGAAATATTTCACAAAATCTATTCTATTTAAATGTTATATCGACCAGATAATGAATCGAATAAGGTGGTATCAAAGAGGAGGATGTCTCAGAGAATGAGATATTTTACCTTAGACCTGGAGTCCAATGAATATTTGTTTGTTTCCTTCATCTTGCATACAATTCATGTAGTCTTTGGATTCAAAATTTACTCCAAATAATTGTAGTGCTCTGTGCTCGATCGGGGGCAGATTCGTTGATTTTTTGTGCTTGGAGGTATTTTTCTGCTCTATTGGGAGATTTGATTCATTGGGCGCAAACAATTTAAGCAACGCGCCCTTTTTTTTTTGTCTTATATCCCGATGACATCACAATTGCGACATTACTGTCACAATTGCGACGTCGTCGGGATATAAAACAAAAAAAAATGCCAAATACACATTGACGTCGCAAAACACTGCCTAATGTATTAATGTGAGAGCAAAATCTTTAGTAGCTGAGAGCTTAGATTTTTGAATTATGCCTTTGTCAAAGAGATCTTGGATCTTGTTTTTCAGCTCCTTACAATGTGAAGTTTTATGTAAATTATGTCTGTGATAGGCACAATAGTTACTCATAAAGGAAACTCCCACCAAAGTGAGCTTGGGTAAAGTAATGAGTTTTTCTTCAAGAAGTTCTTCCAAGGTTAATTCATAAGATTTTACCAAAGGGGTGAAATCACACTTCGGTTTAGATTCCCAAGGTTTTTCTTCAAAAATATTTCTAGATTTCTTGGGTATTTGCAGATTGTTTTGAGATGGTTTGGATTCAACATTATAGGAAGGTAAATAATCTTGCAAGGAGAATTTGTTCGATGATGTGTCATCTTCCTCCTTCAGTCTTTGAAGTTGAGTGCTCATTGATTGAATTTGTTGCTTCATGTTTGCAATAAGTAGCTTTTCTTCCTCACTAGGAATATTGGATTTAGCGCAGTTGTTGTTAGCCATTTTGATGTACTATGTTTCAAGTATTGACAGCCAAGTTTTAGAAAGTAAGTCAAGTTTCCACAGTCATAGACAATGACAAAAAGCAGCAACTTAGACAAGGACCACACTAAAACATAGTCTCAGAAAAGCAAGATAAGGGTGTAGTATACTAAGGTATGAATAGTCTGATTTGAAGGCTAGAATAGCCAAAGATTATGACTATCATGACATAGAGTACAACAAGCACTAAAGGACAAGAGCAAGATAACTAAGAGAAAAGACTAGTTAAAGTATGGATCGCAAGTCATTAGCTAAGTAGGATGCCACTGTTTGAGGAACGTTTACAGACAGAAAGTGACAAACAGACACAGAAAAGGGCAGTGTGCAGATCGCAGATAGCTAGATCAAACCAAAAGTGGAAATGCTAATGCAAGATCTCACACGAGAAACTTTTACGGGTCATGTGAAGAAGTTTTAGAAGCCACGCAAAGAAGTTTTTGTCTCGCGCAAAGTTCAGTGACAGTTTTTAATTTCACACGAGAAAGATCTCAAGTCACTCGAAGACTCATGACAGAATTTTAATTTCGCGCAAGGACAAAATGATTTCGCGCAAGGACCAAATGATTTCGCGCGAGACTAAAAAAGTTTTCACACGAGAAAGCAGATTAGTTTTAGAAAAGCGACTAATTTTGGCAAGATTTTTGGACTTTTTAGATCATTTTAGTAAGAAAGCAGATAAATAGGCATGTAGAACAGCAAGCAGGTGATATCAAGCATATCTGAAAACAATGAGCAAGGGAAAAAGCAACCTTGCGCATGAACAATCAAGTGACTTAGTTTTGTGCTAATCCCTAGGATAGCTATTTGTGTATGTTTTCAAAAGGTTTTACAATCACGCATGCATCCCTAGAAAATAAAAGTTGGCCTCTCTAAGGTTTTTAGTAATGGTTTGACTCTACAACTTTTATGACTCACAGAGGTGACCTCCAATCCCGGTGCACCGAGGTTTTGACACAGTTTGAGAACTTAATCTTCAAGAGCTGCTAGGGAGATCTGACAACCCACAATGAACCATACCCGTGGAGATTTCTTCCACAAGGACATTTATATAGCAATTGTCACTACCATGGCGAAAATGGCTATTACCGCTTGAGGTTCGATCAACGCAGTTTTCCCTGTAGAGGGATTGTCTGCTACAGTTAACCCTCTCTAAAGGTGACTGACTCACAATAGTATACCACAAGAGGACTTAGCTTCCAGATTCAAGGTTTTGACACCTTTTCACCTTTAGCCCAATCAAAATAGATAGATTAATCTGACATGCTAAACTAAGAGTATCTCTTAAAGATCTATGATATCAACTCCCAGTGATCTATCAACCTCTCTGGAGAAAGGATGCCTCAATCAACAAGTTGAAGATTCATCTATCTATGAGATGCTCAAAGTATCCTTCCCACCTACAAGGAATCCAGCTTAGAGAGGAGTTTCACTAGGAACCCACTCCCTCAAGATCCACGAATAGTGTTCATGGGGGCTTAATTACTATGTGTGTACAGATGTTAATTTCCAAAAGCAAATCTATCCAAAAGAAATAAAAAAACACAAGGTGGTACACTTAATGCTTTAACTAATGTGAGGTGAGTCCAAAGATGTGGAACATTTAACCCCTCACATAAGCCAAAATGAGTCCACAACTCAGAAACTAGTGAGTTCCAGAAAGCACAAAAGGGTTGCCTAGTGGAGCATTTAACACTTCTTTCCTATAGACCCCTCCCCTTTAACGTGGTGTTGATCTTGCAACCACAGGGTGGAACGAGGGGCCGGTGGATTAGCGAGTCCAATAACCCAAGATAGCTAATTAGATCTATCACTAATAACTAAGCATGCTAGATGAAATTAATAGAGATCACAACCTAGTATCAAATTATGCATGTGTTGTAAAATGAGAACAAGGAAGGAAATACACACAAGCTTGACACAAGAGATGTTCATTTTAGCTCCAAATGAAGTGTTATCAGTTAAAGAGAATTACCTGGTAATCCTTGCAACGCGCTTAGTAGATGTTTTACTTGTTTTTAGCAACTTTATCACGCTTTTCCAATTGTCCTACAAACCGCTGTTATGCTGCAAAAAAAATTAGAAAAATGGAAATAAAGATGCTTAAGAGAAAACATGTTAGTGAAAACTGAAGCTTAACTATGGGAAAATAAAATTTAACTTTTTTTGTTCATTTTTATACCCATAAAAAAGCTTAGAAAATGATAAAACCTATGAAAACATCAAAAGTCAAAATTCGTTTTATACTTCTTCTTTTTAAAAAAAAAAAATTAATGATAAAAAACTGATAAAAATTATTTTTTTGTATTGCTATTGCAAAATTTCAGAAAACATAGAAAAATCAGAAACAATGAGCAGTTAGCAGAAAAACCAAAAAACACGAAAATCAATGCAAAAAATAGCATCTATCAGCAGAGTCTCGCGCGAAGTTATTTCTGTCTCACGTGAAACTGTTCTGAGCTTGCACGAAGTTATTTCTATTTCGCGCGAAACTGTTCGAAGCCTGTGCAAAGTTGTTTCTATCTTGTGCGAAATTATATTCAGCTCGTGCAAAGAAAAAAGTTTCGCACAAAGTTTCGCGTGCCCAAGAACTTTCTCGCCCGATTCAGAAAGAATCTTTGCGCGAAGATTCTGGATCCTCTCGTGAAAATGAATAGTCTCATGCAAAGATTCTCGAATCTGTATGGAACAGTACGGATAGAGAACAAAAAAATGATTAAAAAATACAGAAAGAGGCCAGAAAACTTGACTTTCGAGCCCCACGGTGGGCGCCATAAATGTATGCATGAATATGTGGCCTCTACTAATACACACACTTCAACACGGTCATTGTATATGGATTCATCCCGAAATGAACATTGGATTGTTCATCCAAAAATTAGCCTGCAAAGTGACTTGTTGCCTTCTATCTAAAGGGATTTTGCCTGTTAATATCCTCAGAATCAAGGTACAGGAAACCAGACCCTATAAGAACGAAGGATTTGAATGCAATTTAAGCTATATGAATGTGCAAGTAATCTAGATGAAGTATAAGAAAGTAATCTAAGAAATAGAAGACATTAAACTAAAAATGTATGCGTTATTAAGATAGATGACTCTAAACTAAGAATGCAAGACATATGTAAAAATATGAGCAAATGTGAGTATGAATTCCAGCAGCAATTCGATACAAATTCTCCAAATTCATCCTCTCAAAATGAAGAGATGAGGGTCTCTTAAATAGACTTTCCTAGAATCCATCAACGATTGAGATCGATTTCAATCAACGGTCATGATTAAAGGTGAAGTTTAGTCATAAAGGGAGATTCCCAAATTAAAGGGAGTTAACAGATTTAATTTGAGTAAAATAAGGAGTTAACTGATTTAATTTGAGTAGAAAAAGGAGTTAACTGATTTAACTCATTTTTGATCAATAGTGAACTGGAAATTTCCGTTTTTGAACTGAAGAGAGATTTTGTTGAGATATTTAATTTAATAAAATGAGATATGCTCTCATAATTACTTTTTCTATTTAATTAAATAATCTTTAATTAATTAGAGACACTTTTCTTATTTAATTAAATAACTTCATTTAATTAATTAGGAATGGCTTCCCATTTAATTAAATAACTTTGTTTAATTAATTAGAAGTAAGTACTCCATTCAATTAAATAATTTTGTTTAATTAATTAGAAATACCTTTCCCATTTAATTAAATAATTACATTTAATTAATCAAGATAGGCGTATTTATTAAATTAAATAAATTTAATTCCATACTACATTAGCCTTAGGATATAATTATAATTTAATTAAAGTATAAATACTTAATAATTAAATTATAATTAAATCAAGTAGGTTTAATGCGACTAATATGAGTATGTACTATAAGAATTAAATAAGAAATTTGATGAATGCAGATTAGGGTTTTTTGCATCTGACAATTAAGTCAAGTAGCAAATAGCAGAATGTGAATTGCCTATTAGAATAGGTCTTAGGATTGATCAGAAATAGACCAGAATTGGTATCATGGCAATGATCCAATTTTGGGGTATTACAGTTATCATGTAAATAGCTTCCATTTTCATTTGTGTGCATATTTGATGAACATGGAGACTAGCACTCTTTCTTTTCCTCTCTAAATCTCTCATTTTATGGTGTACTTGCATGGGCACAAACTAGGTATAAACGGAGGGCCTCCATTATAAACCCTTGCACTCTATGAATAGAAAGCTATGAGTCATCATTTGAGACCTTATACTTGAGAAATCTTGGGTGTAATGATTCATAGAAGTGTGTGAACATTTTAGCACACATGTAGAAGGCATTTTAATTTAGATTTTCTTTATTTTTGGAAAACTTAGTACTGAATAATTTAATTTTGGGGTCATGATTAAGTGAACTCATAGTTTTGAGGCACATGGTTTATGTAAAAACATGTAGTGATTTTGTGTAAGTTTTTTTTACAAAATTTATATATAAAATGCATGCAAAGATGTATCAATGTGTTAATTTTTTTTAATTTAATATTTTTAAGTTAAAGTTGAATGATGAAAAATTAAACACCTTGATATACATATACATAAAATCCCTAGGTTATGGTTGAGATCATCCTTAGGTATGCCCCTCTCTACTAGAATAAAAATAGGTAACTAGCCTAAATAGAATGTGCAAGTACACAAGAGACTCAATGCATGATTAGGGTTAATAATTAATCCAAATCAAAGTCATCTAAAATCATATAGAAATAAAATAAAGGTTCTTTTTAGTGCTCAAAATGTATACATGTGAATGGTTTGTTTGTTTGAAGTACAAGGGAGTTTCTTCCTTATGACAAGATATTATAATAGTACCTACAACCCTAAATCTGAAAGGAAAGTTCATCATTATGAAGATCACTTATATCAATTCATCCAAGTTGTATTGATTTCAATAATCACTTGCTCCCTTCTAAAATAAACATTGAATACCTCATGGAAGTTAATGTCCTTGTACTTTTCATCTATAATTTCTTTCATAAAGATTTGATTAGATTTGATTTATGTGTTTCTTCTTCTATATTGAGGTGGGTGTCTCAAGTTGGTCTTCTTGGGCTTCTATTGTTTGGGCATCTATATTAGGCACTTGTGTAAAATTAAAAGGACCTACAAATTTGTATCTGGCAATTGTGGTATATAGGTAGTTTGGTTGTATGATGCTTAAAGCTTGATTGTGGTGAATCCCTTTATCCATTGCGGAAAATGGTCCTACATAGACAAAAATAGAATTAAACTAGAACAAATAAAATCAAGGCATCAATGACAAACAACCACAATGGTAAATCATGAACCTCTAATCTGGGAGGTCTTGGGTTCAAGTCTACTTGAGTTTAATAAATAATAATAATGGTTAACCAAAAGACATAATGATAATTTCATTATGTTGGCTTCGGCCTCTTGTCGAATAAAAAAATAAAAACAATTGCCAATAATAATCCTACAAACAATAAAAGAAATAGAAGTATGATGAATAAATGACAGATGTGATGCTAAAACATGTAGATGCATCATATAGATAATATAATTGTGGTTTTCTAGAGTAAGTTGCTTCATATCCACTTATGTCTATACATAAATAAAAAAATAAGAGGCATCTAATGCTCCATATTAGGCTTACTAATGTGAATAAGAGGTAAATAAGTTTGCGAACTTGCACTGACATTATCAAACCCAACCACCAAGATCTAATTGTTGCAATAAGAACTCTTAACATCAAGAGATCATGGCATAAATTGAATGCATGCATAAACAATAAAGTAAAATCACATAAAAATGCAATCAAACAAATGGAATATGGTTATCTCAAATACTGATAATTTCATCTTAAATCATAGGCTTGTCACAAGAGTTATAACAAGATATTTTTGTTTACCTGGTTCTTTCTTGCTATTATGCACTTGCTTGAATCAGGTTCAATGTATACTTCATTTAAAATTTATAAAATCAGTATACATTTTAATCACAAAAAAATAAAGCAATCAAAGTCAATTTCTCCCTTGGTTCTCTACTCAATGTAAGTGTGGGCTTTCATATTATGCTCAATCTAACAACATGATAATTTAAGAATATGGTTGTGAAATTATGAGAAATAACTCCCATTATGTAGAATTTTGGACTTCAATTAGGGTTGTGTGGTTGAGGAGATAAATGGATTTGACTGAAATTGATTGATTAGATGATTGGTTTGATTTAATAGAAAACTATCTTCTATACCTTAGATGACTTTTAACTAATTGACCAAAGAAGTGAGACTAACCAGCAAATAAGTGGATGCATAATTGAATAGTTTAGAGAGTTAGCTCATTTTGATTGTGAGTGAACAAAATTGATTGAATAGAGAAATACATTCAATGGAGAGAAGATAAAATTGATTGTGTAGTCAAAAGAGGTGATTGGATACTTGAAATGTTTGATTAGATTCTCAAATTGAAAGTCAATATTGATAAAAGAAAAGGTGTACTAAAAGAATAATTAAAGTTAAATAATTTGAAATTTTTATTTAAGTGTACATGTGGAAATTAATAAATTATTTAGATTTATTTATTTTAGGAGGAAATAGTTACCCTTGGAGAAATAGAAAATTAAATAAATTGGTTATTTGTTCAATTTTAAGAGAATCAGTTAATTAATTGAATTATAGAATGTATGCAGATTTATTTTTTGATTGGTATTGTGTCTAAGTCTATATCATTCACAGAGACATAATGATAGAATGACACGTGTCTTGATGGGCCCAGTATATTCAATGCAATACCAAAAAGTAAAGCATTTTGATGTTAGATATTGCAAGCAATGAAATTGTGCCACTTGTTTTCTATGATGTGCCTAGTTGGAAAGTAGACCCACGCCACAAAACAAAGAGACTTAACATCATTTATTACCACTATCAAAGTGGAAAAAGATCTATGTTTGTCACTATATCACTATGTAAAGTTTCAAGGAAATTAATTATAGTGGCATAATGATGGAAAGACACATGTACATGGGGGGAACTATAGAGGAAGTTATAAAGGAAGGTTATAATGTTTTAATTGTGACTGTTAATTTAAGATCGATGACCAGAGTTAAAAAATGTAGTGACCATTATTATATGAAATACGTAGGTTTGGCATGAAATAGAAAAATATGAAGAATTAATGATTTTCTACAAGATTTTATGAGATTGCATGAAGTTGAATAGTCATCACATTTTTTCAGAAACACCATGGATTTAGATTTATTGATGGAGAAGATGTCACATGTTCATATCACTAGATAATTTTATATTTTATTTCCTTTTCTATTTTGTGACTATTTCTCTATTGAACTGAAGGATAACAACAAACTATAAATGTAACCTCATTTAACAATACAAAGGTCAAAAAACTTGATCGTGAATTGCTCTTTAATTCCATTCACCCTATTTTCTTGTCATGTTTTGTTTCCCATGCATAGATTAGACTTGCATTAAGAGTTGAAAGACAATCATCTATGATCTTGTGAATAATTAGATGAATTCCATTTCACTTTGATGTTTGCAGTATAATGATTCCATTTTCTTTCTTCATATATGGTTTTGTTTCTTCTCTTGTTAGTTTCATAACATGTTAGATAATTTAATTGGGAAATGAAAGATAAATGTGTATGAATCTATTAGTTATTGGTTGGATTCCATTTCAATCAAGACTAATAGTGAAAGTAATTTCATTTACCCCCATATGTGTGAGTGCTAATTATGGCCTAATATAATCAACCACACTTTAACATGATCATTATATGAAGAATCATCCTCAAATGAACATGGGATTTTTCATCCAAAATAACTCAACAAGTCGATCTATTGCCTCCTAACTAGATTGATTTTGCTATTCACTCTCAGATCGAGAAGCTAACAACTAGACATCCAGAATGAAGGATCTTAAATATAAATGAGGTGCAATAGTTAAGCTATATGAGATGAAAATTTAAATCTAGAAATAAAGAGAGCATTTTAATCTAAATGAATGCATTATTAAACTAGATAAGATTAATATGCAAGATTAATAAGATAATGAGTGCAAGTATTTGAGTCAAAAATTTAGCATAAGTCTGATACAATTCATTTGCAACCTCTAAAATGAGGAATTGAGGGTTTCTTAAATAGAATTCTAGAATTTATCAATGGTCAAGATCAATTTAGATGGACAGCTGAGATTGGAAATGAGATTTGGTTAGAATGGAAACTTCCTTGTGCAAATGAAGTTAACTAATTCAATTATGAGTGTGAGAAAGAGTTAACTGAGTTAATTCCTTTTCCAATTCTAGTTCACTTAGAGTTTCCAATTTTGAACTGAAGAGAGAATTTGGAGAATATTTGATTTAATAAAATTGAATATGACCTCATAAGTGAATAATCTTAATTAATTGAATAATTAAACTCAATAATTAAAATGAGGATATATTTAATTAAATCAAATACATTTAATTCCTTAATGTGTATTTAAGCAAAAGCGATAAATTTAATTTAATTGAAGTGTTAGGACTCATAATTAAATTAAATCAATTAATAGGTTTACCTTTGCTAATTTGATTAGTCTTAGGAATTAAATAAAGTATGTAATTAATGCAGATTAGGGATTTTTACATTTGACACTTAGATCAAGTAGTGATTATCAAAATCAGGGTTGCCTACTACAATAGGACTTAAGATTGATTAATAGACCAAATTTGGGGTATTACATTTGCCCCTCTTTGAATAAATGTGCGAGCAGCATGTTGATTCAAAGAAATCAAATGTATGAAGCATATATCAAGAAATGAGATTGGTTTCAAAATCGATGATACAGAGACCAACTGATAAGCTTTTTAAGGTTATCTCCAAAACAAAGCTTAACCTTATGGAATCAAGATAGAACACCTAGATATCAAAATTGATAAGCTTTTTAAGGTTATCTCCAGAATGAAGCTTAACCTTAGGGAATCCTAATAGAACACCTAGATACTAATATGAAAGAATAAAGATTGTCAAACTTCACAAAATTGTTCCTAGAATGAGACTCAATTCTCAAGAGTCAGGGTTAGACCATCCTGATACCTGTCCATTAGAAGATGACAAGATTAATCATGATTCATAAAATTATCCCATGAATGAGGCTTAATCCTCAGTAGTCAAGGTTAGACTATCTCAATACCTATCCATTGAATAATGATTGAAAGAAAGAGCTTAGAATTGTCACCAGAATGAGGCTTAATCCCTAACAAGAGTTGGGATTATCTCTAATATTGAGCTTAACCTTTAGCAAGAATTTGGAATTATCTCTAGAATGGAGCTTAATACCCTAGAGTCCAGATAGAACGCCTAAATAATAGTCCATAAAAGGTAACAAAGCCTATCACAAGTTGTAGAATCATCCCCAAATCGAGGTTTCATCCTCAGGAGTTAGGGACACACCATCCTAATATTTTTCCATCAAACTCTGACAAGAATTATCATAAGATTGATTAGTTGATCAAAAGATGAGATAGATGACATATGATACCAAATAGAGGGGAATAAGCTGCCCCGAGTGATGAGATTCCTTGAGTGATGAGGACATAAGATTTAGATTGAGTTGAAGCCAGTTCTGAAAGATTCAATGATGTAATCATCTTGCCCCCTTCGGAAGTGAAATTGAAAAATGACACATTGAAACATTGATGCCAAGTGATATATTCAAAGATAAAGATGTGATCAAAGATTTAGAAGAATGTAGATTAGAGTAGAAGAGTCTATAGAAAATTTGGAGTCGATTCAAAGTGATTTCAAAGTTGAAAAGACCAAGTTTGACCAAAGTTGACCATATTTGACTAGAGTTGACTTTTCCAAAAAATTTGGATAAATTGAAGAAAATGTGATTTGAAAATATTACAATATTCACAAAGTATCAAAAAAATGGACTGCACAAGCATTCGATTGCATCGGTCCCAAAGTTTTTAAATGTGATTTTCAGTTGTTTAAATGTGTTAGGTTTCAAATTCGACCTCAAAAATAAGTTCAGAGTAGCCAAATTAGCTAAGGGGGTGATTTTTGTATCAATCAAAGCAATTTTTAAAAATTAGGTCAAAACCTATATGGGGGCCCAAAAGGTCTTTTTCAATTCATTTGTGTATTTTGTTTTTTGTGAAGAAGGAGCTCTAAAGAGAAAATGGTGGTCCCTGTGTAGTTGCATTGATTTGAGCATTCCAGATGACACATCTGGCCAGCAGAGTATAGACCTATGTTAATTCATTGAGTATCCTCCTTTGCATTTCAAATTTTATGTATTTTGTCACTTTTTAGCATTTTTAGCAATTTTTTTGAATATGTTGTGGTCAGGTTTTGCATGAGGATTTTTTTTCTTATGTGCACCTGAATCATATTTCGCATGAGGAAGTATCAAAACAATACTTCTTTCCCAGACATTCTAGGTTTCCTCTCACAAGAGATACCCATCTCTTGTGTGAGAGACCCTAAAAGTGTTTTTTTTTCAATGAGTGTATTGATCTATCTTGCATGAAGATTTGATTTCTTGTGCAAAAAAGTATAATCTCACACAAGAAAGTAAAATCTTGCACAAAAAAAAAGTGCTATTTTTGAAAATATGTGTTGAAAATTAATTTCTCATTGTTGTTTCACACTTTTTTTTGTAGTTTTTGCATGTTTGATACTAATTGTGCTCATTTTGTTTTCATTTTTATAGGTTATGCTTCCTAATGTTGCCTTCAGATCACACTACCCTCCTTTCAAAACATTGATACACTAGTTAGATGCTACAGAGCTAGCACACATTGACTCCTTTTGCCTATTACATCTTTGTTGTATTCTCACATTAGTAGTGAATCATAGTTTACTGACTGCACTAGTTGAGCATTTCCATTCAAAGATGAACATGTTTCACTTGCCATTGGGAGAGATGACCATCACCCTAGAGGACATCTAAAGGATTCCATGGATACCAGTCCATAGGCCATGAGTGGTGTATGACACACAGCCATGGCTAGGTATAGTGGCACTGAGGGCCATCTTTCATTAGGATCTCATCATGGGTCGAGCCATCACATGGGATTAGCTAGTGCACACATATGGTCCCACCCACAGATTGGTAGTTGTTCTCAAAGTATTCATTAGCTACTTTCTAATGCCTAACAAAGGCAAGCATGGACTCGAATGTGGATGGGGATAGATGCTCTAGCAGATGTTGGATGAGCTAGTATGTTTTGGATGGGGTCAATGTATGCTTGCCCATATGTACCATGAGATGCATGAGATAGTATGTCATGAGAGGAAGAGCATGGCCATAGGGGTCTATGTTCTTCAAGTGTGGGCATGGGATCACTTGCCCATGATGAGGCCTATTTTTTTTTATGGGACGTAGGATAATGAGCCTTACATCTATCGATATCATGGATAGATAACCTAGATAGCTCTAGGTAAGACTGAGAAGTGGAGATCAATTGGATGACCTAGTAGTGGTGGTATGGCAGCCATGGTGAGAGACTGAGGCATGGGATGACACTTAAGTGGAGTTAGGACATATGTTTTCCTCTTGACCATTGATTGGTTGCTCAATCTAGGTGATTGAGAGATTTCCATTGACCTATGTATGGTGACAGTATGGTCAGACACAAGATATCTCATAGGAGTATTTCACCTATGGCCACTTTGCCTTAGATGTAGAGAGGGGATCATCAATCAAACTAGACCAAGGTAGATCTATTATCAATGTGCACTCTATTGTTTTGATTCAATGGGATTACTTGGCAGCAGTAGCAGATGGAGGGATAACTAGATAGCATACTAGGCACATTTTGTGATTCATCCCTTTCCATGATTTAAAAACCTAGTTGGGATGCCAGTATCAAGACAGCTAGTATAGTATCCATAGTAGCAGTAACAACAACCACCACAATAGCCACCTCAACAACCATAGCAGTAGCCATAGTGGTCAGCATAGCATCTACTATGGTATCCATAGTAGTAGTAGTAGTAGAGACCTAGATAGTGTACCTAACAGGTACAAATTCCTCCTTGATAGATGGGGGATGATGTAAATGCAGGTGGTAGTGGGTTTGGATAGAGATTTTCATGAGTTAAGATGGGCACTTTGGGTCCCATTGGAGGAGATGCATAGAGATAGTGAGTAGATAAGCAACTAGCAAAGTAGGTCATGCCTGGAGTGGGTGATGAGGAGATGTAGGATCATCCTACATTGGATCTACATGACCAAGATGCCCTAAGGAGGACACAAGAGCAACTAAGAGTGGCACAATAACAACTAGGAAAGATGTAGATATAATTTACGATGTAAGATATACACCTAGGGGATCGAGAGCAAGAGATCCAGGAACTCCATAGAGAGCTAGAGAAGTAATGAGAGGAGACCCAACTATAGAGTGCCCACATAGCTTATTACTACATAGGATACATCATGGTGGTGCTTGAGGTGTTAGACTAGATGCCCTAATTCTCAAAGTATGCTAGAGCATCAGATGGCATGCATTAGCCAGTGAGACCAGATGCCCCTCCTCCTCCTCCACCTAGGGAAGAGGGAGAAGGGAATAGTTAGATATCTCTCTTCCAATTTTTTATTCTAGCTATGTATCAATTGATGTACTAGCATCTTTTTTGTCATTTTGAGATTGACAGTGCTCGAGTAGTGTTCATTTTTGTACCAATATACACTTGACTCGATACATATGAGATATTTTCATTTGAGTATCTTCGCATGTGTCATTTTTTCTATTACAATTTGTTGTACATGAGATGTTTATGCTATAATTGATTGAATGAAAATTTGATATGATGTATGAATGTAGTGTAGATGAGATAAATATGAAAGTATGTGTATGAAATACAATATGTGAATGATCTAACATCTCATGCAGGTTGCAATTTTGGTGAGGTTGACAAGTATCCTATAAAGATCGAGAGGATGAACCAAAGAATTGAATGCTTGTGTAGTCACAAAGAAATGTGATACTTTAAAGAAAACAACAACCCCTCATGTTGAAGGATGCAAGTAAAGTAGTTATCAAACCATGTGCTTATGCAATGTAGCCCTATGCTAGATGCAACCCTAGGTCTGGTTACTAAGCTCATAAAATTATCATCACTGAGTTTTTAACTAAACCCACAAATGTCATACAATTCTCACTAACATTGCAACCATGAGAATATGAATATGACACATATTCTAGTTTTTTCAGGGTTAAATATAAACATTTAAGGCACGAGAAGCCAAAATGACTAGAACATTTGTCCATTTTGATGTAGTAAGCTAACATAAGCATTAGAGCATATATGCTAGGATGAACAAAATGTTTCTTGCATGAAGATACACCAGACACACAAGAGATCCTTCTTATGCTAAGTAATCAGTAAGTATTCTATATGTAATGACCCTTGTATTTGCAACCTAAGATAGAAGTGTGCTAAGTATACTCATAGTGACCCATACATTCACTTAGTAGGATGAGTATCAGTATTTATTGTAGCATAGAGAATTCACTCAAAAAAGAAAGGAAAAGAGCCAACCTTAGTATAGAGTCCATATAAAGTGAGTCAAGGTACACACGACCATCCAACACAAGATAGAGACTCTTACAGTGGATACTCTTTCTATAAAGACATCTCAAATCATTGGAACTAGATCAACAAATAGAAATTAATGAAAAGATCATGCCCCCAATCCTCACTTCTCTAGTCCAAAGAGACATCATCGAGTTGCTCAAAGGTAAATGATAAAGAAAAAGAAAAACAAGCAAAGAAAAGCTCAGCATATCTCAAACAAGTTCAACATTTTCAATTCAGTTTCTATGTTATAGGATTGATGTCAAGTGTCGATGTTCAGAACATATATGCAAGATATCTATTCAGTGGGGTGATGACAATAAATAGACATAGTTAGGAAAATTGGTGGCTAACATCGTAAAGAAATCTTGATTAAGAAGAATCTAAGTAAGAACCTAAGCAATAGTAGATAGACATAGTTAAAACAACTGGTGACTGAAGCTTAAAATATTTTCCTCGAGAGGGATCTTTGTGGTGAGACAAGTGATAGTAGGTTGACACAGTTAGAACAACTAGTGACTAATGTAAAAGAGATCTTCTCTAAGAGGAATCTCTATAGTAACATAGATGATAGTAGGAAAATGCAGTTAGAACACCTAGTAACTGATGGGAAAGAGATCTTCTATGAGAGGAACCTATGTAGTGAGACAAGTGACAGTAGGTAGACACAGTTAAAACAACTAGTGACTAACACAAAAGAGATTTCTATAACACTATAAGGTGTTTTCCCTGAGTTATGACAAGATTCAATCCATGGATGCATGAGAGAAAGTAGCAAACCAAAGTAGGAAAGAAAATGTACAAGAGCTAGAAGATACACTGTGAGATGTAACATTTGAAACAAGAGGCACCTCTTTACCAGGTTCTCACCTTTTTGGTAGAAATTATTTTTTTTCTACCATGATGCTTGTTTGCTAGGTTTTCATCAATGGCACTTTTTGTGTTTTTCAATTCTTTTTTGTCTTTTTAATTTTTTTTATTTTTTTTTTATTACCAAGGTGTATATTGCTAGGTTTTCACCAAGATAATGATTTTTTTAGGATATTTATGTATGCACAAAGAGCTTTTGGAAAGAATGTCAGTAGTAAAACCTTTTTAGATGAAGAATTTTGATTGACTCCTTCAGCAATTCTCCCTTAGTTGTTGAAAGTTGGTAAGCACCAAATCCAAACATTGTCGTAACTATGTATGGATCAAGCAAGTTGGGTTCAAACTTCTCTTTCTTTACCCATTGTTGTCAATTTTTAGGGTTTTCACTCAAGATGAGATTACCCACTTAGAATTCACATGGCTTGACTTTCTTTTTGTAGCTCTTAGATATGCATTTCTGGTAAGCTCAAAGATGATCACATGTCACTTATCAACATTCATCTAACAATTCTAGCTCTTGAAGTTGAGATATTCTATAGTCATCATTAGTAATGAGGCCTTTCATGGAGATTCTCAAAGTAGGAATCTCAACCTCAATTAGAAGCAGAACATCCACTACATATACTAAAGCAAAGGGCATTGTCCCTATTGGAGTTCTAATACTAGTTCTATAAGCTCATAAAGCTAGATTAATCTGAAGGTGCCAATCTCTTCTAGATTTGTTGATTGTGTGATGTAGGATCTTAAGGATAGCCTTGTTGGATGCTTCTACTTGACCGTTACCTTGAGGGTAATAAAAAGAAGACCAATGTTGCGTGATTCTAAACTTTTTGCACAACTCTTTAAGATTCTTATTTTTGAACTGTCGTCCATTGTTAGTAATGATGGAGGATGGTATACCATAGCTGCATATGATGTAATTCATAATGAATAGAGCTATACTTTTTTTATTTACTATAGAGAGAGGGACTACCTCTACCCATTTAGTGAAGTGATTTGTAGGTGTAATAATGAACTTATTCCATTTGAAGAAGACAAGAGAATTTGACCCACTAGATTGAAGGCCCATTGTTGAAATGGCCATAACATGATAGACGGAATTAGCTCCCTGGATAGAGTGTGAATTATATTTCCATGGAGCTGGCATTGCTTTCAGGACTTGACGTATTTGATTGCCTCTTGCTCCATATTTGGACAATAGTAACCAACTCTAATAAGTTTATGAGCTAGTGTCAAGCCATTAGAGTGAGATCCGCAAATGCCCTTGTATACATTGATTAATGCATGTTTGGAATCATCTAGTTCTAGACACATAAGGAGTGTTTCATCAAGACCTCTCCTAAATAAGTTTTCAGCAATAATAACATACCATGAAGCATTGCAGATAAGGTGACATTTTTCATTCTGGGTTAGATCGTCTGGAATTGTTTGGTCATGCAGGTAAGAGTATATATGGTAGCAACATGAATTATGTCCTATGATAGATTAAATCCTCTAGGATTTAGGGGAATTTTAGGTAGGGTAGAGTAACATTTCCACTAGGAATTCATGTCAAAGATCATTCTCAAGAATATATAGCATGGAAGCAAGATTAGCCATTGCATTAGCTGCTTTGTTGTCCACTCGAGGAATTTTCTGAAAAGTGACATGAGAAAATTATTTCTTCAATTCATCCACCATTTTCTTATAAGGTATCAACTTCTCATCCTTTTTCTAATACACATCATTGACCTAGTTGATTATGAGTTGTGAATCATCAAAGATATTTAACTCATCTACTCGCCATTCTACTGCAATCTTCATGTCATTGATTAGGGCTTCATATTCTAAAATATTGTTTTTACAAGGAAAAAAAATCTTGTATGCCTTAGGCAATTAATACTTATGTGGTGTTATGAATAAGATCCCAGCACCAAATCCATGTTGTGTGAAGGAACTATCAAAGAATATCATCAAAGTTTGATGTGTTAGCATTAAAATAGATTCATCAAAAAAGTTAATGTTCAGCAAAAGAAGACTTTGCATTGGTGCTTTTGCTAATTTATCAGCAATTGTTTGTCCTTTAATAACCTTTCTTTAAACATAGGTGATATAAATTTCACTCAAATAATGACCCATTTTGCTAACCTCCATGTTAGCACTACCTTGCTAACTAAGCAATTAAATGGATCAATCTTAGCAACTAGTCACATAGTATGAGCAAGCATGTAGTGTCTCAACTTTAGGTAGCAAAGATGATTGCCAAGAAACCTTTCTCAATGATACTATAGTTCATTTCATAAGAAATAAACATTCAACTTGGATAGTAGAGAGCATGTTCCTTATTATCATTGTCCTCCTAAGCTAGCAAGATACCAAGAGATGCCTCGATTGCTGAGATGTACAGAATGAGAGGCTTCCCATAGATAGCAGGCATCAAGATCAGTGGATTAGAAAGGTATTGCTTTATCTATGCTAAACTCTAATCACAATATTTTCTCTATTCATATTTCACACCTTTATGTAAAGTCTTGGTAAAAGGTTGTGATATATTCACCAACTATGAGATGAATTTGCAAATAGATTGAAGTCTTCCTTGAAAGCCCCTCATTTGACTGATATTATGGGGTGGAGGCATGGCCATGATTGCTTGAACTTTCTTTGGATCTACCTTGATTTCTTTTGTAGAGATAATATAGCCAAGTAGTTTCATAGAAGTTACACCAAATGCACATTTCTTGGGGTTGAGTCTGAGACAAAACTTCTCCATATGATCCAAGATGGGTCCCAAATCTTGAAGGTGATTTTTGCATTGTGTACTATTAACCAAGGTGTCAACAACATAGTCTTCCATCATCTTATGCATCATATCATGGAAGATGGTTACAACTGCTCTTTGATATGTGGGACTAGCCTTTTTTAGACCAAATGGCATCACATTTCAGCATAAGGTTCTCCATGCACAAGTGAAAGAATTTTCTGTTGGTCTTTTGGTGCAATTTTGATCTAATTATAACCAGGAAAATTGTCCATGAGTGAGTACATTTCATATCTAGTTGTCATATCCACTATTATATCAATGTTGGGAAGTGGAAAATGATCCTTTGGACATGCTAAATTTAGATCTCAAAAATCCTTACAAACTTCATTAGATTTGTCATGTTTGGTGACTAGAACAATGTTTGATATCCATTGAGCATAGTCATAGCATAGATGAAACTAGCTTTTAGAAGCTTTTCCAATTTAGCTTTAACAAGTAATGCAACATGAGGATGCATTTTTTTGAACTTTTGTTGGACTATTTTTACTCCTGGCGCAATAGATAAATGGTACATTGTGAGATCAGGTTATAAAACCTGGCATGTCTAAGTATGTCCATAAAAATTTTATCTTTTTTCTATTGAAATAAGGAAATAAATTCCTTTCTCTCTTCTGCAAATAAACATTGTGCAAGGTGTATCATGTGAGGATGTCCCTCTTTTCCCAAGTTGATTGGTCATGTTGGCTCTATCAACACTGATGATCTATCTTGAAAATGACTAGGAAGTGCATCACATATCTCATCCTTAGGTTCCTCAGAGAGGTTTTCACCCTTGGATGTAGTTTTTCTTTTATTTTTACTATTTTAGGTTCTGATACTTCACCATCAGACCTTCTTTTTCTTTTTCTTTTTATTGTGTGAGTAAGATATTTAATGTCAACTTCGGTCATGTTTAAACTCTTTTCACTAGTGGAGGACATTATAGGTTCGATAGTGTTTAAGTAGTTGTCAAGAGCATAGTCATTCTAGAATGTAGGGACTTAACTAGATGCATTGGAATTCCAATCTATGAGCTCAAGATAGATGAGTGAAAGAGATGTGGCAAGTTCAATGGCATTCATGATATAGTCATCAAATGCTTGGGCAAGTAATTTGAGACCTATAGCATCTTCATCCATAGGTGTGTTTGAATACCTTTGAGTTCTAATGACATTAATCAAAGACTAATTGACACTAGTAGGATGACCTCATCTGACCTAATCCTAGATAATTCACCTACTTTGTGCTAATTTTCATAGACACGAACTTGGTCTATATCTTTTTCTATAGTTTCTTCTAAGAGAGTCTCAAATTCATACTCTTGAGAGTCTGTGCTAAATAGAGATAGACTATAGAATCCCCCAATAGTAATAGACACCCATTCTCCTTCATAATTTGGATTTTTACAAAGTTTCTCAATGGTTAAAGTATGACTTGACTCTCCTTTTTTGTTGAATAGTGGAGAATCAATACTGTTGTTAGAAGAATCACTATCAACATCTATAGTGCTAACATATGGTACAAAATGATCTAGTTTTAGAAAGAATTTAGCAAGATCAAAAGGAATTGGGTAAGGATAACTATCCTCACCATCAGAACTATCCTCATGATTATCTAACTTAGTTCATGACTCATGTTCAAATAAACTCTTTGATTTTGGTATAAATTTGTTAATCCCTAGATGAAAGGGGGTCTTCTTAAAACCTAGGCCTATTGTATCTCAAGGCCTTCTAGCTATTGCTTTAATAGGATGAATAAAGCCCTTGTTGTTGCATCCAATTAGACCATTCCCTTTGTAGCCAAAGCATTTCATGAGTTTAAACATGGACCATACTTTTGAGGAGGAACCTCATGAGACTATTCTATGAGATTCACTAGAGTGTCCTCTATGTATATCCATGCAACAATGGCTCTACCTTCATCTTCTTCCTCTAGAGGCATAGTAGCTTTGACAAAGGTACCATTGAAGTTAGTTTGAGGTGATAGCACAAAAGGTCTCTTCACTTTAGATGGTCTACCATAATAATGGGGAGACTCAGGAAGAGATGTCAAAGATAGAATTGGTTCTATGTGATATTTGCCCATCCCAATTTCTTTCAACTTGAGGGACTTCTTGATTTTTTTTAGCTTATCATCATTATGATCCATAGATTCCCTATTAGTAGGTACAAAGCTTTCGGTAGATTTCAAAATGTTATAGGCATAACTAGTATTGGTGGGTATGGTGACTTTAGAGTTGTGGAATGAAAACTTGATGCATGGTTGGTATGTGGAGGGCACAACTTGCATCGCATGTATCCATGGTCTCCCTAGCAAGATATTTGTTAGTTAACAATTTTTCTTCCTTAATATATTGGTTTTTACCTTGACTCTTTACTTTCCCTATGGCTTATGGAAAACACAAAGTTAACAACAAAATGGGTCAATGTAGTAATATATTCAAAGACCCCTAAATTGAAAGGTATAGCTCCCTTGTAAGTGCAAGATATGCAATGAATTTTTTTATGGGGTTTTTGGGGTTATACTCTTAACCTAAGAGAAGAAGAGGAAAAAACCAAGTTGCTCAAAACTTTAAACAACCCAGGAAAGAATAGGAGAAGAACTCATTAAATGCACTCTGCTAAAACCAACAATATATATGAACAGAAATATGCAAAAACAACTAAAACAATAGGAAGAGAAGAAAGGACCATGAAATAAGTAATTCCTGGATTATGTAACTTAGTTAATGTTTTGATAATACCTAGATTATCTATCCTTTAACCACTCCAATGATCAGTTTTTGACTTCCAAATGCAATGAATTAACTAAAGATATGGACCAACAAAAATAATGGAAGACATGTTTATGTTGAATGGAGTAAAGCACACTATTCATTAGATAAAGGGAATAAAGCTAGACTAATCAAAATGGATGAATTAATAGACATGCATGACTACTAGATGGTTCGGGCTGACAACATTGTTATTCCAAATGTTGAAGAGTTGAACAATGTAACTGACATTGCGAAAAAATACAAAGCTAAATTGGTTACCCTGAAGAAGACATAATTGTCTCTGACATTTGTCATTCTTCTTTCTTCTCTTTCTTTTGTATCCACTCTTGGAATTTTGTTAATCTTTGTAATAGACAAATGATTTAATCATGTTCTATTATTAATATTTCTATTCAGAGATGCTCTACAAAGTAATCATCCAATGTAACTAGCCATTTTGAGAAAGCCTATATATGTAAACTTTCAAGAAGTTAATAAGATTGGAAAAATTTACTTTCGGAATACCCCTATAGCTGTGACTACTATGTGAGACTCTAAGTTCATATTATATTTTTTGTTCATTTAGTTTAAGAGGAATTGGTGGAATGAATGTGTTAGTTCTAAAAATTGAATTAATGTGAATCAACTTGGTTTTATTCCTTTATTTAATAAATAGTGTACTTTATTTAGCATAAACATGTCTTCCATTATTTCTGATGGTCCATGTCTTTAGTTAATTCATTATATTTGGAAGTTAGAAATTGATCATTGGATTGGTTGAATGATAGATAATCTAGGTATTATCAAAATATCAACTAAGTTATGTAATCCAGGAATTACCTGTTTCATGGTCCTTTCCTCTCTTCCTACCATTTTAGTTATTTTTGCATGTTTCTATCAATTTGCATTGTTGGTTTAAGTAGAGTATATTTAGTGAGTTCTCCTATTCTTGTCTGGGTTGTTTAAAGTTTTAAGCGACTTGGTTTTTTCCTCTTCTGCTCTCAAGTTAAGAGCATACCCCTAGAAACCCCCAAAAACAAATTCATTTCATATCATACACTTACAAGGGAGTTGTGACTTTCAATTTAGGGGTCTTTGAATAGATTACAGCATTGACCCATTTTGTTGTTAACTTTGTGTTTTCCATAAGCCATAGGGCAAGTAAAGAGTAAAGGTACAAACCAATATATTGAGGAATAAAAACTATTAACTAATAATTTTTGCCAACTCTACTGGGGATTGGATCACATGTTCTAGGTTCTCTTAAGTAGGTTGGTATATGGCTTTATTGAGAAACCTGGAAATCATCTCTGAGACACACAATTATTTGAATCATGTATAAATTCTCTTAAGGAGAAATGTTTTTGCCTCATGAGGGACTAATCCTAGTAGTGGAGCCTAACCTTGGCTTTTAGGATGAGCAAGAAGACATCATAAATCAATTGAATACTCTCACCTAGAAAAGTGGAAGATCCCTTGACCAATATAGAAGAGTAACATTTTCACTCAAAAGAGAGGAAGCCAATGTTGAATATTGGGAAGGATTATTGTGGGAAAGAAGATTAAGAGAAGAGAACTTGTTGTAAGTTGAGCTAGTTCACCCTCGATTCCACATATACCCATAGTGCTCATTGTTGGTGTTTGAAAACATTGGAGGGTTTCCAATTACCCTGATGAGAATATGACGTATCTAGGAGTAGCTAACTTCCATCTTCAACACATCACTTCAGACACCGAGCCAACTATAAGGCTTGACCTTTCTTTACTTTAGGCTCTACAAGACCTAGGCACGTTAACCTTGAGGTTCTAATGAATGGTACCAATGCAATTTAAACATAAATCTAAACCTAATTAATGTAGATGAAAACCCCTTATATCTCCTAATAACTCATGTAATAACATAGATCTACAATAGCTAGTTGCAATTCTATGATATTCACAAGATGAGTGAGGGTTAAACTTTTTAGCCCACTACAAGACATGAAAAAATGAATTGATTTTGATTAAAATTATTTGTGCAAATGACATTCATATCAGATTGCATCTGATTTAGTGATCAGTGCCTTATCCATTGAAACATAGAGTCATTACCAACAGGATGACCTAACTTGCTTGCATTACAATCAAATTTATCAACTAAAATTCCCTAATCCCATTCTTATGCAATATCCCCTTCACACACTAGAAACCCTATAAGAACATTGAAGCATTTACTCAACTCCTTGAATCAAAAGCAACAACATATCTGATATACAACTCATCCAAGCTGCCTTAAATAAAATGAACATTATTCATTTAATCTCAAAGTTGATCACACGTGGAGAATCAGGAGATAGAACAAGAGAACCCAAATAATTCATTATAAATCCCCTTTTGTATTTATCCTTGGAAAGATCAAATACATAAACTAGCAACACTAAATGAAACTATAGATACTTCACATAATCTAGCATCAATTTCTAGTATCTCAGAAAAACAATATATGACATGAAATGAAAATATGCACATAAACAGATGTGTGGCCTTCATTGCTAGAGCCAAGCTAAATAGATAGGAAGAAAACCAACTACAACCATGGTTTTATAGTAGAACACTAGAACCCTACTAGTATTACCTAGAGAAAACTGCCAAACCTTACAAAAGAGAAGAAGAAAGAATAAATAGAAAAGAAGAAATTCTCATATTGAATTTGCAATTGATAGGTGTCCCCTTAGAATTCCTTCCCAAGAAACTGAAAGAGCTTTCTCTACCTTCTCTCTATAACTGAATACCAAATCCTCATCATTTGGTTTCTACAAGCAAGAAATATTTGAGGTATTCGATTCATCATCATAACTAATTTTGATGCCAAAGTGAATTCATGGTAAAAAGTGAAAATCAGTTCAATGTGACCTCTAGAATGAAAGAAAATTATTCAAAGATGATTTTCTCCATGTCCAAATTCCAAAAAAACTTTAGAACTACCCTCTAACAAACTTTGATGCTCAATGATGAGAAACACCCATTCTGCTAAGAATGCCCCAAAATCTACAAATTGACCTATAATGTGAACCAATTAATAGCTATGTAGAAACTGACCTCATATTTGAAAAGTTTGTCTTGTTTCAGTTCTAGTGGTATATTGGAGTGCCTATTTTGGATAAAAATAGCCCCTGTTATGCCCTCCTAAAGTTCACATCTCCATTCATGGCTTCCATAGCATTGTTTTGCAAAAATTTGAACTTTTCCAAAGTTTTAACTATATGGAAAGTTCAAACCTTATTTAAATGAGTTGTACATGAATTTGAGGGAAAAATAATAAAATATTAAAATTTAAAATTTTCCAAATTTCCCACCATTTTCTATCTGGGTCAAACCATGTTGACCAACCCTTATGACACATGGAAAAATATGATTGGTTCTTTTCACCACCACATCATAGTCGCTATGTTGCCAAGTTAACTTCCCTATAACTTTCCTTTGGTGATATAGTGATGTCCATTGGATCTGCCATGTGGTGCAATCTGGTGCATTCTTGAGACTTTCCCACAATGTCACAACCTGCCTCAAAGTCTGTGCCACATCATCCACACCACATCAGCATCACTATCTTCCATACTAACTTCCTCGCATCTTTTCAATAGCAACTTATGACGGCCGCACTATCTGCCACGTGGCATGATCTCGCTCCATCTTTGTTTTTGGTGCCATGTCATCAGGGTAGCATCTTTGTTTAAAATTTAGCTTTACCTCTATGCTAATCAAATGAGCGAGGCCCTTGCACAAGCCACAGCCTTTCCAAAAGGCTCTTCTCTTAAGACACAAGCCTTTATGCAAAAGATAGTATTTAAAGACTTAAAAAGTCTTGCCCACAATGAATGTGTGATAAAGACTCACTATTATCTCCTTTAAACATGGTGGCTTTCTCTGCTTTGATGTGAGCAGGTCCTTGTTTTTATGTGCTACCATGGGGATTCCTTAGTCTGATGTTGTATGGTCCTTTTCTCATGATGGTGTCTTACTCCCTTTTGACATCCTTAGCATTTCAAGGTTTGTTTGCGTATCATGCTTTAATTGCATTAGTTTATACATGAGTAATGTGGAGCTGGGGCTTCTTGTTTGGTGTGGAGTGCTCCTTTTTTCTTTTTGTCATGCATTCCTCTCAATGTGGTTTGTTCTCTATTTTAGCTTGTCACCGATGGTTTCATCTTACGCAGGCAGATTCTCTTTAACATGTGAGTGAGGCTCCCTCTTGCCGGCATAGACTTTCTTTGTTTGAAGATCCCCTACACTTTACATTGGTGGCATCTCTTTTCAACAACATGGTCTTCGAATTGGTAGCTTTTTCTATGCTTTAGAAGCTACGGCTCCCTGCCTTAAGTTGTCCCATGCCTATGCTTTTGATTCCATTTTTGGCTTTGCATGAGGCTCCTTTTTTATGGCATGTGTGGGCATCCTCTCATTGCCTATGGATTACTTGGCCTTGACTGGCCTATGCCCCCCTTTTTTACATGTGATTCTCCTCATGCTCAACATGAGTTTTTGTTTTTAATCTGTCCATGGTCTCTTTTCCATGTGCCAGCTGCCTCCTTTTCTAGCTACCTACAGGTTCAAATAGCATGAGCTCTCACTACTACCATGCCTTGCATGAGTTATTCTTTCACATTGAATAACTTCCATCACACCTCGGCTTTGACTGCACTTTACAGCTTTGGTTTTTCCTTTAAAGGCATGGACATGGGAGTAATGGGGAAAAGTGACATTTTTGTACCACCTCATGCCTTGTTGCTTTACTCATAAAGCACAAATATGTGTTAGTTTAGAAGCCCTTTTTGTACTTAAAATCCTGGGAAGAGCGATTCCCACATGCAAGATACTCAATTCCGAAGATGAACGAAGAGGAACTACTGGAAGCTTGCAACAACCTAATGATATAGTTGAACAAGCTAGCCTTGCCATTATAAACTATTAATATATCTATCTTCTCACCACCACCTTAACCACAGATTTTGTGGTTTTCCTTACTGTCTTTAGCATTCAACATTTTCTTGATAAATTGAATATGGTTCCCCAAATTTTCTCTTCAAACCACGAACTTTCCCCCAACCAAGTACTAGCTAAACCTAGCCAACACATACTTGATCACGACCATCTCCTTGTCACAGATTGAACAAAGTCTTTTAGTATGCTTGAGTTCTTGACTCAATGCATTTAACACCTTCATCCAATTGTAAGCACCCATCTTTGTGAATATGTACGATGGCGCTCCATCCTATGAGTATCCTTTCATCCATTTGGTCATTAAGGAGCTCTTTCATGGGTTTTAATATGTATTCCCCTGGATGAGAACAAAACATTGGCCATGACATTCTTACATTGTCTTTTCTCACCATGCTTCTATGTAAAATGTCCTTGTACTTCCCATTGCTCAATATCTATAAGAGGAGGGGATCTTAGGCTAGGTGTTGAAACTTTTGTGGGAAGGAGGCCATATGAGATGATAATAGTATTCATTCCACCCCATCTTTCCCTCAATATTTTTTATCAATTTTGTGCCATATCTTTCCAAATTCCCTTCCTTGGCATTATTGACATAATTTTCTTTTTCCTCCTGTGGAAGATCAAAGAACTCTTTTCCCACAGTTTGAAACCATTGGATCAATTTATCAGAAACACCATGATTCACCACTTGAATATTTCCCATTCCTACATCAAACCCAAATTAGGTGCATCTTCTACAAGAGAAAATGACAACAAGCATTATAATCTTCTCATGGAAAACTTTTAAAACCTCAATGTCTTATCATTTTGCAATAATTAGTCAGAATTAGCTAGGCCCCACAGTGAGTCCAGCTAAAAAAAAAATCATTTTTGCACAACTGACCATTGTAACTAATCCATTCATCACCTAATACTGATTCAGAATAAATTCAACCACTGAACAATCATTCAAAACTGATTTTCCCATTATTTTTTTAACTATCAATTTAATGCCAGAGGGTCCTTTAATTGGCCTTAAAAACTAACCAAAACACCTGATCGGGCTCTAAAAACTAGCACATTGAATCTTTGTTCTACATACTTGCACCTTGTCAAATCTCATCTCATGATGAATTTAGGGTCAAAATATATTCACTATCAAAGTTGACCTCTCAGAACTACCTGAAAGAAAACATGTCAGAAAGCAATAAATTGGGTTTGGATTTGGCTTCAAAAATTGGGCAAACTAACACTTGGGGAAATGAAAATTGGGGCGTTGGTTCTATGTCATGAGGAGATTATGGATCTGTAATTTGGGCTCATAAAAAATAATAGGACCCATTTGGAAAGCAGTCAAAGTGAGCTACTTGGAATTTGCAAATTGAAACAAAAGCAAAAAAGCAATTTTTGCAAATGGAATGGACCTGGAAAAGTGTGCAGATGGATTCATCATGATTTGAAAATTCACATACTTAAAGTATATTTAGAGGAAAACACATTGGTACAATCCATTTGATCTTACCAATCACATATTAAAAGTTATAATGTGATGAATAGGGGTTCCAACAAATCTGCAAATGCTGACACCAATAAAAAGATAGAAATTACATTTGGAATCACATTTGAAAACTAATCAAATGGATTCATCATAAGCTGAAACTTGAAACATAACAATTCTTTGACATTTAAAATGCAATGCAAAAGGAAATTCAACATTTTGGTGAACTGGTCAAAAGTTATAACTCATCAAATAGGGCTTCCTAGAATTGTGAAAAAATACACAAATGCACTGAACAATAAATGACCAACTTTGAGGGATTTGAAACCTAGTCAAATAGATTCAAAATGACTTGAAATCTAAAACATAGGCTCTCAAGTATGGACACTAAATACTTCCAGAGTGGTAAGTCATGAAACATTTCTGGGTGTGAGATATTTAGATGCAAACACAGCCTCCTATTGATGTTTGACATAGGTGAAAATGCAAATTTGACCAATGCTCAAAATGGGACTTCACAAACTAGCTCAGAATTGAAATTTAACTTCATGGAATAGGTGGATAGGCTGAATGGAAGGTGTTAGAAATATTAAACACCTCAAGGGTCTCAAAGGTACAATCGAGTACACATGCATTTATGAGCATTTATAGGGCTTGATTTGATTCAAATTTTGAAATAGACACTCAAAATGGGAACGCACTTTTGAGCGCCAACACTCATGATAAAGGGAAAGTTGATCTTGTGTTTGAAGAGTTTCAAAAGTCTAACTTCCCAATATTATAAATCCTATCACAAGAGGGAGGTTACGTTCTTGGGACCAAGTATATCAAGGTATCCATGGTCCTCTTTTTTTGCCATCTCACCCTTCTTCTCTAATACATAGTCATTCCTCCTCACCTCCTATTTTGCACACTACAATCTCACCTTTTTGCAATGCCCTCACTCTTCATAGAGTAGCTAAACCTTCTGAAGTTACATTCTAGCCTATACTTGTTATTTTTCCTACCTCCATGGTTATTCCATGGGGTAATTCTATTGGCCCACTTTAACTAGCAAACAATAATGGCCTGCCAAAAGCACATTATTGTTTGTCCTTAGCATGAGGATGTAGCAGTAAGGATGTTTGTAGAGACTTTGGTTGAGAACATTATTTATTGGTTCCAGCACCTAGCTATGGGATGTATAATGACTTGGAATGATATGTGTACTCACTTTGAGGCATGATATAATAGCACATAGGATGAACATGCTCTCCTTACTCAGCTTACCCAGATAAAGAAGGAACCATGTGTTCCTATGAGGGATTTCATTGCTAAATTCAACAAACTATTTAATAGGATCCCTATTGCAAGAAGAACTACTACTAACAACCAAAATATGTTCTTTATTAGTTCCATGCCACTTGACATATGTTTTCAAATCAGATGTTTGCAAATGGCTAATTTGTTGGCAGCTTAGAACTAGGCAATTGAGCTAGAGGATGATATGATTACAATAGGGAAATGGAAAAGGGAGATTTAGAATGGAGCATCTTCAAGCTCTATCCCTAGTGTGATTAACAAAATTGAATCCATGCTTCAAAAGCTATCTAATTAATTGATTTTTGTCAAGAGGCAAATAGGGAAAATTGATCCTTCACTCCAACAACCATATCAAGATTTCCCTTGAAGGAAACATGAAGCTAAAAAATTATAGTTACCATCTACTTAGTAGAGGCTTTCTATTGAAAAACCTCTGAGGAAGAAAAACATGTGCATTTTTCATCTACAAGCTGATCATGATGGTGATTCTTGCCTAGAAATGAAGAGATATAGGAAGCTAATTACCTCAAATGAGCTCACCATCAAATATCTAAAAAGTGAAGACGATTCTACTCCCCGTGGTGACTCTGGAACTTTCTTTTTAGAGTATGAATCATATTCGGAAGTTGGAGGTGAGCTCTTTACAACATTAGATGGGATTCAGATGATTGTGGCTACAAGAAGTTAGAGAGAAAAGAATGCTACAAATTTTTCCCCTTCTTAGAACACAATAGCTAGTCCCTTGATAATTGTATCTAAAGCATCCACTTCTTCATCTTGGAGAAAAAGTAGTCAAAATTGGAACCAAATGGTAAGTCTCATTCCCAATTTGACATTATATAGTATTGTAAGGATGCTTGTATTCATGTGTCTCCCCTAAAGTATCTTAAAACTCACCCATTTGAATTGCAAAAACTAGTAGATTACTGTAAGAATGATGCTAGTACCAGAACTCAGTCTAATGTTATTACTACTATTAGCAATGACCACCCTCAAATAGATAGTGGTTCCCTACTAGGTGAAGATTTTATTTTGCCTAAGGTTTTCAAAGAGGAAGAAGCATCAATTTTAGCCACTTCCCTTGGCCAAAAGTTGGATCCCTTCTATGTGTCCTTTTATGTGAATAGCCATAAACTTTGTAACTACATTGTTGATTCTGGTGCCTCAGACAACATCATGCCATCTTCAGTTGCTCATGCCCTTGGCCTAACTCTTATTAAAACCTTTGGATGATGTTACTCTATGGGTGATAGGCAAGTCCCTCTGATAGGTCAAGTGAAAAAGGCTCAAGTAGCATTGACTACTCATCTTGGAAAGAGAATGAAGCTAACCATCCTAGTGCCAGATATTCCAGCCAGCTACAAGATGCTTCTAAGTAGAAGCTTTTGTAGAGATATAGGAGGCCAAATAAAGATGGACTAGTTTCATGCTATTATTCATGTGGGGAATAAGAAAACGAAGTTTGAGCTTGAGGAGAAGGCTAAATTCATAATTTTGAAATCTGATGATCCTAAGGCAGAAATCTTGTACCAAGAAATGGAGTTCAAAAATTGCATGTTGTTCTCTAAGTCTGATTATGAAGAAGAACAACTAGATTCTTCTAATGACATAGGAATTTGGAACCTACAGTTCGACGGAAGTTGTGTCACTATCAAATTTGGAGCCAGTTTTGTGCTCATATCACCAAAAGGAGATGTAATATAGCTAGCATAAAAACTATAATTCAACAATACTAACAATATAGTAGAGTATGAAGCCTTGTTTTTAGGTATAATAGCTACAAAACAAACAAGAATCAAGATCTTAAGAGCTCAGGGAGACATTGAACTCATAATAAAGAAAGTTTGAGCTTAGTATACCATAAAGAATGTGATACTTGGGAACTACAAAAATTAAGTCTCAGATGAAATTAAAGGCCTATACACTTTCTCAATTCAAGTTGTTCCTAGAAAGAAAAATGCATGGGTAGATATGTTAGCTGCCTTAGGCTCGCTTCTTATCCCACACCCTAATTTCATAGATGATCAGTTCAAGATGGAGATCTTGTTCAAACCTAATGTCTTATACAAAATTGAGACATGAATAATTTTCAATGATTACAATCAAATACAAACTTTCATGGAGGGGTCTGGGCCTTTTTGCGATCAATACTTTGAAGGCAGTGAACATGACTACAAATATTTCTCCCTAGACACCAAGAAGGAGTTGGAGCGAGTTGGAGCTTAGTGCTGAACAACTCAAAGGTAACATGATTCCTAGGCATCTCATTTCCCTTGAAAATCTATTTGATAGGTATGATGCATTTATCAGAAGGGAAAGGGGGAGAAAGGGTGGCACTTCTGGGAAGTATGAACAAATGCATATTAGTACTGAATATAAGCCTAAAATGGTTAATATCAGTAGTTGTTGCTCAAAAGAAGAAAGGGTGAAAGAAAAGGATTTTTTGATAGAATATCAAGATGTATTTTCTTGGGGCTATGAGGACTTAAAAACCTTTAGAAATGGTGAGTTCAAGCATAAGATTCCCCTTAAGCTTGATGCCACCCCATTCAAACAAAAGCAGTGTAACTACAACCCTATAGTATAGAAGATGTTGGAAGCCAAAATTATCTACCCCATACATCATTTGACATGGATAGCTAATATTGTCCCATTCTAGAAAAAAAATAGGGAGATCAAAATTTGTGTAGACTTCAGAAATTTAAACCACACATCTTTAAAAGAAAACTATGTATTAACTAATATGGATCACCTACTACAAAGGGTTGTTGGCTTTGTGATGATATCTATTCTAGATAGATTCTTGGGTTTTAATAAAATCAAGGTAAAATCAGAAGATCAGTTCAAGACTAAATTCACCACTCCTTGGGGAACATTTACATATAACAGAATGTTTGTTGGGCTTATTAATGCTAGTGTGACCTTTCAGTGGGTGATGAATTCCTCCTTGGCTAATTTGAAGGATAAAATCATTTTCATCTATTTGGATGACCTAACAGTTTTCTCTAAAAGAAGTAAAGATCATATGCAAGATTTAGAGAAGGTATTAAGAAGATGTCAAGAGCATGGGATATCACTCAATCCCAAGAAATCAGTCTTTTGTGTCATAGAAGGCAAACTTTTGGGTCACATAGTCTCCCAAGAAGGAATCATAATTGATCTAGAATCTATTAGAGCCATTTAGCAGTTGAATTTTTTGCTAAGCAAGTCTGGGGTCAAATCATTCTTTGGATAGGTAAAGTTTATGAGGTGATTCATTCTTGACTTTTCTGAAATTACCAAATGTATAGTTGATATGATGAAAGGAAATCAAGGTTTCAAATGGAATGATTATGGTAGAAAAGCCTTTGATCAAATCAAAGATACCATTGCCAAAGCACCTATGTTGGTCCACCCAGACTACACTAAGGAGTTAATATTGTACTATTACACCTCAGTCCATACATTATTCATAATACTCATGCAAGAAAACAAAGGATTCCAAGTGTCAATTGCATCCATGACTACTCCCCTCAAAGATCACAAGTTTAGATATTCTCAAATGGAGAAGCACACCCATGCAATGGTAAGAGCTCTTAAAAAAATTTTCTTTCATGTGTTACATTCTCATTCTATTGTGTTTGTACCTAATTCAGCTATCAAAAGTATATTGACTCAACAAGAAATAGGTTGCAACACTAGAGCTTCTTGGATAGCCAAGGTCCAAGAATGTGATATTGACCTGTAGCCAACCAAGTTGGTAAGGGGGAATGGTTTATGCAAGATAATTGCAAAAAATTACAACCTAGGCTAGGGTGATAATTCTACAAGGGCACTAATGGTAAGTCTTCAAGAACCCTAGTTCTCGAATATTGTTTACTTTCTAACTTAAAGAGATTTCCTTGAAGGGCTCACTTATAAGCAGAAAAGAGACCTCAGGATTGAGTCTGCTAAATATGTTATATATAATGACCAAATGTTTAGGAAGGCTATAGATGGGACATTTCTATGATGTGTGGATAAACCTCAACAAGAGAGGTGTCTTCATAGCTTTCACAATGAGGCCTGTGGTGGTCACTTTTCATCCACAATCACATCATATAAAATCCTGAGATAGTGCTACTACTGGCCCAGAATGTTCAAAGATGTGTATCAGTGGGTAGAAAAATGTGACAAATGTATAATGTTCTCAAGAAAGACTCAATTATCCACCTTGCCTCTAAAGGCAGTTGTGATATTTGAAGGCCCCTTTCAACAATGGGGAATTGATTTCATTGGATCAATCAACCCACTCTCATCTATCAGTCATATGTACATCATCACTGCTACAAATTACTTCACCAAATGGGTGGAGGCCAAGCCAACTAAAAAGACTACTTTTGAGATAGTCTGTGAATTCATTAAAGAAAACATCTTGATAAGGTTTAGAGTGCCAACGAAGCTTGTCATGGATAATGCTTCCTATTTTTCTTCTACAGAAATTACAAAATTCTGCTATGAAAATAGTATACATCTAAGTCATTCATCTGACTACTTCCCTCAAGAAAATGGTCAAGAAGAATCAAGTAACAAAAACTTGATCAACATCACGAAGAAATTGGTCTCTGGGAATCGAAAGAATTGGCACAATAGATTGTATGATGCACTCTGGGAAGATAGAGTTACACCTAAAAAGGCAATCCAAATTTACCTGTTTGAGCTAGTTTATAGAATCAAGGTTAGTCTTTCTCTCCCCTTAGAGCTATCCATTTGTAAAATTTAGTAAGTGATTGATCATGATCTAGAATTTTGAGATGGATTAGAGAAGCACATTATTTACCTCAATAAGTTGGAAGAAGAATGCGAGAGGATGGTTAATCATATTATACAACATTAGAAGCATGTCAAAACATTCTTCAATAAAAAGGAAAGACCCAGAAAGTTCATGGAAGGTGACCTAGCTCTACTATGGGATAGATGACATGAACCCAAAGGTATGTCAACTCCCTCTAGAAGGGCCCTTTCAAAGTTAATCAAGTAAACTAGAATAGTTCCTTTATTATAGCATATCATTTTGGAGAGATTCTACCATTCTCATAAATGGCCAGGATCTAAAGCTATATATCAACTACACAACTGAAATTATGTATCCTCTATAGTTAAGATAGTCTAGGTAGGTTTGCTTTGCATTTTTCCATGTGTTATTTTTCTACTTTCCTAGTTTAGTTGTCTCTTCTTGTTGCATGCTTAGATTAGTTACCCTATGTATTTTATCATTTTGACTATGTGAAACTAGAGATTTTGGGTCCCTTCTCAGACATTTTCAATGCCTAAGTCCCAAGTCAGAACTAGTTGTTGCCAAGTTTTAGTTTTCCTTTCTTCTATTGGTTGAAGTATTTGTTTAGATTGAGAATGTGAATAAAATAGGTATGTCTAAGTGTATTTTTTGTAGCTTACTTCTCATCTTTCTTGAGCAACTTTTCCCCTTCAAGTGAACCACATCAAGTGCGGACCCAAAGAATGGAGCCATGATAGTTGCTGATAAGTCCCAAATTTGATTATATCAAAACCAAAAGAGTACAAAGTTATGGATGAAAGTAGATGTGAATTTCATTAAAGGTTTAGAGAAATAAGAGTAAATGCATTGAGTATTATGAATTCATCGTTGATCTACTACAGATTGATGGAAATGAAGTTGTTAATCTTTGCTTTTGATGCCACATGAACTTAAGATAAAAGTCTGCCCCAATGATTGTTAAGATGTGATCAGGAACTAAGCATCAAGGACTTAACAAAGAAATAAAGGTAAAAGGATGCTTGTTGAGTTTCAGATCAGAAAATGTGACCATAAAGGGTATTTTCCACCTCAAGGTAACAAAGGAAGCCATTTTCCAAAGAGTGAAGTAAAGATGCCCTAAAATATGAATATTCCTTGAAGACTCTCATTAGATGCTTCCAAAAAAATCAATAATAGAAGGCAACCCCAATACAAAGGAAAGGTAGTACTAAAAGCTTTCAATAGAAAGAAGAAGAATGAAGTGTGTGTACTACCAAAGTTTATTGCTCATGTTGTATTTTTGGATAAAGGGAAAATGACTTGCAAAAAAGTTAAGTGCATCTCTCTCTTGCATATATTAACACCATTAAATGTTTGTGCATTCCAAACTTTGAAGGAAAGTAGGGCACTTCCTGTAAAGATAAAATATTCATGCGAAGTCATGTCATACCACTCTAGTAAAGTAATAGTGCTTTTGAGAATGTTGTATTTGATGTGTAAGTAAATGGAAAGTTTAAATAGTCATTACTTATGGAATTAAATAAAAATCTTTTTGTTATGAACACTAGCCAAACTTATTTCATTCATGTGGAGCCAACGTTCGAATTCATCTACCTATTTCACTAGGACTATTGGTATTACCCTTATTCAAGTATAATTAAAATGGGTATTTATTTAAATCTACATCTTGTGTAATCATTTGGTGAATGGAAATCAAAGCTTCTAATTACAAGAAAAATATTGGACTACAAAGTGAGCTAAAAGAGTTGTCAGACACATCCTTCAAATTCTAGGATTTGGGTGATCTTCATAGAAGGATTAGTTCTCAACCTTTTCACCTAGTCACTTAGAAGCTCAAAGATAGTGGACTAGTTGAGGCAGTTGGATTTTCTATGGTTGTATATGCATCTAATCTTGTTCAAGAATGCATAGAATGATATGGCCTAGAAATAAAGTAGATTTTTTTCCAACCAGTCTATTATCATGTCTATCAACAAGGCATTGATGCAATTTGTGTTCAGCATCCCAACCAAGAAAAAGTATTGTGACATAGGTTTCATGTCTTTTGTGTCCATGCTCAATGAAAAGAAGACTCTTAGGCAGGAGGACATGTAGAAGACCTAGTTCCAAACTACTCGCTCGAAGAAGAGTAAGATGCTAATGACTCTATTTGGCACAAATATAAAGTGAGAAATTGTAGACATCCTCACACTTCTCCTCAGGCTAAAAGGAAAAGAAAAGATATTAGAATTTTTTGACCATCATTTCTTTTTGGTGCAAGGAATTTGTTTAGAAAATATACACATAGATTGGACACATATCATCTACCATGAACTCTCGGAATGGTTAAATTCAACTAGAGGCTTCAAGCAATTCTACATGTCTTCTTATTGTACTTATGCCCTAGCAACTCACCATAGATGGCCCAACCTCCCTAGCAGTAGGGATTATAATGAGAATACTAAAGTCAATGAGTTTTACCCACATCTACAACTATAGAGAAGTTTTGAGGAGTATGTGGTGACTAATGATGCCTTCAGAAAGAGGTTATGTCATGAATTGAAAGGATGTGCAGAGAGGAGATTCTCACCTAACAAAATATTGACAATAAGTCAATTCAAATGTTTATTCATCTAGTTCTTGAGTTTCTCCTATTGATGGATAGGAACTTATAATATATTTTCTAAGAAATTACCAAGGTATCTGAAGGAAAAAGTGGTGCTAGTCGAGTTGTGTCAATATATCCTAGAAGTAAACACTCTCTATTCTAATGTAAATAAGATTACCAAAATTTCATTTCCTATAGTGGTTGGCCCATATACTTGTGCCTCCAGATTGGATGCCCAAAATTTATCGAAAATATTTGAAGATCAAGTTGCTAGATTATGAGGTGCTCATGCCTCAATATGATCTAGTTGATTTTGTAAAGGATCATTTGAAATTGTGATATGCCTATAGGAAGGTGTTAGACATTGAATATTATTGGTCTAGGTGTCTTAATGAGTACCAAACTTGAGAGAGATTTTGGTCACGGCTAACTATTGATGAAATTAAAATATATAGCAATTTTTTGATGTTTTTGACCTTGTAGATGAAAAAGGCTTCATGCATCCTGCATCATATGAAAATATCAAGAACACCTCGATTCTATCCTCCTTATATGTTGGCCTAGTAATTGATACCATGGAGGTCTTGATGTGAGGGATCATTAAAAGAACTGATAAATGGGTTGAATGGACTTGAGCAAGGAAGAAACTAATTGGAAGCACTAGTTCCATGGGAGCAATTTCATTTGGCTACTCATTCCACCATAGCAACAACCAACATGACTACTACTTCAAGTGTTGCAGGCTCTACTCAATCCATTAGGCAAAGATGAAATTAGCATCTAAAGAATAATATGTAAATTACTCTTAAATTTGGAAGTAGCTCTCTTCCAAACATAGGAAATGTTGGAAAAAAGCAAGATGACCAAGATAAGGGGAAGAAGCAAGAAAAATCAGTGGCTAAACCTTCCTCCCCCATTCAAGTCATCAATTTGGATGGTGACACCAATCCTATGGATGGCTAGGAGCTATATGTATTCCAACAAGGAGATACCTTAACCCTTTTGCTAACTAAGGTAGCTTCTTTTCCCATTGCTTCCCAAGACAAAACAACTCTATTAATGCCAAGGAAACTATTTGATCCCATTTCTTTGTAGTCATCTATCAATGTATTATCTATGTAGTCATGGCTCAAGGAGACTATTGATAGAAAGAAGACGAGATACAAAGATGTTATTCCATCAAAGGACTTGGTCACAAAAGTTACCTCTTCTCAACCATCCAAAAAGGTGAAGAAGTAAAAGACAATTACTATGTTAGCTATAGATTCCTCCAATGGTCACATGTTGATTGAAATCATTGAGCCATATAAAGCCAAGAGATTTCATGAGCTACCAAAAGATGATTTCCAAATCAAAACATTAGATCTTAGTATCAATGTTCAGATTTCCATGGTAAACATCTAGAAGTCTACCAATGAGAAAATAGAGGACAAGCTAGAAGAGCTTAGAGTAGAGAAAGAAGTGTTGAAGGCTCCAAACAAGGAGTTGGTGGAATGCATCAGATCTTCCCTTGGAAGCATGTCCCTAGGTCAATTTGACCCAAATGTAGAAGAAAACAAGAACTTGCTATCAAAGTTGCAATATGAAAGGAAGTTCAGGTAGGTTGGAAGGGCATGGATAGATCAACTGAAGATTCAAGGTAAACTACTTGTGGAAAATTTGGGAAACCTAGTTTTGGATGCACACAAGCTCAAAGAGGTAACCTCAGACCATAAGAACACTACACAGAAGGCGAGTGATGGAATGATAGAGAAATTAGCCCTTCTACAAGTGGTAATTGACATGAAGAAAAATGTGGCAATTACTAATGGAATCCTCAAGTTGGGCACAGAGCCATTGTTTCATTGGAGACAATATTTATAATTTTTCATAGAAATATTTGTGAGGTCCACAAATAAGCTAGGAGATGTATGCGACCTAGCGTAAAAATTTATTGACAGGTGCTTTCACAACTTGAAAATATTGCACATAGAGTCTTTTGTATCCACCAATGGTAAGTTTGTGGATGTTGAGAGAGTAAGGTCAAAGTTCTTGGCATTTGTCAATGAGGCCATTGACCCTCTCAATTTCCAAGTATCTAAAATCAAAGAGCTCTCAGCAACAAATGCGTTCATAAGTAGAGAAATAGGGAAGTATAAAAGTAGACTGACTATAATGGATGAGTTATAGACATGCATGAGTACTGGATGGTTCAGGCTAACAACATTATCATTTCAAATGTTGAAGAGCTAAACAATGTAACTAACACTATGAAAGATTACAAAGCTAAATTGGTTACCCCAAAGAAGACATAATTGTCTCTGAAATTTGTCATTCTTCTTTCTTCTCTTTCTTTTGTAGCCACTCTTGGTGTTTTGTTAATCTCTGTAATAGAAAAATGATTAAGCTTGTTCTATTAAGAGTATTTATGTATAGAGATGCTCTACAAAGAAATCATCCAATGTAACCAACCATTTTGAGAAGGTCTATATATGAAAACTTTTAGGAATATAATAAGATCAACAAAATTTACTTTAGGCAAACCCTTGTAGTTGCCACTACTGTGTGAGACTCTGAGTTCATATTAGAACTTTTTGTTCATTTAGTTTAAGAGAAATTAGTGGAATGAATGCGTTAGTGTTAAAAATTGAATGAATTTCAATGGACTTGGTTTTATTCCCTTTATTTAATGAATAGCATGCTTTACTCTATTTAGAATAAACATGTTTTCCATTATTTCTATTGGTCCATGTCTTTAGTGAATTCATTTCATTTGGATGTTGGAAATTGATCATTGGAGTGGTTGAAGGATAGATAATTTGGGTATTATCAAAACATCGGCTAAATTACATAATCTAGGAATTACCTATTTTATGGTCCTTTCCTCTCTTCATATCATTTTAGTTATTTCTGCATGTTCTTGTTCATTTGAATTGTTGTTTTAAGTAGAGTGCATTTAGTGAGTTATTCTCCTATTCTTGCACGAGTTGTTTAAAGTTTTGAGAAACTTTGTTTTTGCCTCTTCTGCTCTCAAGTTAAGAGCATACCCCCAAATTCATTACATATATTGCACTTATAAGGGAGTTGTACCTTTCAATTTAGGGTTCTTTGAATAGATTACTACATTGACCCATTTTTTTGTTAACTTTGTGTTTTCCATAACCTATAGAGCAAGTAAAGCATCAAGGTACAAACCAATATATTAAGGAAGACATAATATTAACTAAAAATATTGTACGCTAATGGAATGTCAAGGACTTGGCAAGTAACATCTCTTTCTATAGGACCAACTCATAGAGGCAACACAATAAGATGTAGGAATTTATTGATGATTATTTTGCAATGCATATCAATGGACTCTTTAGAATAGCTCAATTGACAGAGAAAATTAGTAGAGCAAATCTTTAAGCTAGCTCTATTATCAATGAGCACACGACGGAAACACTTTTAATGTATCATAACTTCAATGTGCAACGGTTGGTTATGTGGATGACTTAGTGAATTATAGTCCTCTTCAGAAAAGGTCAAATAATGAGGTGAAGTTAGGTGACCCACCATAGATTGAAACCTATCAAGATCAACATCTTGAGGTGCATTTGCCTCATTGAGGGCTTCGTCAAGAATTTACTTATGAGTAGGTGAAATTTTAAGTAATTCAAAGATCATTATTTGAGAACTAATCCATTGCAATTGATCAAGGATATTGTTGGTCATTTTTGCCTTCCTACCAAAATTACCTTATTTGAATTTAAACATGGTAATGTTTTCATATTTTTTAAAAAATTGAATAAAGTGGGGCACAAAAATATTTCATATAAAACTTTAGGTTATAATTTATTTCCTAAGTGACTACACACTTTAATATTCCATAGACTGGTAACTTCCTCCTCATCAGATCTTTCATCATCCATGGTTGTCACTTTGTCACTTTGCAAAGTTGTGTGTTCTTTCTTTCATGCGACAAATTGACATCGCATCGCGTAGTAGGTGGGTATGTTCCTTTTGTGTGTCATCCTTCTGACTATGTTAAGATGTTAACTTTTTGTTGAGTGGGCCATAGGGTGATAGGGTGATGAGTTGGATTGAGTTGGCATAGAGTAGGAATTTCATTGGCTAAGCTTCTAATGTGTTAACATTGTGGGCCACATGTTCTTAGTTTCTACCTCTTACCATCTGATGCAAATAGATTCATAGTGGTTTCTTTGTCGCTATAGGAAGTTGAACCTTATTTAGTCATATTAATAAAGTGATGATTTGATGTAGTATGGTGGGCCCTTCCCTTTTGTGGGTCGTAGTGTGATGTGGATGGAGTGTTAGATAGATTGGCAAAGGATCGTGTTTCTATTGGTTCGTACATTGACAACGTTGATGATTTTTTGGGACCATGAGATGAAGCAAGATCAATATCTCTCACCTTGTTTCTATAGGAAGTTTCTTGATCTTTAACTATAGCAATATAGTGAGGATTCACCATGTGTCCCAGTAGGTCAAGTTTGGCAGGTGCAGTTAGGTTGACATCATAGTCACAGTTAAGTTTGAAGGTGGTGTAGTTATTTAAATATGATATGGTCAAATATGTGAAGATTCTATGACGTGGAAAAAGGAAATAATATAGTTGGTCCACATGGAGGTTTCGATTTGTGTGATTGAGTTGACCTACTGAATTTGCTAATTCATGAGCCAGAAATAGGAAAAGATTGGTTTTCTTACATGATCTAATCTTCTCAATCAGTTTCAACCACTCCAAAGTTAATGCTAAGTTTTAACGATGTAGAGGAAACTCTTCCCACCATTTGATCATCCATTTTGAGGAGTTTTAGCATTGATTGGCATCATTTTTTCACTTTAGGGTTTTCTCCAATCAGAGTTTCATGATTTTTTGGCTCTATAAGTGTACTATATTATATTTTTTAGATCACCTTGATTGTTCTCCGAGCACATAATGGCAATAGTTGTGGAGTCACTTCAGTTGGAAATATCTCAATTATGCCCAAACTATAAAGGCATATTTTGTAGTCTTTGTAAGGCTTTATCTTTCTCTAATTCTCTAGTATTGTTTACATGCATACTACTATAATATCTCATGCCTCTAAGCCATTACAACCCTCTACGAAGTCTCTTTTAGCTATTAACACACTGTGAAAGATTTCCTTTGCCTCTAGTTATGTTTTTTCATATTCAACTTGCATGATTGTATCTACTTTTGGCATCCAAGTGATATTAAGTGAAGACTCTTCTTATAGCATTCTTTTTTTATCTGATCTACATGTGGTTGTTGAATCAAGAAAATTTTGAAACTATATTCTTTGAGGTTATGACTGGTTAACTATGCATTTATGGGCTGAGACAAGGTCAAACATTCTATTCTAGTGCATCATCCCTTAGGTTAGAATAGATATATTTTCTTTTTTTTACGCATTCCTTCTCCCTTTTCCTCTCCAAGTATAGTTAGTGCATCTTGATAGCAAAGGAAGTTGGCCTTCTCTGGAGACTCAGCCTCACAGTTCAAGTCTCACAACTTGGAGGTTGTTTCCATGTTTCACAAGGTTGTCCTTAGGTAAAAACTTTGGACAAGGGTCCACGCTTTTGTGAGAACAATTTTTTGCATGCCCAGTGGAACAATGTTCAAGAAGATTTCAAGTCTACTGGTATAAGGAAGAAGAAAATTTCATGATTATGCTAAAGAGATAGTATTAGCTTCAGTATTCAAGCCTTCAAGAGGTTCATTCTCCAAGTAATTGGTGACTCCAAGTTTCAAATACATCTGGTTTCAGACCTAGTTGATGTGACTCATGGCCAAAGCTGAAACAAGGGCATCTTCTAGAGGTAAGTTTCAATATAAAGAGCTTCCATTTTCAAATCATAGAAGAAAAAAGTCCGAGTATCTTTATCACCAGTTAGGAGTATAGAGGAAATACATACACCTGCAAGATCAATTTTCACTCCTCTTGTTGTTAGATCTCAACCTAGGTTGCCACCAACTCATATTAATATACTACTTGCTTATATGGCTAGAGCTCATGCTTTTTCCACCTTTAATGGTGGAAGTCCTCTTTTATTGGCCCAAAAACATGATATACCAATAGCTACACTTAAAAGTATACCTGAATTTACTGGTGAAACTTCTATCTCTCCCTTAAAACACATTCAAGAGGTTGCAAATGTCTGTAATATCCATGGTATTATAAAAGATTATATGGTCATTAGACTCCTAGATTCATCTTTATAAGGGAAATCCCTACAATGGTATAGGGGTCTATCACATGGTTCTATAAAAAATTGGGACAAATTGGGAGCAGGACTATGTAAACACTTTGAGGACAAAAGTGACTATTTGTCACTTTTAGAATAGCTAACTACTATAAAAAGAGCCCCCCATGAATGTATGACTGATTTCAACTATAGATTCTAAATGGCATGGGATAGAATACCTACTTCAGTAAAGCCTACCCCTAGTAATGCCTCCTTACATTACCTCACAACTTTTAATAGTGATATTGCCACTACAATCCAAACCATGGGAGGAGATACCTTACCTAATGCTTATTAAATAGCAATAAGGGTAGAAAACATATTGATACAAGGAGGAAAGCTAGCTCCATAGCCTCGTATGTCTTTCTTCCCTAATATCCCAAGTCACCAACCAACAATAGCCACTATTCCCACTGCTTCCACATCACAACCCCTTGCTCTAGCCCCTCAAGCTTCCACATCTTCAAATGGAATGGATCAAATCAAGGAGATGATGTAGTCTATGATGTTGAACATAGATAAAATATTGCAAGGCCAAGAGAAGAAGTTGGAAGATAGCTTCTCTATGATATAGAAAGTAAGCAACAAAGTGGTTACTTCGGAGAGATAGCAAGCTCAAGGTAGTAAGGCTCATCAACTGCAATATCAAGCTCTGAACAATGGTAGGCCTCCAAATCATAATTTTGGGAATACTTCTTTTGATCATAATAGGTAGAATATTTATGCTTCTACTTCAAATGAAAATTAAAGTAGAGCCATAGTTCCTCAAAACAATATGGCTCAAGATCAAGATTTTTGTCCCTCCTGCAATTACTCCTATACCTATTGCATGTGTCAAAAGGTTGAATCCCATCTAGCTTGTACCACCCAAGAGCCTATAGTAGGACATCTATATAATGAAAGCCAACCCAAAGATGCCTCACATATACAAAGGTAGCATGATTATTCCTTCATGAATCATCAGGTGGAGGAGCATTGTATGGTGAACTAGGATTTCATTGCTCACAATACTAGAAGCAAAAGAAGAGCTATTAAAGATGCTACCCCTCCTTATCCTCATCAAGCTTTAACATCCAATGAAGTACCTCATTTACAAGCAGTGAATGATCAATCCAATTCTCCTCAACAACATAGATAGAATAATAGCAGAGGAGATATGAATGGCCCCTAGGTTATTGCAACTCAATCCCCTACACATACAACTCCCAAGGCTTCTACCAGAGCACCTAATGCCTTATTTAGTGTGGTAGAGAAGATGAAGAAGAAAAATGTGAATATTTCTATGTGGGATATTGTTGCTACTATACCCATGCAAAAGAGGTTGTTGTAGCAAGAATTGGAAACTATTGAACCAAAAGATCAGCCACCTAGTGTGGAAAGTGCCACAAGCCTAGTGCAGCCATCAAGGGAGATAGAAAAAAGTAAAAAGGTTAGACTTCCTTCATTTTATGTTTCTTTGATTATAGGGGATAAACTAGTCCACAATTTCATGATTAACTTAGGGGGTAGTAGTTCAATGATGCCTAAGTGTATTGCTAATGCTTTAGAAATGAAATATGAGCCAATTGCTAGGGATGTATTACAGTTGGATTGTAGTACTGTCAAGACTGTAGGGATCCTTAGGAATGTTGAAATGGCCATACATGCATGCCTTGGTTTTACTATAACTCAAGATATATCAGTTGTTGATGTCAAGCCACTCTTTGTTATTTATCTTTCAAGAAACTTCATTGCACAAATAGGTGGTTATATATCTTCTGACTAGTCATATATGTTTTTTAGAACAAGATATGGAACCAAGGCTTCAATCGGAGTAGAGCCTCTAGCCCTCCATCATATTGAGCCCTATACCCTATTGCCTTACTTTTCATCCTCTTCCTGAGTAGTAAAAGTGATTACTTGTGTCTTAGTGAATTCCTAATTGTGTTTGAGTCTAGGTCTAAGACCCCTTAGGTGGAATGAGTCTCCATTGGATTTCTACATTTCTCCTTCTCCACATTTTATAGCTGAGTGGTTTTTCCTTTGTGTTGGGATGATCATATGGGTAGGTTAGTGCCTAGTCTAATGGAGATTCATGTTACTCATATAAAGATCATTTATAAAGTTATACCTACTTGTGATATATCACTTTCTCAATAAAAACTAAAGCTTGCAAAAATCCAGACTTCATCTTCTCCTTGGTGGGTTTCTAACCCATGAAGATGATTTCCTATGAAGGGCACTAAATGATACATTTGGATCAAAGTAATAAAATTGTAAGATACCCTATTACAAATCCACATTCCATTTACAATTATTTACCTCAAAAAAATTTTGGATTTATCACAAGCTCTCATAATTATTCCTAGTAGAAAAATCAAAATGAACTTCGACTTGGTAGGTTTTCAACCCATGAAGTTGGTTTTCCACAAAAAGCAATTCTAAAGAAAAATTAAAAAAAGATGGGCCTCTGTTGAATTTTTGCACCTTACTTAGACATTTCTAAGCCCAAAAAGTACAACGATTTAAGAGTCAATTAAAAGGGAAGCTTTAGCAAAGAAATACAAATTGTCTTCTCCTAGGTAGGTTTTCAACCCATGAAGACAACTTCCCAAATTTTAAGGAAAATTGAGCTTGTAAGCAAATTGGACCCACAATTTGTCATAGAAAATTTCAAGATGATAATAGAAATAATATAACCATTTTTAGAAAGAGTTAATGGGTGGAATTTAACTCAGTAGATATTTTCTCATAGAGTGCTCTATTGGTAACTTCCCTAAACTTAAAGGAAAATGAAAAAGTAAGTATGGGAAGATAGAAAGTTACCTTTGGGCCAATAGAAAGTGAAAACACCCTGAGATATATGTTAAAAGTACACATTTACTAATTCAATAGATCTCTCCTTCAATTCATTCATGTGGCATGAATTTTGAAGATCAATAGATGGATCAAAGTTCCCATATATGTGGAAACATGAACAATTGAACAAACTACCGATCTTTCTTGAACTGTAATTTTGTTAGTGTGCATAACTTTTTTGAAAAGCCAGTATTTGTGCATTAGCTATTCCCCTCATTCTCTTGATTCAAAATTCATATTAAAAATAATGGCAACTAGATTTGTGGGTTTCAAAAGGTTTAATGGAATTAAGTCTTCACTACAGAATTTCATGGATACCTCTCTTCGTTTCTATGACATGCAAGATTTTCAAAAGAGAGTGAGGTCAAAGCCGATCCATCCCATTACTAAGAAGCTTTGAGGATGTAGGTTGGTTAAGGTAGCTAGTTTTCTAGTGGTAGTCCAAGCCCCAAAGTTAATCCATGAATGTATAAATCATTACAACTCGGATACCAAACAAATTGTGCTACCAAATGTTACATTGTTGATCTCCATCGATAGGAAAACCATGGTGAATTGCCTTCAAGTTCTAGAATGAGAGGATTTTTTAGATTTGACATTCAGAGGAGCCAGTTCCAAGTTCTCCATAAAGAAGATGATTTGGAGAAAGTAAATCATGCAGTCATGGTTCCAAAAACCACAAAGCACCAAGAGTAAGGTTCCTAAGACTCTGTTTGGGACTAATATCAAACCTGAGATTGTCGACATTGAAAGGTGAGGTAGAATATTTAAACTTTTTTGAGAAATATTTCTTTTTTGGTGCAAGTCATCTTCTCTGACACCCAATATATTGATTGGGCTTACGAGATAAGTGAGATTCCATCCAATGCTCTTTGTGCTACAAAATTCTACAACACATTCTATATGTCCTCTTTCCTTATTTACATGTTAGCATCTCTACAATTACTACCAAGCCTCCCAAGGGTTGAAAATTTTCATGATGATGTGAAGTCTTATGAGTTCTACCCATGCTTACAATTGGAAAATAGTTATGTAGAGTATGTAAGAGTTAATGATGCTTTCACCATGAGAATTTTCTAGGAGCTTGAAGGATGTCTAGAGAGGAGATTTATTCCTAAAGCCAAGGTGTTCATTAGCCAATTTGGGAGTTATTTCATTCAATTCTCATCATTTTCATATTTGTGTATTGTAGCTTTTGATGGCTTCCCCTTGAAGCTACCGAGGTATCCCAATGATATGATTGTATTGATCAAGATCATGCAGAAAGCAATTCAAGTGAACATGTTGTCTGGGAGTCTAAAGAAGAGAGGGTATGAATTCCCTATGAAGGTGGGAGCTTTCAATTGTGAAACCCATTATGATGTAAAGAACATGCTAAAAGTGTTTGAAATGAAGTATAAGTTGGAGATGTCTGAAGTATTGAGGCCCATGTTTGATCCAAATGGGTATGCAAGGGAGGTGTTGCAGATTGGAAGTGTGATCAAACACACCACTGCCATTGAATACTATTTGGCCAATTGTAAGGATGAGTTTGAGAGTTGTGATCATGCTTTCACCAGGAAAATAGTTGATCAAGTAAGAATGTATAAAGTTAATATTAATGTAGAAGGAGTAGAGGATGATGGATAGAACATGTATAGTAACATCTATCTGACCAAGCTAAGAGGCACTCTTATCAACTTAGAACCTTATGAAGATGCAGGAGAGAATCTAGATATCATGATGGCCTAAATTATCAAAAGCACTAGAAAATGGGTCGAATGGACCACAGCCAGAAGGAGTCAAAGTAAGAACACATCTGCTCAAGCTTCTCCAATAGTTGCAATTGCTTCCTCCTCTCAAAGTGGCACATCAGGTATAACCTTGGCTATCACTCAAGGATCATCTCAACCATCAAGTGGAGGTGATCAACCTCCTAACAAAAATGTTCCTTTGTCTAAGAATTTTCAAGATAGCTCCCTCCAGGTGATTGGAACCCAACCAAAAGCTGAGAAGAAGAAGGCAAAGGAATTAAAAGATGGTATAGTTACTCTGGCCCTCTTGCCTCATAGTAGCCCAATTCTATTTGTGAGTGTTGCACTTCTCCTACTGAGTAGTCCTCAGGTGTAGGTAGTGGATTTAGGAGATGGAGGAAGCAGGGATAGTGAGTCTACTGAATTTGATGAGGAAACAAAGAAGACCTCAGAGGTAGATAAGGGCTAAGATTCTTCAAAGCTTATTTCACAACCTCCAAAGAATCCTTTGTCTTTAACTAGGAGAAAAATCACCCTAGTCAAGAGAAAGATGTTTGGCTTAGATTCTCTCAAGACTACCTCCAAGGTGATAGGTACATATTCATGGTTGGAGGACACTCTAGACAAAAAGAGAAAGAGGAAAGATGAAGGAGACCCCAACAAGGATACCTTATCTCTTGTTATCCACTCTATATCAAAACTGAGCAAGGTCAAGAAGTAGAAGACCTTGTCCATCCTCAGATAAGATCCCAAAATAGGACATCTAATAATGGAGATAGAAAAGCCTACCAAAGAAGGAAGAATTGAGGATATGAGTACTATTTGCATGACATTCGATGGATCTTGGGGAAGCCATACATAATACCAAGGTTGGCTTATAGAAGTCAACAAATGAAGTGATTGAAGGACAGTTGGAAAGCCTTAAATTGTCAAAGGTTAGCATGAAGGCTGAAATTCAAGAATTCAATAACTTAATCAGACCATTGGTCACCCCATTGGCAAGCATCTCTCGAATTCCTATCACTAGTGATCCTATTGTTGCAAATGTCTAAGCACTCATCTCACAGCTCCAAGAAGATAAAAACTTTGGGAAAATTGGTAGAGAATGGAGCAAGAAACTCAAATTGCAGGGTCTCACCATTATAGAGTGAATTGGCAATGCTATATTGAGGCTAGAAATAGAGAAGGTCTAACATTTCAGAAAATAGGGCTTAAGGAAACTGAAGCTAAAGTGAAGAAGGATCAAGATAGATATTATGAACTCTTAAAAGGTCCACATATAGCCTCCTAGACTAGTGGACAGGGGAAGGGGATCATTGGGATAACTGTCATGTAAGAAAACTTCTCCAATTACATAAATAGTTTGACAAGGATATCTTCCAATTAGCATAATAGAGTTTTTGAACTCTAGAAACTTGGCAAGTGTGTGCATGTGGTTATGGAGGAAATGAAAGACTAGCTAAGTGTTGTCAAAGATTTAGCTAGAAAGGATTCTAAATAGCTCTCAAGATGTATTAATTTACATGTACCTAGGCATGAGGAGTTGATTCCAATTATTGTTTCCGCTAAGGCTTATAGGAAAAAAGCAGAAAAGGGAAAGAAGGTGAAGTGATTCATATTCTACCTCTTTCATCTTTTGATGTAAACATTTTAATGGACAAATTGGCTCCTTGTCATTTGTCATTTCTGAAGAGATGAACTGATTAAACTTCCTTTGTAATGGTCATCTTAAAATCCTATATGTATTGAAATGAAAGATTAATAACAGGTTGACTAATTCTTGGCATGAAATACTTGATGTTGCAAAGCCAATTGAATAGTATTTTGTGTCAATTATTTTCTATTCCATTCTATTAGATGTTAATTATATATTTTCTCTTTTATCTAAATTAAAACAAGGAATAGATAGAGTTTCATTCCCCTTTGAGGCAAAGAATTAAATATGATAAGTATTGTCATCATAGGTTCAAGAGAAATCCCTTAGGTGTTTTCTTTCATGTTAATCTTTCTTTTTCTATAGTTAGTTTCTTGCTGAGTCAATTTAGTATTAATTAGTATGCAATATTGAATCATTAAGAATTATGGGTTCATAAAATGTGTGAGTTCATAAGCTTAATTAATCTTTAAATACCATTTATTGCCTGAATTAGTTCCTATTTAGGCCTAGCTCAATTTACCTCTCCTATTCTCAAGTTAAGAACATACCCCATTTTAGATTTAGGAACAAACATAATTTATTACAAATCTACAATAGGGAGTTATACCTAATAATTCAAAGGAAAGTTAGTCTTTTTAGAAGCAACTTTCCAATTGTTGTAATTAGATATTGTTCACAAATTTGGGCATCTAAGAGTTAAATCAAAAAGAACATTCTGTTTACCAACATACCCCTAATCTCATCAATATGAATTGCATTATCCTAGAGATGGATGATAATGACATAGTAAATGGGTCTGCTACTTCTCTATAAGAGATACCTAATTTTATCTTAGATGAATGGGCTAGTGCATATCAATTTGATCCCATACCAAAAACCCTTGAGATAGGTCTTGGTACATCCCATGTGTCATAAAAGGATGCTCCTATCCCTAACCTTATGGAGACCAAAGAAGATATGAGTGGGATATGGATTATGTATTTTGATGGATCAAGGAATAAGAATGGGTCAGGGGCAGGTTGGATGTTGATTTCTCCTGCACAGGTAAGGTACTACTTCTCCTTTAGGATCCAATTTAGTTGTACCAATAATGTGGATGAGTATGAGTCATTTATTCAAGGTCTTTTAGTTGCTCAAAAAAGAGGAATCCACACATTGAATTTATATGGAGATAGTGAGTTGGTGGTCAAGTATTACAAACATAGAGTATGGGATTTGCTTAAAAGTTTCAATGCATTTAATATTCAGATCATCCCTAGAAAAGAGAATAGACATGCTGATAGACTTGCAATAGTAGGTGCATCTTATGATATCCCAAAGAACCTTGAAGATGAGAGGAAGCAACAAAGCTAAGTGGTAGTAAGGCCTAATATTATTGACAACAACACCAATTGGAAAGTTTTTGAGTCTGATGCACAAATTGTAAGTTTCTTGCAGAATGAAGTAGAATTCTCAAAGAGGAACCAATCTAGTTTGCATGACCAATATGCAGATCAAATCATCAATCTCGATTCTAATAAGTTTCCTAAGGGTCTCATTACCTTAGAGAGTGTCTTCAACCCTGATGACCAAGCAAAAAATAGAGGTATGAACCTAGTTGTTAAAGATGATTACACACCAATTATGTTTGATAATGGGAATACCTTAAGCATGGGGAATGTATGTTCTAAAGTTGAGCAAAAGAGTTTCATTCATCTATGTCAAGAATTGAATGATATAGTTTCTTGGACATATGATGATTTAGAAGGTTTTGACCCAAGCCTATTTCAACATACCATAGATCTAGTAGAAAATGTCAAACCAATAAGACAAAAATAGGGATTAGTGAATCATAAAATTGAACCATTAATGATAAAAGATTTAACCAAGTTGATTGAAGCTAATATAATTTTCCCTATCAAGCACTCATCACGGGTAGCAAACCCTGTCCCTATTAGAAAGAAGAATGGAAGAATTAGATATGTGTGGGTTTTAGGGATCTTAACCAAGCTTCCCTTAAATATCACCATCCCCTTCCTTCCATGGAGAAGATACTATCTAAGGTTAGTGGTTCAAAGAGGTTCTCATTTCTTGATGGGTTCACTGGTTATAATCAAGTGTTGGTCAAGGAGAGTGATAGATACAAGACTGCATTCACCACCAAATGGGGCACCTATGCTTATAGTAAAATTCCTTTTGGGCTAATGAATGCAGGTGCCACATTTCAAAAAGCAATAGAGATGGCCTTCAAAAACATGATTGGAAGGTTTGTATTGTTTTACCTTGAAGATATCATAGTGTATTCAAAGAATATAGTAGATCATTTTGATCATCTCAAACAAGTTTCCATAAGGTGTAGAGAGTTTGGGGTATCCCTTAATCCAAGTGTGTCTTTGCTACCAATCAAGGAAAATTATTAGGACACATTGTATCTAAGGATGGTTTGACCATTGATCCAAAAAGAACAAAAGCAATATTTGCCCTTCCCCTTCCTAGTCATAAGAAAGGTATGCAAAGTTTTCATGGTAGAATAAATGTTGTAAGAAGGTTTATCCCTAATTTTGCTACCATGGTAAAACCTCTTATAGCCATGCTTAAAAAGAATACAATGTTTACATGGACCAAGGAAGGGAAGGTAAGTTTTGAAGAGATCAAAGCAGCCATAGCCTCAGCCCCTACCCTCATCAACCCAAATTTTGAGAAAGATTTCATTCTTTATACCTTAGGTGGTGACTCAAGCATCTCTATTGTCTTGACTCAAATAAATGACAAGAACGAAGAATGACCTATTGCCTTCTTTAATGAAGGGCTTAAGGAGTATGAAGATAAATATAGTTATGTAGAAAAGCAAGCTCTTGTAGTCATCAGAGCTTTGAAAAAATTTAGACACCTTCTATCTCATAACAAGATCCATTTGTTAGTACCCCATGCCAGTGTGAAAGATTTTCTTTTCAGCAGAGATATTAGTGAGAAGAGAGCTAGATGGATCAATAATGGAGTATGCTATTGACATCTAGATTACCAAGTTGGTAAGGGGAAGGGGATTGTGCAAATAGATGATCTCATCTCAAGAATTAGATGAAGATGTTGTCTTAGTATTGAAAAAGCAACAAGAAGTAAGAAATGATAATCCAAAGAGTTGGATGGATGACATGAAGACCTTCTTAATAGGAGATGAATATCCTCAAGGGTTGGATAAGACTAAAAGGAGATATTTTAGATTATAGTCAATCCTCTATGCCATAGTTGATGGTACCCTATTTAGGAGAGACTTCAATGGAGCCCTATTGAGATGCATTGATACAAACCAAGCTAAAAGAATGATCAAAGAGCTTCATGATGATCTTGATCGTGGCCACTTTTTAGCAAGGACAACTACAATGAAGATTATGAGAGTTGGTTACTACTAGCCATCCCTATTCCATGATTGTCATAGATATGTGAGGAAGTGTGAAAAATGTACCTTCTTCTCTAGTAAATAAAGACTTGCAGCTCTTCCTCTCCATTCCATTTAGGTGGACCAGCCCTTTTCTCAATGGTCATTGGATTTCATAGGCCCTATGAACCCCCCTTCTAGCTCTAGTCACAAATGGATCCTAGCGGCTACATATTATTTCACCAAATGGACAGAGGTAGTTGTATTGAAGGATGCCACAGAATCTTTAGTTGTTGAATTCCTTGATGGAATTGTGACCAGGTTTGGTGCCCCTTCAACCACTATTTTAGATAATGCAAAATCTTTTGTAGGAGCTCAGATTTGTGTATGGGCAGTTGACCATAATATCTACTTAAGCACATCCTCAAATATCTATCCTTAGGGCAATGGATTGGCTAAATCATCTAACAAAAACCTAATCAAGATTATGAAGAGGACTATAGAGGACAACCAAAGGAGTTGGCATGAAAAGTTGAGGAAAGCATTGTGGGTTGACAAAATAACACCTAAGAGGGCAATTAGAAATTCACCCTTTATGATGGTATATGGCAGGGAAGCAAGGCTTCCAATTTCATTAGAATTCCCATCTCTAGAACTGGATCATCAAATTGAGCTAATTGAAAATGATGTCATGATAGAAAGAATGGTAGAACTAATGGAGCTAGAAGAGAAAATAAATTAGGTCATGCAAACCCTAGAGACACATTAGCAACAAGTGAAAAGGAGATTTGATAAAAAGCCCAGGGTCAAAATCTTTAGAAAGGGTGATCTAGTATTAAAGTGGGATGTAGAAAAGGAAAAACTAGGGAGGCACTCAAAATTAAATGCACTATAGAGTGGTCCCTATGTGTTTATAAGTTGAAAATATGCAAATGATTTCTAGTTATGTAGACCTAATGGAGAAATTCTTCCCATTCCAGTTAATGGGATATATCTCAAACTTTGTTTCTAAGATGCAATGTTGTTCATGTATATAGTTAGGTTAGTTTCCTTCCTGTGGCTTCCTAATTTCCAAGATTTACATGAGCACATGTGTTTTGCAGAGGTTGCAAAAAAATTTGTGTTCCTTTTTTCAATTGCAAAAAGGCAGTTTTGAGGTTCCTATGTATTTTTTTACAATTTTAGGGTTTTTTACTGGGAAGATTATCATGATTTCTATGACTCTGTTTCCCAATGGATGCACATGTTATTGGTATATGCATAGCTGGCTTGCATTCCCCCCTAAGTCACTAGATTTTTTGGTCATTTTTTCCTTCCCACCAAAATTTCCTTATTTGAATTTAAACATGGTAATGTTTGCATATTTTTAAAAAATTTGAATAAAGTGGGGCGCAGAAATATTTCATATAAATCTTTAGGTTATAATTTATTTCCTAAGTGACTACACACTTTAATATTCCATGGATCCACAACTTCCTTGTCGTCAAATCTTTCATCATCCACGGTTGTCGCTTTGTCACTTTCCAAAGTTATGGGTTTTTATTGCACACCACAAAGTGACGTCGTGCCACATAGTAGGTGGGTCCATTCCTTTGGTGGGTTGTTCTTCTAACTGTGCTAACATGTCAATTACATGTTGAGTGGGCAATAGGGTGATAGGGTAATGAGTTGGATTGAGATGGCATACGGTAGGAATTTCATTGGTCGAGCTTTTGATGTGTTAAGGTCATGGGCCACATGTTCTTAGTTTCTATGTCCTAGCATCTGATGCAAATAGATCCACAGTGATCACTTTGTCACTATAGGAAGTTGTATGTTCTTTAGTCATAGCAACAAAGTGATGAGTTGATACAGTATGGTGGGCACTTCCCTTTTGTGTGTTGCAATGTGATGTGGATGAAGTGTCAAACAGATTGGAAAAGGACCATGTTTCTATTAGTTGGTACATATGTAGGATTGATGATTTTTTGGGACTATTAGATGAAGCAAGAACAATGTCTCTAGCCTTGTCACTATAGGAAGTTCCTTAATCTTTAACTATGGCAACATAATGAGGATTCACCACATGTCCCAATGGACCCAGTTTGGTAGGTGCAGTTAGGTTGACATCACAGCTAAGGCTAACAATATCGTAAACTATAATGGTTAAGTTTGAAGGTGGTGTAGTTAGTTAAACAAGATATGGTCAAATGCATGAATAATCTAAAATGGAAAAAGGAAATAATATAGTTGGTCCACATGGAGGATTTTGGTTGCTTGACCGAGACGACTTGCTGACTTTGCTGATTCATGAGCCAAAATTAGGGAAAGATTGAATTTTCTTGCATGATCTGATCTTCTCGATTGGTTTCAACCACTTTGGAGTTAATGCTAAGTTTTAACAGCACAGAGGACACTCTTTCCACTATCCGATCATCCATTTCTAGGAGTTTTAGCATTGATTGGCACCATTTTTTCACTTCATGTTTTGCTCCAGTCAAAGTTTCATGATTTTCATGCCTCTGTAAGTGTACCAAATAAGATCTTTTAGATCACCTTGATTTTTCTCCAAGCACTTAATGGCAGTAGTTGTGGAGTCACTTCAATTAGAAATATCTCAGTTATTCCTGAGTTATAAAGGAAAATTTTGTAGTTGTTTTAAGGGTTGATCTTTCTCAAATTCTCTAGTATTTCTTCCATGCATACTAATATAATTTCTCATGCCTCTTATCCATTTTTATCCTCTATCAAGTCTCTTTTAGCTACTAACACACTATGACAGATTTCCTTTGCCTCTGGTTATGTTTTGTCCATATTTTGCAACTTGCATGATTGTATCTACTTTTGACATTTGAATGATATTAAGTGAAGACTCTTCCTATAGAATTCTTTTTTTGTCTGATCTACATGTGGTTGTTGAATCAAGCAAAGTCTAAATCTATATTCTTTGAGGTTATAAATGGTTAACTGTGCATTTATGGGCAGAAACAAGGTCAAACATTCTATTCTGGTGCATCACCCCTTAGGCTAGAATAGGTATACTTTCTTTTTTTATGCTTTCCTTCTCCCTTTTCCTCTCCAAGTGTGGTTAGGTGCATCCTAATAGCAAAGGAAGCTAACCTTCTCTGAAGACTCAACCTCAAAATTCAAGTCCCATAGCTTGGACGTTGTTTTGATGTTTCACAAGGTAACTATAGTTGGTAACTACAAAAGATGTTGACATTTTTGTACCTTTTCCAGGTGGACTAGCAAGGGATTTTTCTTTGTGTTGATCTAACTCGAGAGTAGGAAGGCATAGGGCTTTTCAGTACTATCTTGGCACGAGAACGTGTACCAACATTAGCACAAGATTGTGATGGTTCTTTGTTAGATGTAGTAGGTGTAGCACCTCCTAAGACAAATGACATCTTAGGTTTCATGTCATCTTGTTTTCCCTTAATCATGATGACATCATAATTTTCAAAATCCACAAGTTGAACCATGTTGATCACATCATCATCATTGGTGTATGTATAGTTGACCTTGTTATGGGCTTTCTATTTAGAGTTTTCTTCTTTCTCATAATGTGGAAATGGCTCCTTAAAAGCCTTGATATGAATTCTTATAATATCCATCCACAACAATTTCACCATTTTCAATTAAGTCATGAACTTTATGATGTAGGTTGATGCAATTTTTCATTTTGTGACCCTTCTTCTGATGGTATTCACAAAATGAAATTTCATTCCACCATGGAGGTTGTGGTTGTGGATCATAAGGATGAGAATTATCCAATGGAGAAATAATCTTGTTTTGTAGCAAGGTTTTGTAGACCACCTTCCAGAGGTTTACCAAGAGGTATATACTCTCATTTTTGGTGTGTAACCCAAGACAAGTTCTTTATTTTCTTTCCAAATGTCTTGTTATTAGGAGGATATTTTTCAACATTTTTAGACACAGTGAGATTGTCTATGAGATTGAATGGTGTTTTGATAGGTTTAGGAGCATTAATGTTATCAACTACTCCATGATGTACTACTTCTCAATTCTTGTTTACATACTTGGATTTATCCTTACTAGAGGTCGATCCTTGCTTAGTGTCTTTTTGAAGGGTTATCTCGCCCTTTTTTACCATGAAATCCTCTATTCAAATAGCTTATGTGACCATATCTTCAAAGTTGAGTGGACCTTGAAGTTGAACTTTATTCCCAAAGTTAGGTAAAAGATTATCCATGAAGATGTCAAGTTTTTACATTTTAGGAATCTTTCATGAGTATTTGGTGCACAATTATCACCACCTCCAAATGAATATGAGGAAAGGTTCCCCAACTTTTTGTTTGAGGTTACACAAGTCACATATGTTAACTAGATATTGCATGTTGTGTGAGTACTTCTGAACAAACAAGTTATCTATCTCATCAAACATTTTGATACCAATAGGAAACCTTGAAAACCATTCCATAGCCTAGCCACCTAGACTTCATGGGAATAAACACATGAGATATGTCTGATTGTGCATGAATTCCATAGACAAAGCACCAAATTGTCTCAAATGATCTTGGGGATCAGATGTTTTGAAGTATTTTTTATACTTGGGCAACTCAACTCCTCTTGTAAAATAAGGCATGTCTAGCTTCTTGTTGAAAGGAAATAGAAAACAAGTGTCTATGGTGTATTTTTTCATTCATTTATCCTTGTCACACTTCATTTGGGCAATTTTTCTTTCATGATTATCAATTATTTTTGTAACTTGGATGTTTCAGTTTCTTCTTCATGTGTGATGGTTGTTTCAACATAAAAATGATGAGGTAGTTTTGCTCCTTCTTGAGAAAGTTTGAGAAAGTATTTGTCTTTCTCTTCATTGAGCAAGATTTCCATGACTTTATGGAAGTGTTTATCCTTGCAACATTTTTATGTGTCTTTGGGAGGTATTTGTTCAATTTCCTCATTCTCATTAGTGTAAGGTTCTTTTTATCTTTCATTTCTTTGTTGATCTTGTTGTCTACTATGTTCTTTGTTTCCTTGGTCTCAATCAGCCATTCTAGGAGTGTGGTAAATTTTAGCGTATGTTGGTTTAAAAGATCTTCTAAATAAGAATATAGTAATTTTGTTTGACAATGTAAGTGTTTTCCAAGTTTTGGGATTCTCTTGATACAAGGGATTCCTAGTTCGCTAAAAGTTTATGAAAAACATTCTTTGAACATGAGGTGGTCTAATAGGTGAAAGAGATCATGAAGACTCCTCAATAGATTCATTGGATTCAAACTGTGTATAAACTAGGAAGTGACCTCTACCATGATTTCAACCCCTAGGTCAACCTCATCTAAGTCAATGGTGAGGAAAAATATTTTTACTCCTTGTTTCAATAGTCATAGACTGTGATGGAAAGAAAAGCTTAGACAAGGACCACACTAGAATATAGCCTCAAAGTAAGTAAGCATGTTGTATATATAGGTACAAATAGTTTGAGAAGTGGCTAGAATAGCTGAGAGTTATGAATATTTTGATGCAAAGTATAACAAATACAAGAGAACAGAATAAGATAACCAAGTGAGGAGACTAGTTTGTGTGTAGATCGCAAGTTGTCAACTAAGCAAGATGTTAGAGTTGGACATTGTTGCAGACAAAGGAATGACCAAGTGTTCTAGACATAGATCAGACATGGATCAGGTTTTGAAGGGGGAGCTCAAAATAGTTCATTGTTCTTAACAAATTTGGATAGACTCTCACGAGGAAATGACTCTAGGGTGAGGAAACATAGACAGCCAGGCAAGAAAATACCTCTGGCAGAGCAATTTTGACAACTTTAAGACAAGACCTTGTTAAAAATTGGCTAATGAAGATATGTAATTGTTTTCATTTATGAAAACACATGATGTACATGCTTGTGAGAAACCTTAGAAATAAAGATACTTGGATTTTGGTACTCAAAAAATTGTCTAAGTATGAATTTGGTTCATAGTAGTATATTGTTTTGTATGTAACTTGTTACTAACATCATATTATGATTAGAAAAGTTAGATGGAGATAGTATACATGTTGATGATGATTTATAAAACCTCAAAAGTTAGTAAAGACTATACAAAAAAGAGATATTTGTGTTTTACTAGTAAAAAAAAATTGTGGAATTAAATGAAGGAATTATTTTGTTTACAAAATTATTACTTGACCAATTAGGGCCGACATCCTAGATGTTTACTCTAAGTTGGAAAAAGCATATTATGGTCTTAGCCAACCTAGCAAAAATTTGTAAAAAGGCATAGTATTTATTCAAATGACATCTTGCAAATTCAAATGTAGAAGATGATATGTTGTGTTGAGCAATTGTATGCGAACTTCTGTGAAAGAAAGATATGTGAAGTTTGAGAAGCTATTTTTGTGATTTGAGATCAAACTAAAGATTAGAGATTAGTCAAGGAAGAAGTTACCACATCTATATACTAGAGGACTAATTACTTGTTTGGGTAGTGAGATCTTCTTGTAATTGGAAGTGCATGTTTGGGTAGTGGGCTCATCTTGCATCTACTATACTACAACTCCTAATAGGGTTGGAATCTACTAACAGGGACTCTCTATACTAAATTTGTTCATTGACTCTTAATAGGGTACATCCTCTAACAAGGAACTTATATATCAGTATATTAACTAGTGGGTATCATCCCTACCAAGTTTTCACTTCGTCGGGGTTTCCCTAGTTAAAAAAATATGGTGTTATGAGTTATCTTTGTACATGGTTATTGTTATTGTTTAGCATTACTTGTTTACTTTTTTATGTATGGTTTAAAGTAATAAACAATATCTAGTTGGTGACTAAAGTTTGTAGATTACTAATTCACCACCCCCCTCCCCCCCCCCCCCCCCACCAAAAAAAAAAAAAAAATCCAATTTCTAACAATTGGTATTAGAGCATAATTACTCAGAAGAGGCTTAACATCTTGAGTAAGATGCCTATGGGTATGGAATAATTGATGAAGAACCTTGAAGAGGCACTTGAAAAAATTGATCTCCTTACTGAAGAAAGAGACAAGTTGAAGGATAGATATGAAGACTCCAAAGTATATAGTGGACAATTGAAGAATAAGATTGAACATCTCAAATCCAAGCCTGAGTCTACTGAATCTGAAACTAGTGATGATGATTATTCAAAGCTGAAGACAGAGTACAAGATCTTAAAGCATGAATTGAAGATTACAAATCTAAAGTTGACTTTGAAGAGTGATCCTAGCAAAGTTGAGTCTGATTTGAAGATTGAGAATATAGATCTTAGAACAAGTCCAGAAAAGAAGACATCTAAGTTTGAAACATTGAAAGAAGATCATGAAGAACTTCATAAGTACAACACTATTGTGAAAGGTGAATTAACTCAGTGCAAGCAACAACTTCAGAAGTTTTATCCTAGAAGAGAAAATCTTGATGATTCAATGTTAATATAGAGACCTACTTATGATAAAACTAGTCTTGGTTATCTATTTAACATGTCTATGAAGAAACCTAAAATTAGATCAAATCTAAAAGAAAATGATAAATATGATGATAAGATTGAATCCAGTCAATCTTCTAATAAACCTATAGAAGTTGGACAAGACAAGGAAGTTGAGATATTGGATGAACCAAAGCAAGTGGAATCTCCTAAAGAAACTAGATATGAATTTAGAGGTAAGTGTTTCTCATGTGATGAAGTAGGTCATATGAAAAGAGATTGTACATACAAATAAGTCATTTAATCATGTTAAGGATTTTTATTGTTATAATTTTCATGGTATGGGTCATAAAGAAATTTATTGTAGGAAACCTAAATATGATAATGATAGAAGGAATAGTAGAATGTTTAGAAATACTAACCCTATAGATAGAAGAAGATCTAATGAAAGGACATCGAGAGAAGGAAGACCTTATGAAGGTAGAAGAAAAATCATGTGTTATGAGTGTAACAAATTTGGACACATAGCTCAAAATTGTCATGCACCTAATAATTAGCAGAATCCTAAAAATAGAACTCTAGTATGTCAGTTATGCAAAAACTTTGGACATACAACGAAGTATTGTAGAATGGACAAAAAATTCAAAGATAGAAGGAACAACGGAAGAAACTTTGTAAATAGAAGGAATGATGGAAGAAACGTCAGAAATGACAAAAGGAACCATGAGAGGAACTTCATAACTAACAAAGACAATGAGAAACAAAGAAATGTAGTTAGTGAACTTCAAGAAGAACTCAATGAGGCATTTGTAAAAGGATTAGACATCTCAAAAAAAAAGTTAGAAGATGATGAGATAGGAAGATCAAAGTCAGTAATCAAGTTTGATTCAACTAAGTTGAATTAAGCTTGTTCAAAGCACTAGAATTTGAAACGTCATCTAGAGATCAAAGTAGAGGTAGCAAAGTTGGAAAGAGGTTTATCAAGATAAGTTTAGATGGTATCTAAGCTCACTTGTAATTTGGAGCTTATCAGAACTTGTTACAAAGGAATTAAGAGTTATTGTAATTAAAAATAAAGTTCATTCTATAGAGAAGATTAAAACTATGTTTTTACAAAAAAAATCATGGAGTGAAGTTATTTGGAGCATTGCCATGATAGAAGAAAGCTATGGTAAACCTCGAGTAGCATCTGAAGATTAAATAGAAGATCTTGAGGAGATATTTGATTTTAGAATGTAATTGATAGCTTTTTCATGTTTGCAAAGTACATAATTAATACAAGTTTGAGTTGAAAGAATAAAATGGATTTCTGACTTGATTACCACTTCCTTGTGATTACATTAGAAGCATAGAGCACTCAGAAGCAACTTGACAAGATGATTTTGAAGAAAACCCTATTTTTAGAAAGAGATATTTCATCATTTATCCACATAATTTATTTGATAAAGTTTATACTTGTTAGAATCATGGATATGTCTATAGTTCATAATTTTGAAAATGAGGAGAGACCAAAATTGAAGGTTGTTTCCATAAAAATGGTAGAAGGAAACCCTAATTCAGCATTGTCCATTACTTTGAACAATGTAGTATATTTGGAAGATGTAGAAAGTTATCTTAATAGAAAGTTTGAATCTATTGGGAGTGAGTATATGAACAAAGATATAGAATTAGTATTTAACCATGATATGGCTATGAAACCCAAATTTGAACATTTGAAGGGACTAGACCTTTTCAAACATTATTTCTACTAAGAATTGGACACCGATGAGTGGACACAGATCATACTACGTAGAATTTATGATGAAAAACTGTGGATGGAAGATAATGTAGTTGATATTTCAGCCAACCTTATTCATGAGGTAACTAGTCTTAGCAAACAAGGTAGTGTACCTATAGTTGAGAAACTTGTTAAGAAAGTTGAGAGCTACACAAAAGCAATTTATAATGGGAAGGCCATGGTGATCCACACCATTAAAAAAGATGGTGTAAAATCCCTGAGTAGAATCATTGCCTACTCTATATGTGCAAGTTCTAAGATTGATGAATTATCAACTAGATTCATCTATGCACCCTATAAGATATGTGTTGAGAAGAAACAAGTTAACCTTAGTGAAATTCTAAGAATGCAACTTCTTGAAAACTTGGAGAAAATCAAGAGGGCCAAGAATGGTGTGTTTATATTTCAATCATTGACCAATTATATATTCTTTCATGTACTTAAGAGATTTCCATATTTTTTAGTCACAAAGATTATGAGAAGTCAAAGATGTATAATGGAGAAGATCATAGATGTATGTAAAAAATGTCCAGCAGATAAAATCTTAGATAGTGAGAATTTGATAGTGAAAACATATTAGAATGAGATGAGACAAAGATTCATAATTGCACCTAAAATTGTAGAAAGATTTAAAAAGAAGATATATGTGTTATGGTTGGTACAGATTTTACTCATATTCAAGCAGTAAAACCTCAGGAAATATTCCTTCATCCCTTAGGTTATGAATCAAGTGATGAAGTAGGAGTTGGATACATTGATTTATTGTTGAATTCTAAGAAGGACCAAGGTGGGTATAGATTTGGGACTTATGAAGAGATTACCCAATCAACCCATCAAGCATCCTTAGAGAAAGCATCTCACAAGAGGATACAAACAATAATGAAGAAAGCTTTAATAGAGGCCAATATGATAGAAAGTGAGTCACAAGTAGTTAGTTAGACCATGAAACAAGGAATAACATATGTGTAACATTTATTAGTGTCTATTATAGAGACATATTTAGAACAAAGCATTCCTTATGCAGTAGATTTAGATGTACAGCCAAGTGAGCCAAAGAGGAAATTAGAGAGATTAGTGGAAGTTGTGACCACCAAGACAAAAAGGGTCAAGCAACAAGCCACTAGACTAGGAAAGAGATAAAAGACATTGTTGACAATTGTTGAATCTAGTAAAGAAAAAGAAGAAAAACAAGCAAAACGGGCAGAGAAAGTAACTACTTATAAACAATCAACAGGAAAAGCTCAACAACCCTAGAAGCCAAAGATAGAGAAGATTAATTCAGCTATTGCTAATGAAAGGAATTTTGTTTAGATGAACAAATTTTATGACTCGTATAATAATATTGAGAAAGATTAGATTGATATCTCTACTATGAGATACATAATAGCTAAAAATATGAAACTTAAGGATATTGAAGGCATGGTAAATCCAAAATTCTATGAAAGACTTATTGAGAAGAAGGCAGCGGCTTGAGAAGAGGGCATAGAACTTTGGAAGTCTATGATAAGGACAATATGCAAGATTGATGATGAAGAAGAAATCAAGAGATTGTTGAACAATCTAGCACCTTACTTGAGAAACAAGTTGAGACCATTTCTTTTTATGGCATGTGAGAAGGAAAAAATAAGGAGTGAAATAGCTATAGCCATAAGTTAGATGATGACAAGATCTAAGGCGGAACCTTCACCAACACCTAGAACCTCAGAAGTTTTGGTAAGTGGTGATACAATAAAAATCAATTAGACCAATGTTACTATTAACATTGATGATACTAACCCTTTTGAGAGTTCCAAACATCTTGAATCTCATACTGAGGATATTCAAGACCAACTAAAAAAAATTGAACAAGAGAAGAGGCTATTAGAGGATGAAAAAGGAAAGTAGAAGAAGCCAAGCAAAAATTTCTTGAAGAAGAGATGAAAAGAAGAGTTGAGGAAGAAAAGAAGAGGAAATTAGAGGAAGATAAGAAGAAGAGAATAGAGGAGCAAGAAAAGAGAGAGAAAGAAAGAAAAGAAAAAGAAGAGAAATAGAAAGAAGAAAGAAGAGTCAAAGAGGCAACTAAGAAGAAGAAAAGGAAAGATGAATCTAAGCCTTCTAGTTCATCTACTTCACTTTTTCTTGCTAGCCTAACAAGTAATGATGATGATCAAATAGAATTGATCTCATCTTTGACAAAGCTTATTGAAAAGAACAAGAAAGTGAAGAGCCTACAAAGAACCTTGATGGAAGTTACTTACAGAATACACAATACTCTAGTAGTCAAGCATATAGAGGTAGATCCTGAATAGAGGGCACAGGTAGTGTTAAAATATTTTGATGAAGAATTTAAAAATTTGTTGAATGTTGTAGAGTCAAAGGTACAGATTTCATATGATGCTAATTTATATAGCATTATTTGTCAAAATATCAAGAACAATTTGATGAGTCTTGATACTTGTATCAAGGAACTTTGGAAATTTTAATAGGATGGAAAGTTATTGTACATCAAGTGTACCCTATCTCATAAATTGACCAAGGATCTTGATAGTAAGATTAAAGGGAAGTTGAGTGAACTAGAGGCTCTATCAAGCTAGATGTAGCAATCTTCTCATAAAATTGATGACTTTGAAGGACAAGTGGCCAGTATTCATAGTGATATTAGGAAATTGGAACTTTAGAGAACAAATTTTGAAGAGATTATTGGATTTTAGAGATTCAATTGCTCTAAAATTATCTATTGTTGAGAGATAGTTGGAGTGTGTCAAAGCAAGGGACACCTACTCAAACTTTTTATACTACGATATTAATGCAATTGAGATTGCATCATATGCCCTATGTGCAATTCTCACCTCTGAAAAATCAACCAAGGATATATGGATAAAAGGTTTAACCAATCTTAAGGTAAGTTTTGATGATTGCATGAAGATACTATCGGTTTAAGGCAGAAGAATAGAGTTTTTGATAGCAATTTGTTTGATAGTTTTTGACATACATTTGTCATTGATGTCAAAGGGGGAGAAGATGCATAAGAAAATTTTAAATTAGGTAAAGGGGAGAAGTTAAAATTGTAAGATATGAAATAATATTGTAAGGGGGAGCATAAATAAGATGGGCAAGCTGTAATAGATGATTAATGTAATGTTACTATATTATTTTTGACAAGTTTTTAATACTTAGCCAATTTTCCCTATTTTTTTGCCATTAATGCCAAAGGGGGAGATTGTTGACAATTGGATAATGAAGATATGTAATTTGTTTCATTTATGGAAACACATGATGTACATGCTTGTAGAAAACCTCAAAAATAAAGGTTCTTAGCTTTTAGTACTCAAAAAATTGTCTAAGTATGAATTTGGTTTATAGCAGTATATTGTTTTGTATGTAACTTATTAGTGACATCATATTATTATTAGCAAATTTAGATGGAGATAATATACATGTTTATGATGATGTGTTCAACCTCAGAAGTCAATACAGACTATACAAAAAAGAGATATTCATGTTTTACTAGTAAAATAGGAGTTAAAGGAAGGAATTATTTTGTTTACAAAATAATTACTTGACCAATTAGGGCCGACATCCTAGATGTTTACTCTAAGTTGGAAAAGTACATTATGGTCTTAGTCAACCTAGTAGCAATTTGTGAAAATGTATGGTATTTATGCAAAGGACTTCTTGCGAATTCAAATCCAGAAGTTGATATGTTTTGTTGAGCAATTGTATGCAAACTTCTATGAAAGTGATATATGAAAAGTTTGATAAGCTATTTTTGTGATCTGAGATTGAGCTAAAGATTAGAGATCAGTCAAGGAAGAAGTTACAGCATCTATATATCAGAAGACTAATTACTTGTTCAGGTAGTGAGCTCTTCTTGTAATTGGAAGTGCATGTTTGGGTAGTAGGTTCATCTTGCATCTACTGTACTATAACTCCTAACAAGGTTGGAATCTCTTAACAAAGATTCAATGTCTTCTAATAGGGACTCTCTATACTAAATTTTCTCATTGACTTCTAATAGCATCCATCCTCTAATAGGGAAAATACATATTGGTATATTATCTAGTGGGTATCATCCCCACCAGTGTTTTCCCTTGGCCAAGGTTTCCCTAGTTAAAAAAATATGGTGTTATGAGTTATCATTATGCATGGTTATTGCTACTGTTTAGCATTTATTGTTTACTTTGTTATGTATGGTTTAAATTAATAAACAATATCCAATTGGGGACTAAAGTTTGTAGATTATTGATTCACCCCCACCCCCTAGTAATTCCTATTTCTAATAGATCTCATGTGAAGATTCATAGAGAATCACGGAGGAAGTACAAAGAACTAGGCAAAATTTTAGAACAATAATTTTAAACTTTCTTTCTTGTGTGAGAAATTGCATAGAGTTGCACGAGGATTTGATAGAGTGACAGAAAAGACAAAATTTGGCATAAAAAATAGTGTTGTAAGTGAGGAAATGAAGAGAACCTCATGAGGAAATGTAAATAGAAAGTTTTCTTGTGCGAATTTTTGCAGAATTGGATGTGAGAAAAGGACCAAACTAGTAGGTTTGACTAAACTTGAAGAGATTTTCAATGGTTTTGATAGTTTATGAATAGAGGGCTGATAGTGTTTACAACTTTTAGGTAGATATTAATATTGTTTTCATATTTTGAACATCATTTTGGTTTACAAGTAGACAGTTGTTTCCAGACACGAGAAGTAAGTAGTAGTTGCAAACAATCCAACTGAGGACAAAGCAACTTAGAAGGATGAGGGAGTCTTGAAATTTTTTTTTTTGGAAAATTTGGACAATTTTAAAGACTTGAAAAAGACACTCTTTATCCCTATAACCAAAAATTATAGAGGAAGCAAAACCTTTGTCTCCAAACTTATGTGCATGTGTTCACCTTACATAGTTGTATCACCCCACTAGAGGGTGCCCATGTTTTTGGTGTATTCCAAGGACTCAATAACATATACACTAAATGAGCACCCTTAAGGGGTCAAGCACATATACCACCTTCTAGAATCCAAGTACATGCCTATGGTGAGTATCTATAGGAGAGATTCTTCACCCTCCTTGCACAAAGATTATGCCCCCTTTCAGAGGTGAACCAGATAGAAACTATCTAAAAGTTTTTACTTGGCTTCTATTCACATTAATCCTTGGTGGCTTCACAAAAAAATTTGAGGCTAGCAACCCACACCAACATCTAAAAGTGCACACACTTGACAAGCAAGACTAGGGGTGGCACCACCTAGTCAAACAGATAGAGCCTCCTCTTGATATATGATATTAGGAATCTAGAGGAAGAAATTAACATGGCTTTTGAGTCTTTCACTCTAAAAAGATTCTTTATTATAGTGAGTTGGAATCATCATCAAAAGGTGTGTGCTCCCTTGGGTCACTCCCAGAGGTTAGATCGCTCTACTAGGCCCTCTAAAGGTTGACTTGGACTGGTGGTTTGGATCTAAGGGTCAAAGTTTCTAATTTTCCCAAAGGGAAAAGAGCATACTCCTCTACCTTTTCACCTTACCCAAACACATAGAAAATGTTCATCACTAAGTTAGCTTATCAATCCCAACTTGTCTTTTCTCAAGATTTTGATTTCCTAAAAGGAAGTCATCATCTCTTCATAAAAAAGACTCATAGAGGAGAACCACTAACTTTCTTGCCTCCCTCGAGTATCGTCTTCCAAAGGAATCTAAGTTTATAATTTACTATTGGGCATCACTTCCAAGTAGCAAAGAACATACTCCTCTATTCCTTTGTCTAGAGCCCTACAAAGTTCACAAGCCCTATTAAACTATGTGTGTAAGAAAGCAATAAAAAGACACAACATTTAAGTGGCTTTGAATATGTTATTTGACATGTGATTAGTTAACTAGTCATCCTGCAATCAAACTCTTAGTAATGTTTGTGAGTTTGTAATAGGGTGTCTTTTACAAGTGATCTGCACACCACTATTAGGTTGTTTAAAATCAGACACTAAAAATAAAATGCTTCATAAAAAAATGTCAGATTTAATCATCATGATAAAAATAGAATCTGGAAATTGCATTTTATTTTACTAATGTCGAGTTTTACATGAATTTTCATAGACCTACATGAGAAAATGATGTGTATCATGCCAAAAATTGTGCAATTATACACTTTTTCACACAAGAAAGTATAGAACAAAGAGAAAAACTTCAATTTCTTCGTGCAAGAATGAGATTTTTCATGCGAGAAACTGAGGAACTATATGGACAAAATGATAGAACATGAAAAAATTGCAAAATAAACAACAAATGAGGCCAGAAACTTGATTTCTTGGCACCATGATGGGTGCCAAAAATGTGAGTGCTAATTATGGCCTAATATAATCAACCACACTTCAACATGATCATTATATGAAGAATCATCCTAGAATGAACATGGGATTGTTCATCTAGAATAACTCAACAAGTCAATCTATTGCCTCCAAACTAGATTTATTTTTCTATTCACACTTAGATCAAGAAGCTAGGAACTAGACATCTAGAATGAAGGATTTTAAATCTAAATGAGATGCAATAGTTAAGCTATATGAGATCAAAATTTAAATCTAGAAATAAAGAGAGCATTTTAATCTAAATGAATCCATTATTAAACTAGATGAGATTAATATGCAAGATTAATAAAATAATGAGTGCAAGTATTTGAGTCAACAACTTAGCATAAGATCGATATTATTCATTTGTAACCTCTGAAATGAGGAATTAAGGGTTTCTTAAATAGAATTCCAAAATTGATCAATGGTCAAGATCAATTTGGATGGATGGTCATGATTGGAAATGAGATTCAGTTAGAATGGAAACTTCCTTGTGCAAATGAAGCTAACTAACTCAATTATGAGGGTGAGAAAGAGTTAACTAAGTTAATTCCTTTTCTAATTCCAGTTCACTCAAAATTTCCAATTCTGAACTGAAGAGAGAATTTGGAGAGTATATTTGATTTAATAAAATTGAATATGACCTCATAAATGAATAATCTTTATTAATTGAATAATTAAACTCAATGATTTAAACGAGGATATATTTAATTAAATCAAATGCATTTGATTCATTAATGTGTATTTTAGCAAAAGGGGTAAATTTAATTTAATTAAAGAGCTAGGACTCATCATTAAATTAAATCAATTAATAGGTTTACCTTTGCTAATTAAATTAGAACTAGGAATTAAATAAAGTATGTAATTAATGCAAATTAGGGATTTTCTACATTTGACACTTAGGTCAAGTAGCGATTATTAGAATCAGAGTTGCCTAGTACAATAGGACTTAAGATTGATTAATAGACTGAAAATAGTTTAGCATGTCAATGTGCCAATTTTGGGGTATTACAATATGCATATCTTCTTCATTCCTCTTCTGCATTTAGATGTTAATCTACATTTAGGATGGAAGTAAGGGTTAGAATTCTCAAGATAATCTACTACAACCATTACATTGGGTGTGATAGGTTATTCAAATTCATCTTGCCTGAATTGTTTGTGCCTACAAACAATTTGGTTATCCTTTATTGCTCTCAGAAACTTCTAATCTCATAAAAACATATTCATTGCATATCATTGCAAATCATAGGGAATTGTACCTAATAATTTAGAGGGAAGTGATAGAATACTTACACTAACCCATTTGTTGGTAAACATCCTTTTGTCTCTCCAAAACATTGGGAATCAAAGAGTCAAGTTATAAAATCTAATAGGGGGGAAATTGTTAACTGGTAGTTTTTAGCAACTCTACTAAGGAGATATAGATGAAAGTTTTGAAGAATTTTCCTTCACATTAATTTGAGATTGAATTCCATATATTTGAGTTGTAAGAAAGAACTTGTGGTAGTGAAGTGTTTTCCATAAGAACTTGATACCAGTTTTATCAACCTCAACTTGCTAAAGAAAAGAAGCAAATTCAAATTTTAAAGAATTGTAAGATAAATTTAAAACACCATTTTTTGAATATTTGATACACTCTATATTCCAAATATATGAGGAGTGCTAACAAGAAATGAATTATTGACCCAATACATGAAGAGCTCAAGAAGGCTAACTTTCCTATCTTAGAAGATCTTTGTAGAAGAGGGAGAACACGTGCAAGAGAGTCTATGACGAAACAACTCCAAGATACTCAATTTTTTTGTAATTTTTCCTCCTAATAGAACACAAAGAATTCAATCTTCTACTCATCCTATTGCTAGGACTTTAATTCCTTCTACTTTTGATGATTTTTTGTTTATTGGTGCAACACTTCCACTTTTTGTTACTTTTTAGACAAACCCAATCATTGTACCAACAATTATGGCACAACCATGGGGAAATTCTATTGATCCTCTTGCCCTTCTAGCTAATAACTATTTTCCAAGAGCATCAAAGAAGAACTTCCCAAGATTTAATGGTGATGGTACCACTTCTGCATAAAAGCACTTAAGTGCTTTATATAAGACTTGTGGTGTAGTAAATCCTCAACATGAGGATGTGGCTATTAGAATATTTGTAGATACTTTGGTTGAAAATGTTGTTGATTAGTTTCAAGACCTTCTTGTAGAATGCATCACAAATTGGGATACCATGAAACAAAGATTTGAAGAATGTTACAAAATTACAGAGGATGCACAAGTATTGTTGTTGCAAATGGCACAGATAAAGAAAGAACCATAAATTTTCATGAGATATTTTAATGCAAGATTCAATAAACTCATCAAAAGAATACCTCTTGTAAGTGCACCTATAAATAGTAATAAGAATACTTTCTACATTATCTCTATGCCTCATGAATTGGGATATCAAATTAGAAGAGAAAATGTGGCAAACTTGCAAGCTACCCAGACACTATTTGAGGAGATGGAGGATGACATGATAGCCTCTAGTAAGCGGAAAAGATAATTCCATTCTAAAACCATGGGTAATACAATTAGTACTTCTAATAGTACAGAGGCTATGCTTCAAAAATAGTCTAGTGAACTCATTTCTTTGAAGAAACAAATTAATTGGCCTACTCATTCTTTTCATCAACCTCATCAAGAAGGTTATAGAAACCCAAATGGAGGTAAAGCATTGCAAATACTACCTATTCAACAGAGATTACCAATTAAGGTGCCCCAAAAAGACAAAGTATGTGTGTTTTTCACTTAAGGGAAGATCATGATGGAGATACATGTGTTGATATGATCAAATATAGGAAGATAGTTGATAACAAAGAACAAACAATTGAATATCCTAAAAGTGAGGATGATCATGCTCCTTGTGGAAACTCTAAAAATTATTTCTTGGAGTATAAATCAGATTCAGAAGTAGGAGGTGACTATTTTTCTACTCTAGAAGGACCTTAGTTAACAGTAATGACCAAAGGGAAAAAGAATAGAATTAGACCAATTATTTAGTTCCTATCAAGAATAATGCACCATCAAGCAAAATTGATCAATATGGTGGCATAATAACTTCATCTTCACAAAAGAAGCACAAAGGTAAGTCAGCTAATTCCTATTACATCATACAATACTATGAAGAAATAAGAATCAAGATATCTCCATTGGATTACCTAAAGTCTAATCCTGATCAATTGAAAAGATTAGTTGAGCATTGTAATAGTAAAGATGTAGGTCATGTTAATATTAATGCTAATGTTGATCATTATAATGAAGCCAACACTAATGGAAATTCCTTGACTGAGATTTTGCACTCCCTAAGTTGTTTAAAGAAGAAGAACATCTTGTTTTAGCCACATGTCCAAATGAAAAACCAAATCCCTTCTACATTTCCTTGTTCATCAATGGAAATAGATTGAGTAATTGCATCATAGATTTAGGAGCCTCTGATAATTTAATGCCTACTTCTATACAAAAATATTTCATTGACTAAAACTTTTGGTGGATGTTATTCAATGGATGCAAAACAAGTGCCTTTGCTTGGATAGATAAAATATGCTCAAGTTGTCCTTGCTTCCTATCCTTCAAAAAGGCTAAAACTTACTATTCTAGTGACAGACATCCCTACAAACTATGGAATGCTCTTAAATAGAAGTTTCTACAAAGACATTTGGGGAGAAATAAAACTAGATTGGTATTGTCCCACTATCCAAGTTGGAGGTAAAAAGGTAAAGCTAGAACCAAAAGTAGGCATCATTCCAACTTGGGTTTTCCTTCTGATCAAGGGTTTCCCTAGTTAACATATTTGGTGTAATTGTCTATTTGTATCTTATTATGGTTGATGTTTACTTTAGCTGAATGATTAAGTTTTCTTAAAGAAGATAAATATTTTAATTGTCAAATAACTGATTCAGATCCCCCCCCTTCCCCTCCCCCTTCTCAATTATCTTAATGGATTATTATTTCTAACAATTGGTATCAAAGCATCAGGTCCTTGAAGATAAAGTTTAACAAAATTGGGAGATCCATGGCGACCATGTTAAGGAAAGATAGTTTGAATTTTGATGGAACAAATTATGACAATTGGAATCAAAACATGAAGATGCATCTATTGTGTATGGGTCTAGGATATTGGATCTTGACAAAATTAGTAAAGACAATCATTTTTGAAAAGGATTTGGAAACTTGTACCAAGGTAGAAAGAGGTCTTTTTATGTGGGACATGAGAGCTAGAGAAGCATTATTGACTACACTTAATGAAATTGAATACAATCAAGTAAAATCACTTGCTACTTCTCATTTGATTTGGAAAGCTTTGGAAAATAGTTTTGAAGGTGATGAACATTCCAAGAAATTGAGGCAACAATGTTGGATTTGTGCATTTCAAGATGCTAAAATAATGGAAGATGAATCTATAAGAACATTTGTAGGTAGAATATCAAAAATTACTACATGTATTAGATCTCAAGGAGGAACCAAAGAATATGATGAGGTTATATGGAAGATATTGAAGAGCTTAACACCACCATTTAAGCTAGAATTTCAAATGATACAGTTGTTGATATCTTGTACCAAAGATTTCACAAAGAAGACATTGCTTGGAAGACTTGTAGCAATTGAGAATGAGCTTAGACAGTCCAAAGAATTGACTAGAACAAAGATAGCTTTTAGTGCCATGAATATTCAACCTATTTTATCAAGAAGCACAAGTGCTAGAGAAGACTTTTCTAGCAATAGTAGATCTAAGGAGGAGAGAAATATTAAAGGAGTAGCCATCCTGGTAAGAAGAGAAAAAGGAGGTAAGAAAATCTTTAAATATTGGACTTGTGATGAATATGGTCATTATGCATCTAAGTGTCCTAAAAGAGAGAAAAATTATAAAGGAAATTAAAAACCTATAAAAGATAGAGAATTTTTGTATGCAAATGAAGAAAATGATTCTAATGAAAAAGCAGTGAGTGCTAGTGATGATGAAATAGGATTTGTAGAAATTAAGGAAGAAAGTCCAGAAAAAGTAGCATTGGTGTCATAGGTTGAAAAGAAATCTAATTGGATAATTGACAGCAGATTTTCACATCATATGACTAGTGATATGAATAGGTTTGTTGAGTTCAAAATTTTGGATGGAGGCATTGTCAAAGTTGGACACAATGCAGCATGCCCAGTTAAAGGTATTGGTTTTATAACTCTTGATGGTAAAACCAATATTGAGGATGTATATTTTGTTGATGGTTTGAAGCACAATCTTTTGAGTGTTGGACAACTACTAGACAAAGGTTATCAGTTATAGTTCACAAAGAAGACATGCATTATCACAGACAAAGATGGAAAGGTAATTGGAATAGGAACTAGATCTAGAGGTAATGTATTTTAGTCGAATCCTATTGAAATGACATGTTTGGTTGCAAAGGTAGATGATCAGTTGGTTATGGCATAAGAGATTTTTTCATATAAACTTTGATAGTATTGTGAAGACTAGTAGTATGATTGCAGTTAGAGATTTTCCTAAGATTGTAAAGCCTACTAACACAATTTACAAGGAATGTGTGTTGGCAAAGCATAACAAAACTTCTTTTCCCTGCAAGAAGTTTACTACTATAGCAAAATTGGAGATTGTACACATAGATCTCAATGATCCAACAAAGACTAAAGGATTCTATGGTGAAAGGTATTTTATGATTCTAGTTGATGACTTTTCTAGAATGATGTGGGTTGCATTTCTTAAAGAGAAATATGAAGCATTTGATAAGTTCAAGATATTCAAGAATAGAGTGCAGAATGGATTTGGTATGAAGATTAAATGTTTAAGATTAGATAGAGGAGGATAATTTACTTCAAATGAGTTTAACATGTTTTGTGAAAAAAATAGAATCAAAAGATAGTTATTAGCTCTGAGAATCCCTAAATAGAGTGGCATTGCAGAGAGAAGGAACATGTCAGTTACAAAAGCAGCGAGAGCTATGTTAGATCAGAATGATGTATCCAAGATGTTTTGGAGAGAAGCTATTAATATAGTAGTCAACACTATGAATAGAGTGCAAGTCAGGAAAGACACAAATAAGACTCCTTATGAATTGCGGTTTGGTCACTCATCTATAGTTAAGTATTTTAGAATTTTTGGTAGTAAGTGCTATATCAAAAGAGATGATGACATTGGTAAGTTTGATGCTAGAAGTGATAAAGGTATGTTTCTTGATTATTTATTAAAAAGAAAGACTTATAGATGTTATAACATGAGAACTAAAACTATTATGGAAAGTGAAAATGTGAGTATTGATGAGAAATTTAGGATACAAGAGAGAATAGTTGATTACAATTTAGATGGTGATGTTGTTACTAAGACAATGAATGATGAGGTATTTCTTGAGACTAACAATGATTTTTAGAATGAAGGAGAGCCAAAGTAGGAACAAAGCCTAGAACCTTTAGTGGAGCCAAGAGTTGAGATAGCACCTCCTACTTTGGGAAAGAATATGATAAAGAATCACCCATTAGAGTAGATCATCAAAAGTAGAGATAAAGATGTGATGAAAAGAGGAAAAGTCAATGCAGAACTATGTTTGATATCTCAAGTTGAACCTAAGAATGAAGATGAAGCATGTAAGGATGATTATTGGAAACAAGCTATGAAAGAGGAATTGGATCAAATAGTAAAGAATGAGACATGGGAACTAGTCCCCAGACTAGTAGACAAGAATGTGATGGGAACTAAATGTGTATTTAGGAACAAGATGAATGAGCAAGGAGAAGTTATAAGGAACAAAAAAATATTGGTATATAAAGGTTACTCATAGCAAGAGGGAATAGACTATGATGAGACCTATGGTCTAGTGGTTAGAATAGAAGCAGTAAGATTATTCTTAGCCTATACCACACAAAAGAAATTCAAAGTGTATCAGATGGATGTCAAGTTAGCACTTGTGAATCTAGAACTTGAAGAAGAAGTGTACATTGACCAACCTAAAGTTTTTCCTTTAATAGATGATAAGGACATAATACATAAACTAAAGAAAGTATTGTATGCTTGAAGCAAGCACCCAGAACCTAGTATGCAAGGTTGGACAAACATTTGACAAAGCTTAGATATAGCAAAGGTATGGTAGATAGTAATCTCTGTTGGAAAGAATTTGATGATGGTTTGATGATTTTGGTAATATTTGTTAATGATATCATATTTGGAGGAAATCATGGTGAAAGTGACAAATTTGTTGAAGAGATAGAGAAAGAATTTGAAATGAGTATGATAGGAGAAATTAAATATTTTTTAGGATTATAGATTGTACAAAATAAAAAGAAATCTTTATTTGTCAAACTAAGTAATTTAAGGATTCACTAAAAAGGTTTAGTTTAGAAACATGAAAGCCCATTGGAACACCTATGGTAACTGGACACAAGTTATCTACAAAGAATGAGACACCTACTATTGAGCAGAAAAAGTATAGATCTATGATTGGAGGATTGTAATATCTGACTCACACAAGGCTAGATATAGAAAATGTAGTTGGAATTGTTGAAAGATTTTAGGCTAATCCCAGAGAAACACATTATGTAGTAGTCAAAAGGATATTTAAATATCTGAAAGGAACATCTAAGTTCAAATTATGGTATTGACAGATTTAATTATTTCACTCTAAGTGCTTATACTGATGTTGATTGGGTAGGTAGTATGGATGATAGAAAGAACACTAGTGGTGGAGCCTTCTTTCTTGGAGGAATATTGGTTTCTTGGCTAAGCAAGGAGTAGGATTATACATCACAATGTATAGTGGAAGCAAAATATGCTGCAGCAGCAAACAATTCCAATCAAGTTGTTTAGATGAAGTAGACTTTGAAGGGTATAAGGATAGAAATCAATGAACATGTTGTCATACATTGTGATAACACAAGTATAGTAAATATGTCTAAGAATCCATTTTGTCATTTGAGAACTAAAGCACATTTCTATTAAGTATCACATGTTGAGAGACAAAGTTGCAAAAAAGGAAATTAGATTGGAGTATGTGAGTGCTAAAGAGTAGATTGTAGGTATATTCACTAAGCCTCTTCCCAAAGAGACTTTTGAGTATTTGTGAGGCATGTTAGGGGTTATGCCCCTTCCTACATCAAAGTAAATGATACAAGAGTGCATTAGTCTAGTGTAATAGAGCACCATTGTTGTCTAGACTGAATGCTAATGCTTCTTATATGGAGTAGTATCTGTGATGGATAGAATCATCTAGCACTCTTGTTGGATTTTTTTAAAATAGTGTCTTTGGACACTTGAGCTAGTGAGAATCAGTTGTTGCTAAGTTTGATGGTTGTTGAAACCTTTGACATTGATGTCAATGGGGGAGAAGTTTGGCATGAAAAAAATCATGAGAAGATCATGAGGAAGAACATCATGGGGAGAAGAGAAGTATAGCATGGAATGACAGTTTGATAGAAAGCACATTGAGGTATATCAATGGGGAATAATTATTGATGAAGAGGAATTGAAAAAGAAAGATTAATAGTCTTGTTGGTATTCTTGGAACTAGAATTTTTCATCTATGTTGCCATCATTGCCAAAGGGGGAGATTGTTGGAAGAATGAATGTTAATGATATTCATATTGGGGAGTATTGTAGATTTGTTACTATGATGATATGTCACATTCATGATTGAGTTTGTCATTGATGTCAACATAGTAGTCTTTTCTGGTATCTAACAAAAGAATAGTAGAAAGATCAAGTTGTTATAGATGGCTATGAGTATTCTAACTATCTGAGGCAATGGGAGATACTTTATATGCAGTTAACATCACATGAAGAAATGATAAGTCTAGAAGAAGTTATATAAGTTTTGGTGATGGTTGTTCTAAGATAGAGTTTATAGAGGCATGTTCTAGTAAATTTTTTTATATCTCTTAATAGAATTGTTATTCTAAGAATTGAGGTTGAGGATGTTAAGAAGACATGTTGGTAATGATGTGGATAAGTTTTCTCATCATGATATTATGTGTACAAAAAGATATTTAAGTTGCAAGGAAAAATATTAATGTTATTGCTAAGTGTAACATGTTCTTAATGTGGTCTTATAATGATTAATTGAGATGGTCTAATAGCCAACTCAGGGAATTATTTTATGGACTCAGTATAAAGGAAGTACATTTTCCTTTATCATACATGATGGATTTGGATTGACAAGAAGTAATTATAAGCAACAAAGAGAGTGGAATGTGAAGTTGAGCAAAGTAGAGCAGAAGTGAAGGAAACTTCATTGCTGAGGTTTTGTTGAGTGATCCAAGGTTTGATATTTGGATCTAAGGTTTGTGACCTAGTCTACAAGGTCTAAGAGTAATTGGTTTAGTTCATCAAATAAAGGAAAGAAGAAAATAATAGTAAATTGCATGTTTGATTAGTGAGCTCTTCTTGTAGTTGAAATTGCATGTTTGGGCAGTGGGCTCTTCTAGCATACATTGTACCACAACTCCTAACAGGGTTGGAATCTCCTAAAAAGGATTCAAAGCCTCCTAATAGGGACTCATATGTATTGAATTTTGTAATAGACTCCTAACAGGGTCCATCCTCTAACAAGGAATATTTATATTAGTACATTATCTTGTGGGCATCATTCCCACTAGGGTTTTCCCTCTAATCAATGGTCTCCCTAGTTAACATATCTGGTGTAATGGTCTATATGCATCATATTATGGTTTCTATTTACTTTGGTTGAATGGTTAAGTTTTTTTAAAGAAGATAAATATTTTAATTGTTGGATAATTGATTCACCAACCCCCCGCCCCCCCGCCCGCCCCACCTCGCCCCCCAAGTGGACTATTGTTAACAGCTCTCTAGGATGTGCTGACCCCTATATATATATATATATATATATATATATATATATATATATATATATATATATATATATATTTTCAAGAGAAAATGAAATTAATGTACATAATTTCATATGTAATTAAATATATTTTAAATTTATAAATTGCATGCAATTTAAATATTACATTTGAAACTCATGTGTGTCTAATTCAAAAAAATTAAAACTCAATTGTCCACTACTGACATCATCAAATGAGTCTCAAAAATGTACACGATTAAGCATCAAAGACAGAGTAAAAAGAGGAATGTCCCCCTACAATACATAAATACATTTGTGCAACAAATCAAATTAAAACATGTATTTAATTAAAAAGGCATGATATATATACATGCATAAATTGTTAGTTGAACAAACAATTGAAATTTTAACATGAATGCAAAAAAAACTATAGATTTACCTATGTAGATGTTGCCATCTGATAATACTTAGACTACCTAGCATCGATCATGTTCACCAATATATCTAGATTTTTTTGGGCCTCATCTAGATCCATCTCTACATCTACACTAGAATGACTAGTGGCTGGCACACATCCTAATAATGATGAGCCAAGTCAAATGACTAGATGAGATGGCATAGAAGTATAATCATCATGTGTCAACAAGTCCATCCATCCTATGGTCAACAATCTAAAGTCAACATCATCAAGGCCTGCATCTGAACTCTGACCATGCCCTGCACTGGTTGAAGGGTTTGTACTAGTATGTATATGTCCCTTTGCAGCAAAGGAGTGGTCCATAGGTGGATCATGATGTGTACTACCACCATGACCATTACTTGATCAATGAGAGGAATTTGGATGAGGATGTGTCCCAATACCACCATGGACATGATGTTGAACATCTGATATGGACAGTACTACATGTGTGCTTTGTAAATCCTAAATTAAAATATGAAATTTAATAAACTTTAAATTTATTGTACTTGATGACATTTAAGAAACTAGAATTTTTCACAAACATGAAATTAAATAATACGTGTTTAAAAGCATGAAACAAACACATGTTATGTACATGTACACATAGAATTTATTAAACATGAAATGAACATAACATGTGTACATGTTGACATTCTGTGTGTGCAACAACTTCATAAATTTGTTAAATATAGAACTAGATTTGAACTATATAATTTAATAGGTATATTTTTATGTTCATAGCTAAGGCTACTAGGGAAATAAGAACTATTGTTAGAGTTAGAGCTAGTGTTAGGTTTAGAGTTAATTTTAGGGTTAGGCTTGAAGTTAAAACATTAGGGTTAGGTTAAGACTTATTATTAGGGTTATAGTTAGATTTAGAGTGATAAAATTAGTAGTATGTATGTATTGTTCTTGTTGCACGTGCCTCATAGTACATAAATTAATTTCATTAGGATTGGCATTCAAGGTTAATGTTATATCATGATTATGGTTTATAGTATGGTTCTAGGATTAATTTTAGGGTTAGGGTTTAGTAGTAAGAATGAGTTTACTGTCATCATTAGGGTTTAATCATGGTAAATTTTCATAAGTTAGGGTTAGGATTGTTTGTTCAAAAATGGTATTCTATGTTGAGTAAGCTATTATGGTTCTAAAGTTAGGTTTAGTGTTATAATTGTGTTTGTATAATAATATCATTAACTTGTTTAATATTAGTGTGAAACTTATTTTAAAGTGTTACGAGTAGAATTATGATTAGGTTTAGGATTTAGTGTTACATACTAAGTACAAGTTAATATAATTAGGGTTAGGGTTTAGTATTAGGATTAAGGTTTATGTTATGGTTATAGTTACATGGTTAGGATTTAGAGATATATCATTAGAATCATGATCAATGTTAGGGTTAATATAATGTTTAGGGATTTCTAGGATTAAATGTTTAGGGTTAGTGTAAATCTAGATTAAATATTTTAGTTAGGACTCCTATTAGGGTTTTTTAGGGTTAAGAAGTGAGGATGATACTATAAAACTTTATAGTTAGTCTTCACATCATGTGGTTAGGTTTAGGGATAACAAGGGTTAAAATGATAAAACTTTATGTTTAAAGGTTTATGTTCAGGGTCATACTAAAGTTAGATCCAAATAGTTATATAACTACATGGTTATCATTTATATGCATATGCTTCCAACTTTCATTGTTGATCACCCAAAGAAAAAGCCTCATTTTTCCCAAATGTAATCCACCATCTTAAAATTTATTTTGGTCATTTTGTTTCCAAAATACAAGCTATCACATGCATTTCTAGCCTTAAAATGTGTTCAATAAGTATCTAATCCATACTTCAAACACCTTTACTCATTGGAATTTTCATGTCATAATGAACTCTTGAAGTCAATAAGGCATACTTTGAATCAAAAGAAGCAATATTTGTATGTTCTTCACTTTTTCAATGGCAACCCTAGAACCTAGGTTCATGTGGGAATATGCAAAAGAACTTTGAGAGAGAGAGAGAGAGAGAGAGAGAGAGAGAGAGAGAGAGAGAGAGAGAGAGAGAGAGAGAGAGAGAGAGAGAGAGAGATTGAAGAAGTTGATGAGAAAATTATTCTTGGTTTACATCTAGAACTTATTGAGAAGGTTTTCAAAGTGTCCAAAACTCTAGAATGTGTGAATTTGAAAATGAAAAATTCACAACTATGGAATGAGGAAAATCTTGATTTCATCAAAAAATTTAATGGCAACTAGCAATTCATGAAAGAGAATGCATTGATGTGAAATATAGGAACTCATAATTTAGTGATCATCCATGATTATACCATCAAGTACAAGGATTTTGTTGATACTCTTTATGATTCATTCATTTATAATAAATTAGTACAAATTTTCTTCAAATTTGTAGTTTTAGAAGATGAATTGCATGTAATTTGATTGCATGTCCTCATGACATGTAATCCAATAATTATTCTCAACTAGTTTGACTAAGTCAAGGTGATTGAGTTGCTCCCACTTTTTTCTCCTTTTTCTCACTCATTTTTCCTATTTAAGGAGTGTCCCCCTCATTGTAAAAATCATCTTTTGTTTTATGTAAGAAAGCTTTGCCAAACTTGAGCAATCATAACTTCAATTGTGTAGTACTAATTTGGGAGAAAAATTGAATACAAAGAAATAATTAGAGCTAAATAATTTATTGAGAGAAATTGTTGTTTTTCAAATTAAATACTTTGACTATGATTTGTATCTATTATCCTTAATTCACATTGTTATTGTGTGTTTAATAATAGAGCATATCAATTTAAGAAGCATTTAGAATTGAAGCTTTGACTAGGAGTGATCTGGGCGATACATAGACTAGAATCCTTGACTATAGCTATTATTGTTGTCTTAACTCATTAAAATAGTCAGAATTCCCTACTTCTAAAATTCTTTACACCCCAATGGTAAAGGTTATTCTTATAGAATATATTAAAATAGGACTTAAAGCCAAATTGGTATACTTTCAATCAGCCTTTGAGTTGATGTTGGTTTATTGGTATCACCATTTACAACTATTAGATATAAGTGCAATTAGAGATTTAATCTTGCCTATTACTCACTCCATGATTAAGTGGATTCTTTCTTGAAATATAAGAAGAAAGAAAATTGGTAACACCCCTTAGAAAATCTCTCAACTTCTTGATTACCTTGAGTTGATCCAAGGAATGGTGAGGATGGGGAGCCTTCCCTTTAAGTTAGTAGAGACTTTGTCTCATATGTTGTGGTCAATCTACCTATTTTGTGACTACATTTGCACAAACTATCAGTTGCAAAATATCCACCTAATAAATATTTATTTAAAAACATCTGGCATGGAAACTAAAGGGTTTCACCAAGACTATAATAAAAAACAATATCAAACTGGAATACTTTCTTTCCTTTGAAGGTGTTAATACCTTATTTAGGCATTATAGTCCTTTTGGGGTTCTAGTGTCCTCCATACTATCTAACAAAAAACATTTTTTAGTCTAAATAAAAAAATTGTATACAAAAGTTTTTTTTTTCATGTCATGGATAGTAAATGGAAATTTTAAGGTCATCCATATTTGTAGATAGTGAAACATTATGCCATAATTGATGTCAACTTGACTTCATCTGAATTTGGTTAATTATTGCACCTAGATCAATGAGATGGTTGAGTTTTTCTTGGGTAGTCTCAAAATGTTTTAAGGAGAAAACTCAATTTTAGTCCATCCTAATTTTTTTCCAAGCCCTTCTTCATGGTTGTATATTGTTCTTAAAACCTAGGTCTTTTTCTTATATTACATTGTTGAGTTACAATAATACTTTAGATATTTTAACTATAAGCTTGCGAGACACTTGAAGTTGGTGATGTTTTACTTAAAATGTTTGAAAAAGTGTTCAATGATTCTTGGATAATGTCTTTCAAGTTTAATGGATATTACCTTTTATATGTGAAAATAATTTCCATATATATGTGGGTTGAGATAATAATGAATTTGATTAATGGCCCGTATATTGTTGATCATTATTATTGCTATCATAATGATAAAAAACATAAAGGAATTAAATATCTTGAAAAGTCTTGTACTTATAATGATCACAAGCAATTTTATTTTATTAAATACCCTTATTTTTCACATGTTTGATTAATTAAAAAAAATTAAGATAAAGAATAACTTGGTATGCACACAATGAACATGTTAGACAGAATTTCAAGTTTTATATATATATATCATGAACGTACCGAAATATCGAGTGTAGTTAAAAATATGGCATACAAACCAAAATAGCTTTAGAGTTCAAACATAGCATCTATTAGACTATTTTATAATAACTAAGAAGGGGGTGAATTAGTTAGTCTTAGGTCCAAATGTACTAATTCAACTTCTAAATATGTCAAATCTAAACATTTAGTGTCTTGATCTTTATAGCAGATAACTAGTAACTTAAACTTGTAATCCACTATCCTAATAGTAACAAACTTGCATAATGTAAAACATTAATAGTAAAACATCACAAATAACATCCACACAAGTATGACTCTAGGATTCAACGTGGAAACCCAAATTTGGGGAAAAAAACACCAATAACATGCTACAAATTTCCACTCTTCTGAAGTGAGCTCTACGAGGAGCCAACCTTATTAAAGGTTTCAATACACATTCTTAACTGTGACCCTATTAAAGGATTTAATTCACCTTGTTATGCGTGAGCCTTTTTAGAGGACTTAGAACCTTCCATTAGAATGTCATCTTGATTAAAGGATTTGTATATGACTATTAGGTCAACCTTAATTAGATGATTTCAAAATTGATATAATGGCTAGAAATTAGCAATAGGTAGATCTGATAAACACAACTCACTTTGAAAATACATATCACAATTTGGTTCACATGCTAATCTACTGACTAACCTCCATTATCATTTCTTTCTCTAATCTTCTTGGCATTCCTTCAAGCAATCACACTTTGTTTCTTCACAACTCTTCTCAACCTTTTGCTTAAGTTTTCCAATCAATAGCATCAACAATTGTTCCAACCTCTTACAAGTTTTTCTAGTATTGCTAATCTCTCTATTAGATTAGACACTATACCTCCTTAAATAGGTAAATTTGATCTTTTTCCATTTAAACATTACCATAGATTTTAGGATTTTAGGTCATATTCATTAAATCCTTCCATCATTTTGTCTCATCTTTTATGTTCTAGAAATTTCTTCAAACATATAGATCCTAAAACATTTACGAGAAAAATCTATTTTTTTTATCATAGCCTCCTAATATCAATCACGTTGTCACAACATGCAATAAAAAGGTCATAGAAAAAATTGTAGCCTTTTAGGAGATATGATCAAATATTTGAAAACCAACATGCATACATAGATGACAAGACTAAAGAGAAATATTAGTAGTAACAAAATCAATCAACTAAACTGCTAGACATAAACCATACTTAACAACAAAAACTAAGTTGGCACTTAGAGATTATTTTGGCAACATGTGGACTTAGAGATTCAAAAAAAATTGATGACTTGATTGCTTGAATTGAAACCTTCATAAGATAATTATTATTTAGAAGTCATGATCCTTCATATGGGTTTGGAGGGGGTTTATATAGAATTTTAGAAATCAATACACAATTGAGATTGATTTGAGAAAATACATTGAATGGTTGAGGTAACTAGACAGGAGAAGATTTTGGGTTATTTTTCTAAAATTAAATATTATTTGTAATTAAACTCAAAAATCTAAGAGTAATTCAGGAAATAAAGGAAAATGTACGATCGAGAAGATAATTCTAATTCTTAGAAGATAGTTATTCAAAAATTACACATTTATTTCCTTTTAAATTAATAAAGTAATATTTCTTTTAGGGAATGAAATATGAAATAAAGATTTAAGAGATTCTTATTTTGAGAATTTTATTTTTACCCAAATATGAAGATTTATGTATTTTTTTATTTATGCGTATTTTTAATTTTTAGAATTATAAATTTAGAGATATTTTGGATTTTCTATTTATTACTATTTTTGAATTTGGAATTTAGAAATTAGTAATGATAGATTTTTGGATTTGTTTGAAGATTTAAAAAGTTTAAACTGAATTAAAATTTTAATTTATGAGAAAGTTGAAATTAGAATGAAATGAATTAGAAATCAAGTGAAATTTAAATTAAGATAAAATTGAAATGAAATGAAATTAATTTAATTTGGAAGAATCAATAAATTAATTTATATAATTTAAATTATGAGAATGGAGAAACTAAATTTAATTAACAAATAAAAATTAATTAATTATTTAATTAAAAATTGAAGGGATGATTAAATGATTAAAAGATGAACTTTTTGAAGAATTTAACTAATTAATTAAAAATTGAAAAAGCCATTTAATCGATAGAAGAAAAGCTAGTAATTAATTCCAATTTTCTCAAGCCATAAGAAATATTACAAATTTTGTGTGATCTATTTTATCTAGAGAAATTTTATGGTGTATTGGAAGTTGTGTAATGATAATGTTTTTTGTTACTAAACAATTTTTTCCCTTTCACCAATATGTATTTTGATGGCAAGAAAAACCACTCCACAACAAATGAGCTCTCCAAGTTAACTCTATGTTTAGAGGCATTGCTCCCTCCAAGACAAATTCAACAATGAGCTCCTTTATTTTAAAAGAATAAAATGGTATCTTGTCTTTTAACTACAAAGAACTAAAAGGCATTAAAAACACTTTTCCATCAACAAGTAAAAATACTGCTAAAGGAAAGATAATTCTACAAATATGCATTAAGACTTATAGAATGAAGAATCACATAAGCTGATCAATTTTGCTAAACTTAACTAATTCAAATGTCATCAACGAAAATAACAAGAAATAGATTATATCACAAACAAAATTGCATTCCTTATGAAATCCATCCAAATTACTAAGAACCATAAGATTTTAGGCAAGTAATAACACCAAATAAAGAACCAACAGATTCATCACCTTCCTCTGGTAATTCATATGAAAATGATACCATCCAAAAAAGGTATTTTCTTCGATAAATTCTTATAAAAAACTATCACCAAAATGAAATTCTCTAGCGAATTGACCCCAAAATTATCAATTCTAATAGTATAAATAGCTATGTAGGGCCTTGAAAGTGGTTTTAAAAACTAACTCCATGAGGAGTTATTACTTACTAAACTTTTTAAACAACAAAATGAAATGCATATTGGCAAGCAGGGGGGGCTGGGTGCTAAACTTAATCTAACTACCAATTGTTCTAGGCAGATCAGTTTGATGTCCTTGGCTTGTAGAAGTATAACCACTTACCTCTTTCCATTCCTTGTAGGCCACTTTGAACTTGGTGATCTCCCTTTCTTGGGATGCTCCCAATTGCTCTATTCTCAATTTCCATATAGTGATCACCCTACAAGCATGCTCTAGCTTCTTGTCTTGAACCATCAGATGATCATAAAAATTATGATCATGGAATATTTTTGTGTTGTGATAGAAAGGTTTTCAACTAAGACTTCCTTGACCTCTTTCATGGTTTGCAATTTATCTTGACATGAAGAACCTATACCTTTCATATTTTTACCTGGCTAATCTTTGTTCCCCATGATTTTGACATCGATACAATTGATGTCATTATCTAAAATTTTCCTCAGGCATTTCAATTGCTTTGTCAACTTTGAACACTCATCCAAACATTGTTCGATTACCATATTTCTCCACTCTAGATTAGTCTTAGACACATGTAGGAAATTGGTGTTGATATTGGAGTTTGGTTTATATACTAAGAATTTATCAACCCCATACTCCTAAAATTTATAGATATGGATGATAATCTCATCCCATTTCTCTTTTTCTATCTCTCAAGTTTTCAACTTAGATTCCAAACCAACCATCATCCGGTCAGCAATACCATTAAGCAGTGCTTCAGCTTTAGCATTTTGTAGTGTATGGATATATTCTACCAACAAATGGATAGACTACTTTAGCTCCTTCTTTTCCTGGCAATCTTTCCAAATTTGGTTGGTGACCCTCCTATGACCAACATCTAGTATTTTCATATTAGTGACTTTCAATTTTGGTCTAGGAACAATCTTTTCCATTGTATAATGTTTGGGTATAATATCATCAAAGCTTTTATCTACAATCAATTTATACACATCAATTTCCAAATGTCTTATTTTCTCCTCTACTTCAAAGAGATTTTCTATCTTGGGATTTTTTCTTTTAGGAGATTTACCATGATTTTCCCACCATGTCTTCCACTAAAATTTTCTTTCTCTAGGACTATGCTCCTTAATTTTCTTACTTATAGAAAAATCAAACTAGTTTAGTGTAGAAGAGCCACTCTTCGGTGGAGGGGTCTAAAGAATAGGGGAAGTGCCAATAGCCAATGAGTTCAAATTATCTGCTCCATCCACATCTTGATGATCACTTTGATCCATGGGTTCAATTAGACTTTCAATAGCAGATTCAGCAATAACTTTAATTTCAATTGGCTCTTTACTAGTAATAACGGTGGTGGTTTGTTGAGCTCTTTTCCTCTAAATGCATGAATGAGTCCATCTATCTAGGGTAAAAGGTTGAACCATACTCCAAACAATAGATTAAATTTTAAGTTTAGGCTTTAGGGCACCTACAGAAGAACATGTGAAAAACTTCTTCAGTACAATGAATAGGAAATTCTAATTTGGAACTAAGAGACATGTTAGAGATTTGGCTCAGCTTGCCCCAACTTGAACTTCTTCTTATCTGCTAGCCATTTCTTGGTTCTTTCGATGACATGAAGAGTTCTAGCTTGACGGTCATCTACTTTAGGTAAATCCTATTCTAGCTCAAGTAGGGGAAAAGCCTCAACATAGTGGCATAGAAAGGATCTAACAATTCTTCATCCTCATCTTCTTCAACACCTGTAACATTCATATGTAACTTAAATTCTTTGATTTAATTCAATGTAAATCTAGACCACCACATTTTCCTTACTTCATAGTCTTCTCATAATCCAACTAGAAGTCTTTAATTTGAGGAAATTTGCATGAAAGATGAGCATAGTTCAAACTGAGATTATGAAAATCCTTTGCTATCAAACCTGGAGTAGGCAGAATAAAATGCTAAGTTCATCATTTCTAGTTCAAACTCTAAACAAAGAGTATATTGAATTCTTTTGCACTGATAATCACCAAGTTCAATGGGGAAGGTGTAACCAAAACCTTTCATATCTTTGCAACTTTTATACACCTTTTCCACTTGTCTACAAACTTCAATCAAAACATAGTGGTCCAAACAATATCTAGGTATCTTCAAGGGTTTACCTTCATACCCGCAAACTCTTATGTATGTGAATTTGGTGAATTGGGTCAACAAGCTACCATAGATAGTAAAAAACTAGGTTGCTTCTTCAGTCAACCTTCTATGCTCTTTACCTTGAAGTTCAAAAGCCAATTTGGAAAGGAAGTTATCACATACCCTTTTGAAATATCTAGGATTCTTCTCTTTCTATAATGAACGGAAATACTCATAGATAGGCATGATATTTACCCAGTCTTGGTAAGGTGAGCCTTCCCGTTCTCTACAACATGCTAGAATTTAGAATAGGTAAGTGGCCATATAGAAACCAAAAACACATACACCTACAAAAGCTCTTCATGTAATTTGTCTACTATAATCTCAGCCCAATCGATATACTTCTCTTCACTCAAAATGGTATGAAAAAGTAAGTACATCCAATTTTCCCATAAAAAGGCATTCTTGTTCCCTTTGACTCTATTCAAGAAGTTAATTATATCTTTAATCTTGAGAATTGTATGTTCACATGTCAAGGGATGAGGAAGATGAGAGCCTTCTTTCTCAAACTTAAGCAACTAGTTCTCAACAATAGCATTATTGAATTTTTTGGTATTGGTGGCAAATTGGGAAATAGATAGGCTAATGGTCCAAGCTTCATATTCCTTATGTGGTGGTTTTTTTAGGGTAAATATTTCTATAACTCTATTCACATACACCAAAACTTTTTTTGTATGTGTTCTAATGCACTTTTTGGTAGTTTCATACTTGTTTCTACATTCTAAAACCAAAAATGGGCTAGAAAAAACCTCCAAAAAAAACTTGGCCTACAACAACCGACTCATGACTACCTTTTTGAAATTGACCCAAGATTAGGTTTAGATAATCTTACCACTAGTTTCCCAATATCTTCATTAGCAAGGAAAGTATCTCCTAGTTCAATTAAAAGGCTAGTAAGGATTGTGGTTGTCTTCTCTTTAGGAAACTTAGGGAGAGCAAGTGGCCATGGTAGAGTAAAAGACTTTGATTTTGTCCAAAAGGAAAAGGAAAAATTAAAAGGAAAGTGGTAGAGTTTAATTTACCATTAAATGGGAATAAAATAATAGTTGATAAGGAAAGAAAATGAGACTCATTGAAAGGAATGCATGAAAAAATTTCCTATTGGAAAAGATAAAATTGCAGGCTCCTTGTATCTCTAGGAAAAACCAGAATGCTTACCTCATATAGTCATGGTAGAAAGAACATAATGGGAAACTTTTAATAGTTTAAGTAGAAAAAAATATCACAGACAGATGGGGAGAGTATTTATTTGACATGGGGTCTCAATCACTAATATATACCACTTAACTTCACACATACCAAATCACTTCATCAGCTTTCACACCAATTAACAATTAATGTGTGTCTTTTCTACCTTTTCAAGAAGGATTTGACAATCTTTGTACTCCCACTTGTCACTACTCATATCATTTTTAGACTAATGAACCTTGAACTCTTGAACCATGGAAATTAAAAGGTTCCAAGTTTTTGTTTGATAGTCTTAAAATGTGGGGATACAATTCTCATATATCAATTTGTAGTGATGGAAACTTTAGCCATAAAAAATTCTAAACTAGAACAACCTATTGTTCAAAGTTCAACTTCAAGCAGAGCACCGAATCCAACCAATACCATTGGTCCTATTGGGATTTAACTAAATATATAGGCTAAACCAATAAATTTTGAACTTTGAACCAATCAAATCAAGAGTTCAAGTTCAACATTCAGGTTCAAAGGGAAAGTAACGTGGGATTAAGTGCGACCAAAGGTGTCCTAACATGATCAAGGTGAGTTGAAAATTTGGAATTTGAACTTTGAACCAATCGATTCAATAATTAAAATTAAAGCTTCAAAATGTGACAAAGAGTATTGTGAAAAGAAAAATATAAGGGTAAAAAGCTAAGACCAAAACATGGGTAAAAACTAGCTCTAACTAGGGATTCAGATTGTAAGGGATTGAAGATGAATTCAAACTCTTTAGTTTCACAACACACACTAATAATGAGACTAAACACAAAATAAGAAAAATTGGGAAAAAGGACTTAAAAATTGAGACTTGGGACAAAATATATATACTATGTACAAGAGGAAAGCAATGCATTATAGTTGATAGAGCTTTAAATCCTATCCATTGTATGACAAGGGAAATTTAGTTCCATCCAGGTACTTCCACTTGAAAGAATTAGGTCTGAGAACTTTTTTAGTTTGAAAAGACCCTTCCAAAGCAATTCAAAATTCCCATGAACACCTTTAGGCTCTTTCCTTTTGTCCCACAACAATACTTTATCATTTTCCATGAACTTTCTTGGTATAGCTCTGTGATCAAAGATCTTTTTAACCCAAGTCTTGTGTTTAGTGATATGATCCACCACCTTTTCTCATTCTTCCTCCACCTTTATGATATAGCATATTTGCTTCTCCAAGGCATTCTTGAAGGTTTCATCTTCCTTTTTTTTTTACAGCTTAGTAGATGCTAGTTCTAGGGGTAGTGACAATTGTGTTTCCACACCATACACCGATTCAAAAGGTGGCATTCCAAATTCCCTTTATGGGGTCATTCAATCAACCCATAGATTTTCAAATAATCTTTTGTGTCAGTCCTTCGCATTCATGTTGACCAGTTTCTTCATGATGGAAATGAGATTTTTATTTGAGGATTCCACTTGCTCATTCCCCTATGGAAAATAGTTATAGGCATGTGAAAGTATTTTCCCATTATCATAATATAAAAGATGTAATTCACCCAAGGAGAAATTTTGAGCATTATTTGTTACTATATTCTCTATAAGCACTCTGACCCTAGCCAAGATATTCTCTTTTAGGAAATTGTACACCACTTTGGATGTAGTTTTTTTTATTGACACAGCTTCAATCCACTTGGTAGAATAGTCAACGGTGGTCAAAATATGAGTATGTCCAGCATTGGAAGTTGGGTTAAGCGGTTCAATGAAATCTAGGCCACAATGTTTGACGATTTCCTCTATCACTATAGGTCTTAGAGGAAGTGTTGCTAATTTACATTGGAAATATTTTACATTTCTCACATCATCCAAACCATTTATATGAATCACCATTTATACATGGCTAGTAATATCCGCTTTGAAGTATTTTGAAAGTAGTGATAGTCAAAGAATAATGTCCCGTGCATGCTTCATTATGGAAAGCATGAAAAAAACTTCTCCTACTAGTCTTTGTCAAAACATCTAAGGAACATGCCATACAAGCCCTTCTTGTACAAAATATCATCAATAATCACATATTTTCTAAATTTTAACATCAATGTTCTTTTGACCTTACTGTGAGATGTTTAGGGCATTCACCATAGGTGAGGTAGTAAGCAATATCTAAAAACCATCTGTTTATGAAGCCCCTGAATAATGCTAATCATTATTATTGATTGACTCATTCTTGATATTCAGCCATTAATTTACACAAGCCTTGTCCCCATAAAAACTTCATTGGTTTTATTTCAAGTCAAACTCTTGAACTTTTGACACCTAGTTGCTCTATTGTTTACTGCCACTTCTTTTTGTGTAAGGATATTTTTAAATGTTGACATTTCTGCCACCATATATCCCATTGCAGCTAACCAATTAGAGACACCTTTCATGGGATAAATTTTGTAGTTTATGTCTAGACAAGTTGTCATTTTTGGGCATTCTTGAGTGCACAAAAATATTGTACAATTTATGGCATCATAGGTGCTATGTCAAATAAGTTTTTTTTATCAAATAAATGTTTTTATGCTCATTTGACATGTGTAGGCCAAAACTATGGTACAATTTTGTGCCCTACATAGGATCGCAAGGTAGTTTTGAGAAGAGATCTTTTAGTTTGTGATCTCATGCCAATATTTTCTTTCACATGATCATGGGTCAGCTATTGTCAATGGAAAGTCATGGTGTGATCACACAAAAGTCTCTTGCATAGTATATTTTCTTTCTTTTTGCACGGTCATAGGGCCTTGCTAGGTAGAACGATTTCATGCTATGATGTTGAGCTAGTACTTCTTTGGAGCCTTTTACCATGATTATAGGGAAGCTAGGAGAAAGGGTAAACCCTCTTGCAATCTTACACTAGTATAGTGTTGTGCTTTGTGTGACATCGCATATATATGTTTGGCTATGGATTTTCATGTCATTATCTTGCAAGTTTGTGACCTCATGCCCAGTGTATTTCAATTTGTGCAACATCATGGGTCCCTATGCAAATGTGAACTTTCATGTTGTGATGTTGTGCATGCCAAAAAATATTGTGCATGTTTATGCCAGAGTTAGATTTTTCTATTGAGTATGATTAGGCCCAAGAGCTCAATATTTATTTTCAAACCACTTTTTTGGGCTTCTTTACATGACATTAAGATTTTTTCTTCCTATGTTTCCACTTGTAGAGGGCATGGACATGATTTTCTTGACTATAGGAGCATTTATTAGCCCAAATTCCATCATTTCATGGATCATATGCACATGGAGACTCTTCTTGGAGGATTGGAGAGAGCAGAACTCAGCATGAGACAAGATGGAGATCTACCTAGAACTGAACCAACCCTCAAGACATTAAGTATTCATCCTACTTTGTTGAGGAGCACAAGTAGGAAAGGAGATTTTTCTAAAAACAATGGATTCAAATAAGAAGAAGACAAAAATATTGAAGAAGGAATTTCTCTACTTGTGAAAAGAGAACCAGAAGGTAAGAAATTTTTTTAATGTTGGACTTTAAAGAATATGATCACTTTTCTTTTAAATGTCCTAAAAGAGTTAATCTAGGTACAAAAGGAATTTTTGGTCTAGAAGATCTAGAGAATGTTTCTATGCAAATGATGAGGAAAATGAATAAGATGAACAAACTATGAGTGCAAGTGATGATGCGTTAGGATTTGTTGCTATAAAGGAAGAAAGATATTAAGTTAAAGAGGAAAGAGGCTTATTATCTCAGGTTGAAAAGAAAGCTAACTAGATTATAAATAAATGTTTTTCACATCACATGACTGGTGATATGAATGAATATGTTGAATTCAAAAATTGTGATGGAGGAATTGTTAAAGTTGGAAACAATGCATATTTCCATATTAAAGGGATAGGATCTATTACTCTTGATGGTAAAACTAACACTAAAGATATTTACTTTGTTGATAGATTGAAGCATAATCTTTTGAGTGTTGAGTAGTTGGTTGATAGGAGATATCAACTGCAATTCATAGAAAAGACATGTACTATTAAAGACAAAGATGGTAAGATGATTGGTATAGGCACAAGATCCAAAGATAATGAATTTCAGTTGAAACCTACTTAGATGACATGTTTAGTTGCTAGAGTTGATAACAACTAGTTATGGAACAAGATATTTTTCACATAAAACTTGATAGTATTGTATAAACTAGTACTACATTTGCAAACAAAGATCTACCAAATATTGTGAAGCCTACAAATGTTATATGCAAAGAATGTGTGTTAGCTAAGAACAAGAAAAGTTATTTTCCCAACAAGAAGTTTTCTACAATAGAAAAGTTAGAGATCGTTCATACAAATCTGAGCAGTCCTACAAAGACAAAAGGTTTCTATCGTGAAAGGAACTTTATCATTCTCATTGATGATTTTACTAGAATGATGTGGATAGCATTTCTTATAGAGAAATCTAAAGCATTTGAATATTTTAAGATATTCAAGAATAGAGTTGAGAATGAATTAGGATTGAAAATCAAATGTTTAAGATTAGATAAAGGTGGAGAATTTACTTCAAATGAGTTTAACATTTTTTGTGAAACAAATGGAATTAAGAGAAAAATTTCAACCCAAAAAATGCCTTAACAAAATGGTATATCAAAAAGAAGAAATAGATCAATAACAGAGGTGGAAAGAGAAATGATATCTAAGAATGATGTACCAAAGACATTTTGGAGAGAGGCAATAAACACAGTAGTCTATACAATCAATAGCATAAAGATCAGAAAATGTACAAACAAGACTCCTTATGAATTATGGTTTGGACACACACCATTAGTGAAATATTTCAGAATTTTTGGAAGTAAGTGCTACATTAAGAGAGATGATGACATTGGACATTTGATGCTAGAAGTGATGAAGGTATGTTCCTTGATTATTCATTGAAAAGAAAAGCTTATAAATGCTTTAATCAAATGAATAAGGCTATTGTTGAAAGCGTGAATGTTAGAATGGATGAAAGATTTAGAATAAGAAAAAGGATAATAGAATATAATTCTAATGAAGAAAATGTCCCTAAGATCAATCAAGAAAGTGCTGAAGTATTCTTTGAGACTAACAATTATTTGTAGAATGAAGTTGTGGAACAAAGAGAAGAATCATGTTCTGAACCTAGAACATAAGTAAGAGTTGAGTTAGCAATACCAAGAAAGACATCTATGCCAAATAAGAACCTAATAAAGAATCATTTAGCTGAACAAATAATTTGAAGCAAAGATAGAGGTATTATAAAAAGAAACAAAGTTCATGAAGAAGTATGTTTGATTTCTCAAGTTGAGCATAGAGATGCAAATGAAGCATGTAAAGATGATCATTAGTTTCAAGCAATGAAGGAAGAATTGGATTAGATTGTGAAGAATGAAACATGAGAATTTACCTTAACCTAAAGACAAAAATATAATAGGAATTAAATAGATTTTTAGAAACAAGATGAATGAGCAAGGAGAATTTTGAGAAACAAAGAAAGACTCGTATGCAAAGGGTATTCACAACAAGAAGGAATAGATTATGAAAAAGCATTTGCACCTATTCCTAGAATTGAAGTAGTAAGATTATTCTTGGCTTATGCAGCAAGAAAGAAATTCAAAGTTTATCAAATAGATGTAAAGTTGGAATTTTTGAATGGAGAACTTGAAGAAGTCTACATTGAACAACCTAAAGGATTTCCCTTGACAGAAGAAAAAGACATGGTATGTAAATTGAAGAAAGCAATGTATGGATTAAAGAAAGCACATAGAACTTGGTATGCATGATTAGATATTGGTTTCAAGAAATGAAGGAAGAATTGGATTAAATTGTGAAAAATGAAACATGAGAATTGATTCCTTAACCTAAAGACCAAAATATAATAGAAACTAAATGGGTTTTTAGAAATAAGATGAATGAGCAAGCAGAATTTTGAGAAACAAAGAAAGACTAGTATGCAAAAGGTATTCACAACAAGAAAGAATATATTATGAACAAGCATTTGCACCTATTCCCAGAATTGAAGTGGTAAGATTGTTCTTGGCTTATGCAACAAGAAAGAAATTTAAAGTTTATCAAATGGATGTAAAGTTAGCATTTTTGAATGGACAACTTGAAGAAGTCTACATTGTACAACTTGAAGGGTTTCCATTGATAGAAGAAAAAGATGTGGTATGTAAATTGAAGAAAGCAATGTATGGATTAAAGAAAGCACATAGAGCTTGGTATGCATGATTAGATAAGTACTTGGCATAATTAAAATTCATTAAAGGTACTACAGATAGTAATTTGTATTTGAAAGAAATTGAGAAAGGATTGTTAATTATTGCAATATTTGTTGATGATATCATATTTGGAGGAGATGATGATGTAAGTGAAAAAAATTAATCATGAAATGAAGAAGGAATTTGAGATGAGGATGATTTGTGAGATGAAATTTTTCTTGGATTTGTATATTATGCAAAATGATGATGGCATTTTCATTTCTCAAACTAAGTATATAAAAGATTTGTTAAAAAGATTGGGTTTGGAAAGTTGTAAACCTATTGGAACACCTATGATAATTGGTCACAAGTTATCTATCAAGGATGAGACATCTATAGTTAAGCATAAGAAGTACATATCTATGATTGGATAATTATAATATCTAACACACACAAGACTAGACATAGCTAATGCAATTGGCATTGTTGCAAGATTTCAAGATGATCCTAGATAATCACATAATGTAGCAGTAAAAAGAATTTTCAAATATTTGAAGGGTGCACCTAACAATGGATTGTGGTATGATAGATCAATCGATTCAACTTTATATGCATATACTAATGTTGATTGGGCAAACAATATGGATGATAGAAAAAGCACTAGTGGTGGAGAATTTTTCTTGGAGGAAGATTGGTTTCTTGGCTAAGCAAGAAACAAGATTCCATTTTGTAAAGTACAATAGAAGTAGAGTATGTAGCAGTAGCAAACAATTACATAATATTATGTGGATGAAACAAATACTGAAGGATATTGAGATTGAATTTTCAAAACCTTTTAACAAACATTGTGATAATACAAGTACAATAAGTATGTCTAAGAATCATGGGTTACATTCTAAGGCTAAGCATATACCTATTGAGTATCATGTGTTGAGAGAGAAATTTGTTAAAAAAGAAATCACATTGGAATATGTTAGTACAAAGAAGTAGATTGTAGATGTTTTCAAAAAGCCCTTGCCTAAAGATACATTTGAGTATTTATTTGGTATACTTGGGGTCATGCCCTTGCCTACGTCAAAGTAAATGATACAGAGATTACATCAATATAGTGGTACAGAGAACTTATTTATTTGGGACTAAATGTTGATGCTTCCTATAAGGGGGAGTATCTATGGTTGAGCAGACTCATCTAGGACCCTTGGTAGCTAGTATGAAACAATGTCCTTGGACACTTGAGCTAGTTAAAAAAAATGAGTTGCAGATTGACATAATGTTATGTTTTTCATTGATTTAAATGGGTGAGATGAGTACATGAAAAACATCTCTATGTATATCTATGGGGTGTTGTATAGTGTGGATTCTAATCAGTCCCCAAGTGGGAGATTGTTAGTTTGTGGTGACTAATTAGGGAAGTACTATACATACTTCATAAATTCTTTGAGGTTCGAGGCATCGCCCCAAAAAAAGAATTTGGGCCCTGGCAAACATTTTGTAACCCTAAAGTGGCATAAAATTACTTGTATAAAAGGGCTTAGGGTTAGGAATTTTCATTAAGTGGTGATGCAAAAATTGGTTTTTATGGTGGTATTAAGTTGTAAGGGATTACAGATTGTAATTAAGTTGTAATCATTGGATCGTAATAATATTGAACTTGTTGTTTCATGGATGTAGCCCAAAGATTGGGTGAACCACATTAAATCTGTTGGAAATATAAATGAGAAATGTATACTTCTGAGAGGGGGGGTGAATCAGAAGTACTAATCTCTAACCAATAAAAATTTTAACTTTAAAACAATGCATGCATTAACCTATTGAAATAACAAGTAAAGTAAATGCATTCACATAAGCACTTGACACCAAATATGATTACCCAAAAACCCTCCAATAAGAAGGTAAAATTGGGGTCAGGATGACACCCAAAATTCTTCACTACTACAGCAATAAAGTTCACCTATTAAGGTTACATAGTTTGACCATTCTCATGATCTACCCTGTGAAAGGCCTGCCCTATTAAAGTCTTACAAAGGATTGTTAGATCCCACCCTATGAAAGGGTTTTAACGCCCTATTAAAAGTGTGCCTAGTTAAAGGACTTTAGAACACTCACTTGGAATGTCACCTTGTTAAAGGATTTATCAATGATTGTTAAGTCAACCTTAGTCCAAAAGATTTCATCCTACTGATACAGTTATTTTAAAGTATAATACAATGTTTGATCTAACTACTTACAATCTGGTGTTGTTGATTTCATATCTCAATTTAGTTCATCTTGATCCTTTCTGATCTAATATGAAATAGTTGTATCATTGATCCTCTATTTTGCAAACCGATTCTACAATTCTATCCTTCTTCTAAGTCACCTTGAAACTAATCAATCCTCCTCTTTCATTTCCTTCAAATATTTGCTAGCATCACCTCCTTGCATACACATTCACTCATTCTCTAATACTCTCTCTATAATTATGGGGCTTCATCTCCCTTTAAAAAGACTTTGGTGGCTTAGGGTTAGGTATGAATCTATGATTAAGATTCATTCATTTTTCTCGCTCAATTTCTTCTATTTTTTTGATTGGTTGCATGTTAATCGCATAGGGAATCCAAATAGATTTGATCTTGTCTTTAAAGCTTTAATATCTTCCATAAGTTGGCTCAAAAATAGTTTACGTAGTTGTTTGTAACATCACAAACAACTAGGTCCATTCTCTGTTACTCAGTAATTGATAATACTAATGCTTGACACTTACTATAATTATGTCTTGCTCGACACTTGAACTTTCTCAGCATCAACTGTTCACTTGGCACTTGAACATGCTTGGCACATGAGTGACTTGGCACTCATTGCAACTCAGCATCTATACATATTAGACTCAGCATGTGTTACTAGCTCAGCATGAACTTAGTAAATATCTTAAGTGCATTGACACTAAATTGTCAAAACCGATCTGAGGTCTACAATATCCCCCTTTGACATGAGTGGCAAAAACACGTAACTATACATGATGAATCTAATCTCCCTTGAGTATAATACATTCATAGTTTGGCATATATACAAAACTTCTAAATTGTTCAAAATTTTGTAATGACTATATACCTCAAAATTTTGTAACTCCCCCTGAGTTAATGTGTCTTTTCTATATCCAAAATCTCTCTGAGTAGATTTTCCAAAATCTCTCTAAGTAGATTTGCCTCTTGTTGATACTCTTTGTCTTTAATCATTTTGATAGTCTTTATCTGATATGCCATGTTTTTTCTTTTTTGTTGTTTAGACCCCCTTTGTTTTCTCTTCTCTTTGTTTACTTTATCTCCCCTTTCACATGTCTTCCCCTTGTATATTTGTATCCGCCTGGCTTTTATCTCCTTCTTACATTTATCTCCCCTTTTTGACACTTATATCAAAGGGTCTATACACTAAGTGTGTATTTATCTAGAAAATTCTTATTGACTTCCATTACAATATTTAGAATAGAATCCCAGTTGTCTATTGCAACATCTAAGGATTTGATTTGGATGGTTGTCTCTACTGTAAGGTGAACTAAGCCGTCCAAAGTTGAAAGATTAGGATCTTTCTTTAGCATTTTTTCAGCATAGGCCAGTTCCTTCTATAGTATTTCCATGTGAGGGGTCAAGAAACTTGAATTTGGACTAGCTTGGCTCTTGTGTTAGCCTCTTCTACTATTAATATAGCTAGTTCCTTTTGTGTGGGAAGCACTATATGGAGATGCTTCTCACTCTATGCTGGGTTTTGTGGCAATTACATGCCTAATATCTTTAGGTTTCTTTCCAGCCTCAGAATCCTTTGGCTCATTTCTTGTGTGAAGAGTGTGGGGTCACACAATATTGTGTATAGTGAGAATATATTCTCAAGTACTTTCTTCACTTTTTCAATATTTATAGCTAGTTCCACTTGTGATAGTGTTATTCCAGTAGATATCTTCTCATTGACCTTTCCTTAAAATTTCTTTTCAGACTATTCCATGAGTTTGACATTGGTTTCCTAGTCTTCATTTGTCACCTGTTCAACAATTTTTGACAATTGCTCTAATATAGGCTTGGTTTCATCAGGTATTTGTAAGCTGAAGGCATCTAAAAAGATTTCTTTTATCTCTTGAAGTGCTTGCCTTTGTTTATACTCCTTCCTAAGTATCTATTGATTCTTCTTTATTTCCAATGCCTCTTGCATGATATTAATTTGTTCTAAGTTCATGGTTGCATAGTCATATTTTGGTATAACTATTTCTTCATCTAGTGTTGGGTCTCCATAGTGAAGTACCCTTGCAACCTTTGTTGAGCTCAAGCCTAGTGCAAAAATATAAAGTGGCATTCCATCATTGCTCGACTCCTGAAGAAATTTGGTAGGAGTACCAGTTGTTGGTAAATTAACCAATGTTTTCATGGCTTCTTGCTTCTTTTCCATGGGTGTGTCCTTCCCTTCATCAGATTTTCCTTGATCAATTATGGTGCACCTTATTTTTGTGCAATAGGTATAGAACCATTTTTCTATCTTGCATGTTCCTTTGTGGCTCCTTTGCGGTTTGTGTCTATTGTTCAATCATAACAAATTTCATTGTGGTATTAACCTTTGCTAATGTATCCTATGATGTTTGCACTAGAGGTTTACCACTAGTAGCTATAGGGATGATAGAAGGTGGTTCTTGTGTACTCTCCTTATCCCTAGTTATGTTAGTTACTACTTTCTATAGTTCATCCACACTAACCAACACTGGATTATCACACAATTTAGCTTGTAGTGTGGATTGGTCAAGGATCTTCTTTAGATCCTCTATAGTTAGTGGATTAGTGTTTTGAGGTGATTTATTAGGAACATATTTCACTTTTATTATGTCTGCAAGTGTGTTTGTGTCATGTAGAGGGCTTAATGGTGGCAATTGTGTGTATTACACACTCTGTTTTATTTGCTTCTCCTCAACTGTCGTCATTTCATCCTTTTTCTATTGTGCCTCCTCTACTGTGCTATCTCCCTTTTCTTTCTCAATTTCTCTTTCATCATCCTCACCTTCTCCATTATTCCTTCCCTCGAAGGGATCCTTTTCTCCTTCCTTGATAGTAGTCAATCCATATATCAAATTCCACATTTTAGTGGATTTCTTTACAACATCTTCAATCATGTTTTACAAAATGTTGAAGGCTCTATATTTGGGTGAAAATCTGCTACCATGTTTCTTATTTTCCTTTTTGATTTGCCCTTTTGACAATTCTGGCATCACTTGTGCCAATATAGATTCTCTTATTCCCTTCTCCCTATTTAGGCAATAGTGTCATTTATTCTCAACAATTGAATACAAATCTTTGGGCATTGTGTTATCAAATTCAAGAGGTGTGTTCTTGAATTTTTCCATCATGGCATACACTAATTCTTCAATCATATTCTGGTCTTATCTACTCAATTTATTAAATTCAATGTTTTTCAATCCTGTTAAGTCTGCATTATCCCTAACATTATCACAAATATTTTCAATATCATACTTGGGAGCATAACTTACCACTCTAAACTGGCTTGTGTCTTTTGACTCATTCCTTTTATCATTAGTTTCTAGTTGTGCCACATATTTTCTCTTTAGTTTCTTCTACACAAAACCTTTTTGTTCAGCAACCTTTTCTTTTCCTTTACTTGTTCCTTTCCTTTCTGAGTGGTAGCCCTTGTGCTAGCTCTTGTACCTGGAGCAGTAGGCTTTGTAGGGATTTTTTTTGCAATTTTCTTTCCTTTTGGCTGTGTTGCAGGCTATATTTTAGCCTTCATCTTCTTTGGTTCTTGTTTGGCTAGTGCTTCCTTGGCTTGTTCCTCCTTGGCACTATCTTCTTCTACATCTTAACCCATGCCTTGGGTTAGGGCAAGGGGTTCTCGTTCTTTCTCTTCTTCTTCCTCTTCTTCTTCTTCATCATCTTCTCCATCATTGCCTTCAAATCCTTCACCAAATTTGGCTTTCAGCTTCCTCACCATTTTGTCTTTCTTTTTCAGGGTTGATGTTGTCTTTAATTCCATCTCAACGTTAAATTTCACAACATCATAGTTACCAAAGATTTTGATAGTCTTGTCAACTTCTTCTGCAAGAAGTGCAATAATGGTAGTTGATGCTTCATCAATTTTGATCTCATATCCCAAAGGCCTTAGCCATTTGACTCAAGGAATTGCAGCCTAGATGAAGGTGTAGTCAATATCTACTAGAAATAAAATATCATTGTAGTATTTCTCCACTAGGGAAACAATATTTCTCAGCCTCTGTTTTATGGATTGCTTGAAGTCTTCAAAGTAACTAGTCATCACTAACTAAAAATTGTCTCCCATTTGTTCAATGTACTCATTTATTTGCATAGCAGTAGACCTATTGGTCTTCCATCCTACTCTACCAAAAGATTGGAATTTATTTTGAACATAGAAAAATATGCATATCAATATGGAACCAAACTTACATTGAGCACTTTTAGACTTCCTTATTGCTCCTAATTTCTCCATTATTTGTTGCAACTGTAGTTCTGCAAGATCATAAGTATGATCTTTCTTCACAATCTTATATCCTACATTAACTATTATACAAGGAACACTATTCATTTGGCTTGACTAATAGAATTTAAGTGATATGACTCTCACTACAAAATCAAGAAGTGGATCTTTAATAGTATCAATTGTCATTCCATGTTTGTTCCATTTTGCCCCTGCATTTTTCTTAATTACTTCTTTTGAGTCGCTCCTTAGGGTTTTGGGCCAATCTAGGGTTAGGTAACTTATAACCCTATGTACAATTCTCTTTGAAAGTTTGATGGGTCCACCTTCCCGAAATAAATAACCATCATGTATTATGCTAAAGACAATTTTGATCCATTCAGTTTTGAAGACAGTTGGAAAATCTAGGGTGCAGGTTAAGCCCTTTCTCTCTATGATTTTGAATTCTTCCTTCAACACTCCATTTTCACATAATTCATCATATGCCTGATGTATTTTCATGTCTCCAATTCCTTTGACTTTTCAATTATAACACTTCCTCATGTCTTGAACCATAACAACCTTAGATGTAATAACTGATAACATGCCTGCTAGGTCATTCTTGTATGAAACCTCTAGTATGGACCTAAAATTTGGTTGTTTTACTTTGTTTCTTACTAATTGAACTTAAAATGGTTCCTTATCCTTTGGATTCTTAGAAATCAAGGCCATTTTGCAAACTACGGTTTTATAAATATATAACTGTGTAGCTTGGTAGGTAAAGAATACCTTTGGAATCGATGAAATGAAGCTTAATCATTGCTAAAATCCATGCAAATGCTTCAATCTTGCTCGTAGATCACTTCTTCACTCTTTTTTCTCTTGCTCTATGTTCAAAATGATGAAAAATATGTGAAATTCACCCTTATAGCCTTGCAAAATATAGCATTTATTACATGGTGCATGAACAGTTGTAAACTTGGCTCCAATGCAATTTCTATTTCACTTGGCATTGATTTGTTTTCCCATCACTCAACAGCTATAAGAATTACCCTTACTTGGCTTCTATAGAAATTTTCTTCACTCAATAGCTTCTACTAACTCAACTTCAACAAGCTTTTGTTTTCAACTTGGCACACACTAGAATTTCCTCAACAACTGAAGAGGATTTCACACTCAGCAGTAAGATGAAAACTTAAAGATTTAACCTTGGTTTTTCCTTGTTGACTTGTATCTTAATTCATGCTAATTTATCCTTTTTAACACTAACTTATCTTGGAACTAATGTATGATGAAGCATTTAAATATAAGTCCTACATACCTCCTTTTGCTTTAGTTTGATGAGATGTGATTGCTTGACCTTTTCGGTGAAGTGATCTCTTCGTTTGATGTGTTGCATCCATCTTTCTTCCTCCATGTTTTGTTCATCTCTCCTCTAATTTGTTCAACATCTACCTTTCCTTTTCCTTTTTTGAATTCTAAGTTAGGTGCCTTTGTTCTTGTTGGGAAATGCTTGTTGATATGACCAGTCTTTAAATAGCTAAAGCATGTAGTTTGACTCAACCATCTGTTGTAGTTACCATTGAACTGTGTTCTTATGCAATTATTAGGGATGTGTCCATACTCTTGACAACAATGATAGCTATGTCTTGTATTGTAATCCTAGTTATAGGAATTTTCATTGCTTCTTCCCTTTTTTGACTTGTTTAATGACCATGTGGACTTGGATCTACATTCAAAGGCTCTATATCCAAACTTCTATCAATTTTAGTAGTGTCCTTCAAATTTTGGTGCATACATGGTTCTAGTTCTGCATTCATGTGCCTGATGACCTTGTTTGTTGCACTTGTGACAATGAGTCATGTTCTTTAGCTTAGCATTTTGACTAGCATTCTTGCTCATGCAAACATTAGTTGTGTGTCATTTCTTTCCACAATGATGACAACTAGGTTTAGAATTCTTACATTTATTATTTCTTTCCTCAGTAGTTTTGGATGATTCTCCTTCTTTAGTGCTTGTGTATCCCAATCCTAATGTGTCTTTACTGGATCTAGGGGATTTTAGTAGTTTCTCAAAGTACTTGATGGCTTCATTTAGCTTGTTGAAACTTTTAGCAAACTCTTTCTCTCTTTTTAGGTCATTCTGCAGTTGTTCATTCTAAAACTTCAATCTAGTTATCTCAATGTCCTTGAAATTCAACTCATGATGGGCATTCATCATTTGTCTTAGGGTGTCCAATTGTATGTTTGAGATCCTAGATAGCTCTATTGATTTTTCTTCTAATCTGCTTGCCAAAATTCCTTTTTCTTCTTCTATCATGACCTTGTCTTCTATAGCTTCCTTCTTTTTCTCAGTCACCTCACATAACAATATAGCTTGTGATTCTTGTTCCAACTTGAGATTTCTGATCTCCTCAGCTTGTGCTCTATTCTTGTCCATGAGATTTACAATTTTTGCATCAAATTCATGGGAGTTACCATCTACAAATAACTTTGTGCTATCATTTTCTACTATAGCAATCTCTTTCATTCTCTTTAGTGAACTTCTCAAGGCATCTCTGGCATCATTCAATTGTTGTACTAAGAGATGTATCTCAATCTCCTAATTTTCAATGGTCTTTCCTAACTTGTAAACTTCTATTTCAAGATCTTTTCTCCAAGTTGTAAGGTTTTTCCTAATGAGAACTCAGCTCTGATACCAATTGTTGGAAATACAAATGGGAAATGTATTCTTCTGAGAGGGGGGTTAATCAGAAGTACTAATCTCTAACCAATAAAACTTTTAATTTTTAAAACAATGCATGCATTAACCTATTGAAATAACAAGTAAAGTAAATGCATTCACATAAACACTTGACACCAGACATGATTACGTAGAAACCCTCCAATGAGAAGGTAAAACTGGGGTGGGGATGATGCTCACAATTCTTCACTACTACAACAATAAAGTTCACCTGTTAAGGTTACATAGTTTGACCATTCTCATGATCTACACTATGAAAGGCATGCCTTGTTAAATGCTTACAAAGGATTGTTAGATCTTTCCCTATTAAAGGATTTTAACACCCTATTAAAAGTGTGTCTAGTTAAAGGACTTCAGAAAACTCACTTGGAATGTCACCCTATTAAAGAATTTATCAATGAATGTTAAGTCAACCTTAGTCCAAAGTATTTCATCCTGCTGATACAGTTGTTAGAAAGTACAGTACACTGTTTAATTTGACTACTTACAATCTAGTATTGTTGATTTCAAATCTAAATTTAGTCCATCTTGATCCTTTATGATCTGATATGAAATAGTTGTATCCTCGATCCTGTATTCTACAAACTGATTTTGAAACTAATCAATTCATCCCTTTAATTTCCTTCAAATCTTCTCTAGCATCACCTCCTCACATACACATTCACTCATTCTCTAATACTCTCTTTTTAAATTATGGGACTTTGTCTTCCTTTAAAAAGAATTTGGTGGCTTAGGGTTAGGTACGAATGTACGATCAAGATTCATTCATTTTTTCCACTCAATTCCTTCCATTTTTTTGATTGGTCTTTGAGATCTATCCATAAGTCAGCTCAAAAATGGTTTACATAGTTGTTTGTGTCATCACAAACAACTAGGTCCATTCTGTGTTACTCGGCACTTGATAATACTGATGCTCAGCACTTACTATAATTCTATATTGCTTGGCACTTGAACTTTCTTGGCATCAACTATTCACTTGGCACTTGAACTTGCTTAGCACATGAGTGACTTAGCACTCATTGCAACTTGGCATCTATACATATTATACTCAGCATATGTTACTAGCTTGGCATGAACTTAGTAAATATCTTAAGTGTGTTGATGCTTAATTGTCAAAACCAATTTGAGATCACCAAAATCTTGGTGTCTTGTATTCCTTTCTATGTGATCTATTATTTTTACTTATTGGTTATATTTTCATGTAATTTTATTTATGTTTGTGGTTTAATCCTAACAAGTGGTATTAGAGCAAGGTTGTTTTTTAGTTATCCTCTGCAAGAAAGTCTCATAGTTGAGTGGAAGTGATGGCAGAAAAGGGTAAGATGAGGGTTGATAGGTTTGATGGGTGGAACTTTTAGTTATGGAAGATGCAAATGGAAGACTATCTTTATCAGAAGGATTTATGGAAGTTGTTGGAAGGCAAAACTAAGAATTAGAGATCTATGTCAAATGATGACTGGGATCTTTTGGATAGAAAGGCACTTGGAAGCATTCAGTTATGCTTGGCACCATCAGTGGTATTTAGTAATACGAAAGAAAAGACGACAGAAGAGTTAATGCAAACCGTAGTGAAACTATATGAAAAGCCCTTTGCTTCAAACAAGGTATTTCTCATGAAGCATTTATTTAATATGAAAATGACAGAAGATGGATCTGTTGCAAATCATTCAAATGAGTGTGATACTATCACTAGTCAGTTATCTTTTGTGGGTATCAATTTTGATGAAGAAATTAGGGAACTCTTGATTTTATGTTCTTTGCCTGAAAGCTAGAATGGCTTGGTAATAGTTGTGAGTAATTTTGTTCCTGGATCTAGTACCCTAAAATATGATGATGTGATTAGTGTTATTATGAGTGAGGAGACTCATAGGAAAACCTCAGGTGAATCTACATCAGGAAGTGTTTTGAATGCACAAAACAGAGGCAGAACAACTAAGAGAGGAAATAATTTTTGAAATCATGGGAAATCAAAAGGAAAGACAAAAGGTAGGAGGTCTCAATTGAGAGTACCAAATGACTGTTGCTATTTTGGGAAACTAGGGCATAAAAAGAAAGATTGTTGGACTCGAAAGAAAAATGAAGGAGATAAACTAGATGGAGACAAGGAGGCAAATCTGGTAAGTAACAAATCTGAAGAGGATGCTTTGCTTCTATCTTTAGAAAGTGTTGATGATTCATGGGTTTTAGATTCTGGTGCTTCATTTCATGCTACACCTCATAGAGGTTATTTCATTAATTATGTCCAATGGAATTTTGGGCTTGTTTATTTGGGGGATAATGAACTTTGTTAGATTGTCGGAAAGGGAAAAGTTAAGATTAAGTTGTAGAATAGGAATCATTGGCTAATACATGAGGTAAGACATGTTCCAAGGCTGAGTAGGAATTTAATTTTAGTAGGGAAACTTGGTGATGAGGGTTGTCTACTTACTTTTAATGATAAAAATTGGAAGGTTTCAAAAGGTTCCCTTGTAGTAGCAAAAGGTGGGAAAGTATGCACCTTATATCTTTGTACAGGTCATATGGTTCCTTCTTTAATTATTTTGGAGAAAAATGAATGTATAGGAATAGTTTTTATAGTTGAGTAGGGAGAAAAAATAGCTGTTATAAATTCTGATACAGTGTTGTGACACAACAGACTTGGGCACATGAATGAGAAAGGTATAAAAGTACTTCATTCAAAGAAAGTTCTACCAAGTCTAAAAAGTGTTAAAATGGATTTTTGTGAAAGTTGTGTGTATGGAAAACAAAAGAGAGTGAGTTTTGTGAAGACTAAAAAGAAAAATAAAAGAGAGAAATTAGAGCTTGTGCATACAGATGTATGGGGACCAACTCAGGTATCTTACCTCAGTGCCTCTTATTATTATATTACATTTATTGATGACACAACTAGAAAAGTATGGGTTTATTTCCTTAGACAAAAATTTGATGTATTTCAAACTTTTAAGAAAGGTAAATTCTTGGTTGAAAATGAGACTGGTAAGAAATTAAAATGTCTTAGATCTGATAATGGTGGTGAGTATTGCAATCATGAATTTGAAGATTTTTGCTCCACTAATAGTATTCATAGATGGAAAACTACTCCAAAGACTCCACAAGAAAATGGAGTGGTTGAATGCATGAACAAGACTATAATGGAGCATGCAAGAAGCATGAGGTGACATGTTGGGTTGACCTTATACATGTGGGTGGAGGCTGTCAACACTATTGTATATTTTATTAATAGAGGTCCCTCTACTCCTTTGGGTTGTGGTATTCTAGAGGAGCATGAACTAGTAAGAAGGTGAGTTATTTTTTTCTCAAAACCTTCGGTTGTGAAGCATTTTCTCACATAGATTCTAAAATTAGAACCAAGTTGGAAGCTAAGTCAAAGAAATGTGTATTTGTTGGATATGGCATTAATAAATTTTGTTATAGGCTTTGGGATTTTGAAAATCATAAAATTGTAAGAAGCAGGGATGTCATATTCAATAAGAAAGTTTTGTACAAAGATCTATTGTAGCAACACGAGAAGAAGGAAGATGATTATGTAGTGCTGGATGATACTCCAAAAGATGATGTTCCAACCATTCCTCATGGTGTTAAACAACCGTAACAAAAAATACCACACACACCAGTGAATGTTAGATAGTCAACAAGGAAAATTAGACCTCTAGAAAGATTTTCTCCCTCTTTGTATTCTATTTTACTTACTGATGTTGGTGAGCCTGGATGTTATGATGAATTTGTGTAGGTGGATACTAAGATTCAGTGGGTCTACAATGAAAGAAGAAATGGACTCTTTGCTAAAAAACAAGATGGAATTTATGCAATTTGCCTACATGTAAAATGGCTTTACAGAATAATTGGGTTTATAGGTTGAAAGAAGAGGATGGAGGTAATAAAAGATTTAAAGCCAGGTTAGTCATAAAAGGATTTACACAGAAAAAGGGCATTGATTTTGATGAGATATTTTCTCCTATTGTTAAGATGACTTCTATCCGTATTGTTTTAAGTATTGTGGCTACTAAAGATTTGCATTTAGAGTAGCTTGATGTTAAAATATCCTTCCTTCATGGTGATTTGGATGGAGATATATATATGGCTCAACCATAGGGATTTGAGGTCAAAGGTAAGGAGAACTTAGTGTGCAAATTGAAAAAAAGTTTATATGGCTTGAAGCAAGCACCTCATTAATGGTATCTGAAATTTGATAGCTTTATGATTAAGCATGGATACAATAGGTTTCATTTATATCATTTTTTTTATTTTAAAAGGTTGGATGATGATAGCTACATTATTTTATGTTTATATTTTGATGATATGCTTGTAGTTGTGTCTAACATGGATCAAATTAAGGGGCTAAAATGCTAGTTAGCACATACATTTTCTATGAAAGATTTGTGGGAAGCAAAAAAAATCCTTGGTATGAAGATTTGTAGAGATAGAAACAACAAAAAATTGATGCTATCTCAGGCTAATTATGTTGAGAAGGTGTTGTAATGTTTCTCTATGGAGAATTCTAAAGTTGTCAGCACACCTTTACCTGGTCATTTGAAGTTGACTAAGGAGATGTATCCCAAGACATAAGAAGAGGAGGATAAGATGTCCAAGGTACCCTATGCTTCAACTATAGGAAGCTTGATTTATGTCATGCTATGTACAAGGTTAGATATTGCACATGCAGTGGGAGTTGTTAGTAGGTATATGGGTCATCCAAGAATTGAGCATTGGAATGTAGTCAAATGGATTCTCAGATATTTGAGAGGAACATCCAATAAGTGTTTACACTTTGGGGGCTCTACTACAGATTTACAAGGCTATGTTGACCTAGATTTGGTAGGGGATATTGATACCAGATGGAGTACTATAGGTTATGTCTTTACTATTGGTGGGGCAATTATGAGCTAGGTATCTTGGTTACAAAAGGTTAATGCTTTATCCACTACAGAGGTAGAGTACGTTGCTACTATAGATGTAGCCAAGGAGATTATATGGCTTCAGTCTTAGAAGAATTGGGACACCCTTAGAGGGATAATTATTTTTTTACCAATAGCCATAGTGTCATTCATCTTACAAAGAATTTAGCTCTACATTCAAAGCCCAAACACATACAGTTGTGGTACCATTTCATTCGGTCAATTTTGGACGATGGCCAGTTAAAGCTAGATAAGATCCATACAGATGATAGTCTAGTAACAAGGGAGATGTTGAACTCCTCTTTAGCTTCAGTTGGTCTTCTAGACTAAACAAGAATAAAAGAACAGAAAATTCTAGGGTGGTTTGATCCATTCAGAGCCCCATGTGGTAGCGGTATTGCTACAAGATTAGTCTCCAAGTGGGAGATTGTTGTATAGTGTAGAGTCTGATCAGTCCCCAAGTGGGATATTATTAGTTTTTGGTGACTGATTAGGGAAGTAATGTACATACTTCATAAATTCTTTGGGCTTTGGGGCATCACCTCAAAAAAAAATTGGGTCATGGCCAACGTTGTGGCCCACATATGGTCAACATGTTGTAACCCTAAAGTGGCATAAAATTACTTGTACAAAAGGGCTTAGGGTTAGGAATTTTCATTAAGTGGTGATGCAAGAATTGGTTTGTGTAGTAGTATTTATTTGTAAGGGATTATGGATTGTAATCAAGTCGTAATCACTAGATCGTAACAATATCAGACTTTCTATTTGGTGGACATAGCCTAGAGATTGGTTGAATCACGTTAAATCTTGGTGTCTTGTGTTATTTTTTGTGTGATCTATTATTTTCTATTATTGGTTATATTCACATGTAATTTTTATTTCTATCCATAGTTTAATCCTAATATGGGAGAGATGTGTAAAAGAATGGCGGATAAGTACGTCTAGTGTTTATGCAAAAATGGGAGAGAAGTATAGTCGAGAGAATTCTTACTGAGGGAGATTTAGAAAGATTCATGTCAATAGGGAGAAGTATTCCTAAGGAATATCTCTATGTGAGAGATATGCAACATGAAGATTTATTAAGGCCAAAAGGGAAGATAAGTGGAAACATTTATGCAAGATTGTGAGTTTAAGATTTGATTGACAAAAAGGATTTGAAAAGAAGAGAGAACAATACTAGCAGAGTTGTTGGAACTTATATATTTTTCATCTATGTTTCCATCAATGCCAAAGGGGGAGATTTTTAGCATGAATTCTAATGATATTCCTTTGGGGAATATCCTAAGAATTATTGAATCTATATGATTGATATGTTACATCTATGACTATTTTTTTCATTGATGACAGCAAAGTGTGATTCCTATGAAGACTAATAGAGTGACTAATTAAGAACGAGGCATAGAGGATCATGGATAGTTTATCAAGACATGGACAACTAAGGTTGTGCTTAGTAGTATATTTTTATTACACAACAAAGTGTGCAAGAAGAGATATGAAGATAGGTGATTGTCATTCAAGATTTATTGAAGACTATTTTGAGATAGATTTTGTGGAAAGCAATTTCTTGTAATCGAATTATATCTCCTCAAAGGGATGAAATCTAGACATGCAAGGTTATATAGTAGTAGTAGAAATTATGAGGGTGATAGGAGTAAGTACACAAAGCCCAAGGTTACACATGTAAAAAGATATGAAGATTGTGAGCTGACACTAAAGGATAATTGTTAAATAAATTTTTACTTTATTGAGGTCCTATCATAATTAATTGGGAAAGCCTCAAGGCTGACTCAGTAAATTATTTTAAGGACATATATATAAAGAAAAGATATTTTCCTTGGTTGATATGTGGATATGTGGATAAGCAAGTGAGTTACATGCGGAGTATTCTGTAAATGCAAGTAAGTGATCTAAGAGTTTAGATGCGAGGTTTTGTGATCTGGTACTAAGATCAGATGAGTTTGGTCTAGTCATGAGGAAAGAGGAGTTCAAAACATCATTCATTATATTATTCTACAAGGAATAATATAGAGACCAATTGAGTAGTGATTTTGGTGGTCTTGCCTCTGAAGATATTTTGACAATGGGTCCATCTACCTTCTACAACTCCTAATAGGGTTGGAATCTTCTAACAAGGTTTCAAAGTCTCCTAATAGGGACTTATATGTATTGAATGTATTTTATTAGCACCTAACAAGCTCCATCCTCTAATAAGGAACTTATATATCAATATATATTTTATGGGTATCATCCCCACTAGGGTTTTCCCTCTAATCAAGGGTTTCCCTAGTTAATATATATGATGTTATTGTGTATGTGTATCTTCTTATGGCTTCTAATTACATTACTCACATGGTTAAGGTTAAATAAGGTTGATAAATGTTTTATTATTTGGATAATTGATTCAACCCCCCCTCTCAATTATCTTGGCGAACTTCACTTTCTAACATCAAGATGGATGAACTGATGGAATTAGAAGATAAAAGATAAGAAGTTATGCATACACTTGAGGTACACCAACAAAAGGTCGAAAGAATTTTTAACAAAAACACTACTATTAAAGTCTTCAAAGAGGGTGATCTTGTTCTTAATTGGGATGCGGATAGAGCTAAACCATGTAGGCACTCCCAATTTGATGCTATGTGGAGTGACCCATACATTATTACCAACTACAAAGAGGACAATACTTTCCATTTATCTAGGCCTGATGGTGAAGTTCTTTTGATCCTAGTCAATGGGATTTAGTTGAGGCCTTGATTATAAGAGGAGGTTAAGTTCTCCATGTACATAGAAAATTAGATGTGTTCTAGCTTTCCAAGAAGTGTGTGAGCACAACTATTTCCCTCTTGGAGATTGTAGTTTTTGTAGTTTTTCTAGTTATAGAATTGTAAATTTTTTGTGATAGATGTGTGCATCATGTCTTTCATGCTTATGACTCTATGCCCATGTGTAGTTTTGGGCATCGTAGCTGCTATGTCAAATGAGCTTTGTTTACCTAATGAATATTTTTTTGCTTAGTCAACATTCATAGGCCAAAACTATGGTACAATTTCATTCCTCATACAAGATCAAAGGGAAGTTTTGAGAAGAAAGTTTTCAGGTTGTGATCTTGCATTAATCTTTATTTTTGCATGATCATGGGTCAACTACTGCGGATGGAAATTCATGGTGTGATCATGCAAAAGTCTCCTATGTAGTATATTTTATTTCTTATCACATGGTTGCAGGACCTTTCTGTGGAGAATGATTTCATGTTGTAATGTTGTGCTAGTACTTCTTTGGTGCCTTCTTTCATAATCATAGGGGAGCTATGAGAAATGGGAAACCCTTTTACAATCTTGCACTAGTGTTTTTTTGTGCTTTGTGCGATAACACATATCTATGTTCAATGAAGGATTTTAATGTCATGATCTTGTGAGGTTGCAATCTTATGCCCAGTGTATTTTAGTTTGCGTGATATCATGGGTCCCTATGAAAATGTGCATTTTTTGTGTTGCAAAGTTGTGCATGCCAAAAATGTTGTACATTTTTGTGCCAGAGTTAGATTTTTTTGTTGATTGTGATAAGGCCCAAGAGCTCAATATTTATTGTCAAACCACTTTTTTGGGCTTCTTCATGCAATGTAAAGTTTTTTCTTTTTGTGTCGCCACTTACAAAGGGAATGGGAATGATTTTCTTGATCGTGGGAGCAATTATTAGCCTAAATTCCATCATTTCATAGATCAGATCAGATGCACATGGAGATCAGATTTTTCCTATTTTATTCTTTTTGGGCTAGTTATTTCTCTATAGAATTCTTCATTTATGGTTATTTCATGTCACTTTATGATCAAATATACACACCAAATCAAATTTTATATAATTTCTTTCTTGATTTTCTTTTTATAACTTAACTACATGTAGTTGGAGTTTGAACTTAATTGTTGTATCTGAGTTATGTTTGAACTCTTTGAAAGGAAGACTTGTACATATTTTGGTGGTTCTTCTCTTGTTCTTCATAGTGGCATTTGTGCTCTCTAAATATATTCCTTTTGCCTTGCATTAATGGAAATCTTTGGTTTTACCTGTTCTTAATAGTTTGTATCTTGTGCATAGTGTTTGCCTTCACCCAATTAGTTCTTTCTTATTTTCTAAAGTTGTATATTGTATTTTTTTTTCTTATGAATCCTATACAAGTGAGTTCATCTTCCTTGTGGAATCTTATTAGTTTTAATCTACATAGAAATAATAGGGAAATAAAATAGATTTGAGAATTGTGTATGTTTTGAGGGTTTTATTGATGTATAGTGCAGTGTTAGGTAGAGAGAGTAACTAAATTTTAATCTGGTTCATCACCTTTCCCTTTCATCATTTTAATTTCAGCATCTCCTTCTCCCTTTTCCCTCAAAGTTGTAGTTAGGCACATCTTGATTGTAAATAAGTTGACCTTCTCTAGAGATTCAACTTCAAAGTGCAACTCCCACACTTGAAGGTTGTTTCCATGTTACATGATGTCATTTGAGGGTCATACCTCAAGCTTGGGTGCAGACTTTTATGTCAACATTAATTGTTGCCCTAGGGAAAAATACTATAGAATGAGAATGAAGGATATAGTAGCAAAAATTCTTCACCACCTTTACTACTGAAAATGCTTGTTTTTCAATGAGAGAGTATTATAACTCATGATTTTTCAATGGTACACTCATGAAGGATATAGGAACTTCTTCCCCTTCTTCGTTCTTTTGTAGAAAGACCAAAGACTTGGTATGCTCACTAGTATAGTAATATATTATAAAATCTTTTTTATAATAAAAATGAGCCAAAATAGGGGGATGTGCAATAGTGGCTTTTGCTTCTTCAAAATCTTTGAAGTCCTTGTCATTCCATTTGAAACTCAACTTTTCACTAAGAATATTACAATAGGCCTAGTGGTTTCAAAGAATTTAGGTAGAAATAACTACTAAATTTTCCAAACTCTCTCTAGGTAGATCTTGATCCCCTTCTTTGACACCAAGTGTCCTAGGATTTTTCCTTTTGTAATGCAAAATATAGACTTCTTGGGATTGAGAGACACTCCATGTTCTTTGCACCTTTGAATGACTAGTCTTAGGTCATGCAAATTTTTCTTGCTTCTTCTTGAGAAGACAATCATATTATCCAAATATATGACAATTACCTTATTCAACAAGTGATTGAATGAAGAATTCATTACCCTTTAGAAGGTGGCACCAACATTTATGAGCCTAAAAGGCATTCAGCTATAAGAAAAATTTCCCCAAGGAGTAATGAAAGCAACTTTATGCTAGTCTTCAAGAGCCACACTAATTTTATTATATCTTGAGAATCCATCTAACATGGACATCATCTCTAATTCTACTACCATCTAAAAAATGTGGTCCATGTTGGGTAGAGAAAACTTATCCTTTAGGCTAGCTTGATTCAAATTTCTAAAATCTACATAGATCCTGATTTCTCCAAAACATTTGTGTATGGGTACTATATTAGCCACCCAAGTATAATGGTGGATGGGATATATTATTCATGCCTTGACCATTTTCTCAACCTCCTTGTAGATTTCATCCACTACCTTTGGGTTATAATTTCTCAACTTCTACCAAAAAGGGGTTGTTCTAGGTTTCAATGAGATTTGGTGTTTGAATTGCCCTTATCTAAAGTCCTTCAAGTCTTCATAGGACTATAAAAATACATCTCTAAAATCCTTTAATAAACTAGAAAAAATTTCTTTTTCGATTTGGGTGCAATAGTTTCCCAAGTTGATTAGCTTGGGATTGTCTTTTGTGCTGATGTTGATTTTTTAACATTTTCTGGATTGTTCCTCCTTTAATTGGGAATCCTTTTTAAGGTGACAATCCTTTATATCAAACAATGCTTCTAGAGCTACCAACTCCATAGGGATATGGTTTCCCTTCAATTGAATGACTACATCTGCATCTTCATCTCCCATATCTAGGTAAAACTTGTGGCACTATGAAGTAGACCCCTTAGAGAAAGGAAAGCCAAACTTCTTGATCCCTTGCAGAAATGCATTAACTTGTGCATCATTATAAAATACCTTCCAGGAATTTGAATTTTTAGGTACACTAAGTTGATCGACCAATTCAATAATATAGAGGTCCTTTGTAAAATTAGGATGTGGTATCATCAAAGATGCTAATTCAGCTAGTGCATCTGCTCTAGTGTTGAGTTCCCTAGCCACTTCTTCTATTGAAAAGGCTTCAAATCCTTCAAGTTCATCCCACACCCTATTCATGTAATGCTTCAATCTTGTATTCTTCAAAACAAATATGTTCTTGATCTTCTTAACTACTAGCTCTACATTTCCCTTTGTCTTTAAAAGTTTAATTCCCCTTTTCTTAGCTTCTTCTATTCTCAAAATAAAGGCTTCATACTCGATAGTATTATTGGATTTTTCAAATTCAAGCTTGAAGACATTTGAAAAAAAATCACCATAAGGAAAAATAAGTACTACCCCTACTCTAGAACCAATTGATGCACAATTGCCATCAAATTCCAGAATCCACAACCCCTTATGAACCAGTTCTTCTGATCATCCCACATCTTCTTTAAACAAAACAACATAGTTAGCAAAATCCATTTTATGGTGAAGGATATGGGACCTAGGATCTTCTAAAGGAAAAAATGTGTATTTTTCTTTGTTCTTAGATTTCAAAGTGACATTTTTACTACCGATAGGTATGGTTTCTTAGGACCCATCTAGCTTAATATCCCCTAGGTCTTTGCAAAATGTCTAACTGGGCAGCATCCGATAACTAGTTTGGATATTCACAACTAGGATGGTCAATTTGATCCTCTTTTTAGGAAATTCAGCCAAGGATATTTGTGCACCTTTGATTTTCCCTACTAATGGACTTGTTTTGAGTCCATCACATAGCATTTACCAAAGGTTTTGGTCATAGGAAAATCAAGGATTTTGGCAATAGTAGAGGGCATGATGTTGTTAGAGGCTTTGTAATCTATGATACAATTATTTATCTTATGACCATGTATAAATAGGGATGTATATAAGGGATTAGGTTTCTCGATGATAATATTTTATGAGGTCTCTACATGTATAGATGTATCTTTTGCTAAAGGCTTTTCCTTGGGTTTAATGGAAGATTCATGGGATGATTCTATGTTAACCTATTGAAAAAAGTCTAGAGAAGAAGAATCTCTAAAAAATTCAATCAACTTATCTAACTCATTTGGATTGGATCATAAGTAATCAATAGGAGAAATTTTAATCTGTGAAGACAAACAAAATTTGATGATGTTCAAGGCAAGTTTAGGTTCAGGCTTCTTTAAGATCTTCACCTCTAGCATAAAAATCTTTTGAACCTTTGGATAATTCTTTCATTGAAAAATAGGTTCTTTCCACTTTCTCATAGGTGTAGAGGGTTAAGGATGAACTAGAGACTTAGTTTCATGTTGAATTCTTGAAAGCACTAAGCAGGAAGGAACTTCAAGGGTGATAAGAATATCTCCACTATGTTTAGAATTAGACTCATATTCAAGGTAATAATTTATAGACTCACCAGGTCCTCTTGATTCTTCTTTGTTAGTGGGTACTTTTTCCACCATCTCTTTATTTTCATTTAGTTCTTTATAATGTATCATCTTTGGGCAAAATTATTGAACCCTTGATATTTGGTCTTTGATTGTTGTCATTGATGTCAATAATTTTTCCATATAATTATAATTACCATATGGTATGGTTAACATCATGTAACTATCTCATTTTATGTCCTTCAATATTGTTCAAAACATATTCAAGATAAACACTTATGTGTTATAATATTAACACTTAATGTTCATATTGGTTAAGAAAATAGTTATCAAAAAATGGTTTTGGCCTATGTGAAATTAGATAGGAATTTTTATCAGTTAGACCCTACCTATCATGCCTTTTTGGAAAGCTCATGGAATTAGCTAAACTGTGTCTTTGTTCATTTTTGCATAACACATGTACAGAAAGATTAAAACTCTATTTATCAGAAGCAGTTACAAAATTGTTATGATAATTTTAGCAATTTTGGGAAGTTTTGGTCTAATTAAAGTTTAGGGTGTGTACCTTCCTCCAAAATGTCAATTTTTTTGGTTCATAAGTAGATTCTACATTCCTCTAAAATTTTCAACAAGTGGTTTTGACAAAAGGTATAGCATTTGTGGAATTCGTTGTAGACTAAATAGTTTGCAAGAAGAATTTAAACAACAAAGAACACAATAATGCTTTATGTTTCTATTTTCCTATTTGTGATTTTATTTTCATTGTAGAAGTTTATCAAAGGTAGAAGAAGGGTTATATTTTTCTTCTTTATTCATTCATATTAGTATTTGATCATATCTTTTAATGGAAGAAGAAAACATATTTGGATACTTGATGCTTTGAGGAGAAACAAGGGTTTATCACTTCAAGAAAGTCGATAGTTTGAAAGACATTAATTCAATTCATCTTATTGCAATCATATATTCTATTTTAGATATGATTATATTTTTCATCATCTGATAAATTCATTGAAAGAGTCTTGTATAATTTGGTGTAATTTTTGATGTAAAAGAATCAATAAGACAGAAGAATAGAAGTATATCCTACATTATGTTTTCAACAAGAAGTTGAAACTAGTGATTCATGATTTGTATTGTAATAGAGATTATCCTCTAATTTTATATCTCATTTGTTCATTTTTTTAAATTGGTGCTTCTTTTATTCATGAATTTGGTGCTCCATGTCTAAGGGATTGGTGATCCTTGATATTGGTGTTTCTAAAACAAGGCGTTGGTCCTTCCCAAAGATTTACCCAAGAGGCCAATAAAGTTTTAGATTTAAAGTGGTTTTTTTACCTTAAGGGTATTTCCATGTTGAAATATTGTGTCACCTTTTTATGAATCACCTATCTTTCTCATGTGTTAAATTTTATAACTTGTGATTGTTTCAAGTTTCAAAAAGTATTTTAAACCATTGATTCCCCTTCCCCCCCTATGGGGTTTGTATTCCAACACGTGGTATTAGAGAAAGGTCCCCTACATCAATTTTAACAACTTCAGGTAGATTTTGGTTGAGTGGTATACTTATCTTTAATGGCTCAAGATAGTTCTTCAAAGGTTCCTATTTTTGATGGATCAGATTATGCTTTTTTGGGAAGTAATGATGCAAACATATTTTCTATCTATTAATTTTGATGTTTTGGATTTAGTTGTTAATGGTTATAACCTTGCCTACAGATATTGATGAAAAGAGAAAGTATGAAATTGATATGAAAGCTAAATTTATATATCTAATAGTTTATCTAAAGATGTTTTTGTTAATGTAGTGCATTGTAGTTCTTCTAAATAAGTATGGGATAAATTGAAAAAACATATCATGGTAATGATAGATTTAAAGAAGACAAGATAAAACATTTGAAAGCAATATTTTAAGATCTTAAGATGGGTAATGATGAAAAGTTAGAAGACTATCTCCTTAAGATAGATGAAACTAGAAATGGCATAAGAGGACTTGGTGAAAAAATTGATGATATTGGTGTTGTAAAGAAAGTTTTGAGATCTCTTACTAATAAATTTTATTTTAAGATATGTTATATAGAAGAAAATAGAGATATTAACAAGTATAAAATGGAAGATATTCATAAAGAACTTGTAGCTTATGAAATGAGAAATTTTAGCAAGCAATAATCCACAAGCAAAGAAGCAACATTCAAGGTGGAAACGAAAGTGCAAATATCTTCATAATCAAAATATCTTGATGTTCTTGAAGCAAATTTATCAAGGAAATTAAAGAAATGAGAAGGTAAATACAAAGGTAAACTTCCTTTCAAATATTTTAATTGTGGTAAAATAGGAAACACTGCATCTAAATGTTCATATAATAGTCATGATGAAGTAGATGATGAGAAATAGAAATCAAGTAAAAATAAATTCTATAACATAAAGAAGTTCTTTAAGAAGAAAAAATATTTGATTGTTGGTTTATTAGATAGTGAATCTAGTAGTTTTGAATGTAATGAAAATGGAGTTTAATTCATGGCTATAGAAAATACTTGTCAGGAATCAAATAGTGATGATGATGTTGAACTTGTTGAGGCTAATTTAGAATGTGAAATTAGTTATGCACTTAAAAAGATCAAGGAGTTAATAAGGAATTTAAGTGTTGAAGAAAATCAATTCTTAAAAGAAAAGGAGAACTTTGAAAAAAAAACTAAGGAATTAAATCAACAAGTTATATAATTGAAATTACAAGCTGCTGAACAAAAGAGAATTGTCTTTGTCACTAAGAAAGAGTTAAGTTCTAATGATCAGGAATGTACAAGTTAATAAATGAAGTAGTATCATATAAAAGAAAGTTATAAAAATATGAGAATGCTACTTTGGATGATAGTTTAAGGAAACAAAGAAGAACTGATGGTCTAATAGGAATTGGTTTTGAACTTGGACACTATTCTAGTGACAAGAAAGATAAATCTTTATTTGATATATTTAAATCTAAAAGTAAGGGTACAAATTAGAATACTATCACTTTAAATGTAAGTAAAAATTCATATTTTGTTGGAATTACTCAATGGAAGAGTGAATTCTGAGAGGGGGGATGATTCAGCACTTCAAAACTTTAACCAAACTATGATCACTACACATCCATCTCAAGATCTAATATGTAAACTAAAATAACTATCCATGTGTATCATACATGACATAAAGTAAATAATGTGTAACACAAGATATTGGTTACCCAAAAATCCTCCAAAGAGAAGGTAAAAATGGGGTGGGAATGACACCCACAAATCTTCACTACTATAGTTGTAAAGTGTACCCAATGAAGGTTACAATTGTTTGATCATAATCTATGATCTACCCTATCAAAGGTCTTCCCAGTTAAAGGCTTACAAAGACTATTAGGTCTCACCCTATTAAAAGTGTGTCTTGTTAGAGGACTTAAACTCACAATAAAGCAATAACTTTGTTAAGAGATTTACAAGAGCCTATCAAAACTCAAAAGCTTATTAAGGCTACTCTATTAGGAGATTTACTTTGCATCACCTATTAAAATGATTTAGCACAATGATTGTTTAGTTAGCACCTCTCTATTAGATATCTAGTCTTCTCTTTTCTGATGTATGCTTCATCTTTCTAATTAGATATCTCTCCTTTATCCTCTCTCTACTCTATTATATTCTCCTCTAATTGATTTTGCAATTCATTCATTTCTTATAACCTTCTTATCCATCATGAATTCTCTCTCTATACTTAGCTTTCATCATTCTCCTCACATACATGCATACATACTCTTTAGGGTTTTCCCTCCTTAAGAAGACTTAGATAAAATAGGGTTAGGTTACAATCAACAATTGTGATGGATCCATATTGTTGCTTAATACATCTCTTTTTCTTATTGGTTGCATGTATATAGAGATTCAGAATATACATTCATATTTATCTTCTATAATCATAGAAATATCCTTAGGTCAACCCAAAAATGGTTCACATAGAAGTTTTTGCCATTACAAACACCTATATCAAAAACTATTTACTCGGCACCTAAAGTCTCTAATGCTCGGTAGTCATTGTATCTTCAATGTTGTAACTCAGCTTCTGAATGTCTCACCATCCATTGTTTACTTGACACCTAAATCACTTGGCATGTATAGACTTTCTCATCACTGGAGTGACTTGGCACATACTAGTGCTTGATACTAAGTATATTGCTTGGCATGCATTGTCTAGAAACTGATGCTTGGCATGCTTTGACCACTCGGCTCGCACTGATTTCTCAGCTTGCTCTAATCACTCAGCCTACACTATGTTTCTTCTTGAATATGACTTAAGTGTTTTGTCACTCATTTGTGAAAACTAAAATGAGATCAACAATCTCCCCCTTTGACATGAGTGGTAAAAACTCTTGGTCGTGCATATATAACCTCAATATAAGAATCACTCAGACAATCTGTATACATTACTTGACTCTCATAAAAAATTACAAATTTTTTGCAAAATTACAAAACTTATGACTTAAATGTCATACCTTGTTTCTCCCAAGATTGCATAACTCCCCCTAAGTTGATATTTCCTTTCTATAGCTAAACTTTGTACAACTCTTGTTGAGTAAATGTGTATTTGTTTGATATCCCCTATTTCTGCATTAGTACTCCCCCTTTCTCAAAACTATACTATGCTCATGTGTCATGTTCTTCCTTTTGACTTACTTTCCCCTTTTTATTCTGATTCCCCCTTTTTTGACACTTATTTCATAGGTGGTACTCTAATATTGTGTTTGTCAAAAAATGTTTTGTGGACTTCCATTATTATTTTCAATGTTGCATCCCAATTATTGCATGCTACCTCTAGAGATTGGTATTGAATGTCTAGTTATCTTTCTTCATCAATGTTTCAACATAGGCTAGTTCCTTATGAAATACTTCCATGTGTTGGGTCAACATGGAATGAATACTAATCAAGGTAGCCCTTATGTTTGCATCTTGGGTTTTTCGCTTGGCTAGCTTACCTTGAGTAGATAGTAACTTCTAGAAATGAGCTTGGCTTTGACTAGGAGATAATTGGTGTATTGCACCTATGCACTATAGATCTCCTTGCACCTAGTCAATATCCCTCTATACTTCTTGTGTGAATAAATTCACATCACATAACTTGTTGTAAAGAGAGAATATGTTCTCCAATACCTTCTTCACACTCCCAACCTTGGTTGCTAGATCAATCGGTCTTAATGCAATAGCACTAGATATCTTCTCAAGTGCTTTTGAGTGAAATTTATTCTCACACCATTCTAAGAGTTTAGTGTTTGTGTCCAAGTCTTCATCACTTATCTTTTCAAAAATGTTGACTAGTTGCTCAAGAATTGGTTTATCTTCATTCAGCTCTGGGAGGCTGAATGCATCAAAAAATATGTCTTTTATATCATGAAGCACTTTCTTCTACTTATACTTCCTTCTTAACAACTCTTGTTGTTTCTTCTTGTGAAGAGCTTCCTATAGAATGTGCATTTTCTCAATGGTGATTGTTTTAGGATCAGACTTGGGTAGTTTAATCATCTCATCTAAGCTCACATCTCCATAAGATGTACCTTCAACATGTTTAGATTTACTAGGACTAGGCCTTGATATTTGTAAGGGTGTAGCATCTATGCTTGGCCTTCGAAGAGTTTAACTAGTAAGAGGAGATATAGAGACTAGTAGGGTAACCAAGGTTTGTACAATTATTTGTTCCTCTGGCTTAGTAGTCAACACAAACTCTTCAATCATATTTTCCTTCACTTTTTTTCCATCTTCACCTTGCATCTATGAGATAGGAGTAGGACTAGCTTCCTAATGTATGTGGACTTATGTCCCATCTTTTTCAACTATTAACACTTCTTGTAGTAATGAAATATTTGGCAAAAAGCTACTAACATATGGTGTCACTACATCCTTCACTTGATATACCACAATAGGCATTGAAACTTGTATGTCAAATGTGACTTGGCATTGTTATCTCTTTTGTCAGTGTAGGTGTAGGGCGAACAATAGATGTGTATATTTGTTTCTCCCCTAGTAATGCTAATTCTACTTTGTCAATTTCATTTGTTCTCACCAGTACAAGATTGGTGCATAGTTGTGCTACTAAGGTGTAATCCTTCAATATCTTCTTCAAGTCTTCCTCTATAAAGTGATTAATGCTCTGATTAGAAATATCAAAAACATTCTTGATTTTTCTTAAGTCCTACTGACTCACTTGGTCTACATGTAGAGGACTGGCACTTGGAACTTGTACCTTAGGTACATTTTGATCATCATATTTCTCATCTTTACATGTGGTCTTTTCTTCTATTGTTTCTTCAATGCCTCTCACATGACTATCCTTGGCTGATACATCTTTTTTGGTCTTTGTTTCCTTTTGTTCATATTTCTTAGGATTTTTAATTTCTTGCTCACTTTTCTCTATTACAGAAAGAGTGGGTAGCCCATAAGTGGATTTCCATATAGCTTTGCTTTTGGTTGCCACATCATCTATATTCTTCTTCATAATATGGAATTCTCTATATTTTGGGGTAAATTTTCCTTTATACAATTTCATAGCCTCATTGATCATTTTCTTTGGTAATTCAGGAATGACTTGGGCTAGAGTACTTTCACTATTTTGTCTTTCAATTTGTAAACTAAATTGTCATTTTTGCTCAACTCTTTCATATAGACTCTTGGGTAGTGAATTTCCAATCTCAATAGGTGTAGTTTTGAATGTGACTATCAACTCATATATGGCTTCCTCTACCTTATTCATATCAATCTTTCTTACCTTATCAAATTCAACATGTGTGAATCTAGACAAATTTATATTATGCCTAATATTGTCACACAAGTTGTCAAAGTTAGCGGAAGGATTGTGGCTAACCACCTTGAATTGACTCATGTCATATGATTCTATTTTCTCCTCATCTAACTTGCCTGGAGCAATATAATTTCTTCTTAACCTCTTGTAGGTCTGCTTTTTTGGTTGGCTCTGCTCTATTGTAGTAATGGTTCTTTTACCCTTAGGCTTTACAGCTTTCTTAACTTTCTTTGTAGTTTCCCTTGTGCTAGCCTTGGTAATAGGTACTGTTGGCTTTTTTTGTGTAGGTTTCACAACTTTCTTTGACTTTTCTACTATAGGCTACTTTGCCTTCCTCTTTTTCTTCTCTGGTTTAGGTTCTTTGTATTTTTTCTCGACACCTTCTACATTTACTTCTTGGTCTTCTCCTTGACCTTGAGTGAGTGCCAATGGGGCTTGGTCTTGTTCTTCCTCATCATCATCATCTTCTCCTTCTTCTTTTCCTTCTTCACCAAATCTCTCCTTTAGCTTCTTGACCAATTTTTCTTTCTTTCTAATCAAAGAGCTTGTTTGCAAATTGATTTGTATCCTTAATTTATCTTCTTCATAAATTCCAAATGAGGTGGCATTCGTGTCTGTGTCCTCTTCTAGTAGTGTTGTGATAGCTACAAATGCCTCATCCACATTAATCTCATAAGGCAAGGACTTAAGCCATTTGACCCTAGGAATAGTTGCATGCACATATGTATAATCAGCATCAACTAAGAAGCAAACATCATTGTAATGTTTCTCCACTAGTAATACAAGAATCCTTAGTCTTTGGTTCATACATTTCTTGAAATCTTCAAAGCAGCTAGTCATAAATGACTCAAAATTATCTCCAAGGTGCTCTATTAACTCTAAAATTTGAACTGTTACTAGCATGTTCATCTTCCACACTACCTTTCCAAATGTGGGAAATGTATTTTGCACATAAAATAATATGCAAACCAATAGATAACCAAATTTTCATGATGCACTTTTTGTCTTCCTAATGGCCTCCAAGTTTTCAAAAAGATGTTGAAGTTGTAACTCAGCAAGGTCATAGGTATGATCTCTTTTAACTATCTTGTATCCTAAATCCACTACCATACATGATACACTATTCAATCTACTAGACTGAAAGAACTTGTGAGCAATCACTCTCACTATAAAGGCAATTAGGGGTCTGAAATTGAATCTATTGACATCCCTCTTATGTTCCACACTACACGTGTGTTCTTCTCAATCACCTCCTTTGCATCACTTTGTATGCTTTTGGTTCTATCTAGGATAGTATACCTTGTTACTTGGTTAATGATTCTCTTTGTATTCTTAATGGGTCCATTTTCTAACAATATGAATTCGTCATGTATTCTGCTGAGCACAATCCTTATCAACTTAGTTTTAAATACCTTAGGGAAATTTAGGGCACAAGTTTACCCCTTTTCTTTCTACAATTTTATTTTCTTCCCTCAAGACTCCATCTGCATAAAGTTTACTATACAATTCTCTAATCTCCATGTCTCTAATACTTCCAATGTTACAAGTATAACAACACCTAACATCTTGAATCATGAGAACTTGTGCTGGTATTATTGATAATGCACCATACGAGTATCTTTTATATGCTATAGTAGGTATTGGTCAAAAATGTGGTTGTCTCACATCATTATTAATTAATTGAACATTAAAAACTCCCTTTCCTTCCTTCCTAATAGTTATAGAAGAGCTAGATGCCATTTCAAATCACTAGGGTTTGCAAAAATACAAAAATTATAACTCAACACTCGATAAATACCTTTCAATCTTGATGAATGATGATGAGTAGTAGCTTAATTCATTTCACAAACACTTGAATCTTCTTTTGCAAATTGCCTTTGTGCTCTTCATACTCTCTTCGATCTCTGATAAATTTAAATGAGTCAAGAAATGGCTATATAACCCTTGGAATTTGGCTATAAATGCTTAATGTTTACATAGTTGTAAGCTTGACTACCATAACATTTCCAACTCACTCAGCTTACACATGATTTCCACTATGCTTGGCTACTACTGTGAAACTTTCCATGCTTAGGAACAACATAGAAAACAACAAAATTATATATTTTCTCTAGGTTCTAACTATTCCATTGCATCTTAAATTCATGCATATATGTACTCTTTAGATCTTATATTCTTGGAACTAATGCATAATGTAACTTTAAAATTTTTGACATATCAATATAGTTTGTTATTAGTGACACACACTTATTCGAATTGTATATAGCTACTAAGCATATTGTATAGCTATCAATTTTTTCCAAGCATTTCATTTGTTACTAAATTCTACAGTTGTTATCGAGTCCTTTGGACTAATCCTAGTGGTTACCGAGCAATCATAGTTATAGTGAAGATTAGTAGTGTAAATCGTGCATCTCAATATATATCAAGTTTACCAGTGCAAACTAAGTTGTGCAGTGTTCATCGAGTTTGCAGTGTATATAATGTGAGTCCAGTGTTAACCAATCTTCTCAGTGTTAACCAAGTGACTTAGTTTATACCAAGCTCAAGGTGATAGTGTTTACCAATTCTTGCCATGGTAAACAAGTGATTCAGTTTATATGACGAGTTTCATAGTATCTACTGTGTCACCAATGTAGACTGAGTTGAAGACTACTTGGAAGTGATCAGTATGGATCAAGCTTCTATGTCTATCAAGTGCATGACAATGCTGACCATTGACAGTAGATGTCGAGTATCATAACTTCACAGAGTTAGTCTTCAGAACCTAAGTGTCTTCATTTGGGCCGACTTTGTAATATTTGTGTTAACTTGTATTGTAGCCAACTTTATAATTTATATAATTGGATTGGTATATATATGTAATGTATTGTATTATATCCAAGCATGATGAAGATGTGAATTTTGATGCAATGTAAGCAAATATAATCAGAGAAGAGAAGAAAGAGAGAATTACAAAGGCTACAGCAGTATAAGGAGTAGCAAAGACATATCTATCATAGCAAGGTGATTAATACATAAAGGAGTCTCATTTAGCAAACCAAGTTGCAAATTAGAGATCGTCTACTATTTCATCTTAATAGGTGGATCAATTAAATCCTTTAACAAGGTAGATGTAATAGTCTTTTGTAACTCTCTTTACCAAGTGCATACTTCATTGTATGTTTGTAAATCCTTTCACAAGGTGGACCTAATAGCCCTTATTGCTCCTAATAGCATAGATCATCAAAAGTGATCAATGTAAGCTTTAATAGGCTAACTTTACATTGTAGTACTAAAGTTTGTGGGTATCATCCCCACCCTAGTTTTACTTTCTATTTGGAAGGTTTCTAGGTCACCAAATCTTTGTGTCATAGTGTTATGAATGCTTTTATGTTTTCAATTTCTTATGCATACAATTAGATCAGATTACATGTGATGGATTAAATGCTAATTGGATTGTTGGATTAAGAGTTAGAATTGTAGAAGTTTTAGAAATTACTAATTCACCCATCCCCTCTCAGTAACTTAGCATAGTCTTGAATATTTCCAACATAAAATATCAGCCCCACACATACCTTTTGATTTCCTAGTTGGATTGATGTGATCACCTGTTCCATTGGATGAAGTGATCTCCTCTAAACTTGATGTGCTAGAATCTTCTTTCTTCTTCCACATTTTGCTCATCTGCACCTTTACCTTTTCAACATCAATTTTCTCTTTTCCTTTGTTGGATCTGTTACTCGATGCAGGTGACCTTGTTGGAAAATTTCTACTGACATGACCAATCTTCAAACAACTAAAGCATGTATTATTACTCAATCATCTATTATAATAACTTTTTAAATGTGTTCTTATGCAATTCTTAGGAATATGTCCACCCTCTTAACAATAGTGACAACTATATCTTGTATTATAATCCCAATTGTAAGAGTTTCCATTATGGTTTACCTTGGCTTGGTTGTTTGATGACCATTTGGGCTTGGATCTACACTCATATGCTTTGTGTCTAGACTTTTGACAATTATAGTAGTATGCTTCAAATATTTGAGTGTTATTGGTCTTGCATTCATGTGCATGATGTCCTTACTTGTTGCAATTGTAGCAGTTTCCTCGGTATTTCTACTTAGGGCTTTGATTGACAGTTTTACTCCTGCAAGTAGTATCATTGATAGGTATTGGTGATTCTATCAATTTCTCAAAATATTTTATGGCTTCACTAGGCTTGTTAAGCTTTTCTCTTTCATCTCTCAATTTATTCTACAGTAGATCATTAGGTGACTTAAAAAAATTTATCTCAATATCCTTTCCATTCAATTCATGATTAGCAATCATCAACTGATTCATTGTATCCAATTACATGTTAGCAATATTTTGTACATCTAATGTCTTTTCTTCTAGTCTGTTAGACAATACCATTTTGTCTTCTTCAATCATGACTTTTTTATCCTTAGCTTTCTTTTTCTTTTCAATCATCTCACATAGCAATACTAATTGCATCTCTTGTTCTCTTTTGAGATTCTTGACTTCTTCATTAAGGGCTCCATCTTTTCCATCAGATTTGTAACTATTGCATCAAACTCTTTAGAGTTTCCTTCTATAAATAATCTAGTTGTGTCAATCTCTTTGTATTTTGTGTCATTTAGTTGCATGGCCAAATCTTTTCTTGTCTTTAATGATTATTGTAGCACACTCCTTTCTTCATTCAAGTGATGTAGGATAAGATGTATTTCAATCTTTTGATTGTCAATGTTCTTTTCCAATAATTAAACTTCCATCATCAAGATCTTTCCTCTCAAGCTATCAAGCTTTCCTTCAAGAGAACTAGGCTCTAATACCAATTGCTAGAATTACTTAATGGAAGAGTGAATTCTGAGGGGGGGGGTTGTGGATCAACACTTCAAAACTTTAACCAAAAAAGGATCACCACACATCCATCTCAAACTATAATATGTAAAATGAAATAACTATCCATGCATGTGATACATAACATAAAGTAAATAACACTTGACACAAGATATTGATTACCTAGAAACCCTCTAAAGAGAAGGTAAATTTGGGGTGGGAATGACACTCACAAATCTTCACTATTGTAGTTGTAAAGTGTACCCAATGAAGGTTAAAATTGTTTGATCATAATCTATGATCTACCTCATGAAAGGTATGTCCTGTTAAAGGCTTACAAAGATTGTTAGGTCTCGCCCTATTAAAGGATTTTAACACCTTGCTAAAAGTGTGCCTTGTTAGAGGACTTAAACTTGTAATAAAGTAAGCACTTTGTTAAGAGATTTACAAGAACCTGTTAAAACTTAAAAACCTATTAAGGCTACTTTGTTAGCATATTTACTCTGCATCACCTATTAAAATGATTCAGCATGATGATTCTTCGGTTAGTTCCTCTCTACTAGATGTCAAGTCTTCTCTTTCCTAATGTATGTTTAATCCTTCTAATTACATATATCTCCTCTATCCTCTCTCTTCTTTGTTATGTTCTCCTCTAACTAGTTTTGCAACTCATTCATTTCTTACAATCTTCTTAGCCACCATGAATGCTCTATGCACTTAGCATTCATCCTTCTCACATAAAATCATAGAAACTCTTTAGGGTTTTCCCTCATTAAGAAGACTTAGGTGAACTAGGGTTAGGTTCTAATCAATGGTTTTAATTGATCTATATTTCTTCTTAATAAATCCCTTTTTCTTATTGGTTGCATGTACTACATAGGGATTCACAATATACATTAGTACTCATCTTCTATAATCATAAAAAAATCCTTAGGTTAGCCAAAAAATGGTTCACATAGAATTTTGTGTCATTACAAACACCTATATAAAAAAATTGTTTACATGGCGCTTAAAGTCTCAGATGTTTTGCACTCATTCTATCTTCAATGTTGTAACTCAGCTTCTGAATGACTTGGCATCTATTGTTTACTTAGCACTTGAATCACTCAATATGTATAGACTTTCTCATCACTGGAGTGACTTGGCACATACTAATGCTTGATACTAACTAAGTATATTAATCAACATGCATTGTCTGGCAACTAATGTTCAGTGTGCTTTGATCACTTGGCTTGAACTAATTGCTTAGCTTACTCTGATCACTTGACATACACTATGTTTCTTCTTGAATATTACTTAAGTGTGTTGTCACTCATTTATCAAAACCAAAATGAAATCAACAAATTTTAATCATATTTCTAATGATAAAAATTAAGTTATATCAAGAACTTCATTCATAGGTAAAAGATACTCGAATTGGTTTACTTCTTTCTTTCATGAGTATTGCTTCATGTGTCATCAATGTGGACATCGAATAAGTAATTGTAGATACATGTCAAGAAGGTATTCAAAGTTTTATTTTGGTTATTCCTTTCCTAAAATGAATGCTCTAAGATGTTACAAATGCAATTTCTTTGGTCATGTAATGAGAAATTTCAAAACTAAGTTATCTCATAATTATCAATCTTATGCTAGTTAGCAAGTTGAAAAATAATTTGATACTAAAGTGACTAAGATAAGGAGGCCTAAGATTAATAAGTCTATGTTTGTTCAAATGGCTCTACATTCTAAAGAAAAGGACTTGTGGAAAGTTGACAGTGGTTGTTGTAGACACATGACAGGAGATAAAACAAATTTTGACAAATTGATTAACTACAAAGGTGGAAATGTTAGTTTTGGTGATGATTCTTCAAGGAAAATTAAAGGTTTGGATTCTTTGATGCTTAGTGACAAAATATCCATTCATGATGTGTATTATGTTGATTAATTAAACTACAATCTTCTAAATGTTAGTCAAATTTGTGATCATGGATAGGAAGTTGTTTTTGATGATCAAGGTTGTCAAATCAAATTAAAATATGGACAATTGGTTGCATTAGGTAAAATATCAAAAGAGAATGTATACAATTTAAAATATTTCACAAACACTAACAATCATGAAGATGTTTTCCTTATGGGATAGGTGAATGAAAGTTCATTATGACAAAAAGGCTTGGGCACTTGAATTTTGACAACTTAGTAAAAGTTAATAAGCATCAGAAAGTAAGAGGTATGTCATGTATAAGTAAGCCAAATAATGTTATTTGTGAAGGGTGTCAACATGGTAAACAAACAAAGGCATATTTTCCTTTGAAAGAATATTTTTCTTCTAAACCATTGCAATTAGTACATATTGATTTTTGTGCTCCTACAAGGACAATGTCATTAAATGGAAAAAAATATTTTATACTTTTTATAGATGATTATACAAGAATGACATGGGTAACTTTCTTAAAGAATAAATAAAAAGCATTTAAAAAGTGTAAGATTTTCAATAAAATGGTTGAAAATGAGTCAAACGCGAAGATTAAGTGCTTACGATTAGATAAAGGTGGTAAGTTTAATTCAAATGAATTTGTTTATTATTGTGAAAAATATGGCATCAAAAGACAATATGCAACATCCAGGACACCTCAACAAAATGAATTTTTTGAGAGAAAGAACCAATGAAAGAAATGGCAAGGACTATGTTAGATGAATCTAAATTACCAAACTAGTATTCGAAAGAAGTGGTATACATTTTAAATAGGGCACAACTAGGAGTAAAAACTAAGTACACTCCTTATGTATTATGGTATGGATATCCTGCTTCTGCTGAGCATTTTAGAATTTTTGGAAGTAGATGTTTCATTAAGAATTGTGATGATAAAATAGGAAGCTTTGATTCAAGATGTGATGAATGAATATTTTTAGAATATTATTCTCAAAGTAAAGCTTACAAATGTTTTAATAAAAGATTGAATAAAATTTTTGAAAGTGTACATGTGAAAGTGGATGAAGTTGTGTAGGATAATAAGGACATAATAATGGATAACACTTTCCTACACTATAATGATAAAGACTTGAAAGAATTAGATAATAAATTTTATGAAGGTGAAGAAGAGATAAAAGCTCAAATAGAAACACCAAACCAATAGATACAAAGGCTACAAGAACAAGATTGAATAAGTATCATCCTCAAGAACAAATTATATGGGATAAACATGCAAGGTTTCAAACAAGAATAAGAACTACATCAAGTGAATGTACTCATCTTTTTTTGTTATCTCAAATTGAACCTAAATCATATAAAGAAGCTAGTATGGATGAGTTTTGGGTTAAAACTATGAAAGAGGAACTAAGTCAAATTGAAAAGAATAAGACTTGGGAATTAGTGCCTAGACCTTAAGATAAAAATGTACTAGATGCTAAATGGGTCTTTAGAAATAAATTTGATGAAAATGGAAAGATATCAAGGAATAAGGCTATATTGGTTTGTAAGGGTCATGCACAAATAGAAGGTGTGGACTTTGATGAAACCTTTGCACTAGTTGCTAGAACCAAAGTAATTAGAATCTTTCTTGCATATTTAGCTTTCAAGGGCTTTAAAATGTACCAAATGGATGTTAAAACAACATTTCTTAATGTTTATCTCAATGAAGAGGCTTATATGGATCAACCTAAAGAATTTGAAAACAAATACTATCCTAATCATTTTTACAAGCTTAAAAAGACTCTTTATGGTTTGAAACAAGTTCAAGGAATTGGTATTCTAGGTTGGATCAGTATCTTATCAAAAATGGCTTCAAAAGAGGTGGTGTTGATAGTAACTTGTACATATATGTTACATGTGATGATATTCTCATTTTTGTTTTTTATGTTGATGATATAGTATTTGGATCCAATGATGATACTTTAAGTCAAGGTTCCTCAAAGCTTATGCAAATTAAATTTGAAATGTCCATGCTTGGGAACTATCCTATTTTCTTGGGTTGCAAATTTTTGAGTTGGAAAAAGGTATATTCTTATCCCAAACTAAGTATGCAAAAGAAATGTTAAAGAAATTTCATATGAAATATTCTAATCCTATGGGAACACCAATGATAACATGATGTAAACTTACTAAAATTGATGATTCTCCTAATGTTGATCAAACTACTTATAGATCCATGATTGGTAGTTTACTATATCTCACAGCTTCAATTCCTAATACCATGCATGTTTTATGTTTGTTTGCAATATTTCAATCTTCACCTAAAAAACCTCATGTTATAGAAATTAAAAGAATTTTCAAGTATATTCAGGCTACTTTGGATAATGGGATTTGGTATCCTAAATATGATGATCTCAAATTTGTTGCTTATACTAACTCGGATTGGGTACATTATCTAGATGAAAGAAAAAGTACTTTAGGAGCAACAAGAATCTACTACACTTTCTATTCTAAAGGCTAAATATATATCCACATGTTCTTTTTGTTAACAGGTTCTTTGGATGGTTCAAACTTTATCAGATATGAAAGTAACAATGTCTAAACCAATACCTATCCATTGTGATAATTAGAGTGCAATCAATATTTCTAAGAATCCATTTATGCATTCACACACCAAGCACATTGTTTATGTCTGTTATCATTTCATAGGGGAGCATGTCTTGAATGGTAGTGTTGAATTAGAATTTGTTCCTTCTTTAGATCAGCTAGCTGATGTAGACACCTAAAAACCTTTAGAAAATAAAGTATTTTTATTTTCTGAAAAAGTCCTGATGACATCATCATTTATTAATTAATTAATTATTTAATTAATTAATTAATTTTTATGCCATTAAATCCCTTTATCTTAATTAAAAATATTTAATTAAGGAATCCCTCCCAAAAATGTTTAAATCTTATTTAAACATTATTTTCTTATTTAAACATTATTTAATTAATAAATTGACCAAAAATCCTAAAATAAATAAAAAATTTATTTTTTTCCCAAAAGTTGGCCAATTTCCTTATGACCAATAACCTCTTCCAAAATCTTCTAATCCTTCTTTAATTTTGATTAAAGGCTAATCCCATCATTTCCTACCCCTAATCCCAACTCAAAATATTTAATTAAAATTAAATATTAATCCTCATGTTTATTAAAAAAGTTTTAATAAATATCTCCTCAACCCAAACCCTTGAAATAAATAAAACTTTATTTATTTCCTAAAAATCTAATTTATCCTCATCCTAAGAAGTTCTAGACTCTTCTAGAAAGTCTTCATCCTCATCCTAGGAAATTCTAGACTATTCTAGAAAGTCTTTATCCTCCTCCAAAATCTAGACTCTTCTAGAAGATGTCTTTAAACCTAATCCTAATCCCCTCCTAACCTTGTCACATTCCCTAAACATGGGTTAAAACTTACTAACCCAAGCCAAAGTTAACAAATATCTCCTCCTTCACCCACCCTCATTAAATGTCATCCACTTGCCTATCCCTAAGCTAATCCTAAACCATCCTAATCCATCCTCTAATCATTTGCACAAGCCTAAGCAAGCTTAAAACCTTCCTAATCAAGTCCAAGTCGAATTTGCTCTCATCACCCTCAAAATATCTCAACCATAAAACTTTATGAAGTCCACTAGGTCATAAATGACTCTTACAAGCCCTTTTATTGCTCTTACAAGTCATTATGAGGGTCTTTATGAAGATTTTATCTCTTGAGCCACCTTTGTTGACTCATCCTTGCCCTTTCCTCCATCCTCTCACCATGTGACATGTGTCACTCCTTGATTGGCTATAAGGAAGCACAATCCATGTGCTCTCCTCTCATGCAATCTGAGCCCTCCATAAGCTTTTTCCCATCCTTGCATCTTAGCCCTCAATCCCTCAAGCCTCTTGCCTATAAATTGGATCCTTCCCCTTTGCAAAATAACACAATCCATGAAGTAAAGTTATAATGCCATTTTGAGAGCCAAATCCATACTAAAGCCATTTATCCACACCAAAAATCCACAATCATCCATTGAAGCCTTTGGAAGCATATTGAGCATACATCCTATCCATTTAGATAAAGCTACTCAACAAGAGAGCTTCTTATTGAGAGAGTCCATTAATGGCTCATATTCTCAATTGAGAGCTCATCTTAGTCTATCTTGAAGTTTATGAATTTTGTTTAGTTTGTAGAAGCTTTATTTAAATTTGGTTTCTATTAGCATACTAACATTGCTCATATACATTTTGGCACGCCCGGTGGGACCCCGCATGGGTCATCTTCATTAGCTTTTTTAGTCAAGTTTTGTATGTTATTTGCTAATTTTGGCTAATTTTTCTTGTTTTTGTGATTGGTAGGATTGTATAAATTGGTTTTGTAGGTCCACATGAGCATGAAGAAGACAAAGGAACTCATAATCTATCTCATAGTGTTTGCAGATTTTTCAAGCTTATAGGTGGACAAAGAACTTGAAATTCTTCTTCCTCTTCTTGTCTATATTCTTCTTATTCCATCTACTTCTTCTTCTTCTTCTTGTGGGAGATCTTGGCCATTTTTTTTTAAGGAAGCAAAATCATACACACTTCTTTTTAGTGCTTAAAATGAACCCCCAAATCATACTTAAATCCATTGAAAAATTAAAAATTTGCAAAAAAGAAAAAATCTTTTAACAAGTGAAACTAAACCAATCTAATCATTTGCATCCTTGCAACATCAAGGTTTTAGATGCATTCATGTAAAATTAGGAACACTTCATTTTTGGGAATTTAAAAAGAACTTCAAGTTTCCATTTCAAAAGGTTCAAATCAACACTAAGTGCACACTAAAGTTCTTTTAAAAAATCTCATAAAAACTAAGAGTCCTAAATGGTTGCCAAAAATTGTCCTAAAAGATTTGTTATTTGTTCCAAACAAATGTCTTATTGCAAAATCTTGAATGTTTCTTAGGTTTTTCATGCATCAAAACAATCTAGGAATATCATTTTTGGGCTTAAAATATGCAAACTAGAACACAAAATCTTGAATGAAAACCAAAGTCCAAAGAGTCATTTTCACTTTTGAGTCCAAAAACAATCTTGAATGATCTAAGGTTAAAACAAAGCACTTCAAAGTTCTTAAAACAACACACAAAATCTCAATCTTGAATGCTCAAAGGAAAAAACTTGAATGTTTAATCACTTGTCTTTGAATGCATGTTGCTAAAATCACTCTTGAATGCCATGGATTAAAATCAGATTTTCCTTGAATGCACCTTAATCTCGCTCACACTTTATTTGGGCATAAAAATTGGACAAATATTGACGTGGAGGGCCTCCAGGCGCGTGCTTGGCAATCGAGTTTCACACATCTTTGTTTTGGGCTTAAAACAAACTCACACTCAATCTTGAATGCCTAACAATCAATGAACATCGCATGGTCTTGACGCATTTTCAATGGCGCTCGCATTTCTTATGTTGACGATCTCTCAACTTCCATTATGCTGACGACGCTATCAAGTTGGAATGAACATTGTATGCCATAATCACAAGTGTCTTCAATCATAGCTTACAAAATCTAAATCATCAATTGGAAAAGAACTCTGCTTTTTAGCCCAAGATCATCCAAGTCTTCTCTCCCCTTGTCGTCTTTCGAGGCCATCTTGGGTGCATAAGATTAGGATCCAAAATCTTGTCTTAGCTTTTTAGGAGGCCTGCTTGGGGATTTCATCACCCCTTGGGACGACCTCAACTCCAGCGTTCCGACGGAGTATAAAAATCGGGAGGTGAATCCAAAGACACCTCTCTTGGAATCAAGATTTTGTCACTCGGGCTAAGCCTCAAGGAACTTTATACCCTTGAGAAGTGAAAGAGGAGAAGTGGGTTACCGCTCCTCTCGGTTGTGTGACATCTTTTTGGTTTCATCTACGGATTTGGGCCTCACGTACCTTGCGTATATCGAGGACTCCCTAGCTAAACTAAATTTCATCCTTGTAGAAAGCTTCCTAAGATGTTGGTGTGTTTGACGTGCTTGCTCAAAACTTTTGTCTGCTTGTTTGTTCATAGCTTTTGAATGAATGTTTGCCAATTTTGGTCGAAATCCCAGAAAAGCAGAAATCTCCCAGCTCAAGGCATACTTAGCGTAGTCACTGCCTTATCAAAAAATCATCCAAGCTCCCCCGCTGCAACTGAATCTATCTAGTTCTTTGCCTTAGAACAATCCAAAGTCCATCCAAATCATCCCCCCGGCCAGCTAGCAACCCAATCCAAAATCACCCAAGCCTTTAAAGAGTTGTTGTTACTCTGCCAGAGTTTGCTATCCAATCAATCCTACCAATCAACCAATCTCACCAAGGTTATCTCTCTGACAGAGCATTGTCTAGGGTAATCTAGCTTTGTCACTTGCATCCCTCATCACCTTGAGCTAAAGGTTGGGATCCAGAAGTGGTCAATCTCATGTCATGCCCATAGGATCATTAGTCTATCCTCAAGTTGACACAACCACCACCAAATCCAGCGCATAGGAAAGCAAAACTCTCACTTTTTGACAGCATGCCCTTGAAGTCTTCCATCCACAGGAAAGCCAAAAATCTCCAACCAATCCTCCTTAGGTCTGTCATGCAACTTTGACTCTCCCTAGGAAATCTTTCATCAGCCAATCCAAAATCTGTGCTTAATCCAAATCCAACCATGAGCTTCCGTGTTCATCCATATGCAAGACCCCATCCCCATCAAACTCATCATCAAAGCATGAAGTACCAATCCTATCATGATGTGTTTGGTCGCATTGTCCTTGCTCCCGCCACCTCCTATTCCAATGATGATGAAAATCTTGTTGACTATGACGGGTATATTGAAAGCCTTACAAACATTCCCCCAAGCATCCCCCAAAATCCAAGAGTTATTCCAAACTATCTAGTCATGCCATCTGATATCCCAGCTTCCCCTCCATCACCCAATCAACCAAACTTCCAATCTTCCACCCCCATCACACTAGCTATTCCTGTCAATCCACCTCCACCTTCAACACACGAGTCTCCAAGGAATCTCCTAGAGGAAATACAAGAAAATTTGTCTCCAACAGTCGATAAGCCATGTCATCTAATCCAACCATGTGAAGTAGTCAGTGATGAAGCTTCCCCATCTATAATATCACCTCCATCTCCCATAGCTATCATCCCCATACCATCCATCAAATTGCTTAAAATCCTTCCACTTCCCGCAAGCATCAAAATCCCACCACCTATCAAATCGCTCCAAATCCCATCCACATCTCCGCCTCCAATCATTTCCCAAATCTCTCGTAGTGACCCTTATGCATCCATCTTCTACTCACCCATCTCCACTACTAAATCTCCCATCTATCCATCCGCTGCCTTTGAAGAATCCATCCCTTCACCTCCTATCACACCATCCACTCCAAACCAATCCTTTCAAGATCCTGCCCAAAAGCATGTTGACATCCCCCAAAGCATAAATGAAGATATCATCGTACCATGTCTTCCATCCATAGTGCAGTCACCATCTCCTCCATCTCCAAAACCTCAAGCCATATCTCCTCCACTACAAGATATCTTGTCATCCCACCAGCTACATCAAGATCCTATCCTTCCATCTCCCCCACTCCATGCTTCCATCTTACCACCTATCCAAGCTATTCTACCATCTATAATCTACCCTCTTGGTTCACTTACATTCATCCACGGTGGTCCTCTCTCAGCAGAAGAATTAAGAACAGTATCTCCCCATTGCAATACACCTAATAAATCACTTCTCCCATTTTCTACAAGCAAAAATTTTCCTCAGCTTGTTCAAATGCTCAATCGATGGCATTATCAAGGTCAAGGTTTAGGACCACAAGAGCAAGGAATCAGAGAGCCTATTATTGCACAAAAAAATCTAAGATTTCATGGTCTTGGATATGTATCCAAAGGCTCACCATCTAAAGGTATTGGTACACCACACCCTCAAACCAAGCCTATCTCCAAGCCCACCATGCCAGCCTCCCATCACTCCTTCAAGAAATCTTATGTCATCCCCCCTCCACCATCTTTGCAACCCAAAACAACCTACCATATCCCCCCTTCATCCGCTAAATCCATTTTGGGTCCCTATGTCCCAAAATCTACCATCCTCCATCCTCCTATCAGCCATCATAAAAATCCTATTCCATCCATTTCTATGCAAGATCAACAAAGGCACATATCAAGGCACATCATCCATCATCATCCCCCTACATGTTCTTTCATATCCTCTCCATCTCACAAAGCTTCTCCTAACCATCTTCCCAAAGCTTACCACGGCAATGTGAATGCCAACTTCAAAATGCATAAAGCTAAAAATCCACATCCTAGGCAATCATATGTCTATTCTAAAAGACATACTCCAAAAATGAAAAATCCAATCAAAGAATGCAAAACAATGCAAAAGCCTATGAAAAGAAAATCCAAAACCATGTGGATCCCCAAGAAAAAAGTTGAAACCCAATGCATAATGGCATCCACCATTGCTAATCCCCCATCTAGTGACTCATGTCCCCCATCTCCTAACTCCATCTTGGGTGCCTATATCCCCAAGCATGCTTCCACAAATCCTCCATCACGCCCGCATCTACCATCTATCCCCCATATGCTCTTTTCACACCCATCCCAACATGTGCCAATGTTGCTCTTGCAAGCATCCCCATCTCATGCTCCTTTCCAACCTTTTCATCCCTCCATCTCCTACCATCAATCCCATCTAATCCAATCTATTGCATAAATCACACATCCGGTGTACCAATAGCTAGCAACAAAATTGAACATTCCAACAGCTAGTGAAAAATCCCAAAAAAGACAAAATAGCTGAAGAAAGCCAAAATCATTCCAGCTAAGTCCAAAGTCAAAAAAAAAAAGAAAAGAAAAGAAAAGAAAAGCGTCCATTGGTGAAAACTTGGCAATTCAAGCGCCTTGGACAAGTACCATGATGAAAACTTGGCAAACAAGCATCATGCGTAATCTAGCCATCCCCAGCTTAGCCTATCATCCTCATGCTTTTGGTCACATCTTGCCATCCAGCTCCATCTTCCAATTTATCCACCTATCTTTCATCCTCCAGCTTTTATCTATCACTATCCACCTATCCTCCATCCTCCAGCTTCCATCTCACACCATCCACTAATCTTATGCAGCTTCAACCAATCATCTCAGCTATCATCCATCTCCCTAGCCCCTTCAGCTTTTTTCATCCTAGCTTCAATCCTATCACATCCATCATAAGACCTCCTTCTGCATGTTATCTTCTGATTGGGGGCACTATATTCCTTGGAGATCTTGTCTTGTCCATCCTCCCTTATCATTGGTATCTAGCTCTAGGCTATCCTCATGAAAACCCAATGTCATCTCTTTATATCCATCATAATCCTAGCTATCTACCATCCTATCCAACCATCTCATCCTGCGCCTCTAGCTATCCTTGGTCACAAAATCTCTCATCATCATTGGATGCATCCTGCTAAATCCATATCTTTCGCTATCACCTCATCCTTAGCTTCTGCCTCTTGCACCAACTTGAGCCATCCCGCTATCCTCTCATCCTGAGCTTTTTATCCATCTATATCATACCTATCATTGGTCTGTTAGCTTGTACCATATCTTGATTAGCCTGCTTGTACATATCTTGGTCCATTAGCTTGTACATCCTCTTTAGCTTAGTACCATTGTATCTATCCAGCGTTCGTGTCAGTTCGTCCTTGATCAGCATCTTGCACCCATCACACATCTTGGTTAGCTATTCCAATGCATCCTTTAGCTAGATTTCCTATCACCAAAGTGTTATCTTTCTTAGTTCAGCTTGCCAGACGGATCACTCATCCAAATCCACCAGCTTCGGTGCTCTCCGATAGGTCCTTGCAGGATATAGCTTTCCTCATGTCTGATCTTGGTCTGTTAGTACCTTGTCCTACCCATCTCGTTGGCAAACGGCTCTCTTTTGGATTTTCACTTTCTTTTGATTTGGGATCTTCCCTTTTGGGTCTTGAAGTATCTTTTCCAAGCAATCTCCTTGTTCCCTCCTCAAGGTTGCCACGATCTTCCATATCATGGTATGCTGCAAATGGGGCAATTAGAGCATAAGGTCTTGATTAGGTCTTTCGTTTGTTTTTCTTTTTTGCTTGTGGGTTCTCCAGTGTCGTTTCCACGCTGCTTCCTCTAGGATTCATGTGTGATGCTGGGGAAATCCTTGTGTGTTTGTTTTGATTTAGTTTGTCAGTCCTTTGGACGGTTGGTGAAAAGGTCTTGATGTTCTTGGTAACCTTGGCAATTAACCAACAGTCCTATAGCAAATCTAGTGCTCAACTACATGGTGGTACTTCTCTTTGAAGTATCCCCCCCGCTCAAAAAGCTTCAATGGTTTTCCTTCATCTCCATTATCCCCCATCCATATCTAGCATCCGTCTCTCCTACCCCAGCTTATGCATCAGTATCTCTTTGAATCACTCATCACTCATAGCTTTAGGGATCCACAATCTTAGTCTTAGGGATCCACCAATCCAAATCAATCCACCAAGCCTTATCTTTCGAGATCCACAATCCTAGTCCTAGGGATCTCTGAAACCCGTCTTCCACCAATCTTACTCTTTGAAATCCTGTTGCATCAGCTTTATAATCCCCTCATCCATCTCCCTATCCTGGATTCCTTTTTATAGCGCTCTGCTCCTTCATCCTCCACCTTCCCTAAAAGTCTTAAGCTTGCTTCCTCTTGTGCATCTGATTCTCCTTTATCATTCTCCCATAGTGAGAGTTTGAGCTAATTTAGCCCCTTCTCTTTGCCAATCTGAGTTTCCTTGCTCATCCGATATTCTTGTACATTTCAAGAAGCCATCGAGCCTCACTTTCTCTCCCCGCTGCCTTCTTGAGGGGGCATCTCACAGTCCATTCTCTCCTCTTCTGCTCTAGCCTTGGGCATCTTATTTTCTTATCTTTGATGCCATGCCACTTGCGGCATCACATCAAAGAGGGGCAAAATGTAGACACCTAAAAACTTTTAGAAAATAAAGTATTTTTATTTTCTGAAAAAGTCCTGATGACATCATCATTTATTAATTAATTAATTATTTAATTAATTAATTAATTTTTATGCCATTAAATCCCTTTATCTTAATTAAAAATATTTAATTAAGGAATCCCTCCCAAAAATGTTTAAATCTTATTTAAACATTATTTTCTTATTTAAACATTATTTAATTAATAAATTGACCAAAAATCCTAAAATAAATAAAAAATTTATTTTTTTCCCAAAAGTTGGCCAATTTCCTTATGACCAATAACCTCTTCCAAAATCTTCTAATCCTTCTTTAATTTTGATTAAAGGCTAATCCCATCATTTCCTACCCCTAATCCCAACTCAAAATATTTAATTAAAATTAAATATTAATCCTCATGTTTATTAAAAAAGTTTTAATAAATATCTCCTCAACCCAAACCCTTGAAATAAATAAAACTTTATTTATTTCCTAAAAATCTAATTTATCCTCATCCTAAGAAGTTCTAGACTCTTCTAGAAAGTCTTCATCCTCATCCTAGGAAATTCTAGACTATTCTAGAAAGTCTTTATCCTCCTCCAAAATCTAGACTCTTCTAGAAGATGTCTTTAAACCTAATCCTAATCCCCTCCTAACCTTGTCACATTCCCTAAACATGGGTTAAAACTTACTAACCCAAGCCAAAGTTAACAAATATCTCCTCCTTCACCCACCCTCATTAAATGTCATCCACTTGCCTATCCCTAAGCTAATCCTAAACCATCCTAATCCATCCTCTAATCATTTGCACAAGCCTAAGCAAGCTTAAAACCTTCCTAATCAAGTCCAAGTCGAATTTGCTCTCATCACCCTCAAAATATCTCAACCATAAAACTTTATGAAGTCCACTAGGTCATAAATGACTCTTACAAGCCCTTTTATTGCTCTTACAAGTCATTATGAGGGTCTTTATGAAGATTTTATCTCTTGAGCCACCTTTGTTGACTCATCCTTGCCCTTTCCTCCATCCTCTCACCATGTGACATGTGTCACTCCTTGATTGGCTATAAGGAAGCACAATCCATGTGCTCTCCTCTCATGCAATCTGAGCCCTCCATAAGCTTTTTCCCATCCTTGCATCTTAGCCCTCAATCCCTCAAGCCTCTTGCCTATAAATTGGATCCTTCCCCTTTGCAAAATAACACAATCCATGAAGTAAAGTTATAATGCCATTTTGAGAGCCAAATCCATACTAAAGCCATTTATCCACACCAAAAATCCACAATCATCCATTGAAGCCTTTGGAAGCATATTGAGCATACATCCTATCCATTTAGATAAAGCTACTCAACAAGAGAGCTTCTTATTGAGAGAGTCCATTAATGGCTCATATTCTCAATTGAGAGCTCATCTTAGTCTATCTTGAAGTTTATGAATTTTGTTTAGTTTGTAGAAGCTTTATTTAAATTTGGTTTCTATTAGCATACTAACATTGCTCATATACAGCTGACATATTTATAAAACCTCTCTCAAGAGCCATAATTGAAGGGTTAAGAACAAGATTGGGGGTTTTATCCCTCTCTTCTCTTGTATAAGTTCATAAATGAGTGATAGGTTTTAGGGGGAGCATATTTTTCTTATCTTTTTGTTACATTGAAACCTTGGTATATCTCCTTTGTCAATTATGTCTAAGGGGGAGAAAAATGAAGTTGAAGACAACTACATGATGGATATACAGGTATAGATACAAGTACACATGGATATATAGATAAAGATACAAGATATATAGGTACACATGGATATACAAGTACAGATACATGATATATAGGTACACATGGATATATAGGTGGAAGTTGATGTTGACATCAATGCCAAAGGGGGAGTATATTGGTCTTTGATTGTTGTCATTGATGTCAATAATTTTCCCATGCAATTATAATGAGCATATGGTATGGTTAACATCATGTAATTATCTCATTTTATGTCCTTCAATATTTTTCAAAAAATATTCAAGAAAAACACTTAAGTATTATATAATTAACACTTAATGTTCACATCGGTTAAGAAAACGGTTCTCAAAAAACTATTTTGATATATGTGAAAGTTTATAGGCATTTTTATTAGTTATATCCTACCTATCATGCCTTTTTGGAAAGCTCATTGAATTAGCTAAAATGGGTCTCTGTTATTTTTTTCATATCACATATATATAAATTGAAAAACTTTGTTTATCAGAAGCATTTACCAAATTGTTATGACAATTTTAGTAGTTTTGAGCAGTTTTGGTATAGTTGAAGTTTAAGGCATGTCCTACCTCCAAAATGTTTAATTTTTAAGTTTATAAGTAGAGGACACCTTCCTCTAAAATTTCCAATAGGTGGTTTTGACAGAAGTTATAGGATTTATGTGGAATTCCTTATAGATCGAACAATTTGCGAGAAGATTTTAAACAACAAAGAAGAGGGTAATGCTTTATGTTTCCATTTTCCTGTTTGTAATTTGATTTTCATTGAAGAAGTTTATCAGAGGTAGAAGAAGAGTTATATATTTCTTCTTTATTCATTCATATTAGTATTTGATCATATCTTTTACTGGAAAAATAAAATTTATTTGGATACTTGATGGTTTGAGGAGAAGCAAGGGTTTATCACTTCAAGAAAAATGATATGATAGTTTTCAAAAGATTTTAATTCAAGTCATCTTATTGAAAAATATATTTTCTTTTAGATCTAATTAAACATTTAATCATTTGATAATTCATTTAAAGAAGCTTATATAATTTGGCACACTTTTTTATGTAAGAGAATCGATAAGAGAGAAGAATAGGAGTATATCCTACATTATGTTTTCAACTAGAAGTTGAAACTAGTGATTCATGATTTGTATTGTAATGTATATTATCCTTTAATTTTTTATCTCATTTGTTCATTTTGGAATTTGGTGCTTCTTTTATTCATAGATTTGGTGCTTTAGGTGTAAGGGATTGGTGTTCCTTGAAATTGGTGTTTCTAAAATATGATGTTGGTAGTTCCCAGAGTTGTAGCTCTAAAATATTTTCCCAAGAGACCAATAAAGCTTCATATTCAAAGTGGTTTTTTTACCCTAATGGGTTTTCCAAGTTAAAATATTATGTCACTCTGTTATGCATTACCTATCTTTCTCATGTGTTAACACTAGTACATTTTGACTCATTTTTCGATGAAAATTTGTCAATTTTTTTACTCATGTTGGTCAAATTTTTGACAAACTATTTTGTCACTATTTTTTTCATCAAAGATTCGACCAATTCTTGTCAATGTCAAAATTTTGACAATGCATTTGGTCAAAAATGGCCTCCCTTGTTAATGCGACCATTGGTCAAAATTTTGACCAAGTTTTGTTGAAAGTTTGACCAAAGCATTGACTAGGATGCCAAACCCACACGACATCTTGGTTGATGTTTTGGTCAAAAATTTGACCAAAATTGGTTGAAATTTTGACCAATGTTGGCCCTCGATTGACCAAGCTGCCAAACTCATGATGACATCCTAGTTAATGATTTATAGCGATATGATACAATATCTCTATCGCTAATCGCTATAATGGTTATATTTGTTTTCTCTTTGTCGATGATCATTATATGTTATAGTGATGAGCCTCCTTTATCACTCATCACTATATTATTTTTGTAATTTCTTTGCATAGCAATAAAATGGATCGCTATATATCATAGCAATATACTTTACTCGTCACTCAACATAATGTCAAGATTAGGCCTTCTCTGTATAGTGATAGAAAAGTTTTCCATATTCTATAGCAATATAGTACCCAAAATCTTTTTTAACCATACTGAAACCACTATAGTGTATCCCTATTCATGAAGCCTAATCATTGTAACTGTAGTAGTATATGAAACATTGAATGAAGAAACAACATTTCTATTCATTGAGGTTTTCAACACACCTGCGCGAAATAAATATCATTAACAGTTACACCAAATGTTGAATGAGGAATTCCAATGGTCAAAAGAGATTTAGAAGGAAAACATGTTTAGAAGGAAAAGAAAAGAACATTTACATAGGTACCTCTTCCCCCCTTGAAGAAAATCATAGAGAACTACTACATTTGGGCCCGCATACACCACAAATTACATTGTCATCACTATTTGACCCCAAATGTTGTAGTGCAAAGGGCACACAAATCATAATGGCATGACATGACAAAAAAATCATAGAGAAAGGGCATAGAGATCACAAGGGCATGATAATGAAATGCAACAATCACAAGGGCACGACAATGAAATCATAAGTCTTCATTGATCTCCACTAAGGGCATGAACAAAAAATGTAGAGATCATAAAGGCATGGCAATGAAATGTAGTGATCACAAGGGCACAACAATAAAATCTCCACCAATTTCCAAAGCTCGCCACCATCGTTCAGAGCTCTCTACCCTCTTTCGCATGTAGCTCTCCACAATCAAAACAAATGGGGAATGATTTATGTTGTGTTTTCTTTTTTTCTTTTTTTATCTACAATCAACTTCACATTGTATTGTAACTCTAGCATAGGTGTTTGATACTCAATAGCTTTCATTTCATGATTTCAACATTCAAGTTTTCAAGTTTCCTCTTCATTATATAGTCCTTTCCACCCTAAAAACCACTTTTTTACTTCATTCAAATCAAGACTTAAACAAAGCCAATGATCTAAAACCTATTTCCACTTTGAAAAAATGTTGCCTCCAACATGGCAACAATATGATAAATGGGAATAGAACATGCCTGAGCCATAAACCAGTTAAATTAGTCTAGTTTCCAATTAGCTAAGTTGATTACAAATTCTTATAGAACTGTCATTAGATTAAATACAATAAAATGAACAATCAGCTATTCCTAGCTAGTAGAATCAAATACAATTTACCAAGGTGATAAAATTGCATATGTAAATGCATCACTTTCATGTCAGGCATGAAGCGCATTCCCCAATTTATAATGAATGGTTGGATATAGATGCTCCGTACACTAGCCCAACAATGGAAGCCAAGGATGCAGCCATGCATGTATTGAAGTTAATTTGGGAATCACTATATGATCCAAAATGTTATGAAGTACTAAAGCCAGTAGTAACTTCTCCAATGTCTCTAGAAAATGTAGCATAGGTTTAGGGTCCCTTGGCTCCCAAGAATCTGTAGCATAGGTTTAGGATAATAACTCCTTACAATCAACTCTTCATTGAAGTTATTCTCTCTACCACAATAACATTACCTCTAAACCATGCAAAGGATGTTGAAATGGTTCCCAACAATGAAACACTCTTAATTATAAATAATGGAAAAGAAAATACAAATGTTATATATGACAAATTGCACAACTTGTAGTGTTTATGTTAAAGCATGTAGCTTTGGTCTGACAATAACTATGATCAACACACACACACACACACACACACACACACACACACACACACACACATATGTATGTATGTATATATGTATACCAGTATGATGTACATGCTATTTTGTGTGTGTGTGTGTAATAGTATCAAAATCAATTAATGCAAGCACATCAAAGGATTGATTTATATTTCAAGTTCAAGAACATTTTATTATCTTTATTATTTATGTACTAACATTTACAAATTCTAAAGAAAATCTATTATGTGGCATCAATGTTCATACTTGTAATAAAATATGTGCATCAGTCAGCCTCAAATATGAAATATTCTAAGAAACTTTACACTTTATATATATAGAGAGATATTTTTTAAGATGCTTATTACATAATAACACAACCAAAAAATTGATCAAGCTACATGCATATTCCAAAATCCAAACAATAAAAAAATAAAACTCACTCAATTCATACTAAGTGATTTAGCTCAAGATCCTGTACAAAAATAATGCAGACTAGGAAAAATGGGTAGAGTTCACAAGAAATTTTAGAAAAACATATGATAGCAGATATTTTTTGAAAGAAACAAGCCATAACCTAGTAAAACTGGACTATAAAATGAACAATCAGTTGTTCCTAGCTAGCAGGATCAAATACAATTTTCCAAGGTGATAAAATTGCATATGCGGATGTATGTATGTATGTATGTATGTGTATATAATGTATATGTCTATGTGTGTGTGTGTGTGTGTGTGTGTGTGTGTGTGTGTGTGTGTGTGTGTGTGTGTGTGTGTGTGTGTGTGTGTGTGTGTGTGTGTGTGTGTGTGTGTGTGTGTGTATGTATATATGTATGTATCTATCTATATATGTATATATGTATGTATGTATGTATATATATATATGTATGTATGTATATATATGTGTGCATATACATATATATACTTATGTATATGTATATATGTGTGTGTATACAAACATGCATACACACACATATCTATGTGTCTATGTATGTATGCATTTATGTATATATAGAGAGATCAGTGGAGATCTAGGATTTTGTTGTTGTGCCCTTGTGATCTCTGTATATGTATGTATGTATGTATATACATATATATACATATGTATATGTGTATATATATGTGTGTATATGTATGTATGTATGTATGTATATAAACAGAGAGATCTTGGCTTTATATAAGCAAAGAGATCTTAACACAACAGAAAAATAATAAAACTAACTCAATAGGTAGCATGACCATAGATGTAATGGAAATGCCTATTAGTAAGTAGATTCCTCTTTTCTCTCTCATTTTTCATGTGTTTATTTTACTTGAACTATACAAGGAGTTAGTTAGGACATATATAGGTTAACCTTACATTAACTATAAACTATAACACAAAGGTTACACTAGGGTATTACAGTATTGTAATTATTAAAAATTGCCTGATTCACTCGAGTGGGTGTATGATGGTGAAGAGATGTATTAGGTGATTAAAGCTCACCAGTGGTTATAGGAACATAGCTACATCAAAATAATCAGAAACCAAAACTACATATTTATTAGAGTGAGTAGTTCAAGGGTCTTGATCCCATGGATATGGGTATGTAGGCAACCTGGTAGGCGAAGTATGCCTTCAGTGTGTAGATGCCTTGGACATAGTTAGGTAGCACTTAACTATTTTAAGACATTATATGTTAACTCACGAGGCTCATTCCCTTACAGAAGCCTCTCGCCAAATCACCCAAGATGGCTAGAATATCTAGTTAAGCACCTCTTATTTTATCCAATGAGTGATGTCTTCTCTGCATATCTTACACATGATTCTAGAGACTTTACACCTAAATTTTACTAACATGTAGAATGTGATAAATGTTAGAAGTATATCTCTATGGCTCCATTATAGTGTCATCTTACTGGTAAAGTAGTATTAATTCCAAATAGTTCACATGTTTGAATATCTCTCACAATATGAGCTTTCTGTATGAGTGTAATTTATTATTTGGATAAATCTCTGGAATTGCTATGCAATTTGATAAAATGATAATTATGGATAGAGTGTGACAATTGAAAGGTCATATTTGGATTGCTCAATTTCTTGAGTTCATCTGTAACATAATTTTGGTTATGTATAAGAGGATTATGTGTTTCTTTATTGTTGCCAATATTTGTGTTCATTCTAAATATGTACTCTTGCTTGTTTTCAGCACATTATTTGATAATAATTTACCTTTCGACTATTGTTAGGGCCTAAGCTTCATAATCAATGTAAGTTAATTTGCATGTAGTAGAATTTCTTGAATTTATTGACATAGTACTAAGTGGAATCCAAAAAATTTGCATTTCAATTCTCCATTGGGGACATAATCATATTTTATTCCTTAATTTTGGATACAGTAATAAGGTTTTTAACTCAGGCCATGGGAGAGAATTTGAGTTGTGAACATAAAATGGGGAATGATATATGTCATGTTTTCTTCTTTTCTTATATCTCAAATCAAGTTCACATTGTGTTGTAACTTTGGCATAGGTGTTTGATCCTCGATAGCTTTCATTTTAGCATTTTAGCATTCAAGTTTTCAAGTTTTCTCTTCATTATATGTTTTTTTTATCAATGATTTCCTCTAGTTCAATTATAGTGCATCTCAACTTGCTGCTCCAATGACACAATCACCCATCTATCTCTAGATTATGTGAGCACTTGTTGTTTTACAGAATCTAGATAGATACTAAGATTTTTAAAGCCATAAACCTAAAGATCATCATGTGTGAGTCCCACTTTAGGGAAAAATTGGATGTCATTTTCTTGTGTATATATTTCAATCACTTCCTTCAAACTCAACTAAGATGCACCCATGGAATTATTTAAGTGAATCCCACTCCCCATGGAAACTGAGGCTTATTATTGAGCATATGTTCTTGCTACTTGTTTCTACTAAAGTGCCTAAAATTGGCATTGCTCCAACATAGTAAGGTATCTTGCATTCTCTCATTAGCACGAAGCTTGGGGAAAATTAGTCCTTTCCCACCTAAAAACCACTTTGTTACTTCACTAAAATTAGGACTTCAAAAAAGCCAATGATACAACACCTACTGGCCCTTTGGAAATAATGTTTCCTCCAACATTGCAACCATATGATAAATGAGAATAGAAAATACCTAAGCCATAACCCAGTTGAATTGATCTAGTTTTTTATTAGCTTTGTTGATTAAAAATTATTCTTGTAGAACTGTCATCAGATTAGGTATGATAAAATGAACAATCAATTATTTCCAGTTGACAGGATCAAATATAATTTTCCATGGTGATAAAAATGCATATGCAGATGCATCACTTGCATGCCAGGCATGAAGTGCATTCCCCAATTTATAATGAATGGTTGGTTATAAAGGCTCCATACGCTAGTCCAAAAATGCAAGCAAATGATGTAACCATGCATGTATTGAAGTTAATTTGGGTATCACTATATGATCTAGGATGTTATGAAGTATTGAAGCTAGTAGTTAAATTTATCTAGTTGCTGATTAGTTAGGTTGATTACAAATTCCTATAGAACTGTCATCAAACTAGGTACAATAAAATGAACAATTAGTTATTGTGAGCTAGCATGATCAAATATAATTTTCCAAGGTGATAAAATTGCATATGCAGATGTATGGATGAATGTATGTATGTATGTATATATATATGTGTATATATACATACATAGACACACATATCTGGGTGTCTATGTATGTATGTATGTATGTATGTATACACATAAAGATCTCATAGATTGTGGATTATGGATTATAAACAATAAAATAAAATAAAACATAGCATTAATCATTCCCCATTATATGTATATAAATAGAGAGATCTTGGCACAATAGAAGAATAATAAAACTCACTCAATAGGTAGCACGGCCACAGATGCGATGGCAATGCCAATTGGTAAGTAGATTCCTCTTTTTCTCTCTAATTTTTCATGTGTTTATTTTAATTCAACTATTATTTCTTAGCAGTGCATTTTTTAATATTGGATATATACATTTTATGTAGGACATGATGAGGACATTCCTAGATGTACCTAATGTACCTGGCTTTTGAAAATAGAATGCTAAACTCTGTGTTTCAGCATTAACTTGAATAGTCTATTTAGATCCATTGATTATTGTCACAAGATTTTAAATAGAACTATATAAGGATTAAGTTAGGACATATATAGGTTAACTTTACATTAACTATAAACTACAACACAAAGGTTGCAGTAGGGTATTACAGTATTGTAATTATAGAAAATTGTCTAATTTGCCCGAGTGGGTGTATGTTGGTGAAGAGTTGTATTAGGTGAGTAAAGCTCACTAGTGGTTATAGGAATACAGCTACATCAAAATAATTAGAAACCAGAACTACATATTCATTAGAGTGATTATTTCAAGGATATTGATCATGTGGACATAGGTATGTAGGCAGCCCGGTAGGCAAAGTATGCCTCCAGTGTGCAAACACCTTGGACATAATTAGGTACAAGGTAATTTTTAGTGACTAATATTCATAAATTGGCTAATTTTAGAATTTTTTTGCTAGTAATTTGGCTAATAATTTAAGATTTAATGCAACCTGAATCGCCACATTTTTATTAAATTTAGTTCTAAAATCAATAAAATCACTTAATAATTTATTTAATTAAAAAATTTAAACTCAAATATGTGCCACAAAATTTGATACATGATTAGATTTGATTCACCTAAATATTACATATTATTGAAGAAACTAAAATAAATTCACCAATAATTATCATAATTATTAGTTACTTTAGGTATATTTTACCAATATTAAGTTTTCACTATTGATTTAAAATATAATGTAATTATCCTCATAATTTGCATGAGATGTGACATGTTCAATTTTGATTTGTAATATTCCATGATGATTAGCGAACTTGCTATTATTATTGAGATTCACCAATATTTTCTACTCAAAAATTATGATTCTAAAATAATCGCCAATGTAAATAATATTTAAAATTTAAAAATTGAGAGATTTTCCAATAAAAATAATTAGGTTTTTCAAAATAATGAAAGATTTCCCAATATTTTATATCTTTTTTTGGAGGGGGGTCTCTTAAAGTTTTCCCTGGTTACGTAGCACTTAACTATTTTAAGACATTATATGCTAACTTACAAGGCTCATTCCCTTGAAGAAGCCTCTACCACAATGACATTACCTCTAAACCATGCAAAGGATGCTAAAGTGGTTCCCAACCTTGAAATACTCTTGTAAGCAATGGCAAAGCAAATGAAGATGCAGTACAAGTGCGAAATCAATTTTGGCATATTTATTATATCTATCCACTAATGGCAGATGATTAAACTTGTGTGATGAATTGCTCATGAGTAATGAAGATGGATTTCCCCTAAGAGTAGTAGGAGGTGATGAGGACATTCTAGGTACTTTAAAGATTGATCCTTCTTAAAGATTTTAGATGTTAACGGGGAATTTAGATGTTAGCAGGGGGTGGGGCCAAATGAGCTTCCACCTTCACTTGGTTGGCCCTTATTAGTAGAGAATATTAAACTATTCTTGACATGAAGTGAATCTCAATGCTAACCTATGATTGCATGGCAACTAACTGTGTGAATCTCTTAGTTTCTGATAATGCAGAAGGAGGCCATAGTTCAATATGCAATCTCAATCTATATGCATAACAGGTGGAGCTGAAAAAATAAAACACGTTTGCATTTTTGTTAGAGGTCTTTAATTAGGTATTTTAAGTTATAGATCATCACAAACATTGTTCATGATGGTCTATAATCTTAAAAAATTAATATACCTATTAAATAAATGTGATCATGTTGTGTTTTTTTACCTCCGCCTATTGTCCATGCATTTGAATGTAGTTGTACATGCATTCTTGATTTAGAGTGGTAGAATCTTAGTTTGGATGCAACAAAAAAATGACATGCACCAGAAGATGGGAAAATGATGTCACATTTGTAGGTTCGGAACCTTTTTTTGTACTTTAATGATTGATCATTTCTTAAAGATTTTAGATGTTAACAAGGAATTTAGATGTTGGGGGGCAAGGAGGGGAGCAAATGAGCTTCCACCTTCATGTGGTTGGCTTTGATTAGTAGAGAATATTAAACTATTCCTAAAACCAAGTGAAGCTCAATATTAACCTATGATTGCAAGTCAACTAGTTGCATGTGCAAATCTCTTGGTTTCAGGCAATGTAGAAGGACACCATAGTTCAATATACAATCTCAATTAATATGCATACAACATTAGGTGAAGCTAAGAAAACCCAATAGGTTTGCATTTTTGTTAGAGGTTTGCATAGACCTATTAAATAAATGTAAATATATTGGGTTTTTTCATCTCCACCTATTGTCCATGCAAACAAAATGCAACTACATGTGCATTCTCAATTCAAAGTGGCAAAATCTTATTTTGGATGCGAAAAAAAAATGACATACACTAGAATATGGGAAAATGATGTCACTTTTGTAAGTTTGGAACCAAGTGAAGCTCAATATCAACTTATGATTACATGATAGCTAACTATGTGAATCTACTGTGAGCTAATAGAGCATCATAGCTATTCAAATTTTTTTGCCATTTTTTTTATTAATACAAGTCATTACAATTCTTATAGTTACCTATAAGTGCCAGAGAATTTCTACCACATACCCATCCCTATTGCAACAGATAGAATCGATAGCTAGCCATCAATTCCACAACATTATTGTTGCATACACATCACACATGTGACGAAATCTTAGACTGATAGATGTCGCAAGTGTGATGGTGTAAAGATAAACTCTTGGCCCATCAAGCTTCAATTCATGATAGCATTAGCCATCCCAATTGCGATAGACTCCCTTGTCGTTGCAAGTTGCAATGACAAAATTCTAACGTTCGTCCGAAGGGAGCCAATTCGTATTGGTGTTATTTGTGTGATTCAGGCCCAAATGTAGTAGTGACCCCCAAACTTCACTTATATAGATGATAATATCATCCCATTTATCTTTTTCTATCTCCCAAGATTTCAGCATAGATTCCAAATTGACTATCATTTGGTCAGCTCTTGTCTTTGTTTTAGTAAGGTGAGAGATGTAATTTGCCTCATGAGAGATAATAGATTCAATCCTTTCATCAAATACTGAGAGACTGACCTATCCCTTTTCACTTGTTCCATAAAATTTTGATTTATTAGAGAGGTGACATCGACCATTGAAATAGCATTGGGAAATGCTTCTGCTTCAGTGTTTTATAGTGTATAGATATATAGACTGCTCAACTCCTTCTTTTCCTTCTAGTCTTTCCAAATTTGATCGATGACCCTTGCATGACCAACATCTAGGATTTTCATATTAGCGGCTTTGGATGCCAATCCAAGAATGGTCTTTTCCATGGTATAAACTTGGGTCATAATATCATCAAGGCTTTTATCTACAATTGGTTTATACACATTATCAACCCAGTGTCATGTTTTCTCATCCACTTCTAAAAGAGTTTCTCTCTTGGGCTTTTTTCTTTTAGGCATTTTACCTAGCCATTTTCCCACCATGTCTTTCACTAAAACATTGATCAAAACTATGCTTGTTTTCTTACTTATAGAAAAATTAAACTAGTTTGGTGTAGAAGATGAACTCTTAGGTGGAGGGGTCTGAAGAACAAGGGAAGTCTCTATAGACAATGGGTTCAAACTACTGGCTCCATCCTATCTTGCTGATCAATTTGTCCCATGGCTTCAATTAGACTTTCAACAATAGAATCAATGACAAATTCAATTTCAATTGGCTCTTTACTAGTAGTAATAGTGGTGGTCCATTGAGCTCTTTTTCACTAAGTGCATGAATGGGTCCACCTATCTACGAGTGAAGGTTTAACCATACTCTAAGCAACACATTCAAGTTTAGGTTTGGGGTTTAGGACACCTGCAGAATAACATGTGCTAATATTATTAGAAAAATGAATAAGCAATGTTAATTTTGAATTGAGAGAGCCTTTTTAGAGATTTGACTTAGCTTTCCCCAACCTAGACTTCTTCCTATCTACTAGCCACTTATTGGTTCTTTCAATAGCATGAAGAGTTCTAGCTTGAAGATCATCTTCTTTGGGAAAATCCCAATCCATCTCGACTAGTGGAAGAGCCTTGACCATTGATTTCAATAGGGGATAATTTTCATGAAAAATATCTCCTAAGAAATGGGGGAGAAGAACTCATAAGTATGTATGAGGAAGAGATATCTCTTTAGAAAGATTCATGTAAAGAAGCAGGACTATGCACCTGATGTGCATCTCATGTGTTATGAATTCTTAGTGTGAAGTGAAAAATTGATGTCTATCTAGAAGGAGGATATGCACCTATTGTGTTGATATTTTTTAGCATATGAATGGCTTATGCTAGTTCTAGAATCAAGAGGATTCCATATTGATGAAGAGGATTTGCAAAGTTGACAGCAGCAGAGTATAGTTTAGTATTCTTCAAACTTAGATGTTTTTAATCTATGTTGCCATCACTACCAAAGGGGGAGATTATTAGCATAAATTTTGATGATACTACATTGGGGGAGTATCCTAAGCACTAAAGAGTATTGGCATGTTTTATTCATGACCTTGCTTCTCATTTATGTCAACATAGCAGTGTTTTTGTAAAGATTGGGAGAATAGCAGTCAGAGATCTTACTGATATGAACAATGGTTTGATTGTCTAGTAATTCCAATTAAGGACATTTTTCAAACTATGTCTTGATGATGTGGTTAAGTGCACAAATTCTAAGTCGATGATGTATGGTAGTTGTACCTAATTTATTGAGAGTAGTACAGAAACAAAGTATTAAAGAATAGTGTTCTGATGTTTGATTGCTATCTTTCCTCTGAGATGTAATGAAGAAGTGTGTAGTCACACAATGATAAAGGATAGTTGTATAGTGATGTCAGTGAGTGTGCAAGCCCTAGTATCACATGTGTGAAGTTTTCTATAGATTGTGAGATGACAATGCTATTGTAACTATAATTTAATTAATTATCTCATTATAATTAAATGGGAAAGCCTCAAGGCCTACTCAAGGAATTATTACAAAAATATGGTATAAAGCAAAGTTGTTTTCCTTGTTTCTAATATGTATCAAGTGTTGTATGAATTGCGAAGTGCAAAAAGGTGCAAAGTTCTTATTGAATGTGAGTAAGTGATCCAAGGGAATATAGGATGTTAGATCTGGTTACAAGATCTGAAGGAGTAGAAGTCCAGTTAACAGGACAAAGATAGAGGAAGTACATTTTAGTTCTATTATTCTACAAGGAATAATAGAGAGATCATTTGGATAGTGGGTCATTGGTCTTAACCTTGAAGCTATTTTGGAAGTAGGTTGTGTTGTCTTCCACAACTCCTAACAGGGTTGGAATCTCCTAACAGGGATTCAAAGTCTCCTACTCCTATCTACTAAATGTTGTAACAAACACCTAAAAGGGTCTATCCTCTAATAAGGAATATTTATATTAGTACATCAACTTGTGGGTATTATTTTGATTTCACAATGCACGCCTCATTTCCCTTAGAAATAGGGACCTGCTAGTCTTTTTTTTAACTTGCAGACCCCTAGTCTGGGTCCTAGGCCATTTTGGAACTTCCCCTAGAGTCTGGGTCTAGTCTTTTTTCTCTAACTTAAAAAACCTAGGTTTTAGAACTCAATAATTTGGATATTTTTAGGTGGTTTAGTGAATGGATGTGAACTAGTGCACTTAGAGCACATGTGCACCTATCCAAGGTGAGCAGGTGCACTAAAGGCACAAGTGTGCACCTATTTCCTTTGGAGATGCACACATGTGCACTTGCACATGTGTGCACCTCCAAAGGGTTCACACACCATGCCTAGTCCTATATAAGCCGAGGACCCCTCCACTCTTCCTCACTTGTTCTCATGCCTCCATTAGAACTACACCTTTGCACCTCTAAAGGTGTGCATTGACCCTGTAAGACAAAAAAAAAAATTTAAACGACACCAAAGGTGCACATGTGTGCACCCTTTTTTGCACTTAGAAGCTAAAAGAAACCCTAAGTCCACCTTGATTCACTACCATATGCATATGTGCAGCAGCACACATGCACATGTATGCATCCCATCAAGGTGTGCACATGCACAACTACACATAAAATGACCAATTAGGGGTCATTAAGCGCACCTAGCACACCTGTTAAGGTGTGCAAGGTGCACTATTTTGCACTCTAGGGCTATTGCGGGGGATTGAACTTGGTTTTTTACTATTTTGGTGTTTTTGCTTAGGTTTTCTGCCAATTAAGGTTTGTTTTAGGTTATATTTTTAGCTCTTTAGACTAATATCTTCTTTTTGTGCAAATAAAATGGCATCCTCATCATCCTCACTTATAGAAAAGATTTCTCTCAAACTTGTAGTGTTCAAATCTCAAGGTACAATGAAGAAATCTCACTTTCAAGATGGACACTAATATTAGAGACACTAAACTTGGTCACGTTGACTAGAACACCTGCCTCACTATTTGCAATAAGCCCAAAGACAGATCTGCAATGGTGTCAGCACTTATTAGATTAGGGTTAGTTAATGTGGCAGTCCATCCTACCTCGATGCAATCTTCAAAATTCATCATGGCCCTCACTGAGAAGTATGTTATGGAAGAAAAGGTTGTTAAGAGCATCATAGGTGAGATAGTCCTAGACCTTTGACCTCAAAACATTGAGAAAGTCCATCTCCATAGAGTTGATCAGTATTTGCAAATATCCTACGAGGAAGTAGAAAGATGGTATTATGACAATGAAAAGGAAGCTAGAGAGATAATATAGTCATTATTTTTTATTCATAGAACACTAGTAGGTCACAAAGTTGACAAGGTAGACATGACTTGGGGACACATGAAGGATGATGTAGGATACACCATCATAATTTTAAGTAGAGTCATGGGCCTACCACCAACTGGACATCTTCATATCTAGATGGTCCATTTCATTAAAACTATTAGAATGTCCAAGATACCAATTGAGTGGGCTACGATGCTGAGTGATAACATAGAAGAGCAACTAGTAGCTGTTAAGGTTGACCCCAAATTCTACATGACATCATATGTAGTGTACTTGTTGGTGTTTAGGGTAATAGATTGTTCCAAGACTTTTCAAAAGAGGAAGCATGCAAGATACAAATGCCTGGCCTATGTGGTATATCCTCAGCTAGTGAAGAAGAAGCTCTTAGATCAGAGCAATGAATATAGGACAGTGAATGATTGTTTCATATTTTCAATCATCTAATTCATAGAGGGTGACTATGCTAAAAGAATGTTAGTAGAGGGGAAAACAAGGATCACAAAGATTAGCACCTACTACATCCAGTTAAAAACATTCACTTACCTAAGGGTAGTCAGCACCCAAGTGAATCTGAAGAAACTCTCAAGGTATCCATTGGATAGACTCATCTTGTTGGAGATTGCGAGGCAACTCACATCTACATATGACAAAGTGAGGAAACAACATAAGAAGACATGGGTGTGGGTGATCACCATAGGTGCATTCAAGGTTAAGCAAAAATAGGACATCATGATTTTTTATTCAAAATGGGATCAATATCCCTTAGAAGACTATTGTTGGAAATACAAGTGGGAAGAGGGTAAACTTCTAAGGGGGTGGGTGAATTAGGAGTTTAAACTTGGTCCCATAAAACATTCACCATTCATTCATCACATGCATTAATATACTGAAATAACATGTAAAGAATATGCATTTAAACCATATAAAGATGTAATCAATCACACACATAACACTAGATATGATTAGTTAGAAACCCTCCAAGTGATAAGGTAACTAGGGTGGGGACGACACTCACAAATCTTCACTATTGCAGAAATAAAGTTTATCTAATGAAGGATACAATTATTTGACCATGAATCATGATCTACCTTGTGAAAGGCCTACCCTGTTAAAGGCTTACAAAGACTATTAAGTCCCACCTTGTTAGGCGATTTCAACACCCTATTAGAAGTGGGTTTGGTTAGGGGACTTCAACTTACAATTAAGTAAGCACCCTATTAAAGGATTTCATAGAGTCTGATAGGACTACTTTGTTAAGAGATTTAACTTAAATCACCTGTTAAAATGTCTCAGCATAGATCTTGTGGTTAGCATTTTCTTACCTAATAACAGATCACCTCTACACAATCTCTAATTGATCCTTTTGTTGGAATTCTTTTAGAATAATTGAGAGGGGGGGTGGTGAATTAGTTATTCAAGGTCTAGATGTACAAATAAAAAAATTCATAATTTAGTGAACCCATAAAATATTCTCATCCATGCATGCATTTATTTTGTATCAACTAAAACTTATATGTTACTATCAAATCAACTTGCAGAAATGTAAAGCATGAAACACAACACATTCATCAACACATTTGACACAATGATTTAATGTGGAAACCCAATTTGAAAAAAACAACCAGTAACATGCTACTCCTTTTTCACTCTTCTGAAGTGATGCCCTATTAGAGGCTAACCCTGTTAAAGGTTACAATACACACTATTAAATGTGACCTAGTTAAGGGATTTCAGTCACCCTACAAAAAGTCAACCTTGTTAGAGGACTTTAGGCCATTCACTTGGAATGCCACCTTGTTAAAGGATTTTCCAATGACTTTTAGGTCAAGCTTACTCCAACGGATTTACCCTAGGCTGATACAATTGTTAGAAAGTAACAATAGATCTTTGATCTAATGCAACTTACAACCTTACCGTAGATTACAAATCTGTGTTCAATCCTCAACTCTACTTGGCTTCCATTCTTTGTAGCTATGATAGCTTGTTCACCCTTCAAGCATTCATCCTCTCAAGCCTTCTTGGTTAGTACGCCATTGCAAACTTCTTCACTTTGGTCACTTGATGAAGAAAAACCCCTTTCCTTCTCCTTATCAAATTTTTGCATCAAAGTCTCTAACTCTTTTTGCTTCATGACTAGACATTCCTATATATAGGAAATTAGAAAATTTTCCTATTTATTATCCATCATCAAAATTAGGGTTTTTGATGGATTAGGTAGGATACACTGTATCTACCCTATATCTTGTCTTCTCTAGAAACTTCTCTTAGAATCCATTTGAATTCACCTCCAAAATGGTTTACATAAGATTTTGTACCACCAGCTCATCAATCTTATCTTCCTCTTGATTCACAAGTTCCAAGAAAACAAATTTGTTGGCTTTTATTTGTTGAATCTTTGATCTTTTTCATAATGTAGTAGATTAGCATTATCAATCTTCTGATGCTTAGCACATACTACATTACTTGGCATCAACTGTAAAATCACTTGGCATCAATTGGATTTTAGTGGTGCTCAACATCAACTAAAAATTTACTTAGCATCTACTAACTTGCAAGGCATCCACTAGAATTTTCTTTCACTCAGCTCCAACCGACCTTTTGCTTAGCTTGAACTAACTTTGTTTGGCACCTACTATCCTCTTGGTCAAGCTTAGCAAATGAACTTTGTTCAACTTTATTCTTCTGAACTTTCTAAGTGTAGCCAACCATTTTGTAACCTCAAATAGATCATTAATACATTATGTTATCACTATCTTAACTAATTCTTGTACTTCATTACATAATCATAACTCAACCTTTTCTCTAGGTACTTTTGTTACATCTTGTTGATCATATCCTCCTCATCAATCAGCTAAGTGATAGTACTTGAAACATATAACCAATTTTCTTACCAGCAAATAGCAAGTTTGACATCAATGACAAAACAATGATTGAAACACAATCTCCTTCAACAATCTTTCTAGTCAAATGATCTTTTCAATCAAATATCAATAATCTCCCTCTTTGGCATTGATGGCAAACCAAACTAATCAACCAAGTCAAACAAATGACGAACATCTTGTTCCATCAAACTGACTAGGTTAAAATAGTAAGACAATACCAAAAACAAAACTTATATTTTAAATTTCTTCCTCTATCAGCAACTTCCATTTTTTGATTAGGCTACAAAATATAACTGAGTTCCTTCTATAAATTTTTTCTTTCATACTAAATTGATCAGCAGAATATCTCTCTCTTTTGTTCTAATCCTAATTGATCAGCATAATATCTCTCTCTTTTATTCTAATCCTTCCTCTTATTGCTTTATGCTTTCTCCCTCTTTCTTTCTTTTGATCTTCTGATCTTCTGATGATGTATCCACTCCATTGTTCCTTTTGCACTTGATTAGTCTAATGTACTTTCTCCCTATTTAACAACAATGCCCAAGACATATACTCAACACTTGGCATCTTTAATATATGCAAATATAGGCTTTTTTAGGTTCTTCAATGTTCTTCCTCTGTCACCTTGCTTGTGACTAATTTGTAGTTCCAGCTCTATGATTACTTTAGGCAATTCCTAAAGTAAGATCCTCTGCATCAATTTGTATTAAATGAGTGTCAACTTATTTGATGCAGTGCACTCCCTCTTTCTTTTACATAGCCTTTGATAGGGGTATCACCCCTATTTTACCTCTTAGATACTCATAAGCATCCTTAGGTAATGCTTTTGTGAAGATATCAGCAATTTTCTTTTTTGTGTTAATATATTCCATCTTCACCTCTTTATCTTGAACCAATTTCCTTACATAATGATACTTGATTTCAATGTGTTTTTTCTTTGTATGCATCATAGGATTATTTGATATATTGAAACACTTGTATTATCACAATAAAGAGTCATTGGTTATGTGATTTCTTCCTTCGTTCCCTTAAGTAGTTGTTTGATCCATACAATGTTTGTGCAGTTAATAGCAGCAGCAACATACTTTGCTTCCCCAGTAGATTGGGAAGTATAACTCTACTTCTTGCTAGTCCATGTAACAAGTCTTTTGCCTAAGAAGAATGCTCCTCCACTGGTGCTCTTTCTATCATCAATATTTCTAGCCCAATCAGCATCAGTGTAGGCTCTCAGTTCAAACTTTTCATTCTTCTTATAGTATAAGCCAAACTCTTATGTTCCTTTCAAGTATCTCATTATCCTTTTCATGGCCATCAAGTGATTCTCTCTGGTATTAGTAGAGAATCTTACAACTATCCCCATAGCCAAATCATCATTCTTTGATAGCTTGAGTGTTGTCAGCATAGGTGCACTTACTAGTTTGGAATCCTCTAGTCCAAATGTCTTCAATATTTTTTTGACATATTTTAACTGAGTGATATATACACCATATTTCACTCTGATATACTTGTAATCCCACAAAGAATTTGATCTCACCAAACATTGACATTTCAAATTCTTGCTTCATCTAATTAGCAAAATCCTTACAAAAAGCATCTTGTCCTCCAAATATGATATCATCAACAAATATTTTAGATAATAGTATACCTTAAATCTCAATTCTAAAGTCTCGGACCTTTGTTTCATTATTAAGAATTCTTGCAATTTATACTGTCAATGTGTTTTCAAATATGGATATTATGCTCTTCATCTACCCATGATTTGGAATGCGTAACTTACATTTGCTTGAACAGAAGATTGTAAAAGGTGTTAAAGCCATAGCTTCTCTCAAACAGACTTAATAACTCAAATCTATATAGCTCCATATTTCTATTTCTATTTTTAAGACTACAAATCCTTTTTTTAAAAATTTAAAATTTGTTGATGTATAAACCAATTTGAATTTCTCCTTAAATTTAAAAGCAGTCATAGAAAGAGTATCTAGTGAATTTTTTAATTCAAAATCTATTTGATGAATGGGAAGATTACCTAATGAATTTTTCTATAAAAATAGTTGTTGATAATTATATTATAAAACAACAAATATATCATAATTATATGCAATAGTCTTCATGTACAAATTGTTGTTATCATTAGTCATTTCAAATTCAATCTTCACAAGATAAGTATGAAGTCTCTCATACCATGCTCTTGGTGCTTGTTTTAATCATATAGGGCTTTGTGTAATCTGCAAACCATGCTCTTATTATTTTTATCAACAAAACCTTATGGTTGTTCTATGTAGACTTCTTCTTCTAATATGCCATTTAGAAATGTAGACTTGACATCCATCTGATAAACTTTGAAACCTTTGTATGCAGCATAAGCAAGAAAAATTCTCACTCCTTCCATTCTTGCAATAGGGGCAAATGTCTCACCATAGTCAATTCCTTCTTCTTGTGAATACCCTTTGCAAAGTAGTCTTGTTTTGTTTCTTGTCACTTCACCATTCTCATCTAACTTGTTTCTAAATACCCATTTGGTGCCAATCACATTCTCGTCTTCTGGTCTAGGAACTAGACTCCATGTTTTGTTCTTCTCTGTCTTTGAATTTCTTCTTCCATAGCATTGTACCAATCATCATCTCCCAATGCACTGTTCACTATCTTAGGTTCCTTCCTACTTAACAAAAATGATTCACTTCTCAATCTATTTCTTGTCATTGGCCTTGCATATTTGTCTCCAATGATTTGATCTGCAAGATGATGCCTTTTGACATATTTGGACAATCTAGACTTAGTTCTTGTAACTACATTTTGTCTCTCAGATTTAGTTTCACTGTGTACATCTCTATCAGGTGTTTCAACATCTCTTTCATGTGTCCTAATCTTAGAATCAGAATGTGCATTTTCTTCATTCTGCAACTTGACATCTAAATGCAACTCAGCATTCATAGGTTGAGACTTGGTAGTTATTGAGACTTGTTGTTGGTTACAACTTGATTTGTAGCATCTTCTTCAATAGGCATTCCTTCATAGAAATATACATATGATTTTTATTCTTTTGGTTCCCTTGTAGGTTTAGCCTCATGTACTTCTGTAAACTCATCAAAATTCACATTTGCACTTTCCACAATTTTGTTAGTGTTAGTATTTAAACACTTGTAAGCTTTACTTCTTGTGGAGTAACCAAGGAATATACCTTCTTCACTTTTTGCATCAAAATTTGCACTCCTAACAACTTTAAGAATTTAGCATTTGCTTCCAAATAGCTTAAAGTATTTCACATTAGGTGGATATCCATACTATAGTTCAAAAGGTGTTGAGTGGGTACCTTTCTTGACTTGTACATGGTTCAAGGTATATACAATAGTACTTATAGCTTCTCTCTAGTATTTCAAAGCAACAGTCTTCTCCATCATGAGTGTTCTAGCACAATCCATAGAGACCTATTTCTTGTTTCAGCAATTCCATTTTGTGGAGGGGTCCTAGGTGCAAATTTTTTCTATTGATTCCTTTGTCATTACAGAACATCTCAAACTCATTTGAAGTGAATTCTCCTCCTCTATTTGATCTCAAGAATTTCAAAATTTTACTTGTTCCTTTTTCAACTCTTGCCAAGTATCACTTAAACATTTGAAAGGCATCATATTTTTGTTTTAGAAACATGACTATCATCATCCTAGAGTAATCATCAACAAATAGCATTATGTACTTATCTCCTTTGTAGCTTTGCACTTCAATAGGTCCACACAAGTCGGTATGAAGAATTTCAAGTATTTCCTTAGAGGTGTAAACTTTACTTTTAAAACTTGACTTTGCCATCTTGCCTAGCTGACATTGTTTTCATATTATATTATCAGGTTGGTTCAACTTAGGCAAACCTCTAACTCTTTTCGTGTTACTGATACTAATCAGATTATCAAAATTAGCATGACATAATCTCTTGTTCCAATGCCATACATCACAAAAATTTTCAATAAGACAAGTAGCATCTTCAATATCCAAATAGAACAAATTACTTCTAGTTTGATCACCTTTTCCAATCAAGTTTCCATTTGAGTCATATATCTTGGCAGATTTATTTTTAAACTCAACTTTGCATCGCAAATTGTTCAATTATGACACACTTAACAAGTTATAATTTAATGCTTCAACATAATTAGCATTGTCACATGAAATCTTGTCTGTGAGTTTGATGGACCCTTTTCCTTTTATCAAACATGGTGTATTATTACGAAACCTTACACTATTTTCATCATAACAAGTTAAGGTAATGAACTTACTTTTGCCTTCAGTCATGTGTTGTGAGCATCCACTATCAATGATCCATTTTTCATTCTTGTTTATGCAAGTCATACGTGAATTTGCCTCATCCTCATCTGATTCATCCTTCATTGCAACATATACCACTTCATCATCATTTTCATCAGAGTCGTGTTCATCAGTAATGTAGCATAACTTCTTTCCTTTGTCTTTTTAGTCTCTTCCATCATCTTCTCTTCTATTTGTGTGCTTGTTTCCTTCTTTGTAGTTCTTCTTCTGTGTACATCTTGTATCAATATGACAAACTTCATTGCAATTGAAACAAATGATGGGCAACTTACTTTTGAAATTTTCTTTTCCTCTGTGAAATCTTCTAGCTAGCAATGGTTCCAATTTTTCAATGTCTTCCTTATCTATGTTACTATCACTGGATGCATACTTTATGTTTCTTTTATTCTTCTTCTACTTTACTTCCTTAGAATCCTTTAATAATAATTTTGCTTTCAAAGCTGATTCAATACTCTCTAGTTTGTAGTTGTTAAAATTAGATAGTTCAAAAGTAGTGAGTCTACCTACTAGACCTTCAAGGGTTAGATCATTTCCTAGTATACATCTTAACTCTTGGATTGTAGAAACTCTAATGGTATAAAAAAGCAATAATGTCCTTAAGACTTTACTTAACAGTACAGTATCATCATCTATTTTACTAGTGGCACCTTTTATTGCACTAACAACTTCTTTTATCCTAGCAACATATTGAGCAATATTCTCACCTTCTTCCATTCTCATTTCATCAAACTTGCCTCTAAGACTCTCTAACTTGGCTCTTTGAACATTTTTGTCTCCTCCATAGATGGTTTCTAGGGAATTCCACATGTTCTTTACACTATTAAGGCCTTTGATATCATAAAATTCAATATAACTTAGGGCAGAGGCAATCTCCAACATCACCTAATTGTGTTCTTTCTTTTTCTTCATATCTTCAGCTATTAGGGTTCCTACTAGATCAGCATGCTCCACTAAAATGCAAGATTGTGCATAATCTCTAAGTCCTCCAAGGTGTAGTTTCATCAAACTTTTCCATGTAGGAAATTTATCTCAATTGAGCTAGGGTACTTCTCTTTTTGACATCTTGATCTTTGTGCTTCTAGTACCTTAAAACTAATCCTCTTAAGCAAATGGCTCTGATACCAATTGTTGGAATTCTTTTAGAATAATTGGAGGGAGGGTTGAATTAGTTATTCAAGGTATAGATGTACAAATAAAACTTTTCATATTTCAGTGAACCCATAAAACATTCTTATCCATGCATGCATTCATTTTGTATCAACTAAAACTTATATGTAACTGTCAAATCAACTTGTACAAATGTAAAGCACGAAACACAACACATCCATCAACACATTTGACACAATGATTTAATGTGGAAACCCAATTTGGGAAAAACCATCAATAACATGCTACTCCTTTTTCACTCTTTTGAAGTGATTCCTTGTTAAAGGCTGACCCTGTTAAAGGTTACAATACACACTGTTAAATGTGAGCCGATTACAATACACACCGTAAATCTTATCTTCCTCCTGATTCACAAGTTCCAAGAAAACAAACTTGTTAGCTTTTGTTTGGTGAATCTTTTATCTTTATCATAATGCAGCAGCTTGGCATTATCAATTTTCTAATGCTTGACACATACTACATTACTCGACATCAACTATAAAATCACTGGGCATCAACTAGATTTTACTGGTGCTTGACATCAACTAAAAAGTTACTTGCCATCTACTAACTTGCTCGACATCCACTAGAATTTTTTTCACTTGGCTTCAACTGACTTTTTGCTTGGCTTGAATTAACTTTGCTCGACACTTACTATCCACTTGGTCAAGCTTAGCAAATGAACTTTGTTTAACTTTATTCTTCTAAACTTTCTAAGTGTAGCCAACCATTTTGTAACCTCAAATAGATCATCAATACATTATGTCATCATTGTCTTAAATTATTCTTGTACTTCATTACATAATCATAACTCAACCTTTCCTGTAGGTACTTTTGTTACATCTTGTTGATCATATCCTCCTCATCAATCAACTAAGCGATAGTACTTGAAACATATAAGCAATTGTCTTACCAGCAAATAGTAGGCTTCACATTAGTAACAAAACAATGATTGAAACACACAGTCTTCTTCAAAAATCTTTCTAATCAAATTATCTTTTTAATCAGATACCAATACCTTCATGATCTGATGTATCAATGTTGTATACTTTTCTATCTTATGTTCTTCTCTAATTGATTTTACAATTTACTCTTACTTCTAAGTCATCTTGAATGCTTTGCAAATTATCTTGTTTGTTCTTCCAATTCATTCACTCACTCACTCATCATACACTCTTAAAGAGTTTAGGGCTTCATCCTCCTTAAGAAGACTCTAGTGGCTTATGGTTATGTATGAATCTACGACTAAGATTCATCCATTTTTCCACTTAAACCTTTGATTTTCTTATTGCTTGCATGTGATTACATAGGGAATCCAAAGATAGATTCATCCTTATCTCCAAAAGATTCAAATATATCCTTAAGTCAGCTCAAAAATGGTTTACATAGTTGTTTGTGCCATGACAAACAAATATGTCAAAACTATGTCACTTGGCATATGAAGTCACTGATGCTTGGCATGCACTATATTTTTGCTTCTAACTTGGCACCTACATTACTGAGCCTCCACTATTTACTCAGCACTTGAATCACTTGGAATGTTCTATCTTCTCGACACTTGAGTGACTTAGCACATGAGTGACTCAACACTCATTGCAACTCAGCATAGTCTAATATATACATGTTGTGCTCGGTGTGTATTACTAGTTCGGCATGAACTAAGTAAATGGCTTAAGTGTGTTGACACTCACTTGTCAAAACCAATCTGAGATCAACAATCTCCCCCTTTGACATGAGTTTCAAAAACACTTGAATATACATAATCAATCTTAACCTTCTTGAGCATAACATATCCATGACTTGACTTATATAGAAAACTTTAAAATTTCAAAAAAATTCAATAACCTATATACCTCAAAATGAATAACTCCCCCTAAGTTAATGCGTATTATTTGTATCCAAAAATATGTTCTCATTTCTAACTTCAATGCACTTTATCTGATACTCTTTCATCTGATATGATCTATCTTGGCTGATATTTGTATCTATTTCTTGTTGTTTTCCTTTCCAAAAATGAATCTCCCCCATTCTTTGTCTTCCTTTGTTTCTATCTCCTCTTTGTTCTCCCCCATTTATTGTTATATCTACATGTTTCTTTTATTCTCCCCTTGTATTATATCTCCTCCATGGTATATTTCTCCCCCTTGCTTTATTCTCCCCCTTTTTGACACTTATGTCAAATGGGCTATACACTTATAGTGTGTTTGTCTAAAAAAGATTTATGGACTTCCATTATGATCTTAAGAGCTGCATCCCAGTTGTCACAACATCCAATGACTTGATTTAGATTGCAAGGTTGGCAACAAGGTGCACTAGGCCATCTAGAGTAGAAAAATTAGGGTCTTTCTTCAGTAAAGTCTTGGCATATCCTAGTCCCTTGTGTAGTATCTCTATGTGTGGGGTAAGGGATGCCTATATACATGTCAATTTGTCTCTTATGCTAGCCTCATTTGTTTTTAGTATAGCTAATTGAATTTTTGTTTTAAGCAATGTTCTAAAATGCTTCTCAATTTGAGATGGGTTCTGAGGTAGCTTAGTACCTGATATGTTAAGGTTTCTCTCTAGACTCAACATATGGCTCCTAGTCTCTTGAGTGAAGAGTGTAGGATCACATAGCTTTGTGTATAATGAGAATATATTCTTAAGTACCTTCTTTACATCTTCAACCTTAGTTGCCAATGCAACTTGAGTTAGTGCTATTTCATTTGATATTTTCTCATTCACTTTTCCTTGGAACTTCTTCTCAAACCATTCTAAAAGATTTGCATTAGTATCAAGGTCTTCATTACTAACCTTTTCCACTATATATATGATTTTTTCAATCAATGGCTTGGTCTCTTCAAGAGTTGGTAGGTTGAATGCATCTAAAAGGATGTCTTTAATGTCTTGAAGTGCTTGTTTCTAGCTATGTTCTCTCCTGAGCATTTCTGGATGTTTTTTCTTCTCTAAGGCTTGTTGTAATATGCCTATTTGTTCCAATGTCATTGTGTCATAGTCAAATTTTGGAATCACTATTTATTCATCAAGGCTTGTGTCTCCATAGTGAATTACCTTATCAACCTTTGATGAACTAGGGCTTGGCACTGAAATTTGTAATGGTATGGCTTCTGTGCTCGGCTTCTGAAGAACCTATGTAGAAGGACTGCAAGATGTTGGTAGAGTTACCAATACTTGGATGGCTTCCTATTCCTTCACCTTATGTGTTTGCTCATTTTTTTCAAGCTTTCCTTGATCTATTACTATGACTTGAATTGCACCTTGTTCTTGTGCTTTAGGTATAGATGAGTCTATTTGTCTTGTTATCTGTTGTTGGCCTATAATATCTTTTTCTTCTGCCTGCTTTGTCTCAATAGTATCAATTTTAACATGTGTATCAACCTTAGTAGATGTGTCTATTGTTGCTTGAACTAAAGGTTGAACACTAGTAATTGAAGGGATGATAGAAGGTAGTTCTTGTGCTTTCACCTCTTCCTTTGTGACCTCAATTACTACCTTTTGCAACTCTTCTACACTAACCAAAACTAGATTTTCACAGAGTTTTTCTTGGAGTGTAGATTGGTCTAGAATCTTTTCCAAATCTTTTGTAGTAAGTGGATTTATGTTCTAAGCTAAATAATTATAAATATCCTTGATAGTTATTGTCTCAATTGTAACATGAGGGGGACTGACACTCGACATTTATGTGTCCTGCACACTATGTTCATCTTGTTGTTTCCTTGTCATCAATTTTAGTTTCAGTTTCTTCTCCAACTGTTTCATCTTTCTTATCATCATTTTCTTTGTCATCATCATTGTCATCATCTTGTTTATCATCAAGTTTACCTTCTTAAGGATTAGCTTCTCCTTGTTTTAAAGTGGTCAACCCATAGATAAGTATCCATATTAGGGTTGATTTCTTGACCAAATCTTCAATATTATTATGAAGAATGTTGAATGCTCTATATTTAGGTGTAAACCTAATAGCATATCTCTTGATAGCCTTAGCAATCTATCCCTTTATTAGCTCTGGCATTACTTGAGCTAATGTGGTTTCTCTAATCTACTTTTCCAAATTTAAACAACAATGCCACTTTTGTTCAACAATATCATATAAACCTTTTGGTATTGTGTTGGAAAATTCTAGTGGAGTATTCATAAACTTATGCATCATGGAATATAATGCCTCTTCCACTTAATTCTTCTCTTGTTTTCCAAGTTTCTCAAAATTAATATGTTTCAAACTAGATAAGTTTGCATTGTTTTTGATATTTTCACATAAATTTTCAAGATCAGATAGGGGATCATGACTTATCACTTTAAATTGGTTGTTTTCATCTAATTCTATCCTTTCTTCATTTGAATTTGGTTGTGCCACATATTTTCTTCTTTGCCTTTTCTGCTCTTGGCCACCTTGCTCTATTTTCTTGGTCTGTTTCTTGGCCTTCTAAGTAGTAGCACATGTAGAGCTCTATTGGTAGGTGTTTTGGGCTTGGTTGGGCTTGGTTTCACAATTTTCTTTGCCTTTTCCACTGGCTATGCCTTAGCCCTTCTCTTCTTTGGCTCAGCATGAGTAGGTGCTTCCTCAGCTTCTTCTCCCTTAGCACCTTCTATTTTCTCCTCTTCCTTATCCTCTCCCATGCCTTGAGTCAATGCAAGAGGTTCTTATGCTTGTGCTTGTTCTTTCTCTTCATCCTCTTCTTCTTCTTCCTCTTCCTCTTCTACACCTACTTCAAATTTGGCCTTTAGTTTCTTCACTAGCTTATCTTTCTTCTTGAGTGTGGAGGTATTTTTCAACTCCATGGTAATATTTGACTTTACCATCTCATAATTTCCAAATATCTTTGCACTTTTATCAATTTCCACTACTAGGAGTGCTATGATGGTTGTTCAAGCTTCATCAACATTAATTTCATACCCAAGTGGCCTTAACCATCTAACCCTTGGTGTGGAAGCTTGCACAAAAGTGTAATCAGCATCACCAAGAAAACATTTGTCATTACAATGTTGTTCCACCAAATAAATTGGTATCCTCATTTTTTCTTTCATTGATTTCTTAAAATCTTCAAAATAACTTGTCATCAATGTTTCAAAATTTTCTCACATCTGCTCAATATACTCATTGATTTTCACTACAATTGACCTATTGGTCTTCCATCCTACAGTAACAAAAGAGGGAAATGTGTTTTGTACATAGAAGAATGTACAAACTAGAATTGAACCAAATTTACATTGAGCACTCATTGTTTTCCTGATAGCTCAAAGATTTTCCATTAGTTATTGTAGTTGTAGCTCTACTAGATCAAAAGCATGATCTTTCTTTACAAACTTGTAGCCAACATCCATAGCTATGCAGGGTACACTGTTCAATCTACTAGATTGATAGAATTTATGAGAGATTACCCATACAGAAAAGTTTAGCAGTGGATCAATGATAGTATCTATAGTCATAACTCTTTTATTCCAAACTACACTAGTGCCCTTCTCAATCACTTCCATGGAGTCACTTATGATTGTCTTTGGCTAATCTAGGGTTGGATAGCTAGTTACCCTATGAATCATTCTTTTGGAGATTTTGATAGGTCCTCCTTCTAGCCATAAAGAACCGTCATGAGTTCTACTTAGAATAATTCTTATCCACTCAGTTTTAAAAACATTCAAAAATTCTAAGAATCATGCTAAACCCTTCTTCTCAATAATTTTGTATTCCTCCTTCAAAATTCCATTCTCACACAGTCTGTTATATGCATCTCTAATTTTCATATCTCCTATACCTCCTATTTTGCAATTATAGCACTTTCTAACATCTTGCACCATGATAACATTTGATAGGATCATTGAAAAAGTGCTAGAAGGATCTTGTTTATAGGTAATGTCAAGAATGGCTTTAAATATTGGTTGTTTCACTTTGTTACTGACAAGCTAGACATTCAAAACCTCTTTCCCTTCTACATTTTTCAAGCTAGATGCCATTTATCAAACTAGGGTTTATGCAAAAGTAAACTTCATAGCTCAGCTTATGATAAATACCTTGTGAAATCTATATGGTGATGTGAGATTGTTACTAAAATCTCTACAAATTCTTTGGATAGGTTTCTAAATCACCTTCTACTCTACTTGTTCTTGCTTAAATTCAAAATGATGAATAATGAGTAAAAATTGATCATATACCCTTTGAAAACCTTGCATTTAATGGTTAGTACTTATATAGTTGTAAGCTCGGCATCAACCATTTTTAGACTCACTCAGCATCTATTGATATTTCCATCACTCATCAACTAGATAGTCTGGCAACTCACCATCTACTAATCATTCCACTTGGCATAGATAGGAGACTTTTCATACTCTACAACAACATGGAAAATTTAAAGATTTAACTTGAATTTTCAACATCTTGCATCTTTATTCATGCTAATGTGGTCTTTTTAGTACTGTCTTCTTTTGCAAATGATGTATGATATAACATTTGAATATTAGTCCCGCATACCTCTCGATTGCCTAGTTTGATGAGGTGTGATCACTTAACCCATTGGGTGAAGTGATCCCTTCTCCATTTGATGTGCTGCAAGCATCTTTCTTTTTCTGTGTCTTGTTCATCTCATCTCTAATGTGTTGAACATCTACCTTGCCTTTGCCTTTATTAAATTCACAACTTGGTGCCTTTGACCTAGTTGGACAAAGTTTGCTAATATGACCAGTCTTCAAATAGCTAAAACATGTAGTTTAACTCAACCACCTTTTGTAGTTACCACTGAAGTGTGTCCTAATACAATTCTCAGGAATATGTCCACATTCTTGATGATAGTAACAACTATATCTTGTATTATAGTCCCAATTATAAAAGTTTCCATTGTTTCTTACTTTTGTTGGCTTGTTTGATGACCACATGGATTTGGATCTACATTCAAAAGTTCAATGTCCATACTTCTGACAGTTGTAGCAATATCCTTCAAATATTTTTTTTTTCATGGTCCTGGTTCTACATTCATGTGCCTGAAGACCTTGCTTGTTGCACTTATGACAATGAGTCATGTTCTTAGGCTTGACATTTTGATTTATATTCTTGCTCTTGCAAACATTCGCGGTATGTCCTTTCTTACCACAATTATTACAAGTAGGTTTGGAGTTCTTACCTTTGATGTTCCTTTCTTCAGCAACTTTGGATGATTCTCCTTCTTTAGTGCTTGTGTAGCCCAATCCTAATGTATCTTTGTTGGATCTAGGGGATCTTAGTAATTGCTCAAAGTATTGGATGGCTTCATTTGGCTTGTTGAGACTTTAGAAAATTCCTTTTCTCTTTTCAGGTCACTCTGCAATTTTTCATTTTGCAATTTCAATGTAGTTATCTCAATGTCCTTGAAATTCAGTTCATAGTTGGAATTCATCATTTGACTTAGAGTATCCAATTGCATGTTGGAGATTTTGGTTAACTCTATTGACTTTTCTTCCAATCTATTTGCTAGAATTCTTTTGTCTTCTTCAATCATGGCTTTGTCTTCCATGGCTTTCTTCTTCTGTTTAGCTACCTCACATAGTAGTATAGTTTTTTATTCTTGCTCTAGCTTGAGATTCTTGATTTCCTCAGCTTGGATTCTATTCTTTTCCATTAGATCTACAACTGCTGCATCAAATTCATTAGAGTTCCCATTTGCAAATAGCTTGGTGGTGTCTATTTTTTTGTATAGTGTGTCATTTTCTATGATAGAAATCTCTTTCCTTCTCTTCAAGGACTTCTTTAGTTCCTCTCTTACCTCATTCAGTTGATGTAGTATGAGATGTATATACTGAAATAACATGTAAAGCATATGCATCTAAATCATGTAAATATGTAATCAATCACACACATAACAACAGATATGATTACCTAGAAACCCTCTAAGTGAGAAGGTAAAACTAAGGTGGGGATGACACCCACAAATCTTCACTACTACAACAAATCTTCACTACTATAGCAATAAAGTGTATCCAATGAAGGTTACAATGATTTGACCATGAATCATGATCTACCCTGTTAAAGGTTTACAAAGACTGTTAAGTCCCACCTTGTTAGAGGATTTCAATACCCTGCTAGAAGTGTACTTGGTTAAAGGACTTCAACTTACAATTAAGTAATCACAGGTTGATAAAGGATTTTGTACAACTTGTTAGGATACTCTATTAAGATATTTAACTGAAATCACCTGTTAAAATTTCTCAGCATAGATCTTGTGATTGGCACTTGCTTGCCTGATAATAGATCACCTCTACACAATCTCTAATTGATCCTTCATGATCTGATGTATCAATGCTTTATACTTCTCTATCCTTTATTCTTCTCTAACTGATTCTACAATTCACTCTTACATCTAATTCACCCATCATAAACTCTTAAATATTTTAGGGCTTCATCCTCCTTAAGAAGACTCTAGTGGCTTAGGGTTAGGTATGAATCTACGACTGAGATTCATCCATTTTGCCGCTTAAACCTTCCATTTTCTGATTGGCTACATGTAATTACATAGGGAATCCAAATATAGATTCATCATTATCTCTAAAAGATCAAAATCTATCCTTAAGTTGGCTCAAAAATGGTTTACATAGTTGTTTGTGCCATTACAAATAACTATGTCAAAACTGTGTCACTTGCCATATGAATTCACTGATGCTTGACATGCACTATATTTCTTCTTTTGACTTGACAACTGCATTACTCAACATCCACTATTTACTCGACACTTGAGTCACTCTACATGGTCTATCTACTTGGCACTTGAGTGAATCGGCACTCATTGCAACTCAGCATAGTCTAATATTTACATGGTGTGCTCAGCATGTATTACTAGTTCGGCATGAACTAATTAAATGGCTTAAGTGTGTTGACACTCACTTGTCAAAACCAATCTCAGGTCAACAACTATAACTCCCCTCACCCTTATTTTGACAATAAAGGGAGGGTACAATATCTAGCAGGGAAGTAGTTTGTGCATGAAGATGCATTTGAGGATCATTGGATGAATGTTATAGATGACTATGATGTCCAAATTAGGGACTATTGTAGGATGTTTCTATATTTAACAAAGAAAGCACTTAAAATGAAGATCTTGCTCAAGGTTGTCGAGAAAGACACAAAAGATGTCTTAGATCCATTGTATAATAAGGATAAAATATATGATAGGCAAATATGAATGCAGAGATTGGCATGGATGAGAATGCAGACATCAATAATAGAGCCTACCATATAGTAAAACTAATGAGGGAATGGATCAAGAAACCATTCAAACTTGATCCAATTCCATGGGACGTTCCTCTACAAGCCACAAAACAACCTATCAAAAGAAAAGGTGTAAAGATCACAATACCAACTTTCCCGGGTCAGTCTCCAGTAAGGTTGGAAATGGTTCAGCAACATGAGTGGGAAGTTGAGTATTCTGAGGTAGATAGAAGTGTGAAGACAAAGAGAAGGGCTAAAGATAAAATAGCTCAAGCTCAGAAACCTCCATAGCCACAACAATATCTGGCACAAGTAGAGCCTCAAGATGAGTAGGAAAATCAAGTTCAAGAGACTAAGCAAGTATCTTCACAAGGAGAGGAACAAAAAAAAGAAGAGGAACAACCCTCCCCTTCTGCTCCTAAGAGGGAAAGGATTGAGTCCACTATGGTAGAGGCACATTGGAGGAAGTTTGTCATGAGCCCAAATTAAAAGGATCTATGAATATTCAAATAACATATTATACAATGATAATAATTAAGAATAATATATAAAGAAAATATACTACATACTAGTATCAAGAATAATGATATTACTAATATTATTATTAATATAATATTTTATAATTACATTATAAATCAATAATATGATAATATATCCAACTATTATCACATTGGATATAAATACTATTAATAACTAAAGGTAATAGATTGATTAATTAATCAATATAATATTATATCTAATATGGTACAACCATTAATATGAAATGATAGTACAATATAAATATACAAATATAAAAGTAAATAGTCTAATATTATGTAATATATCATTAATATAATAATACGACATAGAATTAATAATAAAATAAATAAATAAATTGTAAACATTGGAAATATAGTTTATTATATATATAATAATAATCTATTATAAATATTAAATGATTTATAAAGACAATAATCCTTAAGAGGAGTTATTAAAAGATAATAAGTATAAGACTATACATAGAACAAACCATTGTATAATATTATATAATCATTAAAATATATATTATTATAATTGATATAATTTATATCATATATTATATAAATGAAATAAATATCATTTTAACTTTGACAAATTATAATAAATAAATATCGTTAAAAGTATATACTATATATTAACTAAATATAATGTTAACGTATTCATAATAATAATCACTATTAGTAATATGCATTAATATATATTACAAAAATTTAAATATAAATCCAATAATCAAAATACATACTAACTTAAAAGATTATATCTATATCCTAAACAAATATAATCATTAATACGTAAACCCACCTACAAATTGAAGGACACGTCCTTTCAAGACAAGTAGCAGTATTTATCTGGAGTTGAGATCATCAGTGCCGAAGCAAGGAGATCCACCGAGTTGTGAGCAACGAAATCCACATGAAGGAGGACATACACTTAGTGACATTGGAGAAAAAGGACAGATCAAATTCCTATTCATAGTAAATAGAAAAAACACATAGATTGTTCCAACCGGCCATGATAGCAACACGAGTGAAATAAGGTGGCATACAGATTGAATCCAATATATGATCAGAAGTTGGAAAAAGATATAGGAGATAGCATGGACCATTCATGCAAACATAATAAGATTTATAAGATTGTGTCTCAAGATAGTAGGATACAGAAACTCCATTCATCATTCACTTTACAAATCCATCTTAGCAAAGGAGAAGCACATCAGCATCCAACACCAATATTCTCAACCAACTTTGACTGCATATTAAGCAAAGGAAAATAAACATGGCAACATCTTGTGATTTTCCAAGCATATTGACATATCAGATACATCACCAAATCGTCTATGACTTGTAAACATTTATATTAGACATAGCCTCGTAAGAAGGTGCATTGCATAGTTTTCTTGTCATATTAGAAATAACAGTGATTTTTCTATTCAAAACATTCATAAGACGTATCAGTCACAGTTTTAATCATTGGAGGAAATATGACAAAAAGGATACAAATAAGGGAAAATTAGTAAAACTAATGACTCCCAAAATGGGTTCATTACAATTGGTATCAGAGCTGGTTTTCCTGCCAGCTTGTGAAGTTTCATGAGTAATGAATTTGCAATTCTAAATTTTAATCAAAATTAGAACAATAAACTCTTTTACACAAGTCACTCCATTGAAACAGAAAGAAGATGGTGTAAGACATCCATCTGGTGTTGAGGAAGGAAACTCTACCCAATTGATTAGATAATTAATTTGCTCTTTCGAAGTGTCAGAATCAATGACTTGCTTAACATTTTCTCTTGTTCTTACTTACCCTACTATTATGGAAATGGAATTACTCAAGTGCTCTGCATGTCGAACAGTTTTGGCCAATTTTGGGGAATGTAGATGTGACTTCAACTCTAATGTCAATGTAGCATTATATAAACATAATTTTATCCAAGTGATAAAAGGTTGTATTTCAAAATGGGCTCCCAACCAATCAGAAATGGCTCTCACTAATTTGCCTTTCCATACTCGTGTGGAAGGCAGAATTATCAAAGAAATATGTTTGTACCCTAATTGTATTCAAATCTTTTTCAACAGTTTATGATATAAATACACAATAAATGCAACTTCAAACCCAATTGAGAGTGTGAGAGTCGAAAGTGGTAGCACTAGTTGGCAATATTATACTCTTCCTATGAGGTTAATGTATATTTTAGAAGATATAGTTATGCAAACTTCATGTTATCCAGATGCAATTATTCAAATTCTTGGGCATGGATTAAATTGGCGAGAAATACTAGAAGATGTTGAATCAAATCAGACAGATTTACAATGGCGTGAGATAACCTATTTACCCACATCCATGGTTCAGAGGATTTTCAGTTGACTAATTTCATTGATTGGTGGCTTCATGTTCAAGGAACGGGCGATGTAATTGATTATAATGATCCCTCTAAAGATTCAGATGATGCAGATGCTCCTCCTCTAGTAGGGAGGAGTGCAATGGAGAATTTAGAGAGAGATAGAATGGAGGAGAGCAGAGACTTCATGTGTTGCATATGTCAGGTTACTTTGTTGGCTAGTGAAATCTCTGTGAAAATGCCATGCACTCATGAATTCCATGAGCATTGCATTTGGTAGTGGTTGGCAGTTTCAAACTTTTGCCCACCCTGCAAGTTCAAACTGCCCACGGACGACCCAGATTATGAAGAAGAAAAAACAAGGTAGAAATAATTGATACATATAGCTAAGAGTTTGTTCTTCTTATAAAATTAAATATTCCTAAACCAATAGACGAAATTTCCAAAAAAATGTTGGAGGAAATGACAGCAGTACCAGTATGTCCAAGGAAAAAACTGAGTAGCACTGGGGGAACCTATATCGAGTGTTGTAAAACCCAAAATTATAGGATGGTCAACATATGAATGAGTAATGTATGCATATGCCAACCTTTAAAATATAGTTTGGTGGATATAAGTTGGATATATATAAGATTGGGAATCGCTCATTTTTTAATAAGTAGATACTCCCAAATTTAGTCTATATATTTATATATAGTAATTGAAAGGTAAATTATATATGAGGGTTAATATATACGAAAATATAAATGGATACTTAATAATAATTTAATTTATATTATATTTTGAAGGACAACATATAAGGTATGTATTAGTTTCAACTCTTTCTTCATTTACATGTAGAAATAAATATTATGAAATTAAAAATTAAAATACACGTAAGGATAATTTTATTTAATATTAAATATTATAAATGTTTAATATTTGAATGAGAAAACATAGGAATTACGTATGGAAAGAGCGATGCCACGTGGGTAAAGGTAGACTCACATACAGGTAAAGACAAAAAGTTGATGGATAAGACCAATCATTGAATGGGAAGGAAAATTTATGAAGTAAGGCCTCTCCATTAGCAAGATCCCACAATATTATAAGCATGATGACGTAAGTCACTAATTAAGAGGGTCACAATGGCACGGGTTACATACCGGTCACACTACTAAAGGTAGTAACTATACATTGAATGTATGAATTAAACCATCTACTTAAAGGGTACTCTATATATTTAATAATTATATTCAATACAATACAATATGGACTTAAAAATATAAATATATATTTTGAAATATTATCAATATTCAACAGGACTTCAATAACTGTTGGAAGTACTTCTAAACATCTTTTAAATGAATTGATTTAATTGTTCCTATAATTGGATAGAGACATTATAAGTATTAGAGTTAATCTTCTAACTATCAAAATGTGATTATTTCCACCATGAAAATTTTGTAGATCATATGGAGTACAATACTATAAACTAGGTACCACTAAGATTTTAAAAGGTACTTGGCTAGAGTGTGCAGTTGATTTTACATAAAAGACCATCCTAGTATTCCAATAACAATAGACAATGGAAAAGGAGAATAATATCAACAGACTGCTAGACCAAGGGAAATCAAATAGGTTTGAGAAACAAAAAAAAAGGTGTGGCATGAGCCATGAAAAATGTTGTCCCACCACTCAAGTGAAGTATTAAACACCATGGAAATATATGAAATGAGGTACAATGACCTATCATAGTTTAGTGACTATTGGTTTACACCTGACATTACAAAAGAGTAAATGCATAGAGCAGTGTATGTTCCAAAAAGAAAGAATTTAAACAATTATGATAGAAAGGAAAGCCATGTGATTAGATAGTACATAGGGGTCTATTTCTTGTCCACATTATGATCTCTTAATATAAGGAGTTGATGGAGGGAGAGGCGGAGTAAATTTGAGCACCTGACGGATATCCTCCAGGGAACCGCTTGTAGCATGTTTCATGTGCCCTCTACACCGTAAATCTACCATCTCAAGATGATCGTAATAAGGAGAGAGAAAGATTCTTGTGCCAGATAATTATGTTCATTAGATTAACACTCATTTTCTCGTCCACATTATGATCTCTTAAGATAGGGAGTTGGTGGACAGAGAGGTGAAGTAAATTCGGGCACCTGACAGATATCCTCCAAGGAGCTGCTTATAGCACATTTCACGTGCCCTTTGCACTTCAAATCTACCATCTCAAGATGATCTTAACCAAGAGAGAGAGAGAGTTGTTTGTGTACTATAAAAAGAAATCTTCCAAATGACTTAAGTAAGTTAAATTAAATACCCATCTTCTCTTCCACACTAAGATCTCTTAAGATAGGGAGTTGGTGGAGGGAGAGGTAGAGTAAATTCGGGCACCTGACAAATATCCTCTAGGGAACCGCTTGTAGCCTATTTCACGCACCCTTTGCATCGTAAATCTACCATCTCAAGATGATTGTAATAAGGAGGGAAGGAATCATCACAAGACTCATCTTTCTTTAGAACTATTATATGCTAATAATTATTTGTGTTGCAGGTCCATGATCAAAAGGCGTATGAGGTAAGTATATTTTATAAATCATTCTCTTTACTCTATTTCATTGTGAAAATTAAATTATAGAGAATCAACAAAGAATGTATGATGTGTCTGCATCGTGTATGCTTTGTGTTTTCATGCATTCATGTGCCTACTTCGTGTTTGCTTCATGTCTTCTTGCATTAATATGTATACTTCGTGTCTACTTTGTGTCTTCATACGTTAATGTTTATACATTGTATATATTTATATTTCATAATTTTGTTAGCATAATCATTATTTTAATAATCCTGGAATAGGCCCTTGATTTTAAGATTATAAGTTGAGTGGAAATTAGGAATTGCTTGAGGGCAAGCAATTTGAGGAAGGGCGGACTTGTCATGAGCCCAAATTAAAAGGATATATGAATATTCAAATAACATATTATACAATGATAATAATTAAGAATAATATATTAAAAATATATACTACATACTAGTATCAAGAATAATGATATTACTAATATTATTATTAATATAATATTTTATAATTACATTATAAATCAATAATATGATAATATATCCAACTATTATCACATTGGATATAAATACTATTAATAACTAAAGGTAATAGATTGATTAATTAATCAATATTATATTATATCTAATATGGTACAACCATTAATATGAAATGATAGTACAATATAAATATACAAATATAAAAGTAAATAGTCTAATATTATGTAATATATCATTAATATAATAATACGACATAGAATTAATAATACAATAAATAAATAAATTGTAAACATTGGAAATATAGTTTATTATACATATAATAATAATCTATTATAAATATTAAATTATTTATAAAGACAATAATCCTTAAGAGGAGTTATTAAAAGATAATAAGTATAAGACTATACATAGAACAAACCATTGTATAATACTATATATAATCATTAAATATATATTATTATAATTGATATAATTTATATCATATATTATATAAATGAATTAAATATCATTTTAACTTTGACAAATTATAATAAATAAATATCGTTAAAAGTATATATTATATATTAACTAAATATAATGTTAACATATTCATAATAATAATAATCACTATTAGTAATATGCATTAATATATATTATAAACATTTAAATATAAATCCAATAATCAAAATACATACTGACTTAAAAGATTATATCTATACCCTAAACAAATATAATCATTAATACGTAAACCCACCTACAAATTGAAGGACACGTCCTTTCAAGACAAGGTAGCAGTATTTATCTGGAGTTGAGATCATCAGTGCTGAAGCAAGGAGATCCACTGAGTTGTGAGTAATGAAATCCACGTGAAGGAGGACATACACTTAGTGACATTGGAGAAAAAGGACAGATTGAATTCCTATTCATAGTAAATAGAAAAAAATACATGGATTGTTCCAACTGGCCATGATAGCAACACGGGTGAAATAAGGTGGCATATGGATTGAATCCAATATATGATCAGAAGTTGGAAAAAGATATAGGAGATAGCGTGGACTATTCATGCAAACATAATAAGATTTATAAGATTGTGTCTCAAGATAGCAGGATACAAAAACTCCATTCATCATTTACTTTACAAATCCATCTTAGCAAAGGAGAAGCACGTCAACATCCAACACCAATATTTTGAACCAACTTTGATTGCATATTAAGTAGAGAAAAATAAACATGGCAACATCTTGTGATTGTCCAAACATATTGACATATCAGATACATCACTAAATTGTCTATGACTCGTAAACATTTATATCAGACACAACCTCGTAAGAAGGTGCATTGCATAGTTTTCTTGTCGTATTAGAAATAACAGTGATTTTGCTATTCAAAACATTCATAAGACGTATCAGTCACAATTTTAATCATTGGAGGAAATATGACAAAGAAGAAGAGGATGATGTGGAAGAAGAAGAGGATGAACATATGGATTATTGATGGAGACACAACCCAACAACCAGAATAGACACAATAGAAAGGGGAAATTATATTAACTGAGAAAATAAGCTGGTACAAACAGTGCAGAGAAAATAAACTCAAAACATGCCCTACGGGCTTACAATAGCATAAATCTGGAGAATATTTCTCCTTTTAGCACCTCCTCTCAAGCTCCAATCCGAACTCCTTTTACAATGCCAGAAATCTCCTTAAATAGACCCCGGAGGGTTAAGGACTAGGAGTACATTCTAGAAAGTGCTAGTAGGCATCCACCGACAAAATAGAAGGTTCCGGAAGCTGCGTTAGAAGTCGGTGCAATTCTAGAAGAATCCAAAAACGGTAGCCGAACTTTCGGGAGGCATAACTTTTGAACCGTAACTCCGATTGACGAACCGTTTACATTTTCAGAAAGCTCTCGAAGCGCTCTATAGCCCTATGGACCAGCTTCACTCGTCCCCCATTTTTTGACCCTTTTTGAGGTCATTTAATGCCCCAAACCTGACTTTGAAGCATTCTTAGGGGGTCTCCAAAACCCGAAAAACTGTAATAACTTTCAAACCGTGGGGCCTTTTGACCTGATTCTTTTTCTGGAATGCTCTAAATCTCGATTACATTCATCTGGCCAAGTCACGCCTTCTAGGTCACCAAAATGATGGTCAAATTGCATGCTCCTATTTTTTTGGGATTTTCAAATGCACTGATAGTTGAACTATGAGAGTTGGAACCTTTATTTGAGCCAAATGGGTATCCAAAAATGTAAAGACATAAAATAGAAACTAAGTCTAAGTACATTTTTTTGGGTGACACAGGATTGCCCTTATACCTCTGGATGCTCCTGCATCAGACACCCAGGGTAGATTGCAAAGTGACCCTGTCACTTTATGGATGGTAGAGGAAATCCCAAATGGGAAACCTCAGCTGCTGAAATCCAAGTCGAGTCCTCAATTGGCCATCCTTTCCATTTGACCAAATACTCTTCATACTGCATGTTTCTGGTACTCCTACCCACACGATGATCTAAAATGTCTTCTATCTCCTCCTTCTTAGAAGCAAGAATTGGACACGGCTCTAAAACCAGCTCCTCATCTACACCATCATCATGATACTCTGTCAAATCTGCAATGTTGAAAATGGGAGAAATGTGAATACCATCTGGCAGCTCCACCTCATATGCATTTCCTGAGTTATGTTTCTTCAAAATTTTGCAGTGGCCAAATTTCTTCATTTTCAGCTTGTTGTAGGTACCAACTGGAAATCTTTCTTTTCGTAAGTGCACCATGACAAGATCCCCTACTTGGAATTCCTTATGTCTTCTTCTTGCATCAGCCCTAGCTTTATACTCTTGATTCATCTTGATAATGTGTGCTTGAACCTCCTCATGTAGACACTTGATGTGTTCAGCAAATTCCTCAGCTTCAGCACTTGTTCTCTCCCCTTGTTCTATCTTCCTCAATTCTGGTGTAGTCCTTGGGCTATTCCCATATACAATTTGAAACGGTGATTTTCCAGTACTCCTATTTACAGAGTTATTATAAGCAAACTCTGCCTGTGGTAGAATCAAATCCCATCCCTTGGGCTTATCCCCAACTAAACATCTCAGCAAATTGCCCAAACTTCTATTTACCACTTCTGTTTGGCCATCAGTCTGTGGGTGATGCATGGAACTGAATTTCAAGTCTGTTCTCAACTTCTTCCACAATGTCCTCCAGAAATACCCCACAAATTTAGTATCTCGGTCAGAAACTATACTCCTTGGAAGACCATGTAGTCTTACCACCTCTTTGAAAAACAAGTCTGCAATATGGACAGCATCATGAGTTTTGTGGCATGGAATGAAATGTGCCATTTTGGAGAACCTATCAACCACCACGAATACTGAGTCATTACCCCTTTGTGTCCTTGGCAATCCAAGAACAAAATCCATACTTATGTCCTCCCATGGCCTTGATGGAATAGGCAATGGCTGATATAGGCCAGTATTTTGACTAAACCCCTTGGCAACTTGACAAACCTGGCAACTCTGTACAAACTTCTTCACATCCTGTGTAATTTGAGGCCAAAAATAATGTTCTCTAAGAATGGCAATGGTCTTATCCCGACCAAAATTTCCTGCCATCCCTCCACTGTGTTTCTCCTTAATCAGATTTTCCCTCATGGAACTCCTTGGAATGCACAATTGACTACCTTTGAACAACATGCCATCCTGAATCAAATAGTCTAACCACTTGGTTCTATCTACAGCCACAGGTTCTTTACAAGCTTTCCATGCTTCAGCAAAATCAGGATCCTCAGGGTACAAATTCTTGAGTTCATCAAACCCAACTACTTCAACCTGCATTGTTGTAAGCAACAATTGTCTCCTACTTAATGCATCTGCAACCCTGTTAGATTTTCCACTTCTATGCTTTAACACAAATGTATAACTCTGCAAGAATTCTACCCACTTCATATGCCTCTGATTCAATTTACCTTGGCTATTTAGGTACTGTAATGCCTGATGATCAGTATACAAAACAAATTCCTTTGGCAATAAATAATGCCTCCATTTCTTTAAGGCCTGAACTATCGCATAGAACTCTTGATCATAAACAGAATACTTCTTCTTTGCATCATTCAATTTTTCAATAAAATATGTAATAGGCTTACCTTCTTGGCTTAATACAGCCCCAATAGCGCTACCACTAGCATCACAATCCACTTGGAATACTTTTCTAAAATCTGGAAGTGCCAACACAGGCTGTTCAGTCACCTTCTTCTTTAGCAATTCAAAACTTCTTGCGGCTACTGCAGTCCATTTGAACTCTTTTCTATCCCCTCTTATTGTATCAGTTAGAGGTGCACATATGCCACTGAAATTCTTAATAAACTTTCTGTAAAAACTAACCAGACCATGAAATGATCTTACCTCAGTAGCAGACCTTGGAGTAGGCCATTCCAAGATGGCTTTTACCTTCTTTGGATCCATTTTGAGACCTTCAGGTGATATAACAAATCCCAAATACACTAACTCCCTTTTTGCAAAGACAGACTTCTTTAGATTAATTAACAATTTCTCTTCCCTTAGCCTTTCAAAGACACTACGAATATGCAGTAAATGTTCTTCCAAAGTCTTGTTGAAAATTAAAATATCATCCAAATAGACAATAACAAATTTTCCCAAGAACTTCTTAAGTACCTCATTCATGAGCCGCATGAAGGTGCTTGGGGCGTTCGTCAATCCAAAGGGCATGACTAACCACTCATAAAGACCCTCCTTGGTCTTGAAGGCTATTTTCCACTCATCTCCTTCTCGAATCTGTATCTGATGATAGCCACTCTTCAGATCTATCTTTGTGAAGTACTGAGCTACGCTCAAGCAGTCCATAAGATCATCCATCCTTGGTAAAGGAAACCAGTACTTGATGGTTATCCTATTTATAGCTCGAGAATCTATACACATCCTCCACTCTCCATCCTTCTTTGGTGCAAGTACTGCAGGTACTGCACATGGACTCAGGCTCTCCCGAATTAGGCCCTTCCTCAACAGCTCCTGAACCTGTCTATTTAGCTCCTCTGTTTCAGTAGGAGTCATCCTGTGAGCAGCCTTGTTAGGCAAACTAGCTCCTGGAATCAGATCTATCTGATGACTGATTTGCCTTACTGGTGGCAATCCATCTGGAACATTATCAGAGATAATATCTCCAAATTCCCCTAGTAAATCTGAAACTTCAAATGGTATTTCACTACTACCTTCTTTATCTTTCCTAGGAATCAAAGCATAGCACATACGCTGATGTTTCATGCCATCTAAAAACTTCCTTCCATCAACAAGACAAATCCTAGCACTGCTACATACCTTTTCACCTTCCTTTTTCATGGGCTTCAATTTGTGGCAAACTCCATCCTTTGTCAGAGAGTATGTGTTTGCATGTCCATCATGTATTGCATGTCTATCAAACTGCCATGGTCTACCCAACAATAGATGGCAAACATCCATCAAAATAACATCACAGAGAACTTCATCATGGTAACTTCCAATTTTGAATTTTACTAAACATTGTTCACTTACCAGGACCTTATGATCATCTTTTACCCAAGAAATCCGATAGGGCTGGGGATGTTTCTCCCTCTTGAGCTTCAACTTAGAGACCATCTCTTCGGATACCAAGTTATCAGTGCTACCACCATCAATGATCACATCACAACATTTATCCTCACACTTGCATCTGGTACGGAACAAGCTCCTCCGTTGTCCTGGTTCATTTTCACCACTTACTAGGACTCTTTCATTTACCAAGGTCTCTCCTCTTTCTGCATCCTCTGAATGTGATGATTCTGCATCCTCATCCACATGAGCAACCCTAGCTTGGCCCTCAGCTCTCCTATCTGTCCTTCCTTGTCGTTGAGGGCATTCAAAGGCACGATGACCTTCTTCATTACAATGGAAACAGGTACCACGGAAGCCTCCTCTTCCTTGTCCACGTCCTCTACCTCTTCCTCTTTGATTTCCAAAGTCTTGATCACGGGAGCGGTTGAAACCCTCATTCCTCTGGTTCCTGCTAGTACCCTCATCTTCATTTTTCTTTTGAGTTTCATTGCGGCCTCCAGATGATCTACCGCTTCCCCTTCCTCCTTGACCGCGCCCTCTTTGTCTTCCTTCAAACCTTTTACTCAGCTTCTCTTCAACTCGTAGGGCAAACTGGTATGCTTCTTCAACGCTGGTCATTCTTACCAGACTTAGTTCTTCCTGGATGCTAGGTCGTAACCCACTGATATAACGAGCAACCTTCTCCTTATTTGATTCTACATGCCCTGCTCTAATCAGGAGTCGATAAAACTCCTCTGTATATTCTTGGACTGATCTTCCTGCTTGCTTTAACCCATGCATCTTCTTAAACAGATCAAGCTCGTAGTCCACAGGAATGAACTGCTTCTTCAATTTGTCCACCATGCGATCCCATCTTGTGATCTTCTCCTTTCCTCTTCTAAGTCTTTCCAGTTGAATCTCTTGCCACCAGATTTTGGCATGGCCTTTTAGTTTGGCCTTTGCAAACTTAACCCTATCTGGGTCCCTTATATCCTCATATTCAAAGTATTCGTCCAGTTCATTGATCCAGTCGATCAACTCATCTGGTTTCAAATTTCTCGAAAATATACCCACTTCAATTGTAGGTCTTTTCCCAAACCTAGAAATGGCCCTAAAAAGCCTTTCCTCTATAGGATTCAGAACTTCCCCGTCAACTTCCATTACTTCCTCTTCATTGTCATCCTCACTATTGTCATCTGCGGCAATATTTGCTCCTCTAAGAAGCTCCTCTTGCAATGCTTGTACCTGTCTCTAGAGGGCTCTAACCTCCTCAAGATCAACAGCTCTGGCCCTTCCACCATGCTCTCTTCGTGGAGGCATCTTCTAACTTGAACCCACAACCACACAGTCCTGGTGCAAACTGCCTCACAGTCGGCGCTCTGTCTACACACTCAGGAAAACCCGCTCTAATACCACTTGATGGAGACACAACCCAACAACCAGAATAGACACAATAGAAAGGGGAAATTATATTAACTGAGAAAATAAGCTGGTACAAATAGTGCAAAGAAAATAAACTCAAAACATGCCCTGCGGGCTTACAATAGCATAAATCTGGAGAATATTTCTCCTTTTAGCACCTCCTCTCAAGCTCCAATCCGAACTCCTTTTACAATGCCAGAAATCTCCTTAAATAGACCCTGGAGGGTTAAGGACTAGGAGTACATTCTAGAAAGTGCTAGTAGGCATCCACCGACAAAATAGAAGGTTCCGAAAGCTGCGTTAGAAGTCGGTGCAATTCTAGAAGAATCCAGAAACGGTAGCCGAACTTTCGGGAGGCATAACTTTTGAACCGTAACTCCGATTGACGAACCGTTTACATTTTCGGAAAGCTCTCGAAGCGCTCTATAGCCCTATGGACCAGCTTCGCTCGTCCCCCATTTTTTGACCCTCTTTGAGGTCATTTAATGCCCCAAACCTAACTTTGAAGCATTCTTAGGGGGTCTCCAAAACCCGAAAAACTGCAATAACTTTCAAACCGTGGGGCCTTTTGACCTGATTCTTTTTCTGGAATGCTCTAAATCTCGATTACATTCATCTGGCCAAGTCACGCCTTCTAGGTCACCAAAATGATGGTCAAATTGCATGCTCCTATTTTTTCAGGATTTTCAAATGCACTGATAGTTGAACTATGAGAGTTGGAACCTTTATTTGAGCCAAATGGGTATCCAAAAATGTAAAGACATAAAATAGAAACTAAGTCTAAGTAAATTTTTTTGGGTGACACAAGATTGCCTTTATACCTCTGGATGCTCCTACATCAATTATGTTCCCTTGAGTCAGAGGACTCGCTTAGCTTTGACTATGGAAGAAGAGAGAAGAAGAAGCTCTACCATGATGTCACCATCCCTTCCCAAAGAACCTATTCAGGTTACAACTTTAGAAGATGAGTAGTAACAGTGGATTGTGAACTAGGAGGGGTAAGAAATAGATGTCTTTGACATTTCTAATTTTGACTTTATGCTGGTAGGCACCAAGATGTTGGGTGATAAAATACGGCACACTCCCATGAGCCAACCCTTAGGAGAGGATTGCAACCAATTGCCACCTCTACCTCAATGACCTCTGGGCATACCACCACTACCATCTGAGGATTTTTCATTTTTGGATAAAGGCTCGGTCACCCCACTTCCTTCTGCTACACAAATAGAAGAACAAGTAGTAGAGTAGGAAGAGCTCAAACAAATGCAAACCCATGAAGTATCAAAGGAAGATCAAATACAAAAAGAATCTTAGTAAACTCCTCATGATACAAAGGCTAGGACCTTGGCTACAATAGATATAGAAACTCCAAATATAGATCTTTCTCAAAAGGAGAAGACTTTAGAAAGGAGTGATAAGTGAAAGGGGCCTAAAGTATGAACCCCCTCTTTAGTCAAGTACATGTCTCCCATGTGCACTACACCTGCCTAGTTGAAGAGGGAGGTTATGGTTTGATAGAAAAGGTAGTTGGACCTGAGTATAGATGAGGGAATGGATGAGCTAGTTAAAGCCATCAAGAAACATGAGCCACCTATGGGTGATGCATGATCATTAGCCTTCATTATGAAGAACTAAGATTAGGACTTGCTTGCGCACATCGCCATCCCTCCTCCACATGCTGACACTAAGGATTTGACTCTTAGAAACTATTAAATCAAGGAGGTCCTACTATGAAGGCCCACAATAGATATTGCTAAAGTGTTAATCACTATAGGCATAAAGGAGGTGTTCAGACATATGGACCAAGATGAGTCCAAGTTGATATTACTGCAAAAGAAAAATGAGCTTTTGAGATGCTACTTACATGGAGTAGTGGGCCCTATAGACCTGGATCATCTAGAGATCACTCTTGCTGCAACACTAAAGAGGAAGGAAAAGGGTATCATATAGATGGATTCATTTTTGGGTGCCTGTCAGAAATGGAATGACAATTTTGAAGATAAAGGCACACAGATAATACATGGAAGTTTAAAATTGTCACACCATATTGAGTTTAGCACAAATAAACTGGTGTCCATAGTGAACTAGGATTTTGGTTTAATGAATGGTGTACATACCTAGGGAAATGACCTTCAAGCACTTCAAGTAATAAAGGGTCAAAGGTATTGTATGCTCATGGAGGTGTACTTTACTGAAGAGCTCGATAAATTAGATGATTGGATTGAGAAGATAGCCATCAAAAATAAAGTAATGGAGACACTACATGTAGAGATGCAAAAGTTGAAAGACAAAACTCAAGAGCAAATTTTAGAAGTAGAAAGGTACTACAAGGCTACCTACCTTGACATTTTTGAAGATGATTCAACAACCAAGCTCAATTTAGTGTAATCAATGGTCCAACAGTTTTGAAGAACCTTCGAAGATGCTTCATTAGATGAAGATATCAGAAAAGCATTTAAGATTGAAGAGGTATTGTTGGCGCTAGACACTAAACTTGAGGGTTTTGTGGCAACACATATAGAAGTTAGTAATTATTGATTGGTACTAAAGGATAAATATAGAGCTTTAAATTTTCTAGAAGTAAGCCAAGTGACTGAGATAATAGATAAATTAAAGAGCAAACATCCAAATGTCACTCTAATATAAAGGGGTACAAAACCTAGAAGCTACAAATTCAGTTTTGACACTTGGGAAATTTTGCAATTTTGAAACCTATCATCAAGGTGTGCAAGGTACACAAGTGCACTTTTTATAGAGGTGTGTTGACAATTTTGAAGAAGTAATAGTGCACTGACAGTTAATTGCTTGTTCCTAATTTAGAGCATTCCATGCACCAAAAATGCATTTTGACGATGTTTATCTCCTAGAAACACCCAGAGAAGGTCAAGCTTAAATTTTTAGAGCTTCTAGTAACTCTTAGATCCTCTTGCACCTTCCTTCTTCTTTTCTCCTTCTTTTATTGTTTTATGTCATTTAAACGCTCATACACCCATTAATGATATAAACAAGGGTGGAGTCCTAATTGGTACCATCTAGACAGTCAGTTTGTATATAATTAGATTTTTCTATTAGTTTTGAAGCATATGTTTGCAGTAAAAAATATCTCTCACTCTCAACACAAATTGAGGAAATGATTTCTCATAAATACAAGCATGTAATATGTATTCTAGGCTATTATTTTGATGCAATAATATATGTTATTGGTGCTCTCATTCTGAGTGTAGTTATTTTTGTTAGAGTGTGTTATTTTTGTTAATGCATGTTCATGAATAATAATGGATCCAATGGTTTTATTGTGTTGTTATGATTGTGTGACCTTTTAGTTCTAGTGTTTGCCTTGTGTTTGCAAATTTCACTAACATACCGAGTTGGAGAAGATATCACCAATTGTTCATGCATAGCTTCTTGTCTCGCATGAGTGCACTTTTTGTAGCATTATGATTTGATGAGAAGTGAAATATCTTTTGGTTATTACTAAATTCCCATCGACTGTTGTATCAGTGGAATTGAGGAAGTGTTGCTCCTATTTTCATTGGTTTTGTACCTAATCTTTTCAATAATTTAGTCACAGATGTGTTGTTACCATGGTTTATGTCCATTAGAAATTTCCCTTTCAAGTTATTTTCTTTAATCTCTTGTTACCCTATCTTTTTTATTTTCTTTTCTAACACTTGGTTAAAATAGGAATTCATATAATTGCATTAATAAATTGCATTCATCATAAAATAGAAAATACCAAAATATATCTCTTTTGTGGTTACTTTTGGGATAGCAAGCAGATCAAACATCTAATCTAAAATTGGTTGGAAGGAACCAAAAAATGCCTCCTCATGAACATACACATTTATCTTCAATTGATCGGATCACAGTAGGTCACACGATCACCTAGAACCTTGGAGTTGATCCTAGATTACCTTTTCATTGAAGAATTTGAATGGATTCATGTCATTAAAGCATTGTGCAAAATGATAGCTCTATAGGTACCATCCCCACTGGGGTTTTGCCTCTAATCAATGGTTTCCCTAGTTAACATATCTAGTTTTAATTGTGTATGAGTATCTTGTTGTGGTTTTAGTTCATATTACTCATATGGTTAAGTTTATATAAGGTGGATAATTGTGATAATAGTTGGATAATTGATTCACCCTGCCCCCCTCCCCCCTCCACTTTCATTTATATCAGTTGACTATATATTCTAACATCTAAGACAAAGCATATATCTATTAAGTATCACTTTTGAGAGAGAAAGTTGCAAAAAGATATTAGACTTGAGTATATTAGTACAAAAGAGAAGATAGCAGACATATTTACAATACCTTTGGTGAAGGATACATTTGAGTACTTGAGAGGTATGCTTGGGGTTATGCCCCAACCTTCCTTTGAGTAGTTGATGCATAGATTGCATCAATTGAGTGATAACTAAGTACTATTTCTTTTATCTAGTTTGGATGATTGATGCTTCCTCTATGGGGGAGTAACTATGTTTGAGCTGAGTCATGAAGGACTCTTGGTAATTGGTATTTAACACTTTCTTTGGACACTTGAGCTTATTTAATATCTTATGTAGTGAATTGACATAATGATACATTTGTCATTGATGTCAATGGGGGAGAGATAAACATGAAAAAAAATTCTTGAGGGGAGTGAGAATAACACATGAAATATCTTTGAATGTTGATTGATTTTCCTAAAGGAGAGATTTGATTGATGAAGAGGTTTTGAAAATATGTTGATGTATTAGGGTGATTAACATCTTCCTTATGCATCATGGTTATAGTATAGATGACATTTGTTGGTCTCAGATTGGTTTTGACAATTGAGTGTCAACACACTTAAGAAATTTTCTAAGTTGATGCCGAGTATAATATAGATGCCAAGTTACAATATGTGCCAAGCCAAAAATTCAACAAGTGTCAAGTTATTCAAATGTCGAGCAGATAGACAGTGTCGAGCAAGTTTCAATTGCTGAGTGACTAATAGATGTTGAGCCAATATATGTGCCAAGTAAACTATAGGTGTTGAGCAAGATAGAATTACTATAGGTTTCAAGCAAGACAAAATTTCTATATGTGTCAAGCATCAGTAATCAGTAAGTGCCTAGTAACACAAAATCAACATAAGAGTTTGTGCCCTCACAAACTTAGATGTAAACCATTTTTGAGCTAACATATGATAAATCTTGGAGGATTAAAAGATAATATTGAATCTATTTGATTCCCTATGCAATCAACATGCAACTAATCAGAAAAATGGAAAGATTTGAGTGGGAAAGATGGATGAATCTCAATCGTAGATTCATACCTAACCCTAAGTCATGAAACCTTTTTAAGGAGTATGAAACCCCATTATTTAGTAATGTATGACAGAGTATGTAAGAAGAGAAGATTGAAGAGAGGAATGATAGAGTAAACGAGAGTGGAGAATAGAAGGGTGAAGATTATACACAAGGTGACTTAGAAAAGCAGAGGAATTGCCAGATCAAGTTAACAACAGAATAGAGTATTAGTACTTCATTCAGAGTCATATCAAATCAAAGAGGATCATATCTGAATGCACTAAACATCGATCTAAAATTAGAAATTGAAGATTTTAAGTGATTAGGTCAACACATTCTACTATACTTTCTAGCTATTGTATTAGGAAAATGAAAATCTTATGAAGATAGGTTGGTTTAATAGCCATTTTGTAAATCCTCTAATAGGGTGACATTCCAAGTGAATGTTTTGTAAATCCTTTAGACAAGTACACCATTAATAGGGTGTTGAAGCCTTTAACAGGGTAGGCCTCTCATAAGGCATACCATTACTGATGGTCAAACCTTGTAACCTTAACAAGTTACATATTGCTACAATGATAAGTTGTGGGTGTCATCCCCACCCTAGTTTTACCTTCTCATTTTGGAGGGTTTCTGGGTGATCAAATATTATGTTGTCTATTTTCATCCATGCCTTTACTTTCATGTTAATTAGAAATGTTACATGCATGTATCAATTTCAATTAAAAGTTTTATAGCTAAAAGTTTGGTACTTCTGATTCACCCCCTCTCAGAAGTATTCTTCCCACTTGTAAATTCCAACAATTAGTATCAGAGCCAAGTTCTTACAAGCAGAAGCCTTACATCTTGAAGAAAAGATCTAGAAATGGAAGTCGAAAAGCTTGGGAAGATTATAGAGAATCAGGAGATTGAAATACATCCCATTCTACATTCTCTAGAAGAAGCTAGGGAAGAATTGAGGAAATCCCTAAAAAGAAGAAAAGAAATCACCATAACTGGGAATGATACATAGTACAAGGAGATTGACACCTCAAAAGTGTTTGCCAATGGAGATTCCAAGGATTTTGATACAACAATTGCAGACCTAATGGAGAAGAATAGAGCTCAAGCAAAAGAGATCAGAACTCTCAAGATTGAACAAGAATCACAAGCCATGATGTTTGGTGAAGTGATTGAGCCAAAGAAGAAAGCCATTGAAGATAAAGCTATGATAGAAGATGACAAGAGAAACCTTTCCAAAAGACTAGAGGAAAAGTCAAGTGAGCTTGCAAGAGTTTCCAACATGCAGCTAGAAATCCTAAGCCAAATGATGAATGCCCATCATGAATTGAATGTCAAGGACATTGAGATCTCTACATTGAAGATGCAAAATGAACAACTGCAAAATGACTTAAGAAGGGAAAAAGAAATTGTAGAAAGCTTCAACAAACCCAATGAATCCATCAAGTACTGAACAAGTACTAAAATCACCAAGATCCAATAATGACACTTCAGGACTAGGATACACCAACACTGAAAAAGGAGAGTCATCTAAGATAACAGAAGAAATAAATGATAATTGTAAGAACACAAAACCCACTTGTCATTTTTGTGGTAAAAAGGGACATACCTCTAATGTGTGTAGGAGCAAGAATGTCAATCAACATGACAAACCTAAAAATATGGGTCACGGTCACAAGTGCAACAAGTAAGGTCATTGGGCACAAGACTGAAAGACTAGAACCATCAGGACACCAAGATTTGAAGGTCACTGCTACAATTGCAAGAAGTATGGACATAGAGCCTTTGAATGCAGATTCAATCATATGTGGACACCAAACCAACCAGCAAAGAATAATAGTCATGGACATCACTACAATTGGAACCACAACACTAGGCAAAGTTGTCACTACTATCAAGAGTATGGACACATTCCTAAGAACTACATAAGAACACACTTTAGTGGCAACTACAATAGGTGGTTGAGTCAAACCACTTTTTTTAGCTGCCTAAAGATAGGATACATCATCAAGTATTGCCTAACAAGATCAAAGGCACCCAACTTTGAGTTTAAGAAAGGAAAAGGGAAGGTTGATGTTGAACACATCAAAGGAGAGATGAATAAGATATGGAAGAAAAGAGATGGAAGTACCACATACAATGGAGGGATCACTTCACCTAAAAGGTCAAGTGGTCACACTTCATCCAACTAAGTAGAAGAAGGTGTGTGGGACTGATATTTAAATGTTGTATCATACATCAGTTCCTAGAGTAAACCAGCACTAAAAAGGAAGGATCAACATGAATGAAGATGCAAGGTTAAATCTTCAAAATTTTCACATTGTTGCTGAGTAAGGAAAGTTTCCTTCAAATGTTGAGTTGTCTACCAAAGTTAGTAGAGGTTGAGTTAGTAGTGGATGTTGAGTAAGGAAAAATCCTTTGGTTGTCAAGTAAAAGGAAAATGCACACAAGCCAAGTGGATAGTTGTATATGCACTAAGCATTTAATGCTAGGTATTGAAGGGTATTTGTTTGATTTATCGATCATTTTCATCATTCGAATACATAGCAAAGAATGAGTCGAGAGAAGAAGAAATTTTAATCGAAGGAAAAATATTCAAACAAATTTGAGCAAGGATTCAGAGTAATTTCATCGATCTAAAGGTATTTATTCGAGTGCCAATCTATGCAGTATTTAAATTTGTTAAACCCTAGTGTTTGAAAATGGCATCTAGCTCTAGAAACCCCAAGGATAAGGAGCCATTTGAAGTCCAACTAGTTAGTAGGGATGTAAAATAGCTAGAATTCAAACCAATCCCTAAGGTAGCCTACAAGAACGATCTAGTCAGTGCCCTATCCATCATTCTCCCTAAATTAGTCATGGTTCAAGACATTTGAAAATGCTATAATTGCAAAGTAGGTGGGATAGGAGACATGAAGATTAGGGAAGCATATAATAAACTATGTGATAACAGAATGATGAAGGAAAAATATAGCATAGTTGAGAAAAAGCGACTTACCCATGCCCTGGACTTCCCTACAGTCTTTAAAGCATAATGGATCAGAATTGTTCTAAGTAGAATTAATGATGGCTACTTATGGTTAGAAGGAGGACTAGTAAAGATAACCAAGAGAATCATTCATCAAGTCATAGGGTATCCAACCCTAGATTGGCCTAAAACCTTAAGGAGTGATTCAAAAGAAGCCATAGAGAAGAGCACTAGGACAAAGTGGAATAAAAGAGGGATGAAAATTGACACAATCAAAGATCCACTTGTAGAATTTTCTGTTAGGGTCATATCTCATAAATTCTACTAGTCAAGTCAACTAAATAGTGTACCTTGTATTGCAGTTGATGTAGGATACAAAATTGTCACGAAGGATCACACATATGATCTGGCTAAACTGCAATTACAACAAATTATGGAGAATCTAGGAGCAATAAGGAGATCCAAGAGTGCCTAATGTAAATTTGGATCAATTTTGTTATGCATATTCTTTTATGTTCAGAATGAATTCTCTTCCTTTGGCAAGATAGGTTGGAAAGCAAATAGATCAGCTACAGTATATATCAATGAATACATAGAGCAGATGGGGGCAAATTTTGAAACAATTTTGACAAGATATTTTGAAGACTTTAACAAGTCTATGAAATAGAGGCTTAGGATACTTGTTTCCTTAGTTGAGTAGAACATCAATGACATATATTTTGTAGTTGACATTGATTACACATATATTCAAGCTGCAGTGCCAAGAATTAGATGGCTAAGGCCACTTGGCTATGAAATCAATATTGATGAAGCTTCAGAGGTAATAATAGCTTTACTTGTAGAGGAAGTAGATAAAAGTGCTAAACCCTTTGGCACTTATGATGTTTTCATATCCAAGGTGGACATGGAACTAAAAATAGCATCATTTTTTAAAAAGAAAGATAGGCTAGTGAAGAAGCTAAAAGCCAAATTTTGTGAAGGCACAGTAGAAGGTCAAGAGGATGATGAAGAGGAAGATGAGGAAGAAGGAGAGCAGGATCAAGGGCCACTTGCCTTGACACAAGGCATGGGAGAAGACATACAAGAAGGTGCCAAGGAAGAGGAAGCCAAGGAAGAGCCTACTAAACTTTAGCCAAAGAAAAGAAAAGCTACTACCAAACCAGCTACAAAGCCCAATAAAGTTACCAAACCAAGCCTTGCCAAGCCCACAACAAGAGCAAGCACTAGGGAAACCACTCAGCAAGACAAAGAATAGGCCAAAGAGAAGAAGAAGGCAACAGAGCAACAAGGGCCAGCAAAGAAAAATTTGAGAAGAACATATGTTGCTCAACCTGACTCTGATGAAGAGAAGACTGAGTTAGAGGACATAAGCCAATTCAAAATAGTAAGTGATGCATCTAAATCAGATTTAGAAAAAATTTGTGATAATATAAAGGATAATGCTAACTTGACTAGCTTGAAAAGTGTTGATCTTGGAAGAATCTATCTACACAATGATGTACAAGTTCAAGACAACACCACTTGAACTTGACAACTCAATACCAAAAGATTTGTATTCAATTATAGAAAATAAATGGCATTACTGCCTTAATATGGAAAAAGAAATAAGAGAATCTACCTTAGCCAGGGTAACGCCTAAGCTAACGAAAGGTTAGATCACTAAGGCAAGCAAAATGTATGGGAGTAAATTTTTTCCCAAGTATAGAGCCTTCAAAATTCTTTAGAATAACATTGAAGATGTTGTGAATAAATAAACAAAGATATGGAATTTGATATATGGATTGACAATAGTGAAACCAGGAGAAGAGGATCCCCTTGTAGATTAAGAAAATGAAGAAGAAGAAGAGAATGAAAAGGAGGAGGAAGCAGAGAAAGAGTCAAGGGAAAACACAGTGGAGGAGACACAACAAAGGACAAATAAAGTGGTAACTACTAAGGAGCAACAACAAGAACAAAGTGTGTAAGACACACAATTGCCACCCTTGAGTCCTCCAGATGATACCACCACACCTACAAATACAATAATTGTAAATGATGTCCCTGAAAAATTTGGTCTGAACATCAATCCATTGACTCTAGAGGATCTCAAAAAGATTCTTGACCAAACTACATTGCAAGCACAATTGTGTATGAATCCAGCTTTGGTGAGTGTGGAAGAACTACAAAATATTGTAGTAAATATAACAAGGGATAAGGTGAATCCACAAGAACTGCCTTCTCACATCTCTACAACCAAAAGTGGACAACCAATAGTGCAAATAGTAGTAAACACATCTACAAAGGTTGACTCCATAGTTACAGTCACTACAACTATCGAGGAGCCAGCAAAGGACCAAATAGGACAAATGGATACTTCTATTTCTACTGCACAAGAACAAGGTGCGCCATAACTAATAATAGTAATTGATCAAGGAAGAATTGAGGAGACCCCAAAGGAGAAGGTGTAGGAAGCAATTCAAACCCTAGTAAATCTGCCAACCTCTGGGACTCCAACTGGAATGACTCAAAAATTGAGCACTGAAGAAATATCGCTTCAAATTTTAGCACCAGGCTTGAGCTCTACAAAAGTTGCAAGGGTACTTCACTATGGAGACCCTACACTAGATGAAGAAATAGTCATTCCTAAGTATGACTATGCAACCATGAATATTGATCAAAACAATGAAGTGCAAGAGGCACTAGAAAGGAAAAAGAAGTAGGAGATACTCAAAAATGAGTACAAGAAAAGGAAAGCTTTACATGAAATCAAGGACATCTTTCTAGATTCCTTCAGCTTGCAAACACCTTATGAAACAAGGCCAATTATGGAACAACTTTCAGATATAGTGGACTAGGTGCAAAATGAAGACCTTGATACAAATGCCAAACTACTAGAATGGTCAGAAAGGAAATTTCAGGCAAAGGTAAATGGGAAAATCTCTACTGAAATTGCAATTTCACAAGTTGAAATACCTAAGAAAATTGATAAAGTGAAGGAAGTACTTGAGTATATTTTCTCAATCTACATAAAGCTATGCGATCCTTCCATCTTCACATGGGAAACTAGCCAAAGGATTATGATCTTGGAAAGAGACTTGAAGTTATCTGCTATGGAACTACCAAGAGATCCAACTCAGAGTGAGAAGCATTTTCCCACTATGCTTCACACTCAGAAGGAACTAGTTGTGTTAATAGCATATGAGCCAAACATCAAGGCCCAGTTAGTCTAGATGCAATTTGCCAAAACCCCGCAAATGGAAATTTTGCAAAAAGAACTGCCCTATGTTGAAAATGTATTAAAGAAAGACCCCAATATTTCTACATTAGAAGGCCTAGTTCACCTTGTAGCAAAGTCAGCCATCCAACTTAAATCACTAGAAATTGCATTAAAAAATTGGGATATTTCTCTAAGGATAGTAATGGAGGTGAATAAATCCTTTTTGGAAAAATATTCGATTAATGTATAGAACCCTTTGACATAAGTGTCAAAAAGGGGGAGATAACATTTTGGGGGAGATAAAATTTTGAGGGGGAGAAATAGAAAAGCCAAAAGAAAATTATAACTACAAGGGAAGATGTGTGAAAGGGGAAGTTAGAACAGAGTAGATAGAACAGGGCAGATAGAGAAAGAATGATAAGGTAAGGCATATTTGAATCAACATGAAATAAATCTAGCATGAGAAGTTTTGGAGATAGCAAAGGCACATCAACTCAAGGGGAGTTACAAATTTTGAGGTCTAAAGTCCTTCACAAAATTATGAATATTTTTGAAGTTTCGTATATATGCCAAAAAAAATGTATATTACACTCAAAAAGATTAGATTCATCATGTATAGTTAAGTGTTTTTGACACTCGTGTCAAAGGGTGAGATTTTTGGCCTCAGATTAGTTTTGACAATTGAGTGTCAACACACTTAAGAAATTTTCTAAGTTGATATTAAGTATAATATAGATGTCACAGTATGTGTTGAGCCAAAAATTCAACAAGTGTTGAGTTATTCAGATGTCGAGCAGATAGATAGTGTTGAGAAAGTTTCAATTGTTGAGTGACTAATAGATTCCAAACCAATATATGTGCTGAGTAAACTATAGGTGTTGAGCAAGACATAATTACTATAGGTGCCGAGCAAGACAAAATTTCTATATGTGTCGAGCATTGGTAATCAATAAGTGTCGAGTAACAAAGAATTAGCATAAGAGTTTGTGCCCTCACAAACTTAGATGTAAACTATTTTTGAGTTGACATATGATAAATCTCAAAGGATTAAAAGATAAGATCGAATCTATTTGATTCCCTATGCAATCAACATGTAACCAATCAGAAAAATGGAAAGATTTGAGTGGGAAAGATGGATGAATCTCAAGTGTAGATTCATACCTAACCCTAAGTCATGAAACCTTTTTAAGGAGGACAAAAACCCATAATTCAGTAATGTATGAGAGAGTATGTGAGAAGAGAATATTGAAGAAAGGAATGACAGAGTGGAAGAGATTGAAGAATAGAAGGGTGAAGACTATACACAAGGTGACTTAGAAAAGAAGAGGAATTTCTAGATCAAGTTAACAATAGAATAGATTATCAGTACTTCATTCATAATCATATCAGAACAAAGAGTATCAAATCAGAATGGATTACACATCGATCTAAAATCAGCAATTGAAGATTGTAAGTGATCAGGTCAACACATTCTACTATACTTTCTAGCTATTGTATTATGAGAATGAAAATCCTATGAAGATAGGTTGGTTTAATAACCATTTTATAAATCCTTTAACAGGGTGACATTCCAAATGAATGTTTTGTAAATCCTTTAGATATAGGTACACCATTAACAGGGTGTTGAAGCCTTTAATAGGGCAAGCCTCTCACAAGGCAGACCATTGTTAATGGTCAAACCTTGTAACCTTGACAAGTTAAATATTGTTGAAGTGATAAGTTGTGAGTGACATCCCCACCCCAATTTTACCTTCTCATTTTGGAGGGTTTTTGGGTGATCAAATATTGTTTTGCCTATTTTCATGCATGCCTTTAGTTTCATGTTAATTAGAAATGTTACATGCATGTATTGATTTCAGTTAAAAGTTTTATAGCTTAAAGTTTGGTACTCCTGATTCACATCCCCCCCCCCCCCCCTGCTCAGAAGTATTCTTCCCACTTGTAAATTCCAACAACATTCATGGACAACATGAATGGAGGAGTAGTTGCAGTAGAGATAACTAGTATTCATGGAACTTAGATGTTTTCCCTCTATATTGTCACCAATGCCAAATGAGGAGATTGTTAAGCATTAGTGCTGATGGCACTCTTATGGGAGAGTATCCTAGCATTGGTGGAGATGTGATTCAAAGGTAGTGCATTATATTCATGAAAAAGTTTGTCATTGATGTAAACAAACTAGTTATTCTATGAAGACTAGTAGTACAATAGAAAAAATTTGCATTTGTGAGGTTTGAGGAATGAAGTTGAGCTTATACACAGTTGAGGATATGTTCTACAAATTTTGAAGATGCTACAATTAAGAGTGCATATAGGAATATGAGGACTCGATAGAGATATGATGAATTTAGTGAAGATGACATTCAGGCAGAGCTTCAGTTTAGTAGTTATTATTGTTTTGATTGTATCTCCTAACAGATATAGAATATGCTCATGTGGACTTGGATAGAGGTAGAGGACATGATGAAGATGCTACGGTCAAATGCGCATATCCAGATGAGCATCGAGTGAATAGTTATGAAGACTATGAGATGATAGTTGTTTGTAAATGTGAAAAGTGTAAAGATGTAATGTAATGCGTAAATGTAATATCTTAAGTTGGTCCTATCTTATTATTGTAAATTGGGAAAACCTCAAGTCTGACTCAATAATTAGTTTTAGAACTTGGTATTAAGGAAAGGTAATTTCCTTGTGGTTAAAGATGTGTAGTGTGATTGTGAGATCCACTATAGATATTTGTGTAAATGTGAGTATGTGAACTTGTATGTGAGATCCAGTGAACCCGATAAAGAATATCTCCTCATCAAAGAAGAATTTGGTGTAGTAGAAGCACAATGAGTGGATAAAGAGACTATATTTGGAAAAGAATTTGTTGTGGACAATTGTATTCTAGTAATATTCTGAGAAGGATAGTAGTAAGGTCAGTTGGACAATGAGTTTGGTGGTCTTGCAATGAAGCTGTTTGGACAGTGAGTCCTTCTACCTTCCATAGCTTCTAACAGGGTTGGAATCTCCTAACATAGATTCAAAGTCTTCTTACAATGACTAATATGTATTGAATGTATTTCATTGACTATTAGCAAGGTTCATCCTCTTAGAAGGAACTTATATATTAGTACATCATTTTATGGGTTCCATCCCCATTGAAGGTTTCCCTCTGATCAAGGGTTTCCCTAGTTAACAAATGTGGTCTTATTGTGTATGGTGATCATTATATGGTTGTTGCATCTACTGTTTACATGCTTTCAAATTAATTGGGATATTGAGAGTTGTTTTAATTGCATGATTGATTCTCTTCTGCCCCCCCCCGGCCACCCACCTCTCAGATATCTTGATAGACTTTACTTTCTAACACTTTGGTTTAAACTACTTAGATGTGGTGATTTTAGAGAGCTAGAGTTAATTGTATTACATCACATACATGTGGGTATTATGTTAATGATTTCATAGGAGATATATTGGATCCATGGACATCAAAATTTGTTCATGAGGCACTAAAATCATGTAGGGAATTCCCTCGCAAGACCATTCAAGATCGGATGTTACGTAATAAAGCTTTGACTTAAGAAAGTTGTGATTTTGTTGATGCAACAATCAGAGGTGTTGAAGGTGTCATTAGTCGATGCATACCATAAATCAACCCAAAAAAACCATGCCTATCCTTAGGGGGACCCAATACCTTTATTTGGCATATAAAATATTATTGTCGTGGAGATAATTGAGCCACCAATAAATTATCTTAGGTAGCTATCATGAATAATGTTTTAGAATATATTACAACATATAATATTGCCGCACATTATATGAAATGAAGTACTCATATCTAGGAGCAAATATTTAAGTTTATCATTGGACCATTGATTCATTCATTGAGATTGAGAGCTACCTTTGATAAATTTAGAAAACTTCAAAGTGTGGAAAGTATTAATGGGCTACCTAAAGTTTTTATGAAGTAACTAAGAACAAATATTCCCTATTGGCAAGGTTGAAATATATTTGTAGTTGTTGTGAATTGAATGAGCCTTAGTATAAAAGGAAATTGATCCTAACATGGGCCTTTTTGAGAATAACAATTCACAATTGATTATGAGCAAGCGTGAACTATAAACATAGGCATAACTTTGTGAGGAAATAATTTCAAATTTGAAAATATCCAACGAAATGGGCATTTAAATCTCCAAGGAAAGAACTATGCGCACTCTCACCGTAATATCCATTTTGGAAACATGTGTTCATATCAATCGCTAGAGATGACCATTTATATATCATGTATGCACAAGTGAGTAAAGAAAGTTGAAAATTCTCTTGCAGGATGGAGTATTAGTGCAGCATGAGAGCGCATACCTATGTTTCATAATAGATGAAGACACACATGATTTCCTTTATGGTATGCATATTGTTATTAGTTAGAAAATCATTATGCGCTTTAGGCAAGCTCCAAACATTACAAAAATTAGTTTGGAGTTATGTTGTTCTAATCTCAATCGGTTGTTAATTATGAATAGTCATGATGTTTTGTATATACTCTACATCTTTTCATCAAAATATAAATTGGAGATCTAAGGGACAAACTAAAAAAATAAGAAGACATATTTGAAGATACAGGGAGAGATAATTAAAAGGTTTTGTAAGGAGGATTTCAAATATTAAAGCATGACTTTATTTGTAAATTTCAAATATTATATTTTAAAAAAATAAAAGACCCTTCTTTTTATTTCCAAGGCAATGAGCTTGCAATTAAGATGTGGATTTGTGCTTTAATATCAATAAATAGATTATTGAATTATTGTAATGGAGCTTTATTTTGTGCATTGGATATCTTCCACATTTTGTGTTCAACAAATAGGAAATAGTGTGAAACATATAAAGTTTTTGCATCTCTGGTTGATTAGACTTCCCACCTAAGATGCTATCCTTTTGGCTAGCATATTATTGCATATAAAAGGTATTTATTGCAAAGCTCAAGAGTAGTTGATAATATTTTTGATGAAATATGGTCTCATAGAGTTGTGAGTAATAATCTTCATAATAATTAACTTTGTTGCCGAGATAAGAAAAGGCACTGGTCTTTTAAATCATTGAAATATAGTTTTTGGGTTTATAGTTGAAGTCAGAAATCTACATATTTCCTTCTTGAAAGCCTCAAATTAATTATTGACAAATATTATACAAAATATTCACTCAATTTAGATATTTAGCATTCAACTTTATTTCGATCAAGTTTGAGGACCTTGCTAACCAGAGATCACCATCATCTTTTACCACTTAGAAACTTTGAAAATCTTATAATACATGTTGAGACCTATCATTCCACACCCTTTCAAGATTTTTTGCCAATGAAAGGACAAGTCAAAATGCTCATCAAATTGAACCCTAGGGTATTAAGGTTTTCAGAGCAATCCAAAGAAAAATGCTTCTAGAATGTTCTAAACTTCATAAAGGCACACCAAACCAACTACAATTGAAAGGTAACTCAATAAACTATATGCATTGATCAGACACACCAATCCATACATAGCGAGGGAAATCATAGAAACACCATAATTTGTGAATAGGGCACAAGCACCAAACTTTTGTTGAGTTATCAAGTATTCGTTTAAACCACCTTGGTCAGAGAAAAGTAGACTGAGACAAACTAGATAATGCCATGTGTCCACCATGAGCTGACTAGGTCATCTAATCTAAAATGATGCCTATAACTATATTCATATGAATTAAGTGAATAAAAATTGTTACCTTTAATTTGGAATCTTGATGCTCTATATTTTTCTTGTGTTAATAGTTAGCCGATAGGCTTTTCCATTGGGGTTACAAGCAACTAGCAAATGACTCACACCTATAAATTGCTTTCTAGATATGTTTTTAATTTGCTACTAAATAGTTCAACAAGTGGTTTTGGATGCAAAGTAGTCAAGATTCTGTCATCTATTAATGACTATTGTCATACAAGCTAGGAAATATTGGAAGTTGAAACACACTTTTTGAAAAATTGATATGGGAAGTTATTACTATTTTTGTAGGCAGGCCTGGGAATTCCACGTCTTTTGTGTTGGCTTCTCATACCTATCACTGACACTATAGATAGAAACTTTATTGAAATAATCTTTCTGCATTTAAGCATAGCTTTTATTTATGAACAGAATACATTTCCATAAATTTGAATAGCTTGATTACAAGGTCTACATCTTTCACTATTGAAAGTGGAACTTGAAAGGCTTTAGAGGTGGTGATACACACAAGCCATAGATTGACAGGTTTTCACTCACAATAATGTGCCTAATTTACATATGGGGCCATTAAATTGTGAACCATTTTTTGCACATCTCAACCATCTATGCACAACCACAACTTATTGTAGAATTGACTTTTGGCATATTAGTTCAACTTCAGGTTTTCATTTTTCTCTTTTCCTTTTATGTTTTTAGTCAATCAATTTCTAGAAGCAACTATTTTATATTGAAAAAATGATTTTATATCTACATGTTTAGTGTCTTCTTTTTGTCAGCAGCAATGGGCCTGGCTTCCACATGCGCTAAGCTCAAAGAGTGCAATTCTTCATCTTCAAAATTTTCTTGGCAGGGAGAAACTCTTTGAAACCTATAGTGGCCATTAAAGGTATGGTAGGATAATCCAAGGTAGAGTAATGGAACAACATGATGCTTTAGATGGGGGATGTGGTTGAGAAATTGAAGATCATATGCTATGTTGTGCTTACTGCTTTGTTTAAGGGTGACATGAGCGACCTTTAGGAGTTGCATAAGTATTACAAGTAGAATGAACCATTGGCTTTGGTTATAGTATGGTGGGGTCACGAAGTCATAGCAGAGCTCTAGCTATGTATTACTATGGATGAAAGGGAAATGAAACAATATACACTTAAAGCCCTCAGCGACCCCTATTATGTTGTAGGGTTTGTGGATTCCACTGAAGAAGAATGCCTCGCACTCTAAGGTAGGAAGATTACTAAACTCATTCCATCTCTTTTTAGAAGTTGTTCAAAAACCCAACTCCTATGTATATTCATGTGATTCACTCACTCATTTGAGATTACTAAGCTCGTTCCATCTATTTATTTTTTAAATGTGTAAAACTAAGCAAAACATCACACCCACTTTATATCAAAGATCTAGTATATTTGATAGAATGGTTACTTTAAAGTCCAGGCTTCTGGACCTTGAAATGATTTATTTTTAGTCTTTCATGGTTATAGTTATCACTTTTCAAAAGATTAGTTGTGTGTTAAATTGGATATTAGAATAAGCTTTTTGAAGATTTTGAGCAAAGAGATTATTGAAAGTAAGCCAAAAACTACATATTTATAGGACGCTTTTTTTATTGAAGTATTTTCTTACAAGGTATACAATTGACTAATATGCCATAACTAATCTAATGCAAATTTTGGGTGAAATTAATGGAGTAGATAGCGCAATGTAATGGTATCTCAAACAATCATGGGTTTGCACTCCTAAGTCTATTTTTTAACCTTTGTTTAGTTTCTTTCTTTTAATCAACATCTAGACATGCAAGGGTGGGAGAAGAATGACAATTATGTTGTATACACATGGAGAAGAAAATGCACAAGTTTTTATCAATCGATGGTTCCAAAGTTTGGATGCTTCTTTCCAATATTGTTTGTTCCACACAACTTTGGTTGTGGACTTCAGCAATACACTGACTTGAAGGATACCTTGGCGAGAGCATATACCTAGCTTACCACTTCACATGCATTCAATGTGATATTCAATCAGAACCCTTGCTTACGAAGGTATGGAGTGTTAATATTTAGAAGTGACTCTGGAATTTAGGAGACCATGTGAGAATAAAACATTTCATGCTTTTCAAAGATATGGGCTAGATTTAGAAGAAGTCTTGAAATCGATAAGATTTTGATTTTCACTAATAGGCTTAAAAAATTTGAAATCCAAAAATGAGTTCACAGTAGGTAAGTTGATTTTTTGCTAAAAAATTATTAACACATTGAAATTAAAATTTTAGTGTTGTTAGGACAAGTATTTCTACCTTCTATGCTATTTTTTGGATTAAAAAAATATAAATTCTATAATACAACTCCATTATCCTGCATTAATCTAAATATAAGTTGATTTAGGTTTTTTCTTGAACAATAACATGGAACAAGATTTTGATAGTACATGTTGAAGATTGTCTCTACTATAGAGTAGGCATGCTTTTTCCATCCTGAAAAATGATAATCATAGGTGGTTGCCACTTTACTTGTATCAATGACATTGATGATAATATCTTCCTGAAGTCTTGTAGAGTCATTTGAAATTTACAATGAATTATCATTTCTCATGCCAAAAAACTCCCATGAGTTTGTTGTATGGAGCTTTCTTTTTTTGTTGGGAAATCTAGAAACAACTCCAAGCATATCTCTAAGTTGTATAGATACAAAATTGATGAATCTAAATTATACAGAAAATTTAGTGCACGACAATTTTACATAATTACATGAATGTGCGATCAAAAAATTATATACAAGCCATATCTATTGCCTGGGCCTTCGACATGTGGGATGAAAAGCCTCTAAATCCATGTTTGTAGCTATAAACCATTGAGGATTTGGCTTTCTTCATAGTGTAAGAAGTTGATGATTGTAAGTTGAGTTCATGTCTGGATCCTCATTTACTTTTCTGCCCATATAACAATACAAACCTGCACAACATGTTTAGGATGAAAAATAATATATACACAGTAAGCATATGCAATTTGATTTAAAAAAATTTGAGAACAGTAGAGTGTAATTCAAATCTTCATAGGCTTCTATCAGACTTCAAGAATTTGGTTACCAGCAATAGGTAAACAAAATTTGATATCTAACCTATGAAGTTCAAGAAGTCAGTCACCAAGAGAACATAAATATACCCAAAACCCAAGCTACGATGGCTATTTTGGTTTCCCTCGATAGTATTTGCGTTTGCCAATAAAAACACAAAATATGCTTTAGAAGAGATTTCAACAAAAGGTTAATTTTGTAATTATGATAATCAAATAGAAAAATTTCAAAAGAATGATTGCATTTCCTTGAGATACCAATTCAAGCAGATAAATGCCCACAAAACATTTTTTCTAAGATCAAAAATGGAGAAGTAAAAATAGTTTAAGTGGTTGTGTTGCAACACATTTACTTTTATAATCTTCTAAAGTGAACATACAAAAATGAAGAAAATTGCATATAGGTAAAAGGGTAAAAAATTATAGAAGAGATTGGTATTTTTTCAAATGTTTAAGAATGATAACAGAAGAAATGAGATGGAAGACTTGATATGATTGTTTCTAGATTCAAGTGAATATTTTTATTTGACATTTCATCTAGAAAAGGGAGACTATTAAAAATATTATACTCTAAAACAATAAAACAAAAGTATATAATATAAAAAAACTAAGCAACCAAAGTTAATTTAGAATAGGAAATCATTGAGTTGTTGAAGAAATCTAGTATTACAAAAAAAATTGTATAAATGAACAAATCACGAGTGTTAGAATCTCACATAATAAAAAATCATTGATGAGCTACCTTTTTGCTCAAATCATCAACAATTATCTCCTATATTGTTGGCATAAGAGTCCAAGTGCTCTTAGCTGTGAATAATTGTGATTTGAGCTTTGAACCTCACTTGCCTAAGATTATTAAATTAATTAATAATCTTCCAAACCCAAAATCTCTAAGAATATCTTCAAAAATTTTCCCACCATCTACTGGAGAAAGTAAAGTGTAAATTAGAGTTTGGTTTTCAAGATACAATTCCTTGCTACAAAAAGGCATGAAATATGGTGAATGTTTGCTCACTCTCATACCTTTGAAGCATAGAAAATATTTTATTGACATACTTTAAAATTAATATATTCATTTCAGAGGAAAAAAAAGCAAGAATCTTGGGTATTGCAAGTTAAAGGAAATATATTATGCTTCATTGTTGAGCTTGCCTCCAATTGAAGTCTCTTATGTGGTTGGTTTTGTCCTCTTTGGGACAATTAGTATTTTTTTCTTCTTCAACACTTCATATGCTCCATAGAAGCTACTGTTTTTTATCTACTATTGTTATTCTTTTATCTTATTGACTTATCACAATTTGATTAAATTAATTTTAATGAAATATATTTTAAATTTTTTTTTTTTTAAATATTTTTTTTTTTCTAATATTATTTTCATTTCCACTCTTATTTCATTTTATTTAAAATATATCAATTCCATTTTATACCTTGTTATTATCTATCTCGTACTTATTAGAGTAATTGAAAGTTGTCTTTTTCTATTAGAACAATTGTGTCACTTTTTATTTACTATTTATTATGCATTATAATTTTCAAAATTATAAATCAATTTATATACTCAATTATTTTGTATTTTTTAATAATAATAAAATATTTTGTGTTATATAATATAAACTTTAATTTTCCTAGCTTGCATTACATATGTCTTGTATTTTATTGTCCACTTCTCTTTTTTGACACTAAAAGTGAAAATGTAAAATTAAAATGCTTTTATTGTGTAATTATTTAAACCCAAAGAAATGCAAGAATATTTTATTTATCTTTCATTTGTCTTTACATATACAACATTTTCTAATATGCTAAAATTAATTGTAATGGTACGATTGACATTTATAATATTAAAGTTGTACAATGTTTGAATTTTCAAATAGTTTAGTCATGTGTATATGTCTCTATTATATATAAGAAAATAATTCTATTGTAATTTGAAATCTTTCCTTTAATTTTTTATTTTTCATTTTTTATTTTCTAATAAAACCTATCAATGTACCCCTTGCACCTCTTTCTGGTGCAAGTGCTAATTATAAGTTATTAGATCAATAATACCCATAATAGTAGTGTACATTTGTATATTTGTGTATATTCAAATATACCATACATGTAAGTATACGTAAATTTGAAAATACAATGTATATGTGTATCTATGTATATTTGAATATGATGAATACATATGTAGATATAACACATATAAACATATGTAAATAGTGTGAGTATTGTTCATATAGTAACAAATTAAAAGAAGCATTCTATTTCTCTTTCTCATCAATTTAGCCTTATGCATGAAAGTCTATTGGCCCCTTATTAATTCTTTTAATATTTCAGCCCTTATGATCCTTCTAAATTTTTACCTTACATATTTTCATAATTTATCAATATTTCAAGTGCATAACTCACCACCTCACATTCTTCATACCTGTAACTCCTTAAGCCATTAGTTCATAAAATATTTAAACTTCTTGTTATATAATTTGACATCGCAACTAGATAGAGGCTTGCATTTAGTGCATCGTTTCACTATTGACAATCTCCAATAATTGATCTTATTGTTCCTTTTTTCGGCTAGCCTACACAGAGATACCATTTGATTAAGTATTTTTGGAGATTGTACTTGGCAAGAAAAGTGAGTGAATACCATTACATAGAAATATTTTATCACATTGATTCTTCATGATTTATCCATGCTGTTTTATGTTTAACATTCATTAGATATTGTATGTACATTCTCTTATGTCATTGAGTCAGACTTTGCAATTTACATGCACCTAGTCTGAAGTAGTGAAAGATTGATTTACCAACCATGCCAAGTGTTGCAGACTTGTAAAGAGCTCTATACTATGTTGTCATGTGATAAAATGCTTATGTACAAATTGAGATGAATCCTATGTATGTCATATACTCCCCAGTACAGGGGCATCTATTATATATGCCTCTAAGATCAGGAAGCTTGTCTATGGCTGAAAGATGACTAGTACATAGATTCATGAACTCTTTTTTTTTTAGGGTCATTTCAAATTCTCTTAAAACCAAGTAGTGATATTGTATGCTATTAACAAAAATAATGAAAGCTAGATATATACACCAGGAATCATCAAGGAAAGCCAAGAATGGCAGAGATGAATGGTGTCTTCAATAAAACTGAACAGAATGGATAACTTACAAGATTAAATAGATACATCAAAATCAATATTTCTATATTACAAACTAAATTTAGAGATTTAGTAAGCTCATGGTAGGAAAGGGGTATTGTTTGGTCTGTCAAGTTGAGCGGTGGGTGATCGAGTATATAGTGTCCTTGAAATCCATAGCTAGGGTAGGTTTGGTGGTGAATGACACTATTATGATCACTAGAGGTCAGGATAACTCATAGTCAAGTGGATAGACTATTAGGAGGGCTTTGTAGTCTAGTCGGCTATGTGGTTGAAAACTCTTAACACCAAAATGCTTAGGTGGCAGGACTAGATAGTGTACATATGCTTTATCCCACATAGGGTAGGGCCATTCTCAATTGTGAGTGAGTGGGGATTGCACCACATCCATGGTTGGGAGGTTAAGCCTATGTCAATGCTTCTCCTCTCCTCCAATGCCAAGACTTGTACAAGATAGATCGGATCTACATATCTTAACATGGTGTGATTCAAACTTAGCTGGTATAATATATTTGTTTATTTTTAATTGAACAAAGGTAGTAAATATTCAAATGGTAGTTAAGGCATATCATGTAAATGTAGTTTAATTAGTTATAATCATTAATCCCTTGTGTGTGATTAGGTAGATAGTATATTTTATTCGATATAATAAAGAGTATTTAAGGATTAGAAAATTGGTTATTACATGATGTTTTCTAGTCCCCAATAGATGACATGGGACAAATGGTATGTAATGGCTCTCTTTGATTCTTTACTTAATTGCATGGTACGATGGTCTTGATTAGAGTCTACATGCTTAGAGAACTAGTATTCAATTGTCTAATATTATCATTTTGATATAGATATTGAGGAAATTCATGTAAGTGAAATCTCCCTTATTTTTCTTTGTATGTTGTGGCTTTGTAGTTTTGGAATCATGTCATATATTATGTCAAACACCATTATACCATTTTTATGGATGTAATTACATATACAAATAAAATTGTAAGAAGTTGAACTATTAAGACTCTATTAGAATATAGCATCTCAATATAGAATATTTTGCATTCAACAATGATGATAGATATGATGTGGTTTTTAGAAGATGATTAAGGTAATATGTTGGAACAGAAACATGAATTTATGGGTTTTTGGTGTTTTAGTGAAAAATATATGTTGTGTTGATATGGTATTGTTTATTTGGTTTGAGAAGTGGTTGTCAATATATTCTTCTACACTTGAATTTAATGTTTGGTGTCTTCAAGAATCATGGTGGAAAGGTTGTGTTAGAATATTTGCAATAACTAAGAGGGTGAGGGGGAGTGGGGGGTGAATCAGTTATCCCCAGGTCTAGATGTACAAATCAAACACTGAAAACTTCAACAATCTTAACCCAATAACTCACTAAATAAAATTGTTCAAAATAATCCAACTTGTTCATTCTATTTTAGCTATATATTCTATATGTGCCAAATTGCAAAAACTTATCATAGTGAACAATAAACATAAACTTTAAAAAAAGGAAGTAGCATAATCTCGTAACAAACATCCACACAGTGTTTGACACCAGCATTTAACATGGAGACCCAATTTGGGAAAAATTACCAGTAACATGCTACCACTTTTTCACTCTTCTAAAGTGAGCACTATCAAGAGCCAACCTCTTAAAGGTTACAAACTACACTATTAGGTATGACCTTGTTAAAGGATGTAATCACCCTGTTAGGAGTGACCTTATTAGAGGACTTAAAAACATTCCATTAGAATGTCACCTTGATTAAAGGATTTACAAATAACTGTTAGGTCAACCTTATCAAAAGGATTTTACAAGTGCCACAATCATTAGAAAGTAATAATAGAATCTTGATCTGATAACATACAACTTACTTTGCAAATTCAAATCTCTGTTTGACTCAACTCTTGTTCATTGATTGTATGTCATCATTCTCATCATCTTAGATCTACTTGGCAACTTTTCAAGCAATCCTTCACCTTAAAAACTTTTCACAATTCCTTGCAAGTCTATCTACCACTTGTCCTTGTAAGTTTCTAGTCCAAATATTCTCTAAAACATACCAAATACCTCCTTTTAAAGGTAGCTTTGATCTTTTGTCACTTAATTACAATCATAGATCTTAGGGTTTACGATCATATCCAAAATATTCACTGAATCTACTCATCTTTTTATTCTTCTTCTTTTCTCAATACTTCTAGAAACATCTTCTCAAATCTTAGCCTTTGATCACTCAAATGATCATTTCCTTGCATTAAATGATATAGCTCATCAATCCTTATCATCAACATGTTTTTCTTATTCCAAGATTTTAACTATATCGGTCAGAAATCTTGATTCTTTCACAAATTGTTCTTTTGTTGTCATTCAATCATCACTATGCCTTTTTTCTTGGTCTTCATTAGATCACTTGGCCAATATTATATTGTCTCACCTAGTCTTTGATCAATACTACATGGTCTCTCTCAGTCATCACTACACAACTCAATCGATACTATCACTCGGCCAACACTATAATACTCGGTAATGCTTAAGTTCCTTAATATTTTGTTTCAACTCCTTCATTGACCATACAACGTTGATACTCAATAAAGCTTGTCCTTTTGACTTATTTCAACTCTTTGCCTCATCCAAATGTCTCCTACACTTTATGTATTGATTGAATAATAAATTATCTTGTCAAGTACTAACTTATCAAGTGCCCATTATTATTCCATCTCACTTACTTATCTCAACTCAACCTTTCACTAGGTTATCTCATGGTCTCTTCTTTTCAAATCCTCTTCATCAATCAATAGCTATGCCACTCTACATTGTTAGTAAATGACTCTACAATAAGTTTGACATTCGTCTTACCAATAGGTTTGACATCAATGACAATATAATAATTTTTTGAATTAGGCTCTCAACAATTGTAGCTCCAACAATCTCCATCTTTGGTATTGATGGCAACACCTTCAAGTTACCATGCAATCCAAAAGTAATACAATACCTTAAGTGTTCAACTACATTACATTGCTCCCTCTATGTGTAACAGGTAGATATACAGTAATATCCTTAGTTTTATTTTGATTCTCATCGACTCAACTCCAGTGATAACAATAGTCTCCGGCTTTCTTCATATGATCATTCAATAACTGTCTATAGTCTTCATCATCTCTCTCTTTCTTTATGTCTTCCTTAATAACAATATCCTCATCTCCCTCTATGCTAACTTCCTATAGTCTTCATTATCATCTCTCCCTCTTTCAAAACAATGCCAAAGACATCTCATGTTAGCATGAATGCTAATGATACTACATTGGGGGAGTGTCCTAAGCATTGTAGAGTATTGATATGTTGCATTCATGACTGTATTTGTCATTGATGTCAACATAGCAGTAATTCTATTAAGACTGGAAGAATAGTAGTTAGTGATCTTAAGATGCATATAAGTTGAGGAAGTTTCAGATGATGCATAGTGAAGAACATGTTCCTGAGGTTTCCCTAATGATGTGGTTTAAAGGACTAAGTCTGATTCAGTGTTCTATAGAAGTTATACTTATTTTACTAGAGGCAATGTAGAAACAGAGCATTAGAAAATAGAGTTTTGATGATCTGTCACTATCTTTCATCTGAGATGTAATAAAGGTGATGCATAAATAATAGTGATAGAGGAAAATCATTTGGTGATGACAGCATGTGTGCAAGATGTGGTTTCACACATATGAAGTTTTGTATAGATTGTGAGTTGACTGTGTTATTTACAATTGTGAATTAATTAAGTATCTTATTTTAATTAATTGGGCAAGCCTCAAGGCTAACTCAAGGAATTATTATGAAGATATGGTATAAAGGAAAGTTATTTTCTTTGTTTGAAAAGAGACTTGTGTTAGAGGATCAAGTGGAATGTGAAGTATTAGTGCACAATGCAAGAAGGAGAAGAATGCTTGTTGAGTGTACATAAGCAATCCAAGGGATCATTAGATGCATAGTATGAGATCTAGTCACAAGGTTTGAAGGAGCAGAAGTCTAGCTAACAAGATAGAGACAAAGGATAGAAGTACATTTCAGTTCTATTATTCTGCAATGAATATTACAAAGATCATTTGGGCAATGGGTTCTTTGATCTTAACCTTGAAGCTATTTGGGTAGTGGGTCTAGTTGTCTTCCACAACTCCCAACAAGGTTGGCACAACTCCTAATAGGGTTAATCTCCTAACAAGCATTCAAAGTCTCCTAATAGGGACTCATATATATTGAATATTGTAACAGACTCCTAGCAGGGTCTATCCTCTAACAAGGAATATTTATATTAGTACATCATCTTGTGGGTACCATCCCCACCAAAGTTTTCCCTCTGGTCAAGGGTTTTCTAGTTAACATATCTAGTATTAATTGTGTATGATTATATTTTTGTAGTTTAATTTTATATTACTCACACAGTTAAGTTTGTTTAAGGTTAATATTTGTGATGCTAGTTGGATAACTGATTCACCCCACCCACCCCCCCCCACCCCAAAGAAGTTATATCAATGGACTATATATTCTAACACTTGGTATTAGAGTATCAGGTTTGAAGATAAGGCTTAACAGCTTTGGGAGATTAGTGGTGAGTTATTTCAAAAAAGATAGTACTGAATCTTATGGAGGAAAATTGTGTATAGAAATGAGCATTGAGCTTCTGGATAGAAAAGACAAATTTAGATCTGAAGAAGACATGAAGATCAAGGAAGGTATTGATTTTCTTATGAAAAGAGAGCCAGAAGTTATGGAAATTTTTGCTTGTTGGACATGTAAAGAGTTTGGTCATTTTTCATCTACATGCATGTTAGCCCTAGTTTTGAGTCTCCATTGTTTTCAATTTCTCCATTAACTCCAAAATCATGCGTCAACAAGTTCCTCATGCTTCCTTCTTTTCAAAATTCACCGTGCCTTGTATTTCAAAGTCGAATCTTGTGATGCCTCTTTGTGAGTCTTTCTTTTGAACCACTTCAATCCTCTTTGAACCTGGATTCAAAGTAGTTCAAAGTAGTTCAACCAAAGTTTTAGAGACTAACTTTTATCCTGCGAGTGGGACCTACTAAGTGTAGTGGAGATGTTTACTTGAACCACTTCAAACATCTTTGAACCTCGATTTAGAGTAGTTTGAAGTAGTCCTAAGGCTTTTGTGCATAGTATTAATGATTCTTAAAAAGATGACAGTTCCTAAGATGTTAAATAAGGTGTCAGAATAATGATTAAAGTGTCCTCTCCAATTCATCATTACTTGATGTGAAGGCTGAGTAGTCATCATGATTGATGAGAAGGAAGATCTTTCACTTTGGGGGCCAGATCGAATGTCAAAAGTTTGTAATTATTGCAAGGACATTCCCTTAAGGTGATCCTTTAATAAAGAGGTTCTACTATATTTTCAAGCATGTGTGCTAAGTTGTAACGATCTCACCATAAATGCCTCATTATGAGCTAGTACTTTCACTAGTATGTCCTCTTGCCTTTAAAAATACTATTTTTTCTACTTAGTTGTTTTATCCTATATCGAGCTAAATTGAAAATGGAGAGGGAAAGAAGGGAAGATTTCTAGATTTCTTTCAACGAGCTATAAGTGAGAATGTAGAAAGCCTATTACCCCTTTCTCTGTGTTGTTTCTTTGAGAATCAAAGGGAGCGTTGGATATCTCTTTCCTTTTGATTAAAATGAAGCTTGTTCTACATTTTTTTGGGAATGTTTCTAGCCTTGAATGTAAAAAGCCCATAATTCTTTTACTCTAATCTAGAAGGACTTAGGGTTGAGAAGCTATAAGATAATTTTTATTGATCAAGCTAATGAGGTTAATGGTTGTTTAGAAGTTTTGACAATTGGTTTCCTTAAAGTGGTAGCTTTTCCTCTCGCTCTTTTAAGCCCAGAACTACTTCAATTGTGTATTGACCATTATGATGCAAGAACTAGAAGTATTTTGAATAGAAATGGTGAGCCCACATTTTCCATTAGTAGGGAAACCATCTCATTAGTCTTGCATCTTCCTAAATGTACTTTTGTTGCTTTTAGTCCTATCTAGTCTCCTGTTCAATATCAAGAAGACCCTACCAAGTATCGTAACATGATGGCTCAAAAATGGACGAAGATAAACTATAAAGGATATTCAAGGTTACCCAAAATAATCACCAAGGACCACATGAAGCATCATGTACATGACCTAATGGTTTTTCTACACTGGGCTTAAAGGTCTGTTAATGTCTTACTCTTTGAAGACTAGATGTAAACCTTAGAACTAGATCCATTTTAGCCTGTACAAATAAGTGGTTAAGAAGAAAGAGTATGAGATCAATTAATGAGAAATAAATTGCAAAGTCCCCAAAGGCAATTTATTTCTCTAAAACATTAACTTCTGACATCCCAATTTTATCTCATGTTGCAGGTGACACTTCAACTTCTAAGAGGAAAAAAGAAGCAACATCTCCTAAACAAATCATGTCTCCTAGATCCAAGTCCAAAACCAAGTCTATGGTACTTTCCCAAGAGAAGGTTCAGCAAGAGAAAACCATGGCTCATGAACAAGACAAAGGAGAAGAGCTCACTTTCTCAGATAATCAAGATGGTGATGTGGAATTAATAGAAGCCTCAAGAGTAGAATAGTCTAGTTTCATGACTCCTCCCAAAGGCAATCAAGGGATAACACCACTTTTTCCATTCCATCCTATCTATCCAACTTAGTGAGTAAGAAACACACCCTTCAACCAATGTCCATACATGTTAAAGACATTGTCACAAAGTACACAACCCACAGTTATAAGAGCAAGAAGATGAAAAGTGACACACGGTTGATCAAGGACCCTATGACTGAAAAAGTGATAGCAAAGGTGGATACCTACAAACAAAAGGAAAACTATAGGGAAATTGATGTTGGAGATTTCAAAGTTACTACTATAGAATTGGGAGCTATCACTAGAGATGCTGAGAATCATTTCTTCAAGTTTTCAGTGGATCATATGTTGACTCAGTCTGAAAAGGATAGTAAGGAAAATAAAGAGTTGAAAAAGTTGATAATTACCATGGTTGAGTATATAGATTCCTCTAATGAATGTTGGCACTCTCCAATTGATTCAAACACTGCAATCTTTTGATCTCAATTCATCAGATTGTCAATAATTGTTCAAAAAAATATAGTAAGGGAGGTTACTCTTAGAGGTGATGAATGAATGAGTAGAATCCATTATGAAAGAAGGGAGTAAATTTATACTAGATTTTACTACCATATATTCAAAAGGAGAAGTATTATTGGGTGAAATCTAGACCCTCATTCTAATATGGGAGGCATATAAAAGTCGATGCCAGGCAATCATATTTCAAGTACATGAAGTTGAAAGGTATGGAGTGTTGAAGTTCATGAGTGAGAACCCCATGAGAGCTGTGGACTCATGCTTGTTATTCATCCTTAAAGGCAACATGGGTTGGAAAGATTCAATCTATAAAGCAGCTACAAAAGAAATGTGGACAATGAAGCATGAAGTCACTGGGATGCACAAAGAAATATTGAAAGATATGTAGATCATAAACCCCACAAATATTTGCAATTTGATGATGGCAACATGGATCCTGATACCTTGACCAAAAGTTTTAGTGACACCATATCTAGGATTAAGGACAGTGACACCCCTACTTCACAAGACTTTACGACCCTGGCTAACATCGACTCGATGCTATACCTAAATAAGGAGCTTATGTGGCAGGTGGCAACAGGATGCCCATAGATAGAAGCTACTCAGCCTAAAGAATCCTCACTCCCATGTGATGCAAGAATTCATGAGCATCTTCAGGAGCTAGAAGCTAGTAAAGAAAATCATGGAAAATGGAGAAAAGCCCAATGAGGAAACTTAGTCACAAATGGTTATCTTTTGCATTTTGAAATTTCAAAACTATTTTAAAAACTTTTTTTTGTTTATAACTATTTTCAACTGAATAGTTGGGTTTTGATGGAGGCCTTTTCAAGTTTGTAAAAAACTATAAATGATGGAGCATTAGATGAGAATAGGGTTATCTTTTAGTTGCATAGAAGAACTTTGATAGATTAGAGTTGTTAGAATTTTTACTTTGGCGAAAGATAGTAATAGACAAAAGGTATTGATATATGCAGATGTTATTTCTTTAAAAGACTTTGTGCTTGGGAAATTTACTTGGAGATATATATATATATATATATATATTTCAATATTTTTTCATGGTTTGAAACTTGGAGTTCAAGCTAAGTCATAAGTAGTTACTTTGAGGGTTGTGATGATTAATTGTAGATGATATCTATTGTTGTTTCTATTGATTGTTTGTATCTTTTCTTTTATTTGTAGCAACTGGTTTAAGTTTTTGTAGAATTCAATTCGTTATCAAATCTTGTTTTATTGTGGAAAGACTGTGTACTTTTCAATCTTTCATTTCATTCTTGAATTTTTGAAATCTCACCTATGTACCTAAGAGTATGAGAGAGACCCTTAAACATTTTATGGCAAAAGTGTACAATTTTTTATTCTTTAGTTATTTCAAATTCATTGATAATCTTTGTAAAGAGAGTTGTATCTATAAAAATTCAAAGGGAAATGATTAGCATAACATTTATCCAACTATTGTGGACACCATTAATCTTTTGTCTTGTGCATAAATTGAATTGTTGAATTTTGTAAGGAAAAACAATCTATTCACTAACAGATTTTTGGCGACTCTACTGGGGAGTTCCTAGAAGAAGAGGACTAAGCCCTTTGAAGTGGTAATGAATTATAATGGTCCTACTACATGATAACAATTTTCCTATTTTGCAACCTAATTTAGGGTTTGAAGATACATAGGAAGACATTATTTATGGCTTAACTTCAGTCACATGTGCACTATACCAAAATATTCAGTAGTTCTAGCAAGTTTTGAATGTTCTTGAAAGAGAAGAAGAACACGTTGAGCTCCTAAGAGGGTCTCAAAAGTTCAAGAAGAGGTAGTAGTTGATAGATTTTCCCAAGCCCCTACAAGATCCTAAAGTGGAGAAAGAGAAAAGTAGTTCTAACTAATAAAATATACACAAGAGGAGAAAGAGAGAAGGGCATTCTTGATGAAAATTTTGAGCCTTTGAAAAATTTGAATGTTCTTCCCAATTTCAATACTCCAGGCAGGTAAAGAAGTAAATCTTGTAGTAGACCTAGGTCTCCTCCCAAAAATTCCCCTATCTCACCTCTAGTGCAATCTCTCCTTCCACTAAAACCCCTAATCCCTCATAAAAATATCCAACCTCTATAGTTTAGATTACCTAACATGGTTGTCAACCAACCTTGGGGATAGAATATGGGTCCTTTGAACCTGGAAGTTAACCCCACTGCATTGCCCAAAGGTGCAACAGAGATTTTGCCCAAGTTTATTGGTGATGGAAAAATCTCTATGGATGATCACCTAAGTGCCTTTCATACAACATGTGGAGTTATAAGTGTCCCCACTCAAGAAATAGATGTAAGGCTATTTGTTTAGATGCTCACAAATGTGGCCACCAATTGGTTCAACCACCTACCCCAACATTCCATAGCTAGCTGGGATGACATGAAGACAATGTTTGAGAAAAGATTCAAAACTTCTAATAATGAATGCTCCCTACTGCTTGAATTAATCTAGCTAAAGAAAGAAACACATGAACCTATGAGGGAATTCATAGCTAAATTTAATAGGTTGATACAAAGGATCCCCATCACCTCAAGGCCAAGTGGTGAAAATTAGACAATTTTCTTTATAAATGTAGTCCTGCCTGATATGAGTTTTCATCTTATAAAAGACACAATAGTTGATTTGGTTATTGCTCAAAGACTGGAAATTCAATTGGAAGATGCATTAATCACCATTGGTAAATGGAGAAGAGATGTACTATCCTCTAGAACAACTTCTACTTCTACACCCACCGACCCCTTCATGCAAAGATTGATGAATGATATGGCTATGTTGAAAATGCAACAGAATAGAGCTAGTGGTCCTTACCAATCCCCATACTAGGATGTTAAAAAAAGACAACAACACCTAGGCCATGGAAAAATACCTTTTCTAACTACCCCCAACCAAGGTTGCAAATTGAAGAAGTGCCTAAAGAAATTATCTGTTTGTTCCTTCTGACTATGGATCACGACAAACAAACTTGTACTGATTGGCTAAGATGTGTTCAAATGGCGAAAGATGTTCTTGGCACGATGCAGCCAGTTGAGTGTGAAAGGAGTGAGGCAAAAAACTTAGGTACCTACTTTCTTGAATATGAGTTTGACATGGAAAGGGGAGGAGATGCTTTTGTAACACTATAGGACCTTGCCTGCACTATCTTGACTAGGCATCAGAGAAATCAAAAAACTTATACATGGGTCAACGTCTCTAATATGGGCTCCAAAGGGAAAGAGCATGTACATAACAACTTAGCAAGGAATGCAAATTTTAAAATATTGTCTAAAGCAGAGTTGGCAGCTAACACTTTTGTCTTTGACATTGTGGAATTTTGTAAATCTTTCTCTATTCCTATCTCTCTAGCAGAATACTTGAGAATGAATCTTAATGAGTTAAATAAACTAGTCCAATATGTGAAAAGGGAACCTCTAGCAAATGTTCAATTCACTGATAAAGTTACTAAAACCCAGATGACTCATGAGAAGCTTGTCTTTGTGTTAGAGGGTATTGGACAAGTCCCTAATGTAGAACCTTGTGCTCGTGCCACAGAAGGATAACTCGAAGAAAGGAAACCCAACCCATTTTATGTGTCTTTGTTGTTAAACAAGCAAAAACTCAGCAATTGCATTATAGATTAAGGGGCTTCTGATAACATCATACCAACTCTAGTAGCTAAAGCCTTTGGTCTTGATCTCACTAAAAAATTTGGATGTTGCTATTCTATGGATGGGAAACAAGTCCCCCTTGTTGGTCAAGTCAAAGATGTAAAAGTTGTCCTTTACGCTTGCCCAGACAAAAAGATTGAAGTTAACCATCTCGGTGGTTGATATCCCTGCCAGTTATGGGATGTTACTAAGCAGAACATTTTGTAAGGACATGGGATGGGAGATCAAGATGGATTGGTTTGAAGCTATTATTTTGGCGGGTAAAATGAAGATTAAACTTGAACCCAAATTGAAGAAAAAATACACTGTAGTGCCTTCAGACAACCCTAAAGCCCAAATATTGTATGAAGAATGCCAATTTGGGAACTATATAATCATGCCCAAAAATGATCATGAAGAAGGTAAGAAAAAAGTAGACATAATCGCCTTGTGGATGATGGAATTCAATGGCAATTGCTCTAATTCAGGATTAGGTGTTGAGGTGGTTTTGATTTCTTCCTTAGGAGATTTGTTTCCTTTCTCTTTTAAATTGGATTTCCAGAACACCAATAATACAGTGAAATGTGAATCTTTTCTTTTAGGGTTGTAGGAAGCTAAAGCAAAAGGGATAAATCAAATGAAAGTAAAAGGTGATGCTAAACTCATCGTAAAATAAGAAATTAATTCTCTATAAAAAATGATAGGTTGAAACACTATACAAACCTAGTTTGTGATGAGATATAATCCTTTGGTGCTTTCTCCATTGAATTCATTCCTCGTTCATTAAACTCTAGAGCTAATTCCTTAGTTGAATCCACCTTTTTACTCCTCTCGCATGTGAAGGATTAGGTGAATCCGAAGAAGTGATTTAGTTAAAGGGCAACAAAATTCCTATAGGCTTGGTTCCACTTGAGCATTTATTCAGGCAAAAGGATGACAATACTACTAAGAGAGAAGATGTTTACAATGAGGCCCTAAAGGAATGTGACAGAATCAATATTGGAAATGAAGGAGATCCCAAGTGGATCTCAATCAGATAAACCTACTCTAAGAGAGAAAAGGGAAGTTTGATTAGGCTTCTAACAAAATATAGGGATGTTTTCACCTGGGGGTACGAGGATTTGAAAAAATTCAAGAATGGATGACTTAGGAACCACATACCTCTAAAACCTGAAGTGAGTCCTTATTCACAAAAGCTTCAAATTTATAACCCAAAGGCGTGTGAATAAATTTTAAAAGAAGTGGAGAAAATGTTGAAAGCTCCTATTATCTATCCAATTCACCATTCCACTTGGATAGTGAACATTGTCCCTATGAGAAAGAAAAATGGTGAAATAAGGATCTATGTAGATTTTAGGAACTTGAACCAGGCCAATCTCAAGGACAATTATGCACTTCTGACCATGGACCATGTTCTACAGTCATTCGCTAGTTCTAAAGTTATGTTAATGCTTAATGGTTACTCAAGGTATAATCAAATTAGTGTCACTCCAAAAGACCAGCACAAGACAACTTTCATTACTCCCTTGAGTACCTATGACTACAATAGAATGCCTTTCAGCTTGATCAATGTAGGAGCGACATTTCAGAGTGCAATGAATTCTCTTTCAGAGACTTGCGAGACAAAATAATTGTAATATATTTGGATGATCTTATTGTCTACTCCAAGAGGAGGAAGCACCATCTGAAGGATCTCGAAGCAGTATTAAGATAATGTAGACAACATGGCATATCTCTCAATCCTAAAAAGTCTATTTTCTTTGTAGAAGAAATCAAGCTCTAGGACACATTGTTCCATAGAAAGGCATAAGTATTTACCAGAATAGAATAAGAGCAATAAAATAGTTGTCTCTGCCTACCAATAGGATTGATTTGAACTCCTTCTTTGTTCAAATAAATTTTCTAAGGAGTTTTGTTCCTGAGTTCTCAAAAAATGTAAGGCATATGCTAAACATGATGAGTGAGAAACACCCTTTTAGATGGCAAGAGGAAGGGAAAAGAGCTTTTGAGGATATTAAGGCAACTATTTCAAATGCCCCCATGTTAGTAAGCCCAGATTTCAAAAGATATCTTATTGTTTACTATTATGCCTCAGAGCATACTCTATCTGGTATCTTGACTCTATTTAAACTCCTTCTTTGTTCAAATAAATTTTCTAAGGAGTTTTGTTCCTAAGTTCTCAAAAAATGTAAGGCATATGCTGAACATGATGAGTGAGAAACACCCTTTCAGATGGCAAGAGGAAGGGAAAAGAGCTTTTGAGGATATTAAGGTAGCTATTTCAAATGCCCCCATGTTAGTAAGCCCAGATTTCAAAAGAGATCTTATTGTTTACTATTATGCCTCAGAGCATACTATATCTGGTATCTTGACCCAGAGAAATGATCAAGGTAAAGAAGCATTGATCACCTTCATGAGCATTCCTTTGAAATAGCATGAGCTGAATTATACTCAAAAGGAGAAATATGTGTTCATTGTAGTGAAGGTGCTGAAGCAATTCAAGTATTATATTTTACATTCTCATTCTACTATATATGTTCTTGAGACAATAGTTAAGAGCATACTAACTCAATAAGAGATCGGAGTAAACAAAATGGTAGTATGCGTGGCCAGGATTCAAGAATATGATCTTATAATCAAACCTACTAACTTGGTTAGGGGATGGGGTTTGTGTAAATTGATAGCAGAAAACAAAGAGTCATTTCCAGGAGACATAGCCACCACACCCACTATTTTGCTAGTTAGTTCAATTGATCCTTGGCTTTCTAATGTAGTATACTACTTCACCTATGGTGAATGCCCAAAGAATTTGAGTAATAAGGAAAAATGCAACCTTAGATTGAAAGTAGCCAAGTACGTAATTTCTCAAGGCATGCTATATAAAGGAGTTGTAGATGGGACCTTTTTGAGATGTGTAGACAGTGAACAACAGAAGAAATTATTGAAATTATACCATTCAGATGTTTGTGGTGGGCATTTCTCCTCTACTATAACTGCTTTCAAAATTCTTAGAAATTGTTTCTAATACCCAAGCATGTTTAAATATGCATACTTGTATGTAAGAGATTGTAAGAAGTGTAAACTCTTTGCAAGCCGCCCTTAGCTCGCAACATTACCACTAAGGCTAGTAGTGATTGATGAACCTTTCCATCAGTGTGGTATAGATTTCACAAGGGCCTTAAATCCTCCATCTAGCACTGGCCATGCATATATCCTAATAGCTAAAGATTATTTCACCAAGTGGGTGGAAGCAATTCTAACTAAGAAGGCTAACTCACAAGTAGTTTGTGAGTTTTTTGTGGAGTTTATATTTGTTAGGTTTAGGGTCCCATAGAAGATAATGGAAGATAACATGTCTTATTTCTCATATGAAGAGATTTATATATTTTTCTATGAACATGATATATCCTTGGTGCATTCTTTAGATTATTTCCCTTAGGGCAATGGGCAAGTAGAGTCTAGCAACAAGAACCTCATCACGATAATAAAGAAATTGGTAAGCAACAATACTCATAATTGCTACAAGAAATTATATGAGGCATTGTGGGCTGACATAATCACACCAAATATAGATATTGGCATGGCTCCTTTTGAATTGGTTTACGGAGTAGGAGCTCAAGTATCCCTGTCACTAGAGTTATCCACTGTTAAGTTGCAATCAGTAATTGAGGATCTATTTTTCTAAGATTCTCTAGAAAAGATAGTGATGTGATTGAATAATATAGAAGAAGAAAGGGATAAAATTGTGGGCCATATTATCGAACACCAGATGAAAGTTAAGGAGATCTTTGATATGAGAGTTAAACCCCACAATTTCACAAAGGGAGATGAAGTTCTGCTATGGAACAAAAGGAGAGAGCCTAAAGGTGCACATGGAGAATTAGATTCATTATGGAAAGGCCCATTTTTTATCATAGAATTCATTGGTTCAAATGCCTTCCACCTCAGTTACCCAAATGGTACAGGTCTACCCTTTACTTATAATGGACATGACCTTAAGTTGCTAAAATTGTAGCCCTCTAAGAGTCTTTCTGCCATATACATATTTCTTAGTTTTCCTATCTGCTTTTGTTTTTTTTTCTATCATTTCCTATTTTTGTTCCCTTTTTGGTCAATTTTGTTCCCAGCATTTTGAGTTCTCTGTGTACTCCACGTACACAATCCCCAATTAGAGCCCCTATTAGCCCTAGTTTTGACTCACCATTATTTTCAATTTGTCCATTAACTCTGAAATCATGTGTCAGCAAGTTCCTTGCACTTCCTTCTTTTCAAAAGTCATTGTTCCTTGTATTTTAAATTCAAGTCTTGTGATGCATCTTTGTGAGTCTTTCTTTTGAACCACTTCTAACCTCTTTGAACCTGCGTTAAAAGTAGTTCAAAATAGTTCAACCAAAGTTTTTGAGACTAAATTTTATCCTATAGGTGGCAACTAATAAGTACAGTGGAGATGTTTACTTAAACCACTTCAAACCTCTTTGAACCTCGGTTCAAAAAAATTCAAAATAGTTCTAAGGCTTTTGCGCATGAGTATTAATGATTCTTAAAAAGGCAATGGTTTGATGTTAAATAAGGTGTTAGAATAATGATTAAAGTGTCCTCTCCAATTCATCATTGCTTAATGAAAAGGTTGAGTTGTCATTATGATTTATGAGAAGGAAAATCTTTCACTTTGGGGGCCAGAATAGATGTCAGAAGTATGTAATTATTGCAAGGATGTTCCCTTAAGATGATCATTGCATAAAGAGGTCCTACCATAGTTTCAAGTGTGTGTGCTAAGTTGAAATGATCTCACCATAAATGCCTCATTATGAGCTAATACTTTAACCAATAACTCTTACCTTTAAAAATACTAAGTTTTCTAATTAGTTATTTTATCCTATACCAAGGTGAATTGAAAGTGGAGCAGTGGGGAAAGAAGGGAAGTTTTCTAATTTTCTTTTAGCAGGCTACAAGTGAGAATGTAGAAAATCTCTTTCCCCTTTCTCTGTGTTTTTTCTTTGAGAATCAAAGGTAGTGTTGGATATTTCTTTCTTTTTTATTATAATGACGTATGTTCTACATTTTTTTGAGAATGTTTCTAGCCTTGAATGTAAAAAGCCAATAATTTCATTCGCTAATTTAGAAGAAGCCAGGGTTGAGAAACTACAAGAGAATTTTCTTGATCAAGCTAATCAGGTTAATGTTTGTTTAGAAGTTCTAAGAGTGGTTTTCTTGAAGCGGAAGATTTTCCTCCTACTCTTTTAAGCCCAGAACTACTTCAATTGTGTATTGACCATTATAATGCAAGAACTATAAGTATTTTGAATAGAAATGATGAGCCCATATTTTCCATTACTAGGGAAACCATCTCATCAGTCTTCTGTCTACCCGAATGTACTTTTTCTTCTTTTAGTCCTACCCAGTCTTTGGTTCAATATCAAGAAGATTGTACCAAGTATCGTAACATGATGCTTGAAAATGGACGTTACACAAAATAATCACCAAGGACCACATGAAGCCTCATCTCCATGACCTAATGGTTTTTCTACATCAGGCTAAAGGGTCTGTTGATGCCTTACTCTTTGAAGACTTGATGTACCACTATATAGATATTATCTTGACTAGGAAATAGTTTCTCAATTCGAAAAAATTGATAGCTAGCTCACTAAGGAATCAACTGAAACATTCCAAAATCTAAAGAGAAGACTTTCATATGTCCTCTTACTTAACCTATTATATTGCATGTATTTGTAATTTCACCTCCATACCTCATGAACCTTGGAGTGGGGATATAACTATTTACCAATATTGCCCCCTACTATAGAAGGACAAAGTGCTAGAAGAGTTCAAGATAGTACAAGATGTTTTGATAGAAAGCATGCATTTAAATCTCAGGAAATCACCGATGCTAAGGATATCCTTAGAAGACCAAAAGTTAATCCAAACCTATCAAAGTTTTTTCATCCAATCTCCTAGGTTCACATACTTGCAAGTAGGGGGATTTGAAGAAGAACCTATGAAGCTACCCTAATATGCATTAGACTATTTTGTTATAGCTGAGATATGTAGACAATTGTTTTATGTGATTAAGGATAACCTACCTCAAGTGAAGTGGGAGTCATTTTTTCCCATCAGACTTAGTCCTTTGGCTTGCAGTACTATGATTAATGCTTCTATGATCAAGAGCAATTTGCTTAATTTTAACCTCAGATTTTACTAGGGAAGGTGGGATTTTGATAGTAAAAGTTTTATAGCAAAAGTGCTCGGCTTAAAGGGTCCCTCTAAGAGGCTTTCTCCCATGTACACATTTCTTAGTTTTCCTGTCTACTTTTGTTTTGTTTTCTCTTGTTTCCTTGTTTTGTGCCCTTTTTGGTCAGTTTTGTTCCCAACATTCTAAGTTCTCTATGTACTTTGCATACACAGTCCCTAGTTAGAGCCCATGTTAGCCCCAATTTTGAGTAGCCATTATTTTAAGTTTCTCTATTAACTCCAAAACCACGCATCAACAAGTTCCTTATGCTTCCTTCTTTTCAAAAGTCATCATGCCTTGTATTTGAAAGTCAAGTCTTGTGATGCCTCTTTGTGAGTCTCTCTTTTGAACTACTTCAAACCTCTTTAAACCTAGGTTCAAAGTAGTTTGATTGTTAGTAATTCACACATATGAAGTTTTGTATAGACTTTGAGTCAACAATGTCATTTAGAATTGTGAATTAATTAATTATCTTATTTTAATTAACTGGGAATAAACTCAAGGAATTATTATGAAGATATGGAATAAACAAAAGTTATTTTATTTATTTGAAAAGAGACTTGTGTTAGAGGATCAAGTGGAATGTGAAGTATTAGTGCATAGTGCAAGAAGGAGAAGAATGCTTGTTGAATGCATGTAAGGGATCCAAGGGATCATTGGATGCATAGTATGAGATCTAGTCACAAGATCTAAAGGAGCAAAATTTTGGTTGACAGGACAAAGACAAAGGGAGTAAGTACATTTTAGTTCTATTATACAAGGAATAATACATAGATCATTTGAACAATGGGTTCTTTGATCTTAACCTTGAAGTTGTTTGGGCAATGGGTCTAGTTGTCTTCCACAACTCCTAACAAGGTTGGAATTTCCTAATAGGGATTCAAAGTCTCCTAATAGGGACTCATGTGTACTAAATATTGTAACATACTCCTAACAGGGTTTATTCTCTAACAAGGAATATTTATATTAGCACATCATCTTGTGGTACCATCCCCACCGGGGTTTTCCCTCTTATCAAGGATTTCCCTAGTTAACATATCTTGTGTTAATTGTGTATGAGTATCTTGTTGTGGTTTTAGTTTATATTACTCGCATGGTTAAGTTTGTTTAAGGTTAATGTTAGTGATGTTAGTTGGATAACTGATTCCCCCCCCTCCTCTCAGTTATATCAATGGACTATATATTCTAACATCTCAATCACCAAAATGACATCAAGTACACTATCGTACATCTTCAGCATGTAGATATCATTAGTCTTGCTTGTAGATTTTCTCCCTTTTTCATTAGGTTCATCTTCAAGATCATCTCTTCACATCATTTCACACCTCTAGGTAGATCCTAAAGTGTGATCTTCTACATCAATGTGTATGATATTCTAATAATAACATTTGATGCAATGCCACCTTTCCCCTTAGTTAGTAGCAGTGAGGAGAATGACCCCTAACTTGTCTCTCAAGTACTCATGTGCTTCCTTATGTAATGCCTTAGTAAATATGGTAGCTCTTTTTTACTTTGTGTTCACATAGTCAAGCCCCACTTCTTTTTCTTGAACCAATTCTCTCTAATAATGATACTTGATCTCAATATGATTTGTCTTAGTATGTGTCACAAGATTCTTTGAAATATTTACATCACTTGTATTATCACAATAGAATACTATAGGACCATTAATCTCTTCCTTCATATGTTTCAACAATTGATTGATCCAAACAATAGTAGAACAATTTACTACTGCAACAACATCTTCAGCTTCTGTTGTGGATTCAGAAATGTAGTTCTACTTCTTCCTTGTCCAAGAAATCAGTCTCTTTCCAAGAAATAAAGTGCCTCCACTAGAGTTTTTTGTCATTAATATTTCTAGTACAATCTGCATTAGTATGAACTTTCATCCCAAATTTATCATTCTTCTTATACCATTGGTCTTAATCTTATGTTCCTTCCAGATATTTTAGTATCATTTTCATAGTCATCATGTGATTCTCTTTAGGATTAGAAGAAAATCTTGCAAGTATTCTAACTACTAATGCAATGCTAGGTCTACTATGAACTACATATTGCAATTTTCCAATCATTAACATGTGCAATGTTAGCTTCACCTCTTTAGATTAATCATTCTTTGAAAGTTTATGTCTAATGACCATTGGAGTTCCAACTAGTCTTAAGTCTCCCATACCAATATTTTTTAGTATCTCCTCGATATATTATGATTGTGTAATGTAGATACCTTTCTTCATCCAATATACTTGCAAGCCAACAAATAATTTCATCTCTCCAAAAATAAACATTTCAAACTCTTTCTTCATTTCATCAACAAATGATTTAAACAATTCATCTTTTCCTCCAGATATGATACCACCATCCACACAAAAATTTAGGCAACAATATCTTGCTCTTATATTCATTCTTCAAATACAAATTGTTGTCATTTGTTTTTGCAAAATCAATTTTCACCAAGTATGCATGCAATCTCTCATACAATTTCCTAGGAGCTTATCTCAAACCATACAAAGCTTTATGCCATTTGCATACCATGTTTTTCTTGGTAGGATCAACAAAACCTTTAACTTGCTCAATGTAGACTTTCTCTTCAAGTATACCATTCAAAAATGCAAACTTCACATCTATTTGATAAACTTTGAATCCTTTGTAAGCAACATATGCAAGAAAAGTCCTTACTCCTTACAACTTTGCAACTAGAACAAACGTTTATCCATACTCAATTCCTTCTTCTTATGCATATCATGTACAATCTAATATTGCTTTCTTCCTTGTGACTTCACCTTTCTCATTCAACTAGTTCTTGAATATCCACTTTGTTCCAATCACATTTGTGTCCTTTGGTTTAAGTACAAGATTCCATGTCTTGTTCTTTTCAATTTGCTCAATCTCTTCATTCATGGTTGCAATTGTCATGCCAACATTTTACATGGCAAAACACAACTAATCTTTTTGAAGATAATGAAGGTAAGGTCTCACATCAATGTTTGAACTAGGAAGGCTATTAGTGGTACAGAGTTGTGTACTGGACTTAGATTTTTGAGTACCTCTCGTGGAGGATACCTATTTTCTAAAAGCAAAATTATGCAAGGTGCAATTGGTTAAAGCTCCTAATTTTATTTTATTTTTCCGATTGTATAAGTGGTATTCAATTTGTTTTATTACAACAATGAAAGTTCCAAAGTTGTGATGAGAAGATGCTATATCAATTTTTTTTTATTCTAATTTTTATTAATATTAGGTCTCTTTCTATTTATTTATTTATTTATTTATTTTAAAATTTTATTTTTTTATTTGTTTATTTATTTATTTTTTAATTAATTATCATTATTATTATTATCATTATTACTTTACTATAATCTAAAAGATAAATATTCATTTATTTCTAAAATGACTCCAAATATCTACAATTCAAAAGCAACTAAATCAAAGTCTCTGAAGCATAAATTTTCTCCTTAATTTCTTTTAACCATTAACTTAGACCACAGTCTTAAATTCACATTTAAGATAACTAAATTAAGCCCAAATTTCATCCTTATTTATATATTATTCATAAACTTCAAAATAAAACAATCTATACTAAACCTTCCATCCATATATTAGATGCATCTAAATTTTATACTTTAACTTCCTTGCTGCCATGTGCATGCTATATCTTCCTAGGCATGAGTGTGAGGAGGATTCAGTTGTTATTAATCCCCATGCCTAGGGTTAGGCACCTAGGAGGAAGAAGGGGTATGTTTTTGAATAATGGAAGTGTGTTGTAATCTTTGTTTTTTTGAACCTTATAACCTTCACCCACCCTCCTACATGGTCGCCTATCCTCTTTCTTGCTGCCCACATTTTCTTGCATTGACTTGGTGGTATGAGGAAGGAAGGAGGAATTTGACATGACAGCCCCATCTACCACAATTAATGGGATTTGCATGATGTAAGGTAGCTAGGATATAAAAGAGTCCTTACTAGGACTTAAGTATGGTTTTACTTTGTTGACTTTATGCAGCCTAATATTTCCTTCCACCATTCGACATAGGGGAGTGGGTGGGGATGTGACCATCCCAAATTGAATTTTATTGGTTTCTTTTCTTTTCTTTTTTAAACTATAACCTCACATCCCTTAAATGCCCTGGTCGCCCATATGGAAAGGGTACTTGATTAATATAATATATTTATATTACTTTCTTGTCACTACTTAGTGTGACTAATGCTTATAAATTATATTTGATGACATAATGATATCTAGTATTGATTCTATTTATTTATTATTTTAATGTCTAGAATTTGGGAAACTTTGATTGTTTGTTATACATACATTTTCCAAAGATTTTTATGCTCCTATAGGACTTCTTTAAGCTTAACTAATTAGACTAGTTCTCTCCATACAATTTCTATGATCATTTAAAATGCATTAGAGATGATCTACTATACCATTATGAGTTACAATTTCATTTTCTAGGAAGCAACTATAACATTTAACAACTATCATTTCTATATCCAATTCTAATTGCAAGAAAACACTAATATGAAACTCTATGGAATCCTTACAACTAAATTTTCTTAACTTCACTATTCAGTAAATTCTAGTGACATCCAACTTCATATTTTAAGCTATCTTCCAAATCCATTGTTAGCAATTGCATACCTTACAACAATTTTAAATTCAATACTGATCACCAAACAACTGAATAATTTCCCTAGAATTTGAGAAAATAGAGGTGTCAAATGTTTATGTTCAGTCCTTTCTTTCAAGGCATAACAAGATAGAGAAACTTACAACAAGAGATCACACAATCACACTTTTTGGCCATTACATGAGACCAATAGCAACACACTACATCATGATGAATTCTCATAATAAGGTGGAGTTCATTACTCCATTCCAACACAACAATAAAGGTATTCTTCTATGCAAAAAATGAATTTCATGAACATCAAGCTTCCCAACTCTTCAAGTGAATACCTGCAAAAAAAGAAGAGAGACAAAATGGAAGCATGGAGGCTCACCTCCCAACCTAGGCCTCAAGGAGGCCACCCACTGAGCTTGGGGAAACAAGGCATAAATGGTTGCATTCTACACACTCACATGCCATGCATAGTCACAAAGATTCAACAAATGAATCTAGTCTAAGGTGAAGGTGGGCTCTCACTATGAGGAGGATTTACAAGGCTTTGATTCATACACATCTTTTCAATATCAACATACCTTTTTTGGGCAAACAATATCTTCCCTTCCACACTACCTCCTTATAATTCCAAAATGCAAGTGGCAAGATAAACTCATTACATTGAACATATACAATCATCTCCACACATGGGAGTGTTCCTCAACTACATGTGTGAGCCCAACTAACCCCTTCACCCAAGCATCTCTTCCCTCCCAAGGGTGAGTGATGCTTCACACCCATTTCACAACACACACATAACATGAAACAAGCAAGATCAAGAAAGATTCACACCAACTCTCACATGCAACACACAAACAAGATCTTTACCCACAAACACAACCACAATACACCAAAATCTCATCATGAATTGAAGAACACCATATCTATTTTACATACAAAATAAAGAACTTCATGGATCATGGGTACCAACCTCCCTCCAAGAAAAGGCAATGAATGGTTGTTGAAGAGCTCCTTCCTCTCCCTTCAAACCCTACTTGTCTCTAAAGATAGAGAGTGGCCACGTGAGTTTCCCATTTAGTCATGCCTCTATATATCCTTCTCATTTTCGGATTCAATAAAGAATGTCATTTTCATGGGGTCTCCTAGGTCTACTAGACATCATAGAGATCATTAATAGCCCCCTATCCTATAGTACTAACATGGGTAGGGTTAATTTTGTCACAATTTCCCCCTAGAGATGCTTTATGGCCCTCCTAATGCTAGGTAATTCAATTTTCAAGTTTTTCCCAAGGTGATAACCTTGTCTTTTTACTAACTAAGGCAATAAATCAAATTCTAAATTGAGGCATTTAACACAGAATAAGGTAGCCACATGATCCATTAATGAAGAACATATCATTTCACATAACGAGCACAAGTGTCAAGTGACACACACAAAATGCACTAAAACATTACACATGACACGTTCAAAATCTATGCATGAAACACATACCACACACATACATCTCATGCTTAAGAAATGAGCACATCACAATGAGGTTTCTGAATCTTACAAAGATTCACCTTGGCAAAGTCATTTAACATGTGTCTATACCTTGTTTCCCCTTTAAATTCCATGGTTCCTCTTCCTACACATCAAACTCGAGCATCAGTAGTCCAAGGAGTTAATAAGCATATACAACATGAGTGCACATAATAATAATAATCTCCATATTAACATAATTCAAATTAAATATCCTTTCCTAATCCTTCAATTATTCCACTCGAACTGTTAAGATATCAAAATTTTTATGTCATAAGCATCATAATCAAATTAATATTCATCCATATATTGAAAATCTTTAGAAACAAATTAACATTTTGCATTGCATCAAAATCTGATAATATCATGTCATAAAACTGCACCCAAATATATTTGAACATTTCCTATACAATAATAGGTTCTTTATGCGTATAACAATGTAAGACACTACTATAGTATCAAATCCATAGATAAGGTAAATCCACTATCCATCTAAATCTATCAAAGTATCAAGGTCTCAAATATCAAAATGTAAATAAAACATCCAAGCTATAACAGGTTGGGGTGATGCCTCATAGCAATCCAATCTTCATTCTCAAGTGCATCCTTGACTAATTTAGGCTCATATTCACACAATAAGCATGTATCACTCCTCAATCTTTTCCTTTTCATAGCTCCTAAATCTTTGTCTCTAATGATTTAGTCTGGTGTATGATTTCTTCTCACATACTTTGCTAGCACAAGTTCTTTTCTTCTTTCTTGTTGATGTTTGCTAGGTTCACCTATTTCAACATGCTCAAACACTTCAGGTACATCATTCTAATGTTCAACATTCTCTACCTAGTGCTTGACTTCTATAGTTTGGCACTCGATAGATTGTTGATGCTCGGTAGGGCTTTTCTATTGTGACTTGGCAGTGTTTACATTATGTATTTCTTTAGCTAGTTTCTCAAGTTCAAGAATGGTGTTATGTTCTCCTTCATAGACATATATAAAATTTATGTAGTCTTTAGGTTCTTTCTTGCATTACACCTCGTTCTTCTCTGCAAATTCATCAACTCTAACATTTGCACTTCCCACAATCTTGTTAGTGTTAGAATTCAAATCTTTGTATGCCTTACTCTTTGTGGAATATCCTAGGAATATGCATGTCCATACCATAGCTCAAATGGTAATTTTTTTGTACCTTTCTTGACTTGTAATTAGTTTAGTGTGTAGACTGCAATGTTGACAACTTCTCTCCAATACTTTAATGAGACATTCTTCTCCATCATCAATGTCCTTACATAATCCATTATGGATCTATTCCTTCTTTCAACTATACCATTTTGTGGTGGAGTCCTAGGTATAAACATTTTCCTTTTGATTCCTCTACCACTATAGAATATGTTAAACTCTCTAGATATGAACTCTCCTTCTCTATCTGATCTCAATCACTTTAGGCTCTTACCTATTTCCTTCTCCACTCTAGCTGAATACCACTTAAACATTTGAAAAGTATCAAATTTTTCATTAAGAAAAATTGCAGTCATCATTTTAGAGAAGTCATCGACAAATAAGATAAAGTACTTATCTCCACAATATCTTTGCACTCCAATAGGACCACATAAATAAGTATAACTAATTCCAAAATATCATCAGAAGAAAAAGTTTTTCTCTTGAAACTAAACTTAGTCATTTTTCCAAGCTGCCATTGTTTGCACCTCACCTCATCTGATTTAATCAATATTGGTAATCCTCTTACTTTTAGTTTCTTGTTGATCTCAACCAAATTATCAAAATCATTCTTCATAGGATTCTTTTTTTGCGATCTTGTAGAAAGAATCTGGAATTTTGTAAACATTTTCTGCCATAAATCTCCACTAGCCGCGATTGGGTCTTTAACATGGCCACTAATCATGAAGAATGTGAGGCATACATCTGGAGTTAACTATGATTTACATCAAAAGTCTTGACTTTCGCCTTTGAAAACAAGGATTTCATCTGCAAAACTTGATGGGTATGATCTGTTGTAAATAAATTACTATTATCTCTTTATACTTCAGCAATTGATTCTCCAAAATTTAATTTCTTTAGTAAAATTTTTTTGCGACTTTCCTCTATTTTTATTGTTTTAGAAACTATGGCTCAAGGTTTTTTTGTTGTAGATGTAGTTTTCAGCCTTACATTGGGATATTATGTAATTGAAGAACTTGCTTTATGTATTGCACATATGCATGATATTTGAAGTATATTCTTCTTTCTTTGATTTTCATTTCTAGAAGAAAAACACTTCTAGATTACTACCTAGCAGCTTTGTATGCGGTTGGGTATCTTCTCATTCATGGCATCGAGAGTTGATTGGGAAACTATAGTCTTCTATTTGCATATAACTTTTTGGTCTTCCTAGGAAATAATGACACACTACTACTATTCAATTATTTCTAATTATATTTAACCAAGTTGTAATGCACATCCTCAGATTTAATAGATGTTTATAAACCATGATTTCAAACACTTTCCCCTTGTAGCATTCTTTTTGTATGTAAGAAAATACCTTACGTGGCTAATCGGCAAGATAACAATATTTTTTATATTTTTTTAAAAAACACACTTAATCTTCTTTGAACTTATCTTTTTTCTTAATGCTAATTTCTTCTCATGCAATATTCTTATTGATCTTTGTATATCTAACTTGTCATTTGAATGAAATCTTTATTTATCACTTGTGTTGGTTAGAATAATTTGTGACCCCTGTAATTTTGTTCATAACCACCCTTGATGTTAAATCAGTTAAGATGTTACTTTAATAAAACATGGAGAAGGAACATGACTACATGAACTCTAAATAACACTCTTTGTTTCCTTTAAAACTCATTGCATCTTTCTTTGATCTGATGTTTTCTCTTTTTCCTTCCACTAGTTGCACACATTTGTCATTCTTGAGCTCTTATATTACAAGATAACTCTATTTATTGTAGCTTTTGAATATCTTGTAGCTCCTTCCTTGAATGAGAATGCTTGAAGTATTTAGAAGAAATCAAGAATACAAGTCTCTCATATTGCTCATAAAATTATGAAGTCTACTTGTACACTCTATTGTAGAATTTCTCTTTACTTCCTCCTAGGAAATATTTTGTCAACTCGCTTGTACTTATTAGAAAATTTCAGTTGAAACATTCATTCTTGTCTTGTAAATTCTGAAACAAAAGGTTTCAAGCTATAATTACTTGTCCCTTTAATGTTTTTTTTTTTTGGTTTTGAACTTGCTGAAGCAACATCTTTTGTAAAAGTAAAAGGTTTCATAAATGAATATGTCCCTTTAATATTTTTGTGATACTATTTCAATCAATTATTCAAGTGATCTTACTTTTGATAATCATGGTGTGCAAGAAACAAACATGATAACTTAATAAAGCATTGTGTCTTGATTGTTTTCCCTTTTTCCCTCTATTGGTATATGTTTTTTTATTTTGTGGAGATAAATGGCATGATAGGAATATGAAAGTGAGATAGGGTGAGACATTTGACATTTCTTAGATCTGTTGAATCTAACGATTTTCTTTTTATGAATGCAGGGTTTAAAGGCTTGGATGGGACATGGTTCGAGACAATGAATGGGTGGAAGTGAATGGATGCAACACGACCAGTCATTGTAGGAAATGAATGGTGCGCATGACCCTTCCTTACTCTTTTACTTCTTTCACGCTATTTATTTGGTAGAGTAGGAACATACATCAGTAATTTAGGGGCTACTCTCATGGTTAATTGTGTGATTGAATTTCATTTTCAACATTCCTTTATCATTCATTATTTTTTTAATGTCAGTTGTATAAAACAAAGGACATTTATGCTATTCTTTTATTCTAAATGACATATGATTTGGCAGGTTGAACATGAGCTAAAAGCAATGAAATGTGTACTTTTACTTTCATTTGATCTTTCTCAAACTGAATTTTAACATGAGTTAAAATCAAGTAACAACACCATCATTCTCATGAGATAAAAGCTTGTGATAATGAGAAAGCCAATACTATGATATCATCCAATGATGGAAGCCCTACACCTATGTGTAAATGTTGATATATGATTGAAAAGATCATTTGAATGGAAAGATTGTTGAAGAAGTGTTTTCAATCATTGGCTTGTCACTGATGTCAAACCTACTACATGTTGGTAAGACAATTGTTTATATGTTTTAAGCATTGTCACTTACTTGATTGACGAAAAGGATTTGATCAACAAGATGTAACAAAAGTACCTAGAGAAAGGTTGAGTTATGATTATGTATTGAAGTGCAAGAATCAGTTAAGACAATGATAACATAATGTATTGATGATCTACTTTGAGGTTGCAAAATGATTGGCTACACTTAAAAAGTTTAGAACAAAAAGGTTGGACAAAGATCATCTACTAAGCTTGACCAAGTTGATAGAAGGTGCCAAGCAAAGTTAGTGCAAGCTGAGCAAAAAGTCAGTTGAAGTCGAGTGAAAGTAAATTCTAGTGGATTTCGAGCAAGTTAGTAGGTGTTGAGCAAGTTAGTAGATGTTGAGTGATTTTCAATAGATGCCAAGCATCAGTAAAATTCAGTTGATGTTGAGTAACACAGTATGTGTTGAGCATCAGTAAATTGGTAATGTTGATAGCTACATTATGAAAAAGATCAAAGATTTTCCAAATAAAATTTGACAAATTTGTTTTCTTGAAACTTGTAAATTAGGAGGAAGATAATATTGATGAGTTGGAGGCATGGAATCTTATGTAAACTATTTTGGACGTGAATTCAAATGGATTCTAGGAGAAGTTTCTAAAGAAGACAAAATATGGGATGGATACATTGTATCTTACCTAATCCATCAAAAACCCTAATTTTTGAGATGGATAATGAGTGAGAAAAAGAGTTCTAATTCCATATATGTAGGGATGTCTGGTCATGAAGCAATGTTGGATAGAGGTCAGAGAATTTTTAGATAGAGGTCAGAGAGTTTTTGGATGCGAAAATCTGACAAGGAGAAGGAAGAGGGTTTGCTTCATCAAGTGACCCAAGTGAAGAAGTTTGCAATGGTGAGCTAAGAAAGAAGGCTAATGGAGGATGAATGCTTGAAAAGGAGAACAAGCTATCAGAGCTACAAATATTGGAAGCCAAGCAGAGTTGAGGACTAAATAGTGATCTATAATTTGTAGGTAAGGTTGTAAGTTGTATCAGATCAAAGCTCTACTATTACTTTCTAACAATTGTATCAGATTAGGGTAAATCCTTTGGAGAAAGGTTGACTTAACAGTCATTGGAAAATCCTTTAACAGGGTGGCATTCCAAGTGAATGGCCTAAAGTCCTCTAACAAGGCTCACTTTTAATAGGGTGATTGAAATCCCTTAACTGGGTCACATTTAATAATGTGTGTTGTAACCTTTAATAGGGTTGGTCTTTAACATGGCATCACTTTAGAAGAGTGAAAAAGGAGTAGCATGTTACTAGTGGTTTTTCCCAAATTGGGTTTCCATGTTAAATCATTGTGTCAAGTGTATTGATGGATGTGTTATGTTTAATGCTTTATACTTCTGCATGTTAATGTTATAGTTACATATCAGTTTTGGTTAACACACAATGAATGCATGCATGGTTGAGAAAGTTTTAAGGGTTCACTAAATTGTGAAAAGTTTTATTTTAGACATTTGGACCTTGAATAACTAATTCACCCACCCCACCCCCCCCCCCCCCCCCAAAATTTATTCTAAAAGAATTCCAACAATTGGTATCAGAGTGCAGTTGCTTAAGAGGATTAGTTTCAAGGTACTAAAAGCATAAAGATCAAGATGTCAAAAGGAGAGGTACCCAAGCTGAACAAAGATAACTTTTTTGCATGGAAAATTTTGATGAAGCTACACCTTAGAGGACTTGGAGATTATGCACAAACTTGCTTTATAGTAGAACATGTTGATCTAGTGGGAGCCCTAACTGTTGAAGACTTGAAGAAAAAGAAAGAGCACAATTAGGCGATGTTGGAGATTGCCTCTGCCCTAAGCTATGCTGAGTTTGATGATATCAAAGACCTTAAAAGTAAAAAGCAGATGTGGGATGCCCTAGCCACCATCTATGGAGGAGATAAAAATATTCAAACAGCCAAGTCAAAGAGCCTAAGAGGAAAGTTTGATGACATGAGAATGGAAGAAGGTGAAAACATTGCTCAATATGTTGCTAGAATAAAAGAAGTTGTTAGTGCAATAAAATGTGCTACTGGTAAAATAGATGATTATATTGTGCTAAGTAAACTCTTGAGAACATTGTTCCCTGTGTATGCTATTAGAGTCCCTACAATCCAAGAGTTAAGATGTATGCCAAGAAATGATCTAACCCTTGAAGGTTTGGTAGGAAGACTCATTGCTTTTGAGTTATCTAATTTTGACAACTACAAACTAGAAAGTATTGAATTAGCTTTCAAAGAAAAATTGTTACTGAAGGACTCTAAGGAAGTAAATCCCAAAAAGAAGAAAAGAAAGATAAAGTATGCATCTAGTAATAGTAGTACAGATGAAGAGGACATTGAACAATTGGAAGCATTGTTGGCCAGAAGATTCCACAAAGGAAAAGGTAAGTTGCCTATCATTTGTTTTAATTGCAATGAAGTTGACCATACTATAGCAAAATGTACACAGAAGAAGAACTTTAGAGAAGGGAACAAGCACAAAAACAAAAGAGAAGATGATGGAAGAGACTATAGAGACAAAGGTAAGAAGTAATGCTACATTGCTGATCAACAAAACTCTAATGAAAATGATGATGAAGTGGTATATGTTTCAATGAAGGATGAAGCTACTACACTTATGACTTGTGTTAACAAGAATGAAAAATGGATCATTGACAGTGGATGCTCACATTACATGATTATTACATGATTGGAGACAAAAGTAAGTTCATTACCTTAACTTGTTATGATGGGAATAGTGTAAGATTTGGTAATGATGCACCATGTTCAATAAAAGAAAAAAGGTCTATTAAGCTTACAAACAAGATGTGACAATGCTTACTACGTTGAAGGATTGAATTATAATTTGTGAAGTGTGTCACAATTGAATAATGTGGGGTGCAAAGTTGAGTTTGAAAACAAATCAGCCAAGATATATGATACAAATGGAAATTTGATTGGAAAAGGTGATCAAACTAGGAGTAATTTATTCTATTTGGATATAGAAGATGCTACTTGTCTTATAGAAAAATTTGATGATGTATGGATTTGGCACAAGAGATTATGTCATGTTAACTTTGATAATCTAATTAGTATCAGTAACATAAAAAGAGTTAGAAGTTTTCCTAAGTCAAAGAAACCAAAAAATATATTGTGCAAACAATGTCAGCTAGGCAAGATGACAAAGTCAAGCTTTAAAAGTAAAGCTTATACCTCTAAAGAAATACTTGAAATTGTTCATACTAACTTGTGTGGACCTATTGAAGTGCAAAGCTACAAAGGAGATAGGTATATTATGCTACTTGTTGATGATAACTCTAGAATGATGACAGTCATGTTCCTAAAACAAAAATCAGACGCTTTTCAAATGTTTAAATGGTACTTAGCAAGAGTTGAGAAAGAAATAGGTAAGAGCTTGAAATGTTTGAGATCAGATAGAGGAGGTGAATTCACTTCACATGAATTTGAGATGTTCTGCAATGACAGAGGAATCAAGAGATAGACATCAGCACCTAGGATCACTCCACAAAATGGAATTTTTGAAAGAAGAAACAAGTCAATAATGGACTGTGCCAAAACACTCATGATAGAGAAAAATGTTTCTCTAAAATATTGGAGAGAAGCTATAAGTACTACAGTATACACTTTGAACCATGTACAAGTAAAAAAAAGTACTCACTCAACACTTTTTGAACTATGGTATGGTCATCCACCTAATGTGAAATATTTTAAGGTATTTGGAAGCAAATGCTATATTCTTAAAGATGTTAGGAGTGGAAAGTTTGATGTAAAGAGCGAAGATGGTATATTCCTTGCTTAAGTACTCCATAAGAAGTAAAGATTATAAGTGTTTAATTACTAACGCTAACAAAATTATGAAAAGTACACATGTGAATTTTGATGAGTTTACAGAAGCATGAGGCTGAAACTACAAGAGAATCAAAATACTACAAGACATTTGCATAGTATTATGAAGGAATGCCTACTAAAGAAGATGCTACAAATCATGCAGCAAGTCAACAAAAAGTTTCAACAACTGCCAAGTCACATCCTATGAATGTTGAGTTGCATTCAGATGCCAAGTTGCAAAATGAGGAGAATGCACAATCTAACTCTGAGATTAGCACACGTGAAAGATATGTTGAAATACCTAACAGAGATGAACATAGTGATACTGAAGCTGAGAGACAAAATGCAGCCACAAGAACTAAGCCTAGATTGTCCAAATATGTCAAAAGACGCCATCCTACAAATCAAATCATTGGAAACAAAGATGCAAGACCAATGACAAGAAATAGGTTGAGAAGTGAATCATGTTTGTTAAGCATGAAGGAACCTAAGACACTGAGAGATGCATTGGAAGATTATGATTGGTATAAGGCTATGGAAGAAGAAATTTAGCAGATGGAAAAGAACAACACTTGGAGCCTAGTTCCAAAACCAAAAGACAAGAATGTGATTGACACAAAATGGGTATTTAGGAACAAACTAGATGAGAATGGTGAAGTGACAAGAAACAAAGCAAAACTAGTTTGCAAAGGGTATGCACAAGAAGAAGGAATTGATTATGGTGAAACATTTGCCCCTATTGCAAGAATGGAAGGAGTAAGAATTTTGCTTGCTTATGCAACATATAAAGGTTTCAAAGTTTATCAGATGGATGTTAAATCTGCATTTTTGAATGGGATATTAGAAGAAGAGGTCTACATAGAATAGCTAGAAGGATTTGTGGATAAAAACAATAACAACATGGTATGTAAATTGCACAAAGCCCTATATGGATTGAAACAAGCACCAAGAGCATGGTTTGAGAGACTTCATACTTATCTTGTTAAGATTGGATTTGAAAGGATAGATGATGATAACAATTTGTACATGAAGATAGATAAAGAAAAAGGTATACAATCATTTGAAATTTTTGTTGATGACATAATATTTGGAGGACAAGATGCTTTGTGTAAAGATTTTGCAAATCAGATGAAGCAAGAGTTTGAAATGTTAATGTTTGGTGAGATCAAATTCTTTGTGGGATTACAAGTCTATTAAATGAAGTATGGTGTATATATTACTTAGTTAAAATATGTTAAGGAGATATTGAAGACATTTGGACTTGAGGATTCAAAACTAGTAAGTACACCTATGGTAACAACACTCGAGCTATCAAAGAATGATGATTTAGCTAAGGTCAATCAAACATTATAAATATCCATGATTGGAAAATTGCAATATGTAATACACATCAGATCTGATATTGCATTGGTTGTGGGGATAGTTGCTAGATTCTTTGCTAATCCTAGAGAGAATCACTTGATGGCCATGAAAAGAATAATGAGATACTTGAAAGAAACAAAAGAGTATGGCTTATACTATAAGAAGAATGAAAATTTTGAATTGAAAGTCTACACTAATGCTGATTGGGCTAGAAATATTGATGACAGAAAGAGCACCAGTGGAGGAGCATTCTTCTTAGGTAGAATACTTGTTACATGGACAAGAAAGAAGCAGAGTTGTACTTCCCAATCTCCTATTGAAGCAGAGTATGTTGTTGTTGATATCAATTGCACAAACATTGTATGGATCAACCAACTACTAAAGGGAATGAAGGAAGAGATCACTAAACCAGTGACACTTTATTATGATAAGACAAGTGCTATATATATATATCAAAGAATCATGTTATGCATACAAAGACAAAGCACATTGCAATAAAGTATCATTATGTAAGGGATTTGGTTCAAGACAAAGAGGTGAAGACAAAATATATTAACACAAAGGAGCAAATTGTTGATATCTTCACCACAGCATTGCCTAACGATGCTTATGAGTATCTAAGAGGTAAATTAGGGGTGATACCCCTATCAAAGGCTATATAAAAGATAGAGGGAGCACCTTGCATCAAACAAGCTGACATTCATTTCATACAAATTGATGCAGTGGATCTTAGCTTAGGAAGTTGCCTAAAGTAATCATATAGCTAGAATTACAAATTAATCACAACCAAGGTGATAGAGGGAGAAAATTGAAGAGCCTGCAAAAGCTTATATCTGCATATATCAAAGATGCCAAGTGTTGAGTATACATCTTTGGTATTGTTGTCAAGGAGGGAGAAAGTACAACAAACTGATCAAGTGCATATTGATCAAGAGGGAGATGATCAAAGCAGATAATCAAGGGAGAAAGTATAGTCCACAAGAAGAGAAATGAAGTGAGAGTCTATCATCAGAAGATCAGAAGACCAAAGAAAGAAAGAGGGAGATATCCTGATATTTTGTTGATCTATAGAAGAAGAGAATGTTATTTTTTTTTGCAGCCTAAGAGGGAGTTGCTGATAGAGGGAGAAGTTTTATTCATAAATTTTCTTTTTGGTATTGTCTTATTGTTTTGACCTAGTTTGTTTGATAGAACAAAGTGTTCATCATTTGTTTGACTGGTTGATCAGTCTGGTTTGCCATCAATGCCAAAGAGGGAGATTGTTGATATATGATTGAAAAGATCATTTGACTGGAAATATTGTTGAAGAAGTGTTTTCAATTATTGTCTTGTCACTAATGTCAAACTTGCTACATGTTGGTAAGATATGTTTCAAGCGTTGTCACTTAGTTGATTGATGAGGAGGATTTGATCAACAAGATGTAACAAAAGTACCGAGAGAAAGGTTGAGTTATGATTATGTATTAAAGTGCAAGAATCAGTTAAGATAGTGATAACATAATGTATTGATGATCTACTTTGAGGTTACAAAATGATTGGCTACACTTAGAAAGCTTAGAAGAAAAAGGTTGGACAAAGATCATTTGCTAAGCTTGACCAAGTTGATAGAAGATGTTGAGCAAAGTTAGTGCAAACCAAGCAAAAACTGAGTTAGAGCCGAGTGAAAGTAGATTCTAGTAGATGTCAAGCAAGTTAGTAGGTGTTGAGCAAGTTAATAGATGCTGAGTGATTTTCAATAGATGTCGAGCATCAGTAAAATTCAGTTGATGCTGAGTAACACAATATGTGCCGAGCATCAATAAATTGGTAATGCCAAGCTATTGCATTATGAAAAAGATTAAAGATTCACCAAATAAAAGTTAAGTTTGTTTTCTTGAAACTTGTAAATTAGGAGGAAGATAAGATTGATGAGCTAGAGGCACAAAATCTTATGTAAACCATTTTGGAGGCAAATTCAAATGGATTCTAGGAGAAGTTTCTAGAGAAGACAAGATATGGGGTAGATACATTGTATCTTACCTAATCCATCAAAAATCCTAATTTTTGAGATGGATAATAAGTGAGAAAAAGAGTTCTAATTCCCTATATGTAGGGATGTTTGGTCATGAAGCAATGTTGGATACAGGTCAGAGAGTTTTTGGATGTGAAAATCTAACAAGGAGAAGGAACAGGGTTTGCTTCATCAAGTGAGCCAAGTGAAGAAGTTTGCAATGGTGAGCTAAGCAAGAAGGCAGGAGGAGGATGAATGCTTGAAAGGGTGAACAAGTTATCAGAGCTACAAAGATTGGAAGCCAAGAAAAGTTCAGGACTGAATAGTGATCTATAATCTACAAGTAAGGTTGTAAGTTGTATCAGATCAAAGCTCTACTATTACTTTCTAACAAATGTATCAGATTAGGGTAAATCCTTTGGAGAAAGGTTGACTTAACAGTCATTAGAAAATCCTTTAACAGGGTGGCATTTTAAATGAATGGCATAAAGTCCTCTAACAAGGCTCACTTTTAAAAGGGTGATTGAAATCCCTTAACCAAGTCACATTTAATAGTGTGTGTTGTAACCTTTAACAGGGCATCACTTCAAAAGAGTGAAAAAGGAGTAGCATGTTACTGGTGGTTTTTTCCAAATTAGGTTTCCATGTTAAATCATTGTGTCAAGTGTACTAATGGATATGTTATGTTTAATGCCTTATACTTTTGCATGTTAATGTTATAGTAACATATCAGTTTTGGTTAACACACAATGAATGTATGCATGGTTGAGAAAGTTTTAAGGGTTAATTGAATTGTGAAAAGTTTTATTTTGGACATTTGAACCTTGAATAACTAATTTACACCCCCCCCTCCCCCCCCTTGCCACCCCCCCAACCCTCTCAATTATTTTAAGAGAATTCCAACAGTAAACACAAAGATATCAATCATATGAGAGTTGGTCTAACATACTTTGGTATTAAAGAGGTAAAGAGGTTTAAAGAAATGAATGATGAATGGTTGCAAAAAGCTAAAGATGTTAAATTAGTGGTTGCTAATGAAAGAGAACGTCTTCAATAAGTCAAAGGAAAGGTAAATTTCCTCAAAATATAAAGGAAAAAGAGGATAGATAACATTAGAACACTCTTATTTCAATTAGACAATGAATATGAAAATGTACCCGATTCCAAAGACAACAATGAAGTTGATGAGTCTGGCCAATTAAATGATTTGGTAAATATTCCAAACATGAAGAAACAAGAATAGTTTAAAGGTTCTTCATGTGCAACTGAAGTCACTCATAGCTTGGAGACTAAGTTGAGGATGGAGGAGGATCAAATTATTGCAGCATTATCTCATCACAACATGATCCATAAATAGATTGAGGATCATCTTTGGGCAATTCAAGAAAAAGTAGATCCAAAGAGGGAATTAGAAGAAACCCTAAATTAAGAAACATTTAATGATTTGTGCAGTAAGAACTTGTGTTTTTATTGCAATGAGTTGTATGAAGCAAACCATGATTGTCCACTAAGGCATGAGGAGAAGGCTAATTGTGTTATGTGGGCATTGTATGAGAATTGTAAATATGAAAATTTGGATAAACAATTTGATCATGAAAAGTATAAGGCAAAAAAATCAAAACATGATGAAGATAATGCTGAAAAGGAAGAGACAATTTAGTTATAGGAAGCATGTTTGACTAACATACAGTGTGACAAAACCTTTAGTCTATATGGAGTTTTAGCTAGGAAATAGATCATTATTTTGCTTGACGTAGGAGTTACACATAACTTCATTAATGCCAAGTTGTTTGACAGATGCAACATACAAACAAAGATATTTAAGGGTACACGAGTAAAGGTTGCAGACAACTACTTTCTTAGATGCAACAGGAAGATTTCAAATCTACCAGTGAGTTTGAATAAATTTGAGTTAAAGACAAATTTTTATGTGGTGAACATGGGAGATATTGATATGGTTCCATGACATAGGTGAGTTTACCCTTAATCTTCATGACATGGAAATAAGATTTCAAATGGATGGGAAGAGCCATGTTTTAAAGGCCCTTAAAGACTCTAGTTGCAGGACTATATATTTAAGGAGGATAGAACAACTCATGTGTCATAACATGATTGAGTAGGAAAAAAATTTGTTTTGATGCTAGTACATGAGTAATAGAAACCTACTTATCATCCAGACATACAATAGTTGAGAGTAGTTTGTGCTAGTTTCCTTGAATGACATCTTGATGAACAACAAATCATGGAGGGAGAATATTACACATCTTAATATAGGTTTGGGTATTCTTGGAAAAGAATCCTTGTATGTCAAGGATTCCAAGTGTGAATTAGGCTTCAAAGTGATGTTCTACTTAGGCTACATCCAATACACAAGGAGAATGTATGGATCTAGACAAGGTCAAGACATTCATACAGTGGCCTATTCTTGAGAGGCTCACACAACTTAATCAATTTTTGGGCTCATGTGGTGTTAACTATAGATTTGTTAATGGATATTCATGACATGCAACACTACTTTCAGATCTAAACAAGAAGGGATATCTAATATCTCACAAACTATATTGTAGGGCAACAAAAATGATGGGTTAAGTGGATACATCTTCATGAGTACTGCTATAATATTACCTATCATCTTTCTATTTAGATGACACCATTTATGACCTTTTGTGGTTATGAGGCACCCCAATTTCTTGATTTATTGATGAGTGGTAGTAGAGTACCTCATGTTGGAGCTTTGTTGCAAGAATATCACAATATCATGAGGACTCTCAAGGAGAATATTTAGAAAGCACAAAACTAGCCGAAGCAATATGTAGATCAAAAAAGAGTTGAATGTTCATTTAAGGTAGGAGATATGGTGTACTTGATGCTACAACCTTATAGATAGTCTACACTCAAGAAGAATGGTGTAGAGAAGCTCAAGCCACGATACTACATACATTTCATAATCATTAGGTGTGTGTTTGAGCTAGCTTATGAATTGGAGTTACTAGCTAATAGTAAGGTCCATAATGTTTTTCATGTGTCACGTCGTAAGGTGTTAGGGCATTGTTTGATCCCTTCTACAACTCTACCACCCTTAGATGATGAGGGCAAGTTGATTTTTGGTACTTGAGGCTATATTGGATGTTAGGTGGAAACAATTGAGGAGTTGAATTATCAAGAAATATTTGATAAAATGGAAGGACTTGTTAGTTCAGGATACCACTTGGGAAGGTGAGGAAATTTTGCAACATTTGAAGCTGATATTGCTTGAGCATAGGCAATTTCAGGGAGGGCAAACTATAATGTCCCCTTCTCACCAACACTCAAATTTAATGGAGTTTGGCCTATAATTGGACCCTCGTAGGCCAAGGTGTTGAGGAGAGGGTTGTGTGGGCAGCTCTTACTATTGTCATAGTCTTCCTACAACCACAAATGTTTGGTAGTTATAGGTTTCCTGCACCCACAAATTTCATGTAGCTAATGATATTTGCACTTTACATTAATTATATTTTTAATATTACTTTAAAGTGCAATTAATTATTATTGTAAGAAAAGGAGAATTTTCTAGAGAGTGAAACTAAATATTATTTTTCATTTTTTCTAGGAAGTTGACTTCTTGGAGGAAAAGAATAAATATGGAGGGAAACCTCATTGTTGGATATCAAATATATTGCCATTTACTTTTCCTAATAACTTGTGGAACCAAGGGTTTTTGTAGTTTGCTACATTGTTCATTGGGAATGAACACTCCCATTGATTCACATAACTGAGGTGGTGAAAGATCCTTCGAAGGCTTGCAACTATTGGAGAAGACAAATTAGTCTTTTCATTGTTCTGAATTTGTGGCCTAGGGCCAGATTTGAGAAGTAAAGTTTGAAGAAATAAGTCTAATATTAATCTCCAGACATATTGCAATAGAGCTAGGATATTTGGATAATGATTTTGGAAGAGTTTGGAAGACTTTCTTGTAGCTGAAGGTGAACAATGTTGTTGCTATAGTGTTATTGCTACAGTGGCATTGCTATAGTGTCATCACTTATTAAAGATCACTAGATGGAGGTTAATATTGACTAAACTAAAGGCTAAGTTCATTCCTATTGATTGTGAATTTGAGTTGTTTAAGAAATTGCAAAATTTGAAGTAGAAGGATATGTCTGTGAAAGATTATACCAAGGAGTTCTACAAGTTGATTATTCAGTCTTAGCATAGAGAGTTGTTTAAGGAAAAGGTAGCTCGATATGTTAACGGTTTGAGATTCAATATCCAAGATGAGATCAATATGTTAAATATTGCTTCAATTGAGGATTCTTATCATTATGCTCTAAGGGCAGAATCAAAGTTTAAGAGGAAAAATTATGGTAGTTTCAGAAGGAAGGAGAAGCAAGATCACTAGGTAAAGGATAATCCGAGTGCTGAAGGAGACACAAAAGTTGATGAGCTATGGAAGAGGATGAGTAAGGTGGACGAGTAAGGTTTCCTTGAAAGACACTTGTTTTCATTGTAGTGAAGAAGGACATAGAGCTTATGAATGTTCTTAGAAGGCTAGTGATAGGAAACCTATTGTTGTGAATGAGGTTGAAGACTTAGTCAATGAACTTGAGTAGGATGAGAACTTACTTGCTCAATGAGTAATATTTGGTAAAAGGGTATTGGAACCTTGTCTAAGCAATAATTTGTTTAGGACTCATTTTAAGTCTGGTGGTAAAATTTGTGATGTGATTGTGGATAATGGTAGTATTGAGAACCTTGTTGCTGAGGAGATTGTTCAAAAACTTGGTTTGAAGAGAATGAGACATCCTTATCATTATATATTGGTTGGCTACAAGATGAACATGCTTTAGAATTGAGGGAACAATGTCTTCTTAATTTTTAGATTGAGCTTGTTGTATGATATTGTGGACACAAGTAGTTGTCACATATTACTTGGTAGACCCTGGTAGTATGATTGCAAGGTTGTGCATGATTGTGTCAAGAATGTATTTATAGTTGTGAAAGATGACATGAAGTCCTCATTGATTCCTTTGTAGAATGAACTTAGTAGGAGGAACTTGAGCTTTGGTACTCGAAGGATTCTAAGAGGGTTAGGGATCAACTTGGGAAACAAACCTATGGAACATTGAGAATAGATGTGAAGAAGCAGATAAAACAATTGTCTATTGCTGGAAAGGATTGGTAGAAGTGGAACAAGGGAAAGAGTGTGCAAGCTAAAGACTTGGAGGATATGTATGTGAAGAACAAGTTTGGGATTTCTATGTTGAATCCTCGAAGATGTTCTTCCAACTATTAAGAACATATTTTCTCACCTAGGGTGTTTGATGCAAGAGCATCCTAGGGTAGTTGGCAATCCTACATGTTGGAGTGGTTTTAGCCTTAGAGTTAGAGAACTCGATCTTAGAAGGACTAGTCCTCAGTCATTATTAAGTAGATCTTAGGTGTAATGCTGGTTGAGGAGTTCAGTCACTAAAACAGTTCAACATATACTATGTTGATCGACACTCACTATTGCTTGACATATGTTTGTTACTCGACACTTGAGGAACTTGACAATTCTTATGGAATCTCAATCATGCTTGATGGGTTTTCTGATGCTCAATAGTATGGCACATCGAATGGAGTTCTTGGTGCATTTAATGTGTGCAACGTGTGATCATGACATGGAGCAATTGTGGGAGGTTTTGTGGACCTATTTAGGTCTTGATTATTTGTCCTATGTACATTTAATGAGTGTTGTAAGCCTTCTAAGAAATTTGGTATCTAATAGCTATTGTAGGCCAACGTGTGGCTTAAATATGTATTTAATGTAAGGGTTTATTTAATTTGTAACTTGTTAGGCCGACTTGTGGCTTAGCTAGCTATAAGTAAGGGGTTAAGGGGAATCTTGAGTCATTTTTCATCCAACATGCAGAAGAGGAGTATCTGAGAAGAGCGAAGTTGAGCAGAGCTAGTGGCTGCAACTGAATAAACAAGGAGATTTCTTGTTGGGTTTGCCAAGCACAAGTTTAGATCTCATGTGGGATTTCTTTTAGAGTGTTGTTGTGTTACATATTTGGACTAACTAGAAAGATCTTGCAGACTAACTGTGATTGTGTTTGCATTGTATCTGGTTGTAACCCAAAATGCCTTATAGTCAGGCACATTGCATGTGCTCAGTTGTTTTATGAATAAAGAGTGGTTTTTTGGCATCAGATCTTGTTGTGTTTCCCCTATGTGGTTATTTGTTGGAGGCTAGGACATCTCCTTTGGAGATACTCCTACCTTGCACTGCGTCAAACATATTTAATGGTAGAAACAAATTCCTTACTGTGACAACTTTTTTGTGCACCATGCTAACTAGGTTGAATAAAAATAAATTTGTTGACCTGTAACATAATGGGGGCGGTGAGGATGCTTAGAGAAGAGATTTCTCATGGATTTACATGGACTCGGTTCTCTTTCAAACACACACCTTTTGAGATTGCACTTCAAAACTTCATGGCATCAATTAATTGCCAACAAAGGAAGGAGGGACAAGATTGAGATGTAGTTATTGGTGTTGTACCTCTTGTTGATGTACTTGTTGTACTTATTGCTGAAGCAATGAATCACCCTCTACAGTCAGGGCATATGAGAGGAAAATTCTCTGTTGGATGGAGGGGTCATTAGGGTCTATTTGGGTGGATATAAAGCATAAAGGAATATGATGTTTGTACACGTGCAGATAGTGTGATTTCATTTTGTATTTTCTCTATATTCAAGTGTATTATTTGTCTTGGTCATTCTATACTTATTTATAGATGTAAGCAGTGGTATAGTCAAGGTGTAATGATTTGATAATATTTTTGAGTTAAAACTTAGTATTTATCAATGTCTTGTCTGGTTGTAGCATTTAGTGATAGTAATTAGTTGAATAATTGATCATTAGACCTTATTTTTTGTAGGTTTGATGTATTATACTAAACACCTAAAAAAGAAAATATAAGGGTATACAAAAAATAAAGAATCTCTATTCTTTAACAAAAAAAATCTAGATAAGATAACCAATTTTGTAATTTTTAACTTCTACATTTCAATCATTTTCCCATTCAATCTAATAACGAATTCCCCAATCCTCTTCTTGAAGTATCAACAACAACAACCAACTATGAATGCATCACTTTATTTAAAGTATTATTTTGATTCCACTCTATAATGCAAAAATGCACACCCTTTTTGAGATGCTTTTTCAAGTCTTCCCTCCACTTTTTATATATATTAAAGTTGTTGAAAGTCTATTTTCAATTAAACAATTATAATTTTGAGTTCTATAGAATACTAGCTCTTATGTACTTTTATTAATGTTCAAACCTAAATATCAATTTTTTAATAATAAAATATTTAAATATTTATTTGTTGTGATTTTTATTCATAATTGAAAAAAATTATTCTCTTTAAATGTTTGAAATATGATTCAATGAAAGACTATGAACTTTAGTTAAAAGAAACAAAACACAAACCACAAATTTTAAGAACTAAAAAGAATAATCATCATGATCAACTCAATCAAAATTTTATTCTAAATCTTATTCTTTATAAAAGGTAATTATTTCTTTCCACCATCGAATCAAATCTTTTCGTTTAACCTTAATTACTTTAAAAGAAAGTATGAAAAATAGTGAATATGTATATTTAATATTTTAATTAATGCTAAAGGTCTATTAAAAATAAAAAGAAAGAAAAGTAGTGACGACCGGCTCATTTCCAAACTAAAATTCTCATGCGAAAAAACAAAAGCCCTTTTCTTACGCGCGAAAAAATTCCCCACTTAAATATTCCCAAGCAGATAACAAGTGGAGGGGCTGCCATGAAAATGAATCAGAATATTGGCAAAATAACGTACTTCTCTACTGGCGTGCAATGTAGTTGCCTATCCAAATCAATCCTTTGCCCGTCCAAATCAATCATATCACCTATTGTGCTGCTTTTAGTATGCAGATGCTTTACTTTTCGTTGCTTCACCAGCAAGACTCACCCCAAAAACCTCTCTGAAGAAATAAACCCTTCCTCCTCAGGGGAGATGGTTCTTTTGCGATTTATATCTGCAAATAGGCAAGTTACAACTGATATATGGTGGAGCGGCAGTGTATGTAAGTTAGTTCTGAGGTAAATTTTGCTGGTTGAAAGCAGCGATGGAATTTCCGGGACTTTACAGTGGACGGGACCAGCACAAGAATGGGAAAGATTTCGAGGATTTGGTGCTCAGATGGACTGTCGAAGATATTATGAATGAAGACCTGTTTCGTCATGAGGTCAGATATTTATAAAATATATGAGATGTTTTTATGTTGTGTGCGCTTAGCGGATCTTTCTGTTTATGTATAATTTTTGCTTAAATTTAAGTATTTTTTCCTTTGAATTTAAGGGAGGTGATGAAATTTTAATTTAGAAGAAAGAATACATTGAAATATATTTGATCAAGTAACATTTTTTTCTTTGAATTTAAGGAGTTGATGAAATTTTAATTTAGAGGAAAGAATACATTGAAATATTTTCAATTTTGATCAAGTAACAGCAGCTTAAAACATGAAAGTAAGCTTTCAAGAGGAGGTAAAAATAAGCAACACTGCTTATTAAAAAAAATGACGTGCTTCAACTTTTTTTTTTCCTTCTTCTAAAATTTTGCTTCTAAATTTTATTTGTAAGAAATATTAGTAAAGTTCTAATTTAAAAATACCATAAATACTATTTTAAGAAGAGTGAAAAAATAAACAGCAATTTTTGTTATTTATGAGGTGATCATTTCCACGAATTGCTGCCAAATATGTTGAGCAGTGACAGGTACATGACAATCGGTGCTTAGTTTTTAAGCAACAATCAGCAAAATAATCACATATTCGTGTAAAAATTGGGAAATCCTCTGAATCTTGGTCAGATGAGTGATTAAAATAAATAGCAAATTTTAATAACCATGGAACTAACAGCTTGGAGAATTTCTGCTAAAAACAATATTGAGCACTCGCAGTGCATGAGGATCTGTGTTCAGTTTTAAGCAATAAGCAATAGATAATCGATATATTTTGGATTTAAAAACAACCACACATTAAAAAAAAAAACTTATGGATATATGTCTGGGTAAGCTTAAGTCTTTAGATCTTTATTAAGTCTTTAGATCTATGCACTACAATATTTTAAAGATAGTGTAAATTTTCATGTCAACTACGATCTAAAATTCTCAATTATAAATATTTGGGCCTGAGTAGCAAGGATATGTTATTTGAAATATAATGGAGGTAATTTTGTTTATAGAAGAAGGGCTATTCTAAATAATTAATAGAGTATTAAAGTTGATTATTAGATTTGGAAACAACTATTCATATATAAAAAATCTTGTAGATATATGTCTCAAGGCTAAGCTTAAGTCTTTAGATCTAAGTAGTTTAGGAGCTTGAGTTTAATTACTATGTTTTGATATCCTTGCTCGGATCACTATCTTATACTAAAAAATTTAATTGCCTCTGCCAGAATAGAAATATGAGAATTGAAATTGTTTTTCTGGAATATAAAACAAGGATACATATTCCTATTCTTGTTTGGTTCAATCAGAATTTGATAGGGAATTCATGGACCCAAAAATTTATGTTTTCTAAAATAAATGAAACTAGAATATGATTACATATTCCAATTCCACCTATTTAAGTGGAATAGCAAATGCTAATTTTTGGACCAAAATTGGAATACATATTCCTATTTGCAATTCCAATTTGGTGCACCCAAACAGAGAATTTGAAATTTTAAGAATTCACATATGCCTATTCCACTCATATTTATGTTGTTATTGCTCTAATAGTAGAAAGGTCATGTCAAATTAGCCTACCTAGTGCAGAATAATACCAAATAAATATGGCTTGTCAAAGTGTAATTTTTTATGTGGTTGTTGAACTATAATAAATCCATTACTTGCAAGAACATTAAAAGAGCAGATTTTATGGTCTATTTGTTTGGGTTTGTTGCAGCCCTAATATAATCACTTTTTCTTTTAGTGCATATTTTCTATCTTGTTTGGTTGTAGGCATAGGAATGGAGAATAAGAATGCGTATTGGGTTCATAGGAATGAATATTCCAATAACAACTATTTTTTGGAATGGGTATAAGCTCATTTTAGGGGCAAAATGGGAATATGTATTTCTATTCCCCATTCCAATTGACGTACCACAGAAAATAGAAAACATATTCCTAATTTTCTATTCCTATTCCAACAACCAAATGGGCTAGAAACTTTGGAATAGAACTATTAGTCATGCTACTCCCACGTCTAAGTTTGGATATAATTTGGGTTGCCCCATTGCTTCAACCTCTTTACACTGGATAGTGTGTGATATTGATATGAAGATTTTATTAGTTGATAGATTCAGCTTGTACATGTATCCCTCTTCTACTTTCCACCACTTCCACCATATCTTGCTTTTCCTATTTTAAATTCATCTGATTTTTATTGCAATATAGATTACCCCCATTCTTTAGTCATTTGAGTTGTAAGGTCATCTACTACCTAATGGATATTTAAGAAGTGGTGTATTAGTATTTTGAATTTTATTGTTTTATTGCATTAATTTGTGGCACTTGGTATTTATTAAAATAGGTTATCTCTTCTTTAATATGTATACTATTTAACTAAATATTCCATTATCTTACAATGTTTGTAGAAGGATTTAAGAGTAAGATATGATAGTATTTGGAGGAAGGGTTTTTTAATTGGCTTTCCTTCTTAAAGGAGTCACAAGTCCTTGTTTCATATGATTTGATCATTCATTCAACTGAATTAAATTTTACTTATAATATATTAATTTTTTCTATATTTTAAGACACCAACTTAGAAATTATTTTTACTTTGTGAAATGTTGATCTTCTATCATCTAATTTGACAATGAACTCTTCCATTCTTTCCATATTCTCCTAATTGAATGAATAATTAAAGATATTGTTGCAAAATTGCTCATGTAATTGGGGATCTTAATGTCTTTGCACATCAATTTATAGTGAAATATGTTTTTTGTTTGGAATAATTTTTTTTTCCAAGAAGACACATATTATCTCTGCCCAAACCTCTTTTAGCTTTTTCGGCCAACTTGTTTTACTTTGAATGCAATGCAAGTTAGTCCACAATCAAACAATGATCCCATGTGTTTACAAAAGGTTGATAGACACCATTGATTTGGATCTCAGTTTTACACTAGGGCTCTAAATTTACCACAAAACCTTATTTTGACATTTCCAACTAACTTCATAATTATATTTAGCATAATAAGTTTTGTAGAAAAAAATGTGTAAGAGTACAATTTTAAGTAAAATTATTATGTATTATTAAGAAAAAATAAAATAATATTTATTATAGATCAATAGTAAAATATTATATAATTATATGTTAAATAATAGTTATTATATATATATATATATATATATATATATATATATATGTTGATAAACGTCCAAGGCCTTAATAGTTTTTATTAATAATAAGACAATTACATCAGAGTATCTCCTTTCAAACGGGCACTAGTAGGAAAGAACAAAGAAGAAAACCTCTAGTCTAGCCCGAGACTAATGTCCTTTATTATTACATTATAATTTAAGGGGCATACCCTAGTAATTTAACTCATAAATGTTATTACAAAGGAAGGATTGTAATACAGATCAATCCAATAATCAACAATTCTTCAAAGTCGTTAAAACCAATCGTGATTGGACCATTCCAACCAATGCCTTTTATATCCTTCAACTATTAAACAACGTGCTCTGCCCTTTCTTATTTACTTAACCATCAAGTTTGTTAGTAATATAATTACATGATCTTTTAATTTGATACGTACGTAAGGGAGGATCAAATTCCTATTTTAAAAAATTTCCTACTCAACTCATGATAGACATTCATCAAATATTCTTTTAATTCCTCTAGTGAATAGAATATAAATAGTTAAAATTGGATGCCTTCCTAATAGAGACTTTTGAACTTATATTTGAAAAATAAAGTCTTGTCTAGTTTATGCTTTTAAAACATCTCTTCTTAAATATCCTATTTCTAACACCAAACATACAACTGCATGACTGTAATAGATTATAATCAATAAATCACCAACATCCCATAGTTTAATTAATCTTACAAACGTAATTGTAGAATTTAAATATTAGGAGTTAAAGATTTCTATTCAGTGTTAATCAAACAATATTGTGTTTTCGCCTCCAATCCAAGTCATTCTCCATCTTCTGATATCGACACTGGTAAGGGCTTTGGCTCATAGTCCATAATACCCATAAGAGAAAGTGTAGTAAAAAAAAAAGTACCAATTCTAAATCCAGCTTTAGTCCTAAAGATATTAGGTTTAGTATTGAGTTTAGGAGACTAAACATCTTATATCTATTCAAATTACTTACCAATTCTTAATGAGTAATGTTGTACTATATTCATAATTGAATGGAAATCCAATAAACATCACGAAAAGAGATAAACCCTCCAAGATTAAGATGTATACTTTTATTAATCTATAGTCATATTAAGTACAGAGAGATACCAAGAACACTATCATAAATACAGTCGAAGGCATTACCTTCCCTTTACTGGATACCCATCTTTAAACAATCTTCTAACATTTTACAACATACCAAAATTATAGTATAAACAGGGGCTCATCCAACTAAGAAACCAACAAAATTAGAACAAAAATACATTGAGAAATACGACCAGTGTATGCCTTATACCCAGATCCAAAAAATAAAAGATGACAAAGCTTCTTGACTGAACCATTGAACTTGAACAAAACACCATGCATGAGTCAAAAACTCCTATCTACATCCACCTCATTTCTTCCAATATACCATGATTACTTCCACTACATCATTCAGGTTTTCTGCCTGAAAGTATGGAGGAAATTCAAAAGAGGACTTATCTCTTCTGGTCTTTTCTAAGTTGGGAGTACATAAATCCAACTTGTCCAAGTTGCCAAATTCTACTCCTGAATGGATGTAAGCCTTGAATAAGCCGAGATAATTCATGAGCCACCCAGGTCAACATTCGCGATGATCTTTCTCCAGTCAAGGAGGAAATGGAAACATGCTTCCATTTTGGGCCAACCCATATTGAAAGCAACTCTATCCCTAATTACAAGGGATGGTCTCCTAGGGATATTGGCTACCACAAGACTCCTCAGAGGGTGGTCCATATACATATCTAGAACGGGAACTCTCAGATCTTCATCCAGGCTAAAAACTGCTTCCATTATACCGTGACACCATGTAGACTCAAAGATATATTTAAACAAACTTTTACCATATTCTATTTACTGATCCTGGAATGAGCCATGCATCTAATGAACGTACCTATTATATCATTGTTCGTTATCCAGGTGTGTTCATACTTGAATACTCCTTCATCGATAGTTTTGCTCATTGCAATGTGGGTCATTTTGTCCACCGGCTTGAGGATGCAGCTCCACCTCTTTGGTTTAACATTTCCTCAAAATGCCATGGTGCGGGCCTCAAAGGAGTGGTAAACACATATGTTTGAATCCATTTTAATGAAAAAGCCTTATTTGGTAACAAAGATCGTGAATTTTAATTACTAAATAGATTAGTAGTCAAAGCCTCTAGAACCTCCTCGACTTTCCTAACTTAATGGATCTTGACGTCACCTAAAAATGATGATAGACATGAATACTAGCCATCAAATAAATCAAGGAGGGATGCCAACAACCTATATGATTTATGGTATTACTAATAAACTCTAATTCCTCTTATTCGAATACCTAATGCCGATGCCTCGATAATATTTATGCTAGCCTGGGTTACTTTATAATACCTACTCTAAGCTATTAATTGATATACTTTCCTGGAGACTCTAAAAATCGAGGAGTGATAATACATGCAAGTGCCCCGACTAACTTAACCTTGAATATAATAGCCTATTCTAACTTTCCTAGAGCTATCTAAATAAGAATATCGAATCTGTCAGATTAAGCATAAGGATTTAGTATTGAAGATGATTGCATATAGGTATACCCCCGATCTTGACTTCCAATGAGTTGATACCATCAACACCTTTATTGGCCAAAGTGTCTGCCTGTTGATTACCCTCTCTCTATATATGATCAAATCTGATTCCCTCAAACCTATCTATAAGAGTAATAACTTCTTTTAATTTAAAGTTGAGAACCCAGTTTGGGGTCGCTTTGTTCCTCATAGCATTTAAGATGATTTGAGAATTACCTTCAACAATGATATTGGGTACTCCTAAATGGAGACATAACTTTAGCCCTTCTTCTAATGCTTCAAGTTTTGCCAAGTTATTAGAAGTAGGGTTGATGGGCATTACTTTTTTGGCAATCCATTGACTTGAGTCATTGTTGACAATGCAACCAACTCATGTTGCCCCTGGATTACCTCTAGCTGCTCCATCGAAGTTGAGATTTGCCCATCCTTTTGGAGGGGGAGTCTGTCTGTAACTTTTCCTTATCTCCTTACTTTTTAAAAAGTAAACAAGGGGTAGATTTATCAAATTAGGCTATGCCTTTTTAATTTGACCGTCCCATAGAGAAAAGGAACATTAGACTTCCATACTAGTTGTCCTGAGATAAGAGTTAGTTGTTTCAACTATGCTAGCTTCAATTTTAAGGATTAACTCTTTTGATTTCATCTTAAAATCGCTAAAGATTCTTCTATTTCTTTCTTTCCATAATTTCCACATAAGGATGAAGGGACCAATGTTCCAAAGTTTATTATAAATTCCCTTACCTAGGCTTGAAGGCGGCCCTTTGAGAAAATCACTAAGAAGTCTTAGAAATGGTGAAGTCCAACTAAACTTTTGACGGAGCCATTCCTAAAAAACTCGGGAGAATGGACAATTGTGAAGGAGATGGTCAACATTTTCACCATCCCGCTTGCATAAGGCACATCTTGATGGACCTTCTATCCCCAACTAGCTAAGTTTATCAGTCGTCAATATCCTATTTTGAGATGTGAAACATAAGAAAAAACTAGCCTTCAGGAGACAAGTCGAATCCCAATAGAGTTTGAGTGGGATTTCCACCTCCTCCCATCTCTTAGAGTTTATTAGTGCTTTGTAGCCATTTTTCACACTGTACTTGCCATCATTAGAGACCGCCTAGATGAGCTTATCCATCCTATAGATCTGCTTAACTTTCCTCTTTTAAATGATATTTTCAAAAGCCTTGATTTTAGCAGAATCCAACCTTGCATCTTCTAGTGGTTTCCAGACCCACCTGGAGTGATTTCTGGAAGAGATATTCATTCTATAATCACTTACTTTCCTGCCCCAACAACTTATAAGCTTTTCTTTTAGATTTCCTGGAGCAAGGTTATTGTCTATCAACTGGTGTCCGTCCCAAGAATCTTCCCCAAAAAGAGCATCTTCGCCCTTTCCAACATCCCATGTTAAATACTTGCTAACAAGATGCTGGCATTTAACCAAGAAATTCCAACTTCCCGAACCTTTAGGAAGGGTCTTCATTCTAAATATCGAAATCAAATCTTCTGCATCCAAATACTTATTAAGCATTATCTTAGCCCATTTTTGCTCTTTTTCCATGTTCATTTTGCCATTGAAGATTCTTAATGCCTAACCCTCCACTTACCTTAGGTTTACAAATATTTTCCCATTTGATGAGGCCCAATTTTTTATATTCCTCACAATCATTCCAAAAGAAGTTTTTAAGTTTAGACTCCAATTTGTGATGGAGGCAATTAGGCAGTGGAAGGCAAGACATTGGATAAATTGGGATGACCGATAAAACTAAGCTAATCTTTATGCTTTTCCTAGCTTTCATAAGCCATTTGTCTTTCCAACATCCGATCCTAGCATCTAACTGTAATACCCCAAAATTGGCTCATTGCCAATATACCAATTCTGGTCTATTTATAATCAATCCTAAGTCATATTTTACTAGGCAAATTCTTATTCTGCTATTCGCTACTTGACTTAAATGTCAGATGCAGAAGACCCTAATCTGCATTCATCATGCTTATTATTTAATTCCTATAGTATTTACTCATATTACTCACATTAAACCTATTGATTAATATTTAATTTAATTATTAAGTATTTATACTTTAATTAAATTAAATTATATCCTAAGGCTAATGTACTATGGAATTAAATTTATTTAATTTAATAAATATGGGCCTATTTTAATTAATTAAATGAAATTATTTAATTAAATAGAGAACTTACTTCTAATTAATTAAACAAAGTTATTTAATTAAATGGGAAGTCATTCCTAGTTAATTAAATATAGTTATTTAATTAAATAAGAAAGTGTCTCTAATTTATTAAATGAAATTATTTAATTAAATAGAAAATATATTTATGAGAGCATATCTCATTTTATTAAATTAAATATCTCTCCAAAATCCTTCTTCAGTTCAAAAAGGGAAATTTCCAGTTCATTGTTGATAAAAAAGAAATTAAATCAGTTAACTCCTTATTCTACTCAAATTAAATCAGTTAACTCCTTATTCTACTCAAATTGAATAAGTTAACTCCCTTTAATTTGGGAATCTTCCTTTATGACTGAACTTCACCTTTAATCCTCACCGTTGATTGAAATCGATCTCAACCATTGATGGATTCCAGGAAAGTTTATTTAAGAGACCCTCATCTCTTCATTTTGGGAGGATGAATTTGGGAATTTGCATTGAATTGCTGCTGGAATTCATACTCACATTTGCTCATATTTTACATACATTTGCATTCTTAGCTTAATTTCATTTAGTATAATATGCATATGATTAATCTAGTTTCCTTTACTTGTTCTTAGATTAAACGTGCATTTCTCATTCTAGATTAATTTGCATTCTCATATAGATTAATTTCATTTCTTAAATCCTTCGTTCTTAGAGGGTCTGGTTGCTTAAACACCTTGAATAGGAGGATATCTAACAAGCAAAATCCCTCTAGATAGAAGGCAATAGGTTGCCTTGCCGACTGATTTTCGGATGAACAATCCAATGTTCATTCCGGGATGAATCCGCATACAATGGCCATGTTGAAGTGTGTGTGTGTTAGCATAGGCCACATTTCCATGCATACACTAACTTCTCCATTACATTATTCCAGACCTTTCCTGATTTTGTTCCCTTTTCAAGCTCAATACCAAGATACTTGCAAGGGAAAGAACCTTTGTTGTATCCCATAATATGACAGATCTGGTCTTCTATCTTAGGATCTGTATTAATGAAATATATCTCTAATTTGGATTCATTCACTTTATGCTTGGAGGCTAACATATATCTCTGAATGATGGATTTTAGATTCTTTACCTCTCTCAATGAACTTTCACTTGGTGGAATTGTATTGTCAGCATATTGTTCGTGTGTTATGTTGGGAATATTACTGGTGACAGTGATCCCTTTGATTACCTTTTTATTATGAGCCTTAGTAAGTGCTCTCCCAAAGGCTTCAGCCATAATTATATAAAGAAATAGAGATAAAGGATCTCCTTGCCTTATGCCCCTCAAAGTTTCAAAGAAACCTTACGGGGACCCATTAACGAGTATCGATATTTTGGTAGTTGATATGCATTTGAAGATAAGATTAATGCACTGGTGGGAGAAGCCAAAAGCTTCTAATGTTTTACAAAGGAACCACCAATCCACCATATCATAAACTTTTTGGATGTCAAGCTTCATGACATACATGCCTCTTTGCTTTTTTGGGCTGAGTGAATTATTTCTTGGATGATAAGGATACCATCCATAATTGATCCACCCGAGACAAAACCTGTTTGTTCCTTAAAGATAATCTGTAGAAGAATTAATTTTAACCTATTGGCTAAAATCTTTAAGAAAATTTTATAAATTGTATTACACAACACAATGGGTCTAAAATCTCTTGGACACTCGGGTTCTAACTTTTTGGGAATCAGAGTAAGGAAGGTATAGTTAATTTCAGATAGCAGAGACCCACCCTTTCTAGAAGCTTTGATTGCCTTCCAAAGATCTGTCCCAATGATATCCCAACATTTCTGATAAAAAAAAGGCTTGAACTTCGTCCAGGCCTTGTGATTCATTAGGATTCATATTGAAAACGACCATTCTAACTTCTTCTACCATTATCTAGGATTGTTTAATATTTTGTTTTCCTCTGCTGAAACCAGTTTAGGGATTACTTTCAATAGATCGGATTGAGCTACTCTGTTTGACTCTTCAAAATTGTTTAATATATTCTAAAAATGGTCCACAAAAAAACTCTAAGATTTCATTTGGATTATCTATGACTATACCCCTGTTGTTTTTTATACTTGTGATTTTACTCTTGGCTCTATTGTAGAGGGTCGAATTATGAAAGAATTTGGTATTCTGATCTCCCTCATCTAGCCACCTTTCTCGTGACTTTTGTCTCCAAAATATTTCTTCTTTGGACAAAATATCCTCTTGTTTTGTGAGCAATTCTTTTTCTAAAAGATAACTTTCATTATTCACACCTTTCTTAATGATTTCTGTGTTTAATTTCTTTAACCTGTCTTCAATATCCAATTTTTCTTTGAAGATGTTGTTAAAGTGTTCTTTGTTCCATTTAAGAATCTTCTCTTTAAGAACCTTCATCTTAGAAACGAAGATAAACATCTTAGAACCTTCAAAGTTACCTTGTGACCACCATGTCTTAATATTATTTAAGAAGTGAGGATGTAAAAACCACATTGTTTTCACATTTAAAAGAACTCCTAGCTAGTTTCTAAGGTTCAACAAATTCAACTCTAACTAGGAAGTGATCGGAGCTAGCAATAGGAAGAATCATAGATTGAATATTTAGGTTATAAACATCTAGGTATCCTCTAACAAAAAAAATTGTCTAATTTTTCTGCAATGTAGGTGAAGTCCTTTCGCCTATTGTTCCAAGTATAATTCCCATTCTTAAATGGGATATCAATCAGCTTGTGGAGATCACACCATTTTTTGAAATCTTTCAAGGATTGGGGAATCTGTTGTGAGCACCCTATTTTTGGCTTGATTTTAGGATGGTGTTAAGATCTCCTCCTAACAAAATTAGATTATTCTGATGACTATTCAAGAAAATATTGATTTCTTCTGATACTATTCTTTTCTCATTATTGTTAGTAGGACCATAAATGTTGATTAGAATAAATTTGATGTTGGATTTTTGACTCATAACTAAACCACTAATCCAATTTTTATTCATACATAATACCTCTAAGGAAACTTCCCTTTGGTTCCAAATAAACCCTTAGCCCCCAAAGGCACCTACATATTCTTGCATGGCAGTTTTCCAAATACCCAGCTGCTTGCCTAGTTTAATACCTTCTGTCTTGTTTAATTTTGTTTCCTGTAATAAAATTATTTCATATTTAAATAAGTTAAGGTTTTGTTTTAATAGTCTTTTTTTGCTAGGGGTGTGTAAGCCCCTAGCGTTCCATGTGGTTATCTTCATGTTTCTTTGGGAAGGATCTTCCCCTTCCCTATGTTAAAAAGCTCACTGATCTTTTGATGTTTGCGAGCCTGACCATCTGCTTCTCTGAGTTCTCTGAGAGATTTGCTTCCTCTTTTGGGCTTTGTTTTACTGCAATTAGGGGAGATGACTCCTTCACGATCCATCATTATACCCAGCTGATCTAGATTTTTATGTGCACCCTTGATTGTTTCTGACTGAGTATTTTCCAGAATCTCCTTTTCTTCATTGACCAATACCTGTAGAATCTGTTCTATTAAACTCTGGTAAACCAAACACAATCTGCATTCATCCTCACATCTTCTTTTGACTGCCCCATCATTAGAATCCTTAAGTATCTGATTTTCAACTTCAAAATTCAGAAGGTCCCTTCTTAGATATTCAAAAATATAATTGTCTCCTCCCAATGCTAAAATTTGTTGTAGTAGATCTTCTTTTTCTGAGTTACTACACTTGTCTAAATTTTCCATATCAAATACCCTGATCAATTACTCTGAAAGCCTTTCCAGATTCTCCTTGTCTTCCTCTTTTAGGACATTTGCTTCAATATTTTCCTTCAACTCCAGATCTTTATTCAAAAATTTTGGAACTCTATTATTGAGATGTTTTTTGGCTTATATATTCCTGAAATATTTGTCTTATGTTGGTCTATAGGAGACTCCCTCTTTGGGGTTGGAGTCTACCAAAACTTGGTAAGACGCTTCAGAGACTTCTTTTTAGGGCGGCGGGTCTCCAGAATCAGTTTCTTGGTCTGCTGCTCTTGAACCTTCAAAATATCATCAGTGTGCTCACTTTTATTGCATACTATATCTTCTCCAAGCATAGGTTGAAATTCCTTTACATCACTATTTCTAAGTGAGTGTTATGAGTTCTTACCACCCACCAATATATCTCCTAATTCCAAATACCCCTGTTCATTTATGGATTTTAGGGATCCTTTTCTTTTCTTTGATTTCTTTTCTTCCTTTCTATGTAATTTATTGAAGACAACTTCACTCTGTATGATAGGCTACTTGTCTGATTTGGAAGGTTTGTCCAAACACATGGTGGGCTCTATTTCCTCCATTCTACCTAAAGATTGTATCTTGACTTTGCTCTTATTTGTGTTAACTTGGAAATTTTCCATACTGTTTTCTTGGATCCTCATAGCTCCTCCATTCTGGTTTCCATTAGTCTGGAACATCTGACAATTACTATTCTCTCTTAGAACCTTATCTGCCTTTCCTGCTGATTCTCTAATATTAGATGGTGTGTCTTCCCCATCTGCCCATTCCTCCTACATTAATCTCTCATACCCTAATATGATCATATGGAGTGAGTCATTGAGATCCGAGGTAGATTGCTAAATTTTGAAAGAATTGTACTGTTCATCATCAAGCCTGATAATTTTTCTTACTTTACCTTCATATCTCTGAAATTTTAGATTATACAGAGATCTATTGTTAATAAGTTTTATAGGTTTCAAAGTTCTATTGTTTATTCTGCAGTTGGTTAAGAATTTTGTATTGTTGCAGCACTTGAAAGACGCATCTATACCCATCAATTCTCCTACTGATCTTCTAATCTTTTTAATGATACCTATTTGTTTTAGCTCCGAGGGGATACGGTTTATTGAAAACCAAGTCGAAATTAAAAATTCTAAATTGTCCTCATTACAATTAGGCATCCAATTAAAATTTTTTACCACATGACTCTTGAAAAAACATACATAATTATCTAGAAAATCTTTTTTCACAGCCTCCTCATAATTAGCTTGAGTCCCTGCCTTTTGCAAGGGTTGGGTGTAAAATTTGACTAGAGAACTTAGATTTAGAATTTGTAGCTCTATGTGTTGATCACAATGGATTAGACTGTGGTTATTTTGGTTAATAGTGATGTATCTACATTTGGATTGAAGCAAGCCAAGAAGACAAGCTTTTAGGTCTACATAAAATCCCCATAAAATATGAGTTTGGAAATGAGCGTGGTTATAATTCATTTTTCTAAAATTTGTGAAATATGAGTAATGGTTACTAGAAAGTTTTAAAAAAATTAACATTTGAAGTAAAGACCGTAGCATATTGTGACAATTTTTAGATTTCATACATATACTAGTGATTAAAACTAAATGTATCAATCAATCACAATTTATGTTTTTTTCATTTTTTTAAAACAAATTTTATATTTATATAGTATAAATGAGAGTTTTTTTAACATTATAACTTTTTAAAATTATTTGTTAGTGATTTGATTGGCTAAAGATTTTTGAGTCTTACAATAATTTAAGTGCTAATATATTATAATATATATTAATATATAATTATAATTTAGATATTTAGAATTGAACTACTAATAAAGTAAGATTTAATATTTTTAATATAAAATACATTTTAATTATAATATTTTAATAATACATGTAATAATATCTGCACAGGACACAACACCATCGCAAGCCTCGTCCACACGCTTTTTAATGTTGTTTATAATCTCAAAAGTCTTTTGTCGTAACGTTAAATTTGGAGGAGCATCTTGCTCACTCACCCGCACAAACAAAATTTTCAACATTAAAGCATTAACAATCCGGCCGCATGAGTAATGTCTTCGTCTAAATAATAAATGTCTTTTGACTTAAATCATATAAATCTAAGACAACAAATCAAAGAAAAATAATAATGATCGTAATAACATAATAATACTTTTGGCTTATAAAAATAATGTAATAGTATTGGTATGATAGTTTACTCATGACTAAATTATAGATCATTATTCAATTTTTAGTTGTCGCATGTGTAAAAAACTAAGTCTTGTAATTATTACTTTAATAGTGCTAGAATATTGAACATTTAATAATAACAATGCCATTTCAGTAATAATTATACTTACAAAAAACTCCAAAACTTGATATATGTTTTTCAAAGTTAAATAGCAATGATATCTAAATTTCATATAATATATGTTTTAAAATTATAAAATAATATTAAAATCAAAATATATAGTATTTAAAAAAATAAATCTTATTATTCAAATTTCTCATAATTTATATACTTTTAAATTTATAAATAATAAATTGAATATTATAATTAACTATTAGTATATTTATTATTATTTTATTAATATTAATGTAAAATTAGAAAATAGTCGCTAATAAAATATAGTGTAAACTTAAAGAAATAACATTTTACAAATTACAAAAATAAACATCAATGTAAAACTACTAATAAATATATTTAAAATAAGAAATATAAAACATTTAACTCTATTTTTCAACATGATAAGAAAAATAGATAGTGATAATTAATATTGATTAGACGTTCATTTGTTAGGTGGAAGATAAAATGATTATTTTTTATAAAGTTAATCCAATTGTCACAAATGTTGAAAAGATAAATTGTAATTAATGCATTAACTAATTAATTAATTAATGTTAGAAAAATATTTGTATTTTTGTTGTAGAAAATTGAATATTACCCCTACAAAAATAGAGATTAGCCAATCGCAAATAAGAAATTAATGTTTAAAAAATATTTAAAAATAAATCATTTTAAAATTTAATTGCTGACCACAACCAAAAACATTAGTACCAGTACAGGGACTTAAAAATAAAATCAATTGAAACTTTACAACAACAACCTGGTCTTATGCAGGGAGCCCTATTGAACATAATCCGCCCTGCTTACATTCTCCCTATCTTTATGTTCTTTCCAATTTTACATCCAAAATTTTATAATTAAAAAATAAAATAAAATCAATTGAAACTTTTCAACAAACTGGCCTTATGCAGGGAACCCTACTGAACATAATCCTTTGCTAATGTGCTCTCTATACGAGCATTAGCTTCAAGCTGAGGCAACTCCGCCTACAAAATTCACCCGATTTCTCACATCACCTGTCGAGGGAGATGCGAGCCATATAATTTTAAACAGTAATGCAGACGATGAATGGATTGTTTGGGAAGCCTTATACATGAATCGGTTTGTTAGATAATAATTTCTAATTGGGAGAAATGGTGCGAACTCAAAAATTTCTTCGTCCATTGTCAAATTCTCGGAGTTTGCAAATCGCCAAGAAGCGATTAGGGCTTTTGCTTGTTTTTGATGAGGAACAGTGGTTTATCGACATGGCGGAGGCCTCTTCGTCGCTGATGAACCCCAAGAACACCGTTTCTCAGATTAAGAGACATAATTTAATCTTTGTTTACTTTCTCCGTCTGCAACTCATCCTCCACCATCGCACAAGTTACAGATGGCTATGATACGACACAAATGGAAAATAAAACATGGTCGGAAAATCAAAGTGCATTGCAGGGAAATCTCGCATACAAGTTGATTGAAACAAACAGAAGTTGGGTAAGTTAAGTCAGTCACCACCTATAACCAAATGGGCAATCGGCCATTATAGTCAGATTAACTAATTAAATGTTCTTCTTAGTTCTGCGAATTTCAATGTTCGTCAAGCAATATGGGAGATGCATTACTTGTTCGCGGGCTGAAAATATTATTTAGCATGTATTCTTCCCATTTACTAAATGTCATGTTCGATTTCAAACGATGTTTTATGCAAAATGCCTATTTTTAAGCCATTGTTTTACTTTCTAACAGGATTATGAATTGGGCATCTTTCATTTGTATCGACATTACTTTTACAGTTGTTTTTTTTCCCAAGTTTCTAAATGCTTGAAGATGACCGAACATAAGGAAAAATAAGTTCTAGCTGTACTTCTACAGTTGTTTTTCCCAAGTTCTGTTATGTTTGATTGATGGCCGAATGACATTAATGCCACTTATACGCTGATGTGACTGACAAATTCTAATTGAGGGTGATTGATCTAATGTTTTTCCAATTCATTGCTTTCATATACATGCAAATTGTAGTCAATCCATCAGACCAGTAGCTTTTGGGATTAGAAGTAAACTAACTTACCTTTAGTGAGTCTTATGTTGGATTGAGTAAATAGAGGCATTTAAATGGCTGTTGGGATCATTTCCTGTCTTTCCAGGTGAAACATATTCCAGAGAGATTTTCATCTGTAGATGAATACCTTCGCTCTTTTGTTTGGCCTCTAGTTGAAGAGATGCGAGCAAAACTGCAGCAGAGTTTGGAATCTGTAGGTCTAGGTCAAGCAAAATATGTAAAAATGAAATTTCAGGAAGAAACACAGCTGTCAGAAGGTGTAATAGGAACATACGAGATGCTTATTGACGGGGAGAATGATACAGAAGAAGAGAAAGAGAGAGAAAATCTGGAGTTGAAAGCGATGGACATTTTTATACTATTCACAAAATCAGGTAAGTATCTGGATTACTCAAATCATGATTACTTGCTAGCTTCAGTCCAGAACACTGCCAGCGAGGATACAACTTCGGATGAACTGATGGAGATGGCAAAGGTAATGATGGCGACAGTGAAGGCATTTGTGCGGTATGGACATACCCATACATCAACAAATTACAACAAAAATACTACATTATATGCTTTTTATCTCAGTAGTATTATAACATGTTCGAGAATTTGGAATGCTTTACATTCTCATTTGGGAAATAGGGGAAAAGGTACCATGCTTCATAAAGCAATATGCCCGAATACAGAGGTGAGTACTTGAATTATTTTAAGCTTTGTGCATATGATGTTTTTTCATTTGGTAATGGTTTATTATGGTGATTTTTCGTTTAGAAATGGTTTATTATAAATTGAGCTACATTGCTTGCGAACAAAATGGAAAGTTTGCACTAATCTGGCTTCGATGGGGCTTTTAGGATTCTTATGAAGCATGTGTAGAAGCAAAAGAAGATGGTTTCGAGAAGTTCAAAAACAACCACTTCATGCCACATAAATTCAACCATTCTCAGGTTTCTGCTGTGTTTCGAGCAGTTCACGCTATGGACTCTAGATTTCCCTCTGATATAAAGCTGATTCAGGGCCCCCCTGGAACAGGAAAGACCTCAATGCTGGTCTCACTTGTTTCCGTCTTAGTCCATAAGGCAGTCAAAGTTCTTGTGTGTGCACCCACAAATGCAGCAGTATCAGAAGTTGCAATGAGATTCCTCAATAATGTTAAAAGTCCATATGGATGTTGCCCTAATACAGATAAGTTTCCTTGTATCTTGAATTTGAGTGACATTGTACTCGTAGGAAATGAGGAGAGATTTGAGCAGGAAAGCATTTTTGGAGACATTTTCCTTGCATATCGAGTTGATCGTTTGTCCAAATGTTTCCTACCAAAGACGGGATGGATTCACAGGGTGAGATCTCTTCTTCAATTTCTCGAATCAGCTGTTTGCCAATATGAAGATTTTAAAGAGACATCACAAGAAACAAACAGCCTTGATACACCACAAGAAACAAACAGCCTTGATTTTTCACAGTTTGTTAGACAGAGATTGCAAACTTTAACTGCAAAATTTTGTGAGGCTGCAAGCTTTTTATTAAATGACTTTCCAGGGGCCTTAGCAGGAAAACAGGAATTGAAATGTTTGAAGAATGCTGTTGAAACTTTTGTAAATCTTATTGAGAAAAGTAATTTCAGCGACAGAGTCCTCAGGGAATGTTTCTTTCATAACAACGAGTGGTCAGTGATGACAGAAGAGTTAACAAGTATATCTAATGAACATATGCTTTATAATAAGAAAGATTTGAAGGTTCTTTATATGAATAAAAATGAGTGTATCAAATTGTTGACAAAGCATTTATCCAGTCGAACTGACATTGCCTATATGGCCCAAAAATTCACCTCGACCGAGAAAAAAGAGAAAATATGCGAGGAAATAGAGAAGAAGTGTTTGTCATGGGCAAAATTAGTATTTTCAACAGTAATATCTTCTGGCAAAAAGTGCATGAGGATGGCGGCGCCATTTGATTGCTTGATTATTGATGAGGCAGCCCAAGTTATAGAGGCCGAGTCAACTATTGCATTACAAATCAGAGGTTTGAGACATGCAATACTTGTAGGAGATCCAAATCAGTTGGCTGGAACAGTTATCAGCAAGGTTTGTTTCTATTGGGTTATTTGGTGTATTGATTTCAGTTTGGTATACAATAATTATATGGTTGATTCCATCTCATGTTTGGAATGCCAGATATCACTAGAAAAGGGATATGGTAGAAGTCTCTTTGAAAGATTACAGCAGCTTGAACATCGGTTCCATCTTTTAGATACACAGTATCGCATGCATCCAGAGATATGTCAATTCCCAAATATGAAGTTTTATGACAATCATATCATAAATGGCCCAAATGTTGAAATGGAAGCAGATGACGTTGCATATGTCAAGTCTGAAATGTATGGAACATATGCTTTTTTTAACATAAAAGATGGAGAAGAAAGGGAACCTGAATTTAGTAAGAGCAAGTGGAATTTTGTTGAGGCTGCTTTTGTCTGGTATATAGTCTCTAAACTATACAAAGGTAACGTTTTCTCCTGCCTGTACCATAAGCCTATCAATATGTAAACGCAACTGTTTATTTTATCATGTTTAAACATGTAGATGTAGCCATAAACTGAGTAAAATATTCTCAGTCAGCTCATCGAGAACAAATTTTCTTCATGTGACTTCTCAGGAAGATCCCTTAGTGCTTTTAATGAAGTCAATTATAAATCAACTTAATATACACATCTTTGCATTCATACATCATCACTAAGACCACAAAAACATGAAACATCAAGAAGCAACTGCATGACAACTGTACTAGTATAGGGCCTCCTCTAAATACAATTGAAGAAAATAATTAGTGTGATAAACAAATTCTATTTTGTAATTGGATATAGGTCTTCTGCTTTGAAATATGGCAGATTTTTTGAAGAGCCTTAAAACTCTAACCATCAATTCATTGATAACACTTGGAAAGATTGTGGCTCAATAAGGTCCTCCTATAAGTCACTTTTTAAAACCAAACCCTGACTGCTGTAACTGTTTTACAATCCAAAATCTGCAGTCCCGGTGTTCAAACATGCTGAAAATTGTGGTTAAAACCCCTAGATAGCAATTCAACGAAACAATTGCACTCTACTTTGATGAAATTGGCCATAAAATACTGCAATTGTCACAAAAGTCAGCAGAAAATATGACCCGAAAGCTGGTATTCAATCTTTCTTTAGACTGCTGAAAAGGCCTCTTAAGTGAAGAAACCAAAGAATTTTAATACAAGATAAAAGCCATGGGTATCTGCACTAACATATGATAATTACCTTTCATACTGCTGAGAGCTCCCCTGAAACCCTAACAATGAAATCCTACATGGCTTAAAACGTGTGCTTGATATGCTATTAAACCCTTTTAATCATTTACTACATATTTTGCATAAAATATATGGGCTAACTGCCAAATGAAATTTGTTTATTCATTAATATTTTCTTCTGCATTTCTAATCGTTACTTTTGGTGACTAGGTAAAACGAATTGGGCTCATTAAGAAATAGCAAATTGTTGCTTCAGACATGTTTACAAAATAAATTAATATATAAAACATTACTATAATAAATAATTTTCAAAATAGTGAAATTAGAGGATGGTTGTTATCTGAGCAAATGGAAATAATAGCTTTTGTATGCATGTCATTTCTGGGATTGGACTCATAGATTTGAAGTCTGTACCATTTCTTTGTAAGTTACTTATGCTTATAGAATTATTTTGTCCAATTTTAAGACTATCTAATAATTCTTTAGCAAGAACAATTCTAAACATATGTTCTGGTGTGCCTCACTTTGCTTAAATATATATATCTGGACTTTTAATGCATGATTAGTATCCTAACACAATCAATTTGGGATTTTGAAACGGTGTTTCTAATATAAAAATTTTAGTCAGTTTGTGCTAGCAGAAAAGGTTTGAAAATTAGTGTGGGTGTAATATCACCTTATACAGCTCAAGTTAACTTCCTGAAGGAAAGGCTAATGAAGAAGGATGAATGGAAGAACACTTTTGATATAGAGGTCAATTCTGTTGACGGGTTTCAAGGTGGGGAAAAGGACATTGTCATAATTTCCACAGTCAGAACTGACAAAATTGGCTTCCTTAAAGATTGTAGACGTGCAAATGTTGCTTTGACACGTGCACGGTACTACTTAATCTTGTTTCATTGGTGATTATTGTTTTGCTATCTCGTTGCATCTCTCATTGTATTTACTTATCCTCACAAGTACAAGTAGAAACTGATTTTTTCAAAATAGGATAACATTGTGGTGTTGTTGATGAACAGATCTTGTCTTTGGATTGTTGGGAATGGGTCCATGTTTTGGGCTAGCGGGTCTGTATGGGAAGAGATAGTGAAAGATGCAAATACAAGGAAGTGCTTTCTGAATCCAAATGTAGACAGTGGAATGGTGAAAGCAATAAGAAATGCAAAGGCGGAGATGAACCAACTCCAAGATCTATTAAAGAAGGGTTCCATCCTGTTCAACAACACACTCTGGAAGGTAACTTGGATGCTGAAAGCCATTCAGATTCACTCTGATGAAAATATCCAGAAGCCTCTTCTTCTTTCTAGCATTAATAAATATTTTTACTCTTAGAATTTTATCATGCAAATGAGTTCCCTAATCTTTTAAACACGTCTTCAATGTTTAGGCTTAACTATAGGGTTTGATTTTGTGTTTCTATAGTTTTTTACTAGAGATATGGAATATCTTGATGGTAGTCATGTTTGTGTTGCAACTTATAACTAGAGCGACTATTTAATTTTTCTGGGAACGAGTGCTAAAACTATACCACGCTTGCCAGATATTAACACAAAATAATATATATCGATTAAAATGAGGTATCTTTTACATTGATATGTGTTGGCCTATAAAGTGTGTGGTTTTCTATAAAACTTCCTTACACTACTAAATACCACTAACCAAAAAGCTCTTTTATATATGTATTAACATACTACTAAGGCACTGGCTTTTTTTGAAAAAGTAAGCCTTATATTCTAACATCCCCTCTTTTGAGGCTTACGTTCTAGCACCCCCTCTTTTAATGCTTATAGTATTGAAAACAGAGAAAAAAGATATTAACAAACCACACTAACATCAAGAAAAACAACCACATATTCTTTAGAAGCTTCTCTTTGCAAACAATTTTTGGGCTAGGTAGAATTCCATCAAGGTGTAGCTGTGAGCTGAATTCCCATGTTCTTCGATTTCCCCTCTCCGAACCCTTAAATTATGGATCTCCCAAATTATTGGACAAACATCCGTGTTGGGTTACATCTATAGTTCTCTATCAATTTGCCTTATAACACTTGTGAGGGTATAATTTCGAAGATTCACGATCTCTTTAACTATTTGGAAAATATCCATACTAAACATCATTTACACTACATTCTTCTTGTCTTCTAGGTGTGGAATTCTCATCAACTAATTATTTACCATTCTCATTATTTAATGGAAATTCAACAAGTGCCACATTAGCTACATTTGAGTCTCAAACTTGCTCAAATTCTTCATTCTTGGACCTTAAGCTATCAAAACCATTAGCAAACTTAAACTAAACCAACTACTGGCAAAAAGAGGGGGTCCGCATTTGCAATAGGGTGATGGTGTGAAAAGGTCACAATAGGTAGCTTGTATCCAAATTATAATCTCGTTGAAGCTCGTTTATTCCTCCAGTTATTTGTTTGACCTCCATATTCCTTGTATCACATTCTTGTTCCATTGATGCTGCTGGAACAAGTGACTGATTTTATTGTTTTGACTTCATCTTTATTAGCCATTGGATTCAAGCCTTTTGACATTGCTGATTACTAACTTGTAATGCCAATATTTGCTATAGAAGATTGAACACCGCAGACTGGTAGGGTTCTTAGCTTCGATACCACTGTAAATTTTCGTTCTCGAATAATTCTAAATTTTTTCAAATGTCATAACTTCACATATATGCTTTGATACCATCATAGTTTGGAGACTCGGACTTGGAGAGTACTCGGCAAACCCAAGATTTCCAACTTGGAAAAACTCAGAAAATACTCAGCAAAAACTTGGCAATTTATTAACAAGTACTAAAAATAAAAATCTCTTAAAGAAATATATTTTTTTACAAAATTTAATTACAAAATGTATTAAATTAAAAGTTGACATCTGAGAAGAGAAAATGCATGGTTCTATAGCAAAAACATGTGAAAGATGGTTTTTAACCAGCATTTTACCCGTGTTCCCATTTTTTACCCTTTCTTCTTTTGCTTCTATAAAAATGGTATAGTTAAACCTGTAAACATCACCCAGTAAAAAAATTAGAGTACTTAACAACACAGAGAGTACTTCCAGAGTTTGCAACTATGTATAACATTTTAATATTCTGCCCCAAAATATTTTCCTAAAATTTGTAGTTTATGACGAGTTTTATTATGTAGACATTTCATCAAACAGCTTGCTTTCAGTGTTGTTTTGACATTAATTTCATAAAATATAACAACAAAATTATTTTTGCTTAATTTTTGACACCATTTACAAATTTATTTTTACTAAACAGATGCATGTGTACCAGATTTCATAGTTTCAATACATAAAATGGTTGTAGCACATTTGCAAATATATTTCTAGAGATATTTTCAATTAGTTTGATTCATGAACCAAATAATAATGGTTATAATATTGCTGACCTGGACCAGTCAGAAACTTTATTGCATTCTAAATCCCAAGAGATGGCTGATAAAATAGGAAATGGTAGAGCTCCTTTTTGTGATGGAACGGTAACAATAGAAGGGCTGCAATTCACATACTAAAGAGCTTTTGTAATCTTAAGACTTCCTTTGAAGTTGCGCTAATCTTTGGGGTTGGCTATTAAAGAATTAATGAATATTTTTTAACTGTTCTCATTGAATGAATGAATGATTTTAATGACGTCCACGAGACCACAGCAGTCTAAGGGACCAAATGGATGCAACACTAAGCAATTTCCATATTCCTTTCCATTTCCAATATTTTGATATGGATCTTAGCCACGAAATCTGTAGTTTGCTTGATCTTGTCATTTTCAAATAGCCTATGCATGTTGTCCGCCTTTAGGATGACATCATAATAAGTTCGGATGTTGTTGTAAGCTGTGCAGTCCAAGAGAAAATGCCATTCTGTTTCAATAGCTCCTGTCCTACAAATCATGCAAATCCTCTCCAAAGCCTTCCTGGGCCTCTTCCATTTACCCATCTCGCACCTGAGGTGATGGTATCCCTTCCTCAATTGTGCCACTAACAACCTTGCCTTACCTTTAATAGCAGCCCCAAGGTATGCTTTTTTCGCCATGATCCCCAGTTGGGTTGAATTCTTTAATGTGATAAGCCTTTTTTCTACCAATGTTATTATCCCACGACATTTTGAAACTTCTCTCTAACAAACTTTTTTATGCCCACATTATTGTTGGGACACTCTTGCACCTTGATGTTCCATTTCATTTAATGATTGCTTTATCCATGTTTCTTCCTACGATTAAGAGCCTCATCTTTCACAATTTTTGGCCAACAATGGTCATGCATGTTTTCAGTCTTCTTTAAGTAGCTAAATAACTGAATTATCGCTGAAGCCTCTAATGGAAAAGTGCTGGCCTCCGACAAAAGAATGGAGCCAAGAAATGGTATGGCTCAGTAGCACCCAACTTATTTTACAATTTTAATTTTCTTTTAACACTTGCACATACAACACTGCAATTATTTTACAACAAATTTTCACTTGCATGGTACAATAATTTTTGCTTTTTCACTGTCCGCACAACCACCCAATACAGTTCATGGTGAATATGTTTGTTTGCACAAAACACTATGAATTTAATAACACCATAAAAGTTATGTCTACAAAGTAACTTACAATTAAGTGACAACTACATTGTAATTTTCCTCTTCAATAACAAATACAAGCCACTCACATTGAAGTGCATGCCATCCAATCCTTTCAAACTTTGTGCATTATTATTATTTACAAAGCTTAAAGCAATTAAAAAGGATTCTCAAAGCAAATCACTTATCAAGATTGATATTTGACATGTAGGTGTTTACTATTTGACAAGTAGGCGTTTGTTGATTGGGTAATGTTGACCTTTATATGGATGAGCTAGGGTTAAGTTCAAGGTTCATACTAATACCTAGGGGTTCAAGACACCACGTTGGATACTTTGTTTGAAATGCATTCCATAATTGTAAGTACAAAGAAAACTAATATCCGCAAATGACCAAACATGTTAATGGAACTTGATGGGAGAACTTACAACAATAGTATATTCAAGTACAAGTAAAACTCAAACTTTAATATAAGACAAAAGGTGCTTAGAAAATCATTGTAAAGTTTAGCTTGATGGGAGGACTAATCTATTGGGAAGATATAAACTTTTGCTTGTTCCTAGTATGGGATTTGTTGTTTTCTAATGGATCAGGAATAAAAATAATCCAAAACAATGCACTTGAATCTGATGAAGGGTATCCCCTTAGCAACCCAAATACACACAACACAGTAGAGAAATACATAGAAAATTACATGAACCAAGAAATTGCAAGATCAAAAACACTTGCTTTCAATTATCTTCAATGAAATGACATTATGATATTTAGAAAATAAATTCTACAACACCGTGGGCATTTTCATTACATTAATCTGCAAGCCATAGTTGCCAAATGTATGATTATAATTGCCATCATGACCTTTATCTGTCTTCTTTATACTAGGAAGTTTAACCGCCGTAGAAGGTTCTTGAGGCCGACCACCTTTATATTATCTTTTAGTACCTTGGAATTTGCCAACAATGTGCCTCAAATGGGTTTCAACACTCATTGGAGTATTTGAAGGGATATCTTGTGAACCGTGTACTCAAACTGCTTCACAACATAGATGAAATGTTGTTTGGAAAAATTTTTGAGCTCCTTTTGGAGCCTCCAAGGCCTTCAAAATTATGTTTAAAGTTTTTGTAACACCTTGTCAAAAAAAAAAAAAAAACATCTTCAAAATTGGACTTGAGCTTGCCATGAAACTTTATTGGCATATATTTTAGGGAAGTAATTGGAACAATTTGTACTCAAACAAAACACTTACTAAAAATAGTGAACTTCCCAAAAATAGTAATCCTGCCCAAAGATAGCCCTTATTTAAAAAATTAGACAATATCTTTGGGTGATGCAAGATTTCTCTTAGAATCTAGATACTCCTACATTAGACAACTAGGGAAATTTGGGAAGTTCTTGTCACATCTCACGAGTGCAGAGGAACACCAAGGCAGTCAACCTCTTTCTTTGATAGCCATGATGAATCTTCTATAGACCTTCCTTTCTGTTTGACCAAGAACTCTTCATACTTTTTTGTTTCTTATGCTTCTACCAATATGACTATCTAAGACGTCTTCTATCTCATACTTCCCAGGTAGAGACTTGGCTTGGACTCAACCAGGTTGCCCTCTACCAACATGACTAAGACTTGGCTATGACGTCTTCTATCTCATAGTTCCATAAGAGAAGGGTGCCAAACCCATTATGATTACACCATATAGGCATCCAAAAAGATTGAAGGATGAAACATAAAAGGCCATCAAGGAGTTACTTGCCGTGGGCCATATCTGACTGAGTAAATCTCCTTTCACTTCTTCAGTGGTAATAGTGAAGAAGAAAGATGACACGCTCAGGATTTGCATTGTTTATAGGGTCCTGAACAAAAAAACAATAAAGAACAGGTACCCCATCCCTCGGATAGATGAATTGATAGATGAGCTTCAAGTTGCTTGCTTCTTTTCGAAGATCGATTTAAGATCGGGATATCATCAGATCTGAGTAAGGGAACAAGATATAGAGAAGATAACATTCAGATGTCATTGTGGACATTTCAAGTTTTTCGTAATGCTATTTGGGCTAACTAATTCTTTTGCCACTCTTCAGTCCACAATGAACATGGTCTTTTAGCCTCAATTGAAGAAATTTGTATTGGTCTTCTTTGATGACATCCTTGTTGATAGTAAAACATGGGATGAGCATTTGTGGCATTTGGACATAATTTTGGGCATTTTGAGCAGAGAGTCCTTGTATGCAAAGGAGTTAAAATGTGATATGGGATTGTCAGAGTTGTTGTATGTGGGTCAAATTATCACTGTATAGGGTGTATGCATGGATTCTAAAAAGATTCATGCTATCATTGAGTAGCCTACTCTAGTGAACCTTACACAATTTAGAACCTTACACAATTTAGAGGGTTTTTGGGTTTATGTGGGTTCTATTGATCATTTTTGCCTTCCCTCCAAAATTGTCATATTTGAATTTGAACATAGTAACGTTCACATATTTAAAAATTCAAATTAAACGGGGGACAAAGGTACCTTATATTAACTTTAGGTTATGTTTTATTTCCTAAGTGATTGCGACTTTAATATTCCGTGGGCTCATAACTTCCTCATCGTTAGATCCTTCATCATCCATGGTGGCCGCTTTGTCACTTTGCAAAGTTGCGCATTCTTTATTTCATGCGACAAAGCGACATCGTGCCATGTAGCAGGTGGGTGCATTCCTTTGGTGGGCCGTCCTTTTGACTGTGCTCACATGTCAATGTTGTGTTGAGTGGGTCACAGGGTGACAGGGTGGTGAGTTGGATTGAGCTGGCGGACGGTGGGAATTTCATTGGCCGAGACTCTGACGAGTCTAGGTCGTGGGCGAGATGTTCTCAGTTTATACCTTCTACCGTCCAATGCAAATAGATCAAGGTTGGTCGCTTTGTCGCTAAGGGAAGTTGCTTGATATTTAATCATAGTGATAAAGCGTCAAATTGACGCGTGGTAGGTGGGTCTGTTCCTTTTGTTGACATGTGGTGTGGTGGGTCAGTGTCAAACAGGCTGGCAAAGAACCATGTTTCTATTGGTTGGAGTACTGACAAGTCGGTTATACCTTCAGGACCGTTAGATGGAGGAAGATCGATGTCTCTCGCTTTGTCGCTATAGGAAGTTACGCAATCTTTAGCTATAGCGACATAGCGAGGATTCACCATGTGTCTCGACGGGCCCAGTTTGATCGGTGCAATTAGGTTGACAATGCAGTTAAGGTCAACATTATCGTAAACTGTCACGGTTAAGTTTGAAGGTGGTGCGATTAGTTAAACATGGTATGGTCAAATGTGTGAAGACTCCACGAGGTGGCAAAAGGAAATAATATAGTTGGTCCACATGGAGGTTTTTGGTTGTGTGACTGAGTTGACTTGCTGACTTTACTGATTCATGAGCCAAAAACGGGGAAAAATTGGGTTTTCTTGCACGATCTGATCTTCTCGATCAGTTTCAAGCACTCCGGAGTTAACGCTATGTTTTAATGGCACAGAGGACACTCTTCCCACCATTTGATCATCCATTTTGAGGAGTTTTAGCATTGATTGGCGTCGTTTTTTCACTTTAGGGTTTGCTCCAATCAGAGTTTCATGACTTTCATGTCACTGCAGGTGTACCAGATCAAAGCTTTTAGATCACCTTGATTGTTCTCCGAGCACTTAATGACAGTAGTTGTGGAGTCACTTTAGTTGCAAATATCTTAGTTATGCCTGAGCTATAAAGGCAGATTTTGTAGTCTTTGTAAAGGTTGATCTTTCTCTGATTCTCTAATATTGCTTCCATGCATACTACTGTAATTTCTCATGCCTTTGAGCCATTGTAATCCTCTGTTGAGTCTCTTTTGGCCATTAACACACTGTGCAAGTTCTCTTTGCCTTTGGTTAATGTTTTTGTCCATATTCTACAACTTGCATGATTGTATCTACTTTTGACATTTGAATGATATTAAGTGAAGACTCTTCCTATAGCATTCTTTTGTTGTCTGATCCACATGTGGTTGTTGAATTAAGCAAGGTCCAAATCTATATTCTTTAAGGTTATAACTAGTTAACTGTGAATTTATGGACAGAGATAAGGTCAAACACTTTATTTTGGTGCATCACCCCTTAGGTTAGAGTAGGTAGATTTGTTTTCATGCATTCCTTCTTCCTTTTCCTCTCCAAGTGTAGTTAGGTGCACCTTGATAGTAAAGGAAGCTGGCATTCTCCGGAGACTCAACCTCACAGTTCAAGTCCCATAGCTTGGAGGTTGTTTCCATGTTTCACAAAGTTGTCCTTACGTAAAAACTTTGGACAAGGGTGCAAACTTTTGTGACAACAGGTTCTACAAGAGATTTGTTAGCAAATATTCTAGGCATGCAACACCCTTGATTGATTTAATGAGAAAGGGGACTTTCTTGTGGACTCCTGAGGCACAGGTTTGTTTTGATAAATTCAAGAAGTTGATGGCTTCTTGCCCAGTGCTATCTTTGCCAGATTTCAACAAACCATTTGAGCTACACTGTGATGCATCTAAGGAGGGTGTGGGAGTGGTGCTTATGTAGGACAAGCACTTGATTGCTTATGAGAGTAGAAAGCTCAAGGGACCTGAGAGGAGCTTCAGTTTTTATGATAAGCAAATGCGAGCCGTAATGCATGCTTTGGCCAAATTTAGGTAGTACTTAGTGGGTAGCAAATTTTGCATAGAAACAGACCACAGCCTGAAACATTTTTTGGCGTAGCGAGATTTTAATGACATGTAGCAAAAATGGGTAAGTAAGTTACAGCCATATGATTTTGATATTACCTATTTCAAATGAATGTAAAATGTTGTAGCAAATGCCTTCTCACACAGACCCCATTTGAGCACGATAACAAACATATCTGAGGATCAGCGAACATTTGATCCTTGCAGAGTATGCAAAGAATAGATGGGCAGTAGGATCTATAGATAGAGCCATCAGGGTAGTGACTATACCCTTCTGAATGAGCTTATCATTTACAAAGGGCGCATTTATTTGGTCCCGAGATTAGAGGTGACGAGGATGGTGTTGGGGACTTGTCATGATTCACCTATGGCAGGACATCTTGGTTTCTACAAGACTTTCTAACATATTTTAGAGCACTTTTCGTGGAAAGGGCTCAAAGCTGAGGTGTTGCAGTATGTTAGAGAGTGTCCTACCTACCAACAGAATAAGCATGAACACTCATATCCGACTGGTTTGTTACAGCCACTTTCGATTTCTGACAAGAAGTGGGAGTGCTTATCTATGGACTTCATCATAGGACTATCGAGAGCCCAAGACAGGGACTACATATATGTTATTGTTGATCGGTTTATGAAGTTTACTCACTTCAGCTACTTTCGAATCCCGATAGGGAGTGAGAGTGCTTATATATGGACTTCATAGGATTGTCGAGAGCCCAGGGTAGAGATTGCATATATGTCATTGTTGATTGTCTTATGAAGTTTATTCACTTCTTTTCAATCATGGCTACATACATTGCTACGCAGGTGGTAGAGTTGTTTTTTCCTGAGGTATTTAGGTTGCATGGCTTACCTTGAAGCATAGTCAGTTACAGGGACAACAAAATTTGAGTCACTTTTGGTAGGAGTTGTCTAGATTTTGCGGGACAGAGCTCACTCCGAGTATTAGCTATCACCCCTAGACAGATGGATAGGTTGAGATAGTTAATAAGTGGGTGGAAGGATACCTCACTAACTACGTAACAGGGCAGCAGATTACTTGGGTGAAGTGGATTTATCTTTGTGAGTATTACTACAATTCGACTTATAACACATCCATCCAGATGTTAGCTTCATGGTATTATATGGGTATGAGGCTCCCGATTTCATGGATTTGTTGTTGAATGATAGTAGAGTGCCTAGTGCTGGAGAGTTGTTATAGGAGAGCTAGAACATTGTAAAGGCTCTTAAGGAAAACATCTCAAAGACACATAATCAATAGAAGCAATATGTAGACCAGAAGAGGACCGAGTAGACTTTTGAGATAGGAGATATGGTATACTTGATGTTGTAGTTGTACCACTAGTCCACTCTTAAAAAGAGTGGCGCCAAGAAACATAAGCCACGGTACTAGTGACCTTTCATGGTAATCAGGAGAGTGGGAGATATGGCCTATGAGTTGGATTTGCTGGTAGAGAGCATAGTCCATAGTGTTTTTCATGTATCATGCCCCAAAAAGGTGTTAGGACATTATATTGTTCCTTCTATAATGCTTCCACTCTTGGACGATGAGGGAAAGTTGGTTTTGGTGCCAGAGGCTCTCATAGAGATCAGGGAGAGGATGCTACATAGGTGAGCTAGGAGATCTTACAATATATGGAGTTGAGATTGCTAGAGAACAAGCAATTTTAGGAAGGGTGGACTGTGAGGCCCCTTACTAGCTAAAGACATCATTATTAGCTATTGATTAGCCTATTAGTAGACCCTCGTAGGCTAGTAGAGACAGATAGAGGGTCAATTCGTGCATAGAGGAGATATGTCTTTCTGATGGTTCAAATTTTGCAAAGCTTAGTGCCTTTGATTTGGTATGGAGATGATTCAAACTCAATTGTTCGAGTTTTGTTATTTTTAGCAATTTTGAGTCAGAGATGGACCCCAACTATTTTTAAAAAATGATTTGGTGGCATGGGAAATTACTATGCTAACTCCAGTTTCAGATAGTTAAGCCAGATTCACAATATTGAGGGAGTTATTTAGTTCTGAGGGGTTGTATGTTTATTAAATGGTGAAGGATTTAATATTAAGTTTTAAATTGACTTTATATTAAATCACTTAAGTGATGGGTCTAAGTATCATGAAATGGGGCCAAATTAACGTATTAAGTGGAGGAGAAATATCAAATGATATTTCCTAACTCTAAATTATTAAATCTATTTAATGATTATATTTATTAATGCATTAATTAGAGAAATCGCAGCTTCCTAAGGAGAAGTTGATTTAGGGTTGGAAAGCTTATTTGCTTGCTTTGGAAGAAGAAAGGTGTGCATTGTTATTTGCAAAATTTGTAATTGATGATTTTGAGCTATGAGAAGGGTTTACAACTTTACCATTGGAGAACATAGTTCTTTTGTGTGTTTCCATTTGAGCTAGTGAAATATTCAGTGAATTTGGAATATTCAAGAGTTTCATCTAGAGATTGTTTGTGCTTCAGCAATAATGGTTTTCAGCGGTAGGGAAGAAAGGAGAATGTATTATTATTGCAGAATAAGGAGGAATAAGTTACAACTGCAGCCACAAATGACACATTGTAGACTATAGGCAAATTGGCACAAATTCCCAAGGCCTGCGATTTGTTTTTAAAAAATTCAAATAAATTGTATGTGGTGCGTGTTCGTGGGTTGAGGGCTTGAAGGAGCAAGTTGGATCATTTTAGACATTGCAGAGTTGGAGGAAATAACTATTTTCTGTAGTTGGAGTACTTTTTCATAGTCATTTTTGTGCTCATTTTTCCATAAAGGATTGTTTGGATGCTTATATGTATTTCATTGGAAAAAAAGAAGAAGTTGCAATAGTTGATAAAATCGTTTCAGAGGTCCGATTATTGCATAGTTGCCTATAAGTTCTAAAACCCTTGAAAATAAAAATAATCATAAACTTTCAAACAACAAAAGTGTGACACACACCTACAACAATTAGGGACCAATTGGGGTTTTACAACCACCGATAGGTATAAAGGAACATTAAATCTTCCTCTCTTGGCAATTGAAACATACACAATCTACATTATTCAATTACGAGTGCTTAGGAGAGATTTTAAGCATTTATCATCTATGGTTGAGTGGGCAACCATGATTGAGTAATTTCTCGTGGTTAAACAAGCACACAATATCATCAGAAAGAGATGGTGGATAAAGTTAACATAGGGGCCAACATCGACAATAAGGTCAGAATTAGTAATCCGGAGGAGAGATTTCTCATAGGGCCTTTAAACTAGGTCTCTACAATTAGGTAAGACCTCAGGTAGATTTCTATGTATTATGAATATAGGAAATAAAATAATCAATAAATACTGATTTATAAAATAGTATATAAGAATGCTCTTATTAGTACTACCACCATCAAAATGCTTAAATAGTGAATTCATAAACAAGGTTATCGCACCTTATCATTGCAGTTACATCTTGTATGAAATAAATTCTTTCTTTTCTTAGGTTCCTTCTCGTCATTTAACAAGGTTCTTCTAGTAACAAATGTTAAATAACATGGATCGTTTTCTACAAATGTACTAACATGACCATTGTTATTAATGTGTTCCAAATGCAGATGACCATTGTTATTAATATGTTCCAAATATAGGTTTGGATCTCGTATAAATATGAAAGGAGACACATCTCATGAAGAGACATGTTTCTAAGGTGTAATCATCATTTAATATTATCTTAACATAAATAATAATAATATGTATAACAATATACATATATATTATATTATATTATATATAATATATATAATATATTATATACTATTGTATACAATTAAGTTGATCAGATTAACAAAAATCACAATGTCACGAACTCTATCATGACAAGTATTATGATCTTTGGCACTCTAGGACAACAACTTAATGAAGTCTGATTATAATACGTTTGTTATCATGACTTGCAACACTCTATGACAACAACTTAATGAATTTAGTCATGATAACAAGTCTATCATTATAAGATCCCTACCTTATAATGGTTACCTTTTGTATGGTACGTTCGTTACCAGACTTCCAACTCTTTGCGACAACAACTTAATGAAGTCTGTCATGATAACAAGGTCTACCATTTTTAAGATCATCACCTTACAATGGTTACCTTCTATTTATATATGTCAATGAAAGATCATCACCTTTCATTACATATCATATGTGAAACTGTAACCACCATGAACCAAGTCAAACGATGGTACAAAGGCTTTCACCTTATTTTTCTCTCACATAGAAGAATGCATTACAAGGAGTTCCACTTAGAACTTCTCCTTATAGAGGAGATATCATTCACAAAGGGTTGCACCTCAAAATTCTCCCTCTGAACAATGATCATGGGAAGTCAGGTCTAGTAGTTACTCCGTTAGAGGCTCTCCTCCCCCAAGGATTCTTCTCAGATTCACTCTGAATTTGATATCAATCTTCCGATTTTCTAGTGATAAGTCAATACTTCCTCATGATGCACTCAACAACAGGCTCATCCAAAACATGTAGTCGCACACACGTATTTCTAGACTCCCTCTAAGTATTAATCTTCTAAAGCTCGTGTGTTGCCTTCGAAGAAGTGTCATACTCCCTCGTAATGTAGAAGGATACCCATAATTTCAATCATCAAAGATATTTGCGTCAAGAGCCTCACTTTATCCCGTTTGATCACTTCTTTTAAGCTGCTGTCATAAGCTGCCTAATGTGTCATTCTTCTTTTCTTGCAAGATCAACTTCAGATACAAAGAAAAAATCAAGGCGAATAACTCTTATATCATGTGTAGAATTACAATAAGAGTGATATTACAATAAGAAAATAAATATAATACTCAAGGATAATTAATACTTATCTGCACATTAATGTTCTTGATACAAGTTGCTTCAATAAAGGTCCATATACATCAAACAAGAAAATGTCTCCATATAAGCATTTGTCAAACAATTCGAATGAAACATTGACTATTATTCCCTCCCACGATGTAAAATTCCCACTTCTATATCATTTGAACAACTTTGCATCACATCAATTATGACAAACTTCCTTTTGTCTAGTAGATCTTAGAACCTTAGTCTTTGCATTGTCGGAGGATAAAATAGAACGATCAGGCCCAACTTTCAACGCTGGTTGACAAACACATCGCTTTTATAATTAGAGTCAACTATTGCATTATCACAAGCTTTTATAGAAATTTGCCCTACTCTATAGCCAATATTCTATCGTATTTGACATGCACATCTTATAACAACATCTTATTCTAATCCATTTCCAATGATTTTGTATAAAATCCATGTTGAGATGCTTTTGAGATGATCATAATGTTGTCGTCGTCCTTGGTGTGGAGAACATGAATGTTATTTTCTTATTTCTCCCTCTACTGCTCAAGCTCTCCACTAATTGTCATATCCTCCTCTTGGAAGAAACTTATCGTAAGATGTATATATTTTTCTACTGTGGTAGATGATTCAACTTAGTGCCACTATAAGTTGTGTCTCCACACAGTTTATCAACATGTGTGACTTCCTCACAAGATTTAAAATTCTTATCCTCAAAATTTTTTATATGCAATCTTTTGACAAAGAGACATGTCCAAATATAATCGCACCTTTTAATTTAAATTATTTTCTTTTAATGTGATCACAACTTTTTATTTGATATGATTTTAATTGATTTCCTTCAATATGTCATGTATTCGTCACTGTTACATCTCAGAATTTTGACCTAATTTTAAAACTTGTTCATAACTATTGTATTTAACGGATAGGTAGTTATTTATATAAGTTGTATTAACTGTTAATGAAGATGGTCGTTAACCATTAACTGTTATTAGATGATTAGCAGTTGTTTCATTTGAAATTATGATTAATAATTTAAAGTCTTTTAAAATGTTTATATGAAATTATTATAGAATTGTTATTGTGGCGGAAGTGTTTTCCTGGGTGATTGTAGGAGAAGATGAAGAGGGGGGAAGCATTGCTAAACGGGATCATCAGAATGGGATGCTCGCTTAGTTCACTCATTAGGATCGGCAGGTATGTCTCATCAGGATCGATAGGTATGACATTAAACTTCTTTAGAAAGGACACAACGACTTGAACATAGGATACATTTGTGGGACCCGCATGAGCTATTAAGAAAATAATCTAAGAAAGCATAAAATAATCTAATTAAAATGTAAAAACATACCTCAAGGGATTTTAATTGATCTTTCATCATATTTTATATATATATGAAATGACACCATTATATTATAATAACTTAATAAAATGATCACCCCATTGATATACTTACATGAACGTATGTAAATATATATTATAATAATAATTGAATTATAATTTTTCCAGCCTTTTATTTTTTTCCCTTTCATTTCAATCGATTTAACACTTGGCAATTTGAATTGGCATATAATCTTTTAAACCGGTGGAAGCCAAGAAGTCACGGCTTGCTCTTTTAAATGGGAGCTGTGAGAAGAGTCGGGCATATACATTCTGCACATCCGACTACCTTTTCTCACTATGTCTTCCTTATTCTATCTACCACCCTTAGCAGCCGACCTCATACATTTCTGTGTCGAATTTCCTCCTCCATTCCAGTCTAAACTATCATTTTTCAAGCAGCATCTCTGCCGTATATGCTCAGTCCATTGAGGAATAAATATTCTGCACTTGGATAACTCTGCAACGTCTAAAGGAGGGCAGATTTCCAATCAATTGCAAGGCTTTAGACATATGAATATACATCAGGTCATATAATACTATTTCAATATCGTTTTATTGTTTCCATAACAGCCAGTTAGGCTCACAAAACTCTTTCTTTTTCGAGATTCATTTCAAAGCTACTATATGAGTTTTGCTGCATACTCCATGTCCTTTGATATCAGTCCTCTGATTTTAACTTTCATAATAAATTAGATACAACCCTAATGGAATCGTTTTCTTTCAAATACAATAAAGTGTGGAATGAAAAATACTATCCAATAATATTTCCAATTAGTCTCAAGAATATAATCTTTCTGATCACAGTTGCGATAAGCATACTAAGTAGCGAATTCTTCTGGAACTAATGCATAGAGCAGATTGCTCAGGAAATTTCAGACACCTAGGACTCACTGGCTATTTAGCCAAGTAAGGTGAAGAGGTGGTATGAATTTGCAAGAAAGCAGAAGAGAAATTAGACATGAATAATAAATAAATTAAATATATTTAATAGCTCATGCTCATCCCTATAATGAAACCTCTTGTCAAGTTAAGCGGTGGTGATCGGGTCAATGAACCCATATGAAATTTTTGACCAAGGTAGTTTAAGGCATGGTTGCCATCTAATGATCACTTGATATCAGTAGCGCTAGTTATGCAAGCATGTCCGTTTCATAACTGTGCGGACATTCTAAATGCTAGGATGCTTAGATGGCTGGATTAAGAACATCCCAAGTCCGAGCCCAAGGTAGGGAGGGCCTTTCTAAATTAATAGAATGCGCGGGGATAAGTATGATCCGAGGTTGGGAGGTTAAGCGTATGTCAATGCTTCTCCTCTCACCAAAGCTGAAGCTTGCACAACCAGCTAAAGATCCTCCGGAATGATAATTGTATGTTTCTTTACTTCTTTTCTTGATAAGCATTTACTTACTCGTATGTAGAAAGGATAGTTTAGTTACTTTTAGATGATCGTTAAATTAGTTATTTCAGTTGATCATAAATACAGAGATTTTCAGTTGATCGTAAATTTAGTTTATGCAGTTGATCATAAATATAGTTATTTTCAATTGATCGTTAAATTAGTTTTTCCAGTTCATCATAAGTACAATTATGCTTAGTTAAACGTTGATCTAGTTATTTTCAGATGATGATGGATATAGTTAACTGCAGGTAATCGTTAAACTAGTTATATTCAGATGAACATTCATTTCAGTTAATTGTTAAAACAGTTAATGTCATATGAAAAGGATTACAATTGTCTATCTATAAACGTTGGAAATTCTTAATTAAATTGTCTTTGTTTCGATATGAAAATCCGTTTGTTACAATCACCATTTTTTTTTGTGTTCACCTGCTCGTCACTAAGAGTCCTCCTATCATTTAAATATATATATTTTCACAGGTGCTAGTTTCAAATATGGCCGCTTCTCTGATATATGCTAATGTGGCTTTGTAGTTTCTTATTTTCTTCGTACCTAGACAAATACATTTTTCATTACACCTCGCTTGTGTTGATTTATATCACTTCTTGGTAAATGTATCTCCCATATTTTGAATCATTGTTGAACATGAAATATTGTTTGATATTTGCTTGTATCCGTTTAGATAACTACCACAATATCTTTTTTTTTTCGGGCCATTACAAATATATTGTTGCTGCTTTTAAATTTATTATTCCAAATCCATCATAATTCATCACCCAAGAATCTCTACTCTACCATTGATTATTGATGCAGTGTCATTTCCGTGCAATTCTTGGTTTGATGTGTCTCTATCCATTGTTTTTTCATCGCTGACTGAGAATAAACTTGTATCTTATTATATTATCGACAACTTCATTTATTTTAGTTAGATAAACATCACACAATCTTCCTGTAGATTGCTATGCATATTATTATAGATAATTTCATGTAGGTGTGCGTTTGACATAGATAGTGAATGCACCATACAAGAACGCGAATTTTATTCTTTTCTTCACACGGGTCTCAAGACTCAAACTAGTCGGTTTGAGAGGACTTGTTTCTATTTCCATTTTCCTTTGGAATGGTGGACCACATGTGTTGATGTGTCTCGTGGTTCGTTGTTTCTTCCTTGTACTCCCTATGTTGTATTTTTGGTTAGGAACTTAAACACTATATAATTACATGCTTGCCCAATGACGTAGGCTTTGGTGGTTATCACATGGAATGATCTTTGACATCTCTTCTCGACATCCATGATAAAATTACTACCATGGCTTGAGGCCTTTATACCGCACTAGAGGCCTTTATACCGCACTAGTAGTCATCATTGACCACGAAAGACGAGCTTGAGGTATATAGCTCCCAGTCCGACATAATTAGCTTTCTCCATCGTATCATTTTGTCGCTGCCTGAGAGATGTTTGCGTGGCCCCATTTTTGTTATTGCATTCTGTTGATGTCAGTTTTGTACCACTACATAAAATATAGCAATTGAATACTTGATATGGAATATCAAACACTCAATCCCTCTCTTGAAAAGTAAATACTCATGAAGAACATGAGAAAAACTCTAAGGTTCCTTACACCTGTGGATACTAACTTAGTTATGTTAATGTAATTTGCTGGTTAATCATGTAGGCGGGCTTATATTGTTCTTTCAAGGATGTTGGATTTTGCTGTGATGATGATGAAATCTAGCTTTGCAATGTATATTAACACCAAATGATGTTGATGGTGATGATGGAGAGTATGTGCACCAGCAATGCTTCTAATTTTCCAACTTTCTTCTTGAATGAACTCCAACTACTAAACTACTTGTTGCATTACTTCTACTCCTACGAATGAAAAGATTAGCAAATGGACGGGGATCAAATCTAATGAAAACTTACTAGCGGCTCTACTTCCATAGATGCAATGATTCAAGGGAAAAAGATTAGATTACCACGCAAGGCTTCCTAACAAGCTGCTAGGATGCTAGCGGGCTAGTTTATAGATCCCTATCAAACATTCACTAATATCACCATGCAACTATCCATCTATTCTTACTCTTGCTTAACAACTTTCTTGAAATAAAATCTACTTTCACAACTTCAATGGAATTTAACTCTAACTATTGGAAGTAGAAACCATGCAATAACACCAAGTGTTCTTAATCACCATGCAAGACACAACAATGATAGAGAAGCAATTTTGGTATTATTTTAAGCAACAATTTTCTTCAACCCTTTACAAATGAGAGCAAATGGCCTTATATAGGGGCCAAAAACACAACCAACGGTAGAGATTACGAGGCAAAATCAACGATACAGATCAAATCCCAGAAACCCTAATTAGGGTTCCAACCCCATCAACCAATGAGAAGAGACCATCTCATCAATTGACCAATGAAAAAAATGAAAAGTGGCAACCAATGAGAAGGCACCAAAATGGTAACCAATCAGTATCAGACACCTATCCTACCCAAGAAGAAAGGAGAATTTTCCACTTGGGCTTACATCAAATGATCTTCTAATATAATTCTACCCTTTCCTTTCATCTTCTTAGCCAAGGCAATGAACTTGACTAGCCTGTCGTTGACTTCCTTCACGGGAGGGCAAGGCATGTGCTTCATCTTGAGCTCAGCTGAATTCATCATGTTGCTCGGCGCTTGCAGTGTATTCTCATGATCCTTCTCATATTCTTTCGCATATTCGATAAAGACACTGAGGGAGGCCAAGGTGCCCAAATGCTTCTTCCTAATGGCAACCATCCCCAACACATCCAATCTTGATCCAAACTCTATCTCATTGATGCTCTCCTCCTTGATATCTTCAAAATAAAGTGCAGCCCCAACATCGACCAACATGGTTGAAATGGAAGTGTCAATGCCTGGGCTATGCTTGCAATCTCATTCCGTATTTCTTCAAGTATCGTCAATCTGATGGTCAAGGCAACATACCAAGACTCCATCATACTCATTTCTCTTTCATCCACCAACTTGGTTCTCATCCAAATATCTCTTGGTAGCCCAATAAATGCATGTAGCTTGGGAATGGCTAAATCCTTGACTGGAAGGAAATCCTTCCACTCCCCTTCAAATGTTCTGAATTTGTCTCTAATAGAAACCAATGACCTGAATATCGAGATAAAGACGTGCAAGAAATTTCGCCCTTCTTGAATTATATCATTGATCCAATCTTTTATTTTGTGCAATTGAGCCTATATCTCTTCTATGTTGCTCTTGCTGTCTTGCAGAAGGGCTGCCTGATGCAATTGTTGGATAGGTTGGTAGTCTCTCCAGTACTTGTTTTTGGCTTCCAACTTTACAATCCTCTCGTTTGCCTTCTTCAACCTTTCTCTAATTGAAACCATGCCTTACTGGAACTCCTCACATTCCATGTCATCCATGATTCTTCCCAAGTTATGCTTGGGCTACAATCTCATCCACTGCCTTGCGAACCTTTGGTATAGCAATCTAAACTTTTCGGTGACCATCATCATTGTTCCTGATTAGCTTTGCCACCGTTTTTGCAATTTGTTTTTGTTTCTCACTGTCTTTCTTTTTCACTAACCCTCGAATATCTTCAACTGTTCACATAGTCACCACCTCGCCTCTTGGCATAAGCATTTGCCTTAACCATAGTGGTGCAATGCATCTCCCGAAATCTAGATTCAGTTCGACTAGCAAAGCATCACCAACAGCTTTAGGCGTCTGGCTTATTTCCTCAATATCAATTGGTCTATCCTCTTCTTCACTAGTGACTGCAACACCATCTCCATGTTGGTTCCCTGAGGGAGGAGAGTATTTGGTACTGTTACTATAACCACTTGATTCCAAATCAAAGCTCACCTCTACCGAGACCCTTTGTCCACTTGTATTAACCCCATGGCTCTTGGCCTCAATCATGCTCTCCCTTGATGGTGGGCAATTACAAGATGTCTCCCAGTTCATTAGAATATTTTTATTTAGGTGACTACCAATTTTCTTTCTATCAATGTGTTTATGGTGAACACTATGTTGACCTTTGCTATTGACAAATTGATGCTGCTATGTGGAGAACCATGATTCTTCATGGGTCCTCTAGTTTTAATCATTCATTTGACTTTGCCTTTCCTATAGTGTTAAGAACTCTCGTTTGGGGTCAACATCATTTGGGGTGAGAGTGTCGGGGGTTTGAACTAGCGACATGGACTCATATCCACAATAGATTAATCAAATGCTGAGATTTTCTTACCTCATCATAAGTTGCATACTATGATTTATAGAAATTTGTGAGAAACTTCATTTTCTTCTTTCATTGTCACTTTCTTTGTCTGATAATTCCCCAAGGCTTTTCTCTGATTTTTTGATTCTATACGTTGACTCCATATCATCCATCACAAGCATGAAATCTTTCTATCATGTCTTTGATCGCTTAATTACATTCACAATTTGGCTCTGATACCATGTTAAATAACATGTATCGTTTTTTGCAAATGTACTAGCATGACCATTGTTATTAATGTGTTCCAAATGCAGATTTGGATCTCATATAAATATGAGAGGAGACATGTCTCTAAGGTGTAATCATCATTTAATAATATTATATTAACATAAATAATAATAATATGTATAACAATATATATATATATATATATATATATATATATATATATATATATATATATATATATATATATATATATATATGTATGTATGTATGTATTATATACTATTATATACAATAACATTATTTAACATGGATAAGTATATATAAGAAATGATGATTTGCTAATAACAATAATGTATCTTAGATTGAACCAATTTGATTGAAGCTACAACCTTAACAACAAGGACCTCTCCTCTTTTAGCATTTTCAAAATGTGAATTCTTGACCTTATCTACATGTGAAACTCATGCATAGCCCTTAGGTCTTCTATTTTTTCTCCCTTGATGTTGGGAATACTCATAAGCTTGATGTCTTTCTCCGTATTGTAAACATGTTCTACAAAAACCTCTTCTTCATGGTCCTCTTCCTCTTCCTCTTCCTTTTTGATCTCCATTATTTTGATTGCAAGGATGACTTAAATTATTTTCTCTATGATTTTGATGCTACTAGAGTCATCATTCCTTTTCTAATCTTCATTTCGACTTCCATAAGACTGCCCACTTGGGTTTCCACCATGACCTCTTCCATTTCTCTTGCTCTCAAACTTCGTATTCAATTTTTCTTCTACCTTCAAAACAAATTGGTATACATGTTCAATGATGGACATTCTTACCATTATCAACTCTTCTTGAATACTTGGCCTCAACCCATTTATGTAATGACAACGTTCTCCTTGATGGCTTCGAAATGACCCATCTCGACAAGGACTTGATAGAACTGATTTTCGTGCTTGCTTCAATCTTTGCATTTTCTTCAACAAGTCAAACTCGTAGTTAACAAGAATGATTTGTCTCTTCAATTTGTCCACCATCCGATCTCATCTTATTATATTCTCTTGCCCTTTTCTATTTATGTCCAATTAAAGCTCTTTCCACCAAAATTTAACGCGGCCTTTTTGGTTAGCCTTTGCAAATCTAACACTCTCACAGTCTTCCATACTCTTTCATACTCTTCTATATTGACACAATCAAGCAACTCTTCTGGAGTAAGATTTCCAAAAAATGTGGAAACTCCAATCTTTGGTCTCTTTCCAATCTTGGAAATGACCCTTAAAACCTTAGCCTCATCGGGATCTGTGGCCTTTTCTTGTTCTTTAAACTATCCTTCAAATTCATCCTCACTATCATCACTTGCCCTAATATCGACTTCTCTATGCAACACCTCTTGCAGTGCTTTCTTTGAAACACTTTTTAGTTACAACCATAACCTTCCACCACGGTTCCTTCTTATAGACATTTTCTGCACTTATCTCTCCGACCCACAAACACAGTCCTAGTGCAAAGTTTCTCACGTTCGACAATTTGTCTACACACTCAAGAATTGCTCTAATACCACTTGATAAAGAGCACAACCCTTACTGAACCAAACAGAACACAATAGAGAAATAACTCAAAAATTGCAAGAACGACAACACTTGCTTTCTTCTATCTTTAATTAAATAACATTACAATATTCAAAAAATACATGCTACAACATAGGCATTTTCATTGCAACAATCTGCAAGCTGGAGTCACTAAATGTATGATTAGAACTTCCCTCAAAATCCTTATTTGTCCTCTTTATATTGTGAAGTTTAACTACCCTAGAAGGTTTTGGAGGCTGATTGCCTTTATATTATTTTTCCTTACCTTAGATTTTCCTTGAATGTGCCCCAAATGAGTTTTGGCACTCATTGGAGCATTTGAAAGGCTTTTGTTTTTTCTCCTAAAGTAGCACAACTTCTAGAGGCCATATCTTGTGAATCATGTACCTAATTTTATATTATAGTTGCTTTTTATAAACCTTTCAAAGTGCCTTACAACTAGGAAATTTTGTTGTAGCTTGCAATGAATTGAGTTTAAATTTTCTATAGCACCCCATCAAGACAAAAAATTCAATATCTTCAAAACCAAACTTGATCTTGCCATGAAACTTCACCAACATGCTTATATATCCAAAATGAACTTCCAAGGAAGTAATTGGAACAATCTGCGCTCAAACAAAAGTGTGATGTGCCCAATTTTAATGTAATAATTAATTAATTAATTGGTTCTAGGAATAAAATAAATTAATAAAGGACATTTAATCAATTAGTAAATATGGGGCTTAAATTAATAAAATAATGAAATAATTAATATTGTCGGCTTGTACTAGTAAATATCTAGATGCTTCCCAGAGGGCTTTATAAGTAGATGGTTGGACATTGTATTCATTATGATCTGGATTTGATTTCGCTTCGTATTTCTAGAGGCTGAAGATTGAGGAAGAGTTGCATAATTTTGGAGGTGGAAGATCCTCCCTACTTTGCCTGTTGCAGTTTCAATAGTTTAGCACTACCCTATTCTGTTGTTGGAGGTATTGTGTGGATATCTCATTGTGTGCACTAGATTTGCTGACTGTCATCATTCGGCAATTTCTTGTATCTATTCGGATCTTGTCTGATGCATATAATATGTAATCAAGTTCTATCACCATTTGGAAATTAATGTATTTGCATTGCGAAAGTTTGGCGACTACCTTTGGAGTTCTATTATGTGTGGATCTTCTACATTGTGTTTTGGCGAATATCTTTGTTAGCGTATTTTGTTTATATTTGGCATCTACATTAATATCTGAATGTGTATTAGAAATGTTGCCTGATCAACATACCCTACACACGAGGCATTGGCATCAAGTCTTCATTGTACGCTATTAGCTTCCTCGCACTTTGGCTGTATTGTTACATCCCAATTTTTGACCTAGCTTGAAATATAGCCGTTGAGATTTGCATGAAGTCAGTTGACAGCTTAATTTGATATAATCTAGCGAAATGGTAAGATAGTTAGTCGTTATGGTTTCAAGTGAAGATGACATGTTAGTTGATCGCTAATCGCAAATTCATGAAATTGAGATGACGGCTAATCGTTATTTATGATTAGATAATTTATAATTTAATTACAAAGAAATTCCTTGTAGGGAGCATGTCGAAGGGGTGGAAGCATTGGCAGAAAAGAATTAGGCAGGGCTTCTCCATCATTGGGCAGACAGGTAGAGGACCTAGTAATTTGAAATAGGATACATCTGTGGAACTGCATGAGTTATTCAAATAAATAATTTAAATTAAAATAATTGAGTTAAACTATAAAATGTATCTTAAAGGATTTTAATATATCTTTGATCATATTATTTTAATTAATATTTATAAACATGCATATAATATAAAAATGATTTAGCACCATTATAATTTAATAAAACGATGTTCATAGGAAACTCAAAGATTATAATAATGTTCAAAATTTAATAACGTTTGGATTATAACTCTATTTTACTATTCCTCGCTTTAAACCAATCAACACTTGGTTTGGAATTAATTTAATATTTGACATTTAGAACTATTTTATAATCTTTTCCCTTTTTAATCATTTCCTCTTATCTTTTATGTTTTAAATTGATTTATTACTTGAGAATCTAAGTCGAATTTATGATTGGAATTCGTAAGGTTTATTGTGACGGATGGAAGCCATAGAGTTGGGCTCTTATTATTTATTAATTAAGTGATGTTGCTTAGTAGATTTTAATAATTATAAAGAAAAAAAAAAAAAAACCTTTTATCTTCTTCTTTCTTTTTATTCTCTTATTCGATTTGTGTAAGTTTCGAATATAAATTTTGTAACTGTAGGAAGACGTAGAGTCAGACTTATTTTATTTAATAGTTTCCTTATTAGACTACTGACATCGATTCTTTCTCCTATGGCATCCATTCTTTCCTACTACAACCTTCATGTAAGCTGAGCAATCAAACTCCTTGTTAGCACCTTTGATTGCAGAGACCACTTGTATGTGCATACTATGCTAGCCAATTAAGATCTCTTGCCATGGGTTCCAGTAAAGTTAGCGGATTCATCTCAATACGCAAGGCTTTATACAGTCGGGCAGAGACACATCATATCCTGATTACAATTCGAAACCATATCAACTACTGCGAGTTGCAGAGCAGATTGGCAGATTTATTTCAAGCACAGGCCCATCTCATTGTTTGGTGATAGTGAGCCATGTAAGCTATTGATAAACTTGTATAACCATTTTATTTTCTTTTATGATAAGAATGCAGGATATAATTTGTGAGTCAGCAATTCTGATAATGAATTCTATTGCATTAGCAAGTGGAAATAAAACCTGTTTTGAATATAGCCTGCCGTTTTCCCATTATTAAGTCTGTTGTAATCTTTTTGGGGTTACTCGACAATAATTACTTGTAGTCTGTTGTAGTCAATAAGAGGAGTAACGATTTCTCTTTCTGTAGTAACATACATTGCTTAATATAAGTTTGATGAATTTTCTTTATCCTTATACATATCCGAGTAAGAATTCTCTAAATCATTTAAGTTCAATGACTAAGAAGATTATCATCCAGTTGGATATTAATAACAACCTGATATAATACAAACAGCTGATATTGAAATACTGAATACAGTACACCAAGGAAATCACCAGGCGAATGCCAAAATATGGTGAAGAAGGTGCGAAGTATCACCGTAAATTTAATCTGATAGCACTAGGGAGTCACCAGCTTGATGGCCTGAGAAAGGTGAGGAGGTGCAGAGAATCTACAATAAACAAGAATGTCATTAGAATAAGACAATAACATGATAAATAATAACATTAGATCATGTATGTTTCACTCAGAAGGAATGTTGTCAATTTTGAAATCTTAAAAGAACGTAAACATGAATCATAGAATGTGAAATGATGATTGAAATAAATTGATAGAGCCGTTGCTCTGAGAAATTCCCAATACCTGGGACTCACACAGCTGTGTGGCCAAGAAAAAGGGTGATGAGGTGAAAAAGAGGAAACTGTAATAATTGAATCCGTATCAGTTATGACATTTCAATATTTATCATTTAATATGAATCAATTAATAACTCATGCATATTCTTGTATTATGTACTCCTGTTGCCAAGTTGTATAGTGAGTTAATTATCCGGAAGCCCAGTAGATGGCAAGATTACCCCTACCTATTCCGGGTAGGGAGGGCCTTTCTCGTTAGAGATCGTGTGGGGATATGTTGTTGTCCGAGGTTGGGTGGTTAAACCCCTGACAATGTTTCACCTCTCTCAAGATATTGGACATGCGCTAGTTAGAAATAAGCTATGCATTCAATTGTTATCGGAAACAGGTATTATCATTTTTATTTATGAGGAGGTAAGATTAAATTGAGTTAATTTATTATTACCGTTGTTTTACACTTAAATGCAAGATACAGAATCGTGGATTGTCTTTCAATTATATGGTTATCAAATATAAGTATATTTCTAATCTTGAGTTACTATCAAAGATAAGTAATCGGAAGGAAAATAAATTCGAAGCCCTAATTGTTTGTGTGACAGCTGGAATTTTTAATGATACAGTGGTATTGGAAGCCCTAATTGAAATCCGTGGTATCGAAAGCCCTAGTTGAATCCGCGGTCGCGGAAGTCCTAAATTGAATCCGTGGTATTGGAAGCCCTAAGTGAGATAGCGGTATCAGAAGCCCTATGGTAAATGATGCTCTAATTTGATACAATAGCATGTGATGCCCTAATTTAAAATAATAGAAGTATTTAATTATAATTATCATTTGATTTTAAGATAGCGGTTTTTAAATGATAGTTGTCAAGTGAAATTGTTATAGTGTATTTGTGGACTAACCTGGGTGGTTGCAGAAGCATCCCTAGATTGAATTTGATCTCAGTTTTTTGAAGTATGTAGATTTCAATTTCTGTAATAATTTCATTTGATGATATTTCAAGTTTTTACGCTAACAAATTTTAGTGGTAAATCTTATTCACATGAACTTGAATGATATAACTATCTTCTTATGAAATGAAGTAATAACTGTATTCTTTGAGTATGATAGATTGTTAATTTAGAGCTGGGAAATCGGGATGTTACATGTACGACCTAATCTCCTGCACCATTTGTATGGTACTACATCATATGCCCAAATTGGAGTCCATACACCCATTACCTCTATCATATGTCGTGATTCTCCATACCATACAAATGACTTATTTCCAAACCTATGACCTTGTTGCTCCATACTGTATGGACATCTATCATCGTACGAGATAACCCCCTCCACCACCATATGGACTATTTTGTCTAGCCACACAACCTTCTATAGAAAACCCTGTACGAAGTTGGAAGTAGTAGACGACTCTGCTACAACATTGTGGGTCTTGTAGTGCTTGGTTCTAGTAGGGTACATCACAGTGGTATTATAGCTGGTGATCTTGCTAGTCTGCTAGGTATTGAGATCAAATCATGGAATCAAGTAATGGTTTTAGTGAAAGGTTGAGAGATTTAAGAAGTCAACAAAAGCTCGACAAACAGACAATAGGAAACAGTTAACCTCTTAGCGGGCACAAGGTCGTTGATGAAGACTTCCACTCCGTGAGTTAAGTGTTAGGAATTGCAAACACCCACTTTTGATGTGTCGCCAAAGCAAATCAAGCATGATTGGATTTTGGGTGGATGGGAGGACATATTTGTGAAGGATTATATAGAATTGAGAATAAAGTATCTGTCCTCTTAGCACAATATACTCTTCAACAATGGTCTAAAGCAAGAGATTGATAAGTGGCTATAGGATGAAGTCATACATGCACAAGAGGATATGGATAGGCAAAAGACTCTAATTGCCCCTTTAGATGGACAACAACAAGTGTCTCTAGACAACCAAAAGATTGAAGAAATCATGAATGAAAAAAGTAAGGTTGACGATGGAGAAATCGTTGAGGTCAAGGAACAAGACAAAATGGCAGATCTGAAACAAGATGACAACCAAGCCAATGTTGAAGTGGAATTTCAGAATATTGTCAGTGTGTGTAACAAGAGAATGGTTGCAACTCTACAGTAGAGAATGGATAATAATCTGGAGTTGCATCATGGTAATTATGAACCTGAAAGTGTAGATGTTAACATGACTCATGTTGAGGAATAATTGCTACCATTGATTGATTTTGGAGATTATATTCTGGTGACATTCGAGGCATGCATAACATAAATATTTTCATATGAGGAACTTCATCACAATTACAGCAAGGCCTACCTAAGCTATGATCATGATGGAAAGAAGGGCTACATCGAATTAATTCAAGTTTGGCATCTTTGGAATTTCAATGACTACGAACACAACAATTTTTATATCAGTGGTCTAGTGGAAGTTTGATAACATTGTGATGCAATCAAGGTTTGATGCCATTCCACCTGTGCATTTGATTTGGGATCTTGGAGCTGATGGCCTTTTCATTTGATAATGGATTGCTTGAGGGCAAGCAATCTTTGGGAGGTGAGGATTTGTGATGTCCTTGATTTTAATGTAATAGTTAATTAATTAACTCGTCCTAAAAATAAAATAAAATAATAAAGGACATTTAATTGATTAATATGGGGCTCAAATTAATAAAATAATGAAATAATTAAATATTGTTGGCATGTACTAGTAAATTTCTAGGTACTTCTCAGAGGCCTTTATAAGGAGATGATTGGGCATTGTATTCATCATGGATTTGATTTGATTTTGCTTTGTATTTCCGAAAACTTAAGGCTAAGGAAGACACGTGTAGTTTCAGAGGGTTAAGTACTTTAGCGCTATGCTATTTTGCTATTGTATGTACTGTGCTGATATCTCATTATGTGCGCTAGATTTGCTAATTGTCGTCATTTGGTGATTACTTGTATCTGTTTGAATCTTGTCTGATGTATATAATTTGTAATCAAGTTCTATCATCATTTGGAAATTAATGTATTTGCGTCGTGGAAGTTTGGTGACAATCTCTGGAATTCTATTATGTGTGGATCTTCTAGATTGTGTTATGGTGAATATCTCTGTTGGCAAATGTTGTTTATATTTGGCATCCAATTAATATCTTAGTGAGCATTGGAGACATTGCCTGATCACCATATCCTACACTTGAGGTGTTGGTATCAAGTCCCCATTGTACGCTGTTAGGTTCCCCCCACTTTGGCCATGCAACCCCATCTCCTGCGCCATTCGTACGGTACTACATTGTACACCCAAATTGGAGTCTGTACACCTATTACCTCAGTGATACATCATGATTCTCCATACTGTACAAACCATTTATTTCCAACTGTACAACCTTGCTGCTTCATACCATACAGACATCTATCACCATACGAGACAGCCCCCTCCACCACAGTACGGACTATTCTTTCTAGCCGCACAACCTTCTGCGGAAAACCTTGTACGAAGTTGGAAGTAGCAGACGACTTTACTACTGGGTTGTGGGTCTTGTGGTGCTTGGTTCTAGCACGGTACATCACAAAAAGGCTTACTAAAAATTTGAAACCTGCCAAAAATAGCAATCCTGTCCAAAGATAACCCTTTTTGAGTAACTAGAAAATATTTTTGGGTGATGCAAGATTGCTCTTACACCCCGGATGCTCCTGCAATCAAAATCATTCACTTGGCAGTGATGAACAATTCACCAAAACATGATACGCTTTTATCTGGTTTATAGTGCCATAATCAAGTATATGTATCATAAAAAGAATAAATTTTAGTGCATGAGAAATGCTGGATACAAAAAGATGACAAAATCTTTGATCCCAAATAATTAAGTGAATTATATGGTTACTCCAGAGTAAGGTGAATGATTAATTGCTAAAGGAAAATGTATTCTGTTGTAAAATAAAAGAAAACAAATGCCTTTAACTGCATGGTAATGGAGCAGTTCGAGAAAGAATTGATGCATGAACAGAAGGGGCCAACATTCCAAAATGTGGAAATCAAGATGAGGGCTTATTGTTAAAACTTAAGATAGAGTAATAGATTTGGACAAATTCAGGAAAACAAAGTAAGTGATGATTCTGTTGTTCTTTGGTGAATAGTCTGCATTAGAAATTGAGTGGTAAAATTTAGATTGAAGCCTTCACTTAAGAAGGGAAATGATAGCAACAAAACATTTCTGCTTGTTTGGAAATAATAGGCATACCACATGGAAGATGGAAATCTTGAATCAAAATATCGTATGTATGACTTCACAATGTAAGGAAAATGGTTTGTAAGATGTAAACAATATCTATTATTGATTAGCATATATCCATCGCCATAGATGATTTGAAATTTCTTATTTCACAGTGGAGTAATTTAGAAGGGAGTGCAGTACATTTGCGTCGTGAAAATAAATGGATTTGAATTTACAAATACTATGTATGTTTTTCTTGTAAAATATTGCCTGACATTTGCTGTGACCTCAAGAGACTTCCAAGGAAGTTTCATGTGGCAGTTATATCTTATTTGATGGATTTGTAAAAGACACTATTTTTTATTCTGATTCCACCAATAGAATTCCATGGTCTAACGAGTGTTCTTTCCTGTGGGGTCCTTCCTTTATTTGACCATCTTTACCTTTTTATGATTCCTTACTTCATGTTTCAGTAGTGTTTTGCTTGAATATGAATAAATTACTTTCAATTTTAACTTTTCAGGTTATATTCAGCAATGAGTTCAAAAATTCATTTACCAAGTTAAAGGGTTCAGAAATGCGGTACAGAATAATCTATAAAATTCGGAGATTGGCTGAGGGTTGGCGACAAAGAAGGAAACATGCTTGTTCGGCTCAGGAAAACCTTATAAATGAATATGCAACATCTGGTTTATATTTAGTTTGGACAACTGATATTGAACGAGGAGAGGGAGTATTCCAAATATTAAAAATATGGAATCTTCTTACCGTTGATAAAGTTCCTAACCTAAGACAACGCTTGGACAATATTTTCAGAACATATACTCCAGAGTACATTGCACGGTGCAAAGAAAAGCTTTTAGATAAGTATGCTCAAATTTCTTATTAATTTCTGGTTTATCAAAGGCCCTCATTGAATTGTGTATCCATTTCTTGTTAATTTTTTTAAGGATGGTTTCCACTGAGGAAATAAAGTTGGGTGGTGAATGGTGGTTAATGTGATAATGCTTATAAATAAATCATATTTCTAGTATAGAATCCTAAATAAAACTAAAATAATGAGTGAATGGCTGCAGCACGTCTTTATTACCATAACAAAAGACAAACTAATATGGAGTTGTTGATCATAGTTGGCATATTTACCTGGATTTGCATATCTGAATGCAAGCTTCTTGCAGGGATGGAAAAACAGTACGACCAAGGCGATGGAATGATGATCCTGGGTTTCTTTGGCATAGGTCTCTACAACAACCAGGAATGGTTGAATCTCTTCATTGTGAAGATTATGATAAGGAAACTGTTATATTGGAGCATGCCAAAGTTGAAGAAAGCTTATTACTGATGAAGTTCTATTCGCTGTCTTCTGATATTGCAAATCAATTGTTAACAGCCAAAGATGGATCAGAGATTGACCTTCCATTTGAGGTCAGTGAAGAAGAATCACAAATAATCAGGTTTCCAAGAAGTTCGTTCATTCTTGGACGCTCTGGTACAGGGAAGACAACTGTACTTACAACCAGACTTCTTCAGAAGGAACAACAATTGAGTATTGCTACTCATGGTTTCTCACAGGAGAATCAGAGTCAAGTAGAAAGTAAATTTGGGAAGAAAGATTTGCAACAAGAATGTCTTGATTCACCAAAGCTTCGCCAAATGTTTGTCACTGTTAGTCCAAAGCTTTGTTTGGCAATAAGAAATCACATTAGTCGCGTTGACAGGTAGGTTAGCTTTTTTTCATTTACAAGTTATACAAATTTACATTCTATCTTAAACATAGTGATTAATTTTTTAATAATGTGTAAATTTTTAAATGGCTAGTTATAAATGTGTGAAACCATTTCTTTCAGTTATGTCATTCAAGAAAGTTTATAAATGGTCTCTAATATTTTCTTCTTTTTGGCTTCACCTTTGACATTTGGGTCTAATGTTGTAAGAACGGATTTCAATACGTCATGCACAGTAGGTTCCAGCTCGCTTCAAAAATGTAATTACTTATGATCTTTTCTTCCTCTGAAAGTTGTGTCTCTTGCATTGTTCAGAAAATCCTCAATATATTTAACACGATGTAAAGATGAATAAAGTATCTAAGGACATGCAAGTTTGCTAGAGGATAATTTGGCTCTCATTAGTGCTGAATATAATTCACTTTGCATTCTGGACAACCCTTAAGGTGCATGAAAAGTTAATTTTTTGGGGCAACATGCCTTAAAATTGGCATCCAAGAAATGAAAGAAATAAAGAAATGTATTAATATCCATGAACAACCAAACTAAATCAACAAGACTTAAAAAGTATGAGTGAGCATAGAATTGGGAGACAAAATGAAATCCAGCATTCGAACATGTATCGAGTTTTCTTAGCTGCATTAGGGTATGGCACAAACGAATTGGGTTCTCTATGGGCATGTGCTCGCATGAGCATAGTGAACTGAGGGCATACCTTGGGTGCAACAAGGCATCCCCTTGGGCGAATCCACAGGGAATAGGCAAAATAAAGAGCCCAATGACTTTAAAAAACATACTTTTTACTTTGTTTTGGATTGAAACTCTAATGCGCCACTTACACTATCATTTTGACCTAGACAAAGCACATATTTCTCTCCACTCTATATTTTTTCATATTGACAAGTGCGAAAGGAAGGAAGATAATTAATCAACCAACTTAAGCATTTATCTATCCTATTCTGTAGTTTTGAACAAATTATTTTAACTTTTAAGTTATGGATTCATTTTTGTTTTTGAAAAAGAACTTTAAGAAAAAAGAAACAAGCTCCACTATTTGTTATAATGTTTTCAAAGGAAGAACAATGTGTAGCAAAATAATTAAGAAATCCAACCCAGACTTATTTCAGACTCCAAGAAAGTATTCAGCTTTATTCAAACTTCAACAATTACAAAACAGACATAATTATTAATAAAGTTCATATATACAACGTCATATGCATAGACGGGTCTCTATCATGTCATGACACTGTCCATTAAGCACATTAGTAACAATCACATGCCCTTAAAATCACCTTTGAGCTTTTTTCAGCTCTATACGAAACCCTTTCTGCTATTCTCAGACTTAATATACTCAAAGCAGACCTGCATGACACTCTCCTAGGTGGAGGCAGCTTGCTGGACATGATTTCAGTGTGCTGCAATCCTGTCCAAACAAGTACGATGCCCTCCAAGTTGTTTCCCAATCAGTATGGTACCATTTATTTGTCACAAAAGCACAGCCACACTGAATGCAGGCTTTAGCAGAGACATCCAGATAGTAGAAACAGGTAAGGCAGTCCTCGGAAATACTATTATCTTAAACTCTATCAGTAGACCAGATTTATCATTTGGCTGTCCATTCCCTACTTAGAAAATCAAATCATTCCTAGCAATATCAAACTCTTCTTGGCAATATCGACTTGACCAATAAGGAAGTAGAAATCAATATGATTTACTTGAAGCTCAAGTGGATGCCAAGACTTTATCTTTCAAAAACATCAAGACCAATAGCATAGAGGGATTTTGTCCTTGAAGCCCTAGAGAGAATATCTATAAACTTTCATGAATTTCTTCAAATATCCAAGCGCGCTAAAGAATGCGCCCTTCACTTTATTTTATAACAACTTCTCAAAGATTCCTCAATCGATCTCTCAATGTGGGAAATATGACTTTTACCTTAAAATATCATTTCTAACGTAAGTGAATAAATTGTTCTTTTAATAATAAAGTGACTTATAATAAAATTTAGTATAATTTAATAGTCACTTTATTAATAAACTATTTAATCTTTAGGCATTAAAACAAATTATCAATCGGATTTGGAAAACCAAGTGTGATAGCTCAGTGGAAAGGTCTTGACTAGATGCTCCAAATCCAATATTGAAATTCCAAAATTACTAAAGCCACTTACTATAAATGCTAAGTATTTGGAAACCCTGCTGAAAAAACTCCGAGTAGCCTAAAATTGGAATTGCCTAGGCTAAATCTGTCTCTAATCCCTATAAAGTCCTGGTTAGCCCACAAGACCAAGTCCTGGTTAGGCTGAGATTTTCCCTTCAAGTGGAAGGGTTTTCCCAGGACAAATTCTTGTGTTTTTATGTATTGATTATTCTCTCATTATTGTTGTTTATCTCTAATATCTAGACTAAAACTCAACAAAGTTTACTAGGGTATTTGGCATTCCGTGGACTACATGGAAAAAGATTGACAAAATGGTGAAAAAAACAATTAAGGAAGAGAAAGGACTTTTAAACTTGGTTTTCAGAGACTTGACAAAAAGAAAATAGACTCAATGGCCAATGCTACTAGGAGCTATGGGCTGAAGAAGTCTTTTGTTGCAGCTGGCAAATGGAGGTGTCTGATGGATGTCGTCAAGAGCCGATTCACAGGCTCTAGACGAGCCTTGAACATTACATTACCTTAGATTGTCTTGATGAATGACATTGTGTAGAACTGAGCATCCTTACTTTCTAATAAAATTGAAGAATTCATGATGTTGCAACATAATATATTTTACATGCTGCATTATGCCATTAGGTTCTTTCTTGTGGCCACTTGCACATAGATAACCCTTGACAAACTGGAGGTGAAGCCATAAGTGTTAGGATTCGCCATGGACAGATTTGAGACATTTTAGCTTTTTACCAGTCTCCTTTTCAACCAAGCATTTCCATTTCTTAAAAGTTTGAAATACATCAGATTTGTGTGTAAGGAAATAAACCCATACGTTTCTAGATGCATCATCAACAAATGTAACATAATAATGAGAGCCACCAAGGGAAGATACTTGAGCTCGTCCCCAAACATATGTATATACAAGCTCTAGTTTCTCATCTTCCTTTTCCTTCCTTCTCTTCACAAAACTCACTCTCTTTTGTTTTCCATAAACACAACTTTCATAGAAGTCCATATTCACACGTTTTAGACTAGGTAAAACTCTCTTTCAATGAAGTAATTTGATACGTTTCTCACTCATGTGCCCAAGTCTTTTGTGTCATAGCGTTGTTTCAAAATCTCCAACATCTATTTGTTCTCTTTGCTCAACTGCAATAACTTTTTTTGAACATTCATTTTTCTCGGAAACAATTGAAGAAGAAGGAACATTATGAGCTGTAGAAAGATATAGGGTGCCTACTTTCACACCTTTGCTACTACTAAGGAACCTTTTGAAACCTTCCAATTTTTATCATTAAATGTAACTGTGCAGCCCTCATCACCCAGTTGCCCTGCTGAAATTAAATTCCTACTCAACCTTGGAGCATGTCTTACTTTTTGTAGTAGCCAATGATTCCCATTTTGCAACTTAATTATAATTCTGCCTTTTCCAACAATCTGACAGGGTTGATTATCTCCCAAATAAACAAGGTCAAAATCCCCTTGGACATAATCAATAAAATAACCTCTATGGGATGTAGCATGAAATGAAGCCCTTGAATCTAAAACCCATGAATCATCAATATTTTCTAAGGAAAGAAGCAAAGCATCCTCTTCGGATATATTACTTATCAGATTCGCCTCCTTGTTTGCATCTTGTTTTTCTCCTTCATTGTTCTTTCAGGTCCAACAATCTTTCTTCTTGTGCCCTGTTTTTCCACAGTACCAACAATTTTTCGGTCCTCTAGATTGAGACCTCTTTCCCTTCGATTTTCTTCTTGATTTGCCATGATTTCCATAATTACTTCCTCTCTCGGTCATTCTGCCTCTGCTTTGTGCGTTTAATTGACTTTTTGATGTAGATCCACCTGAGCTTTTCCTATGAGTTTCCTTGCTCAAAATAACACCAATCACATCATCAAATTTTAGGGTATTAGATCCGAAAACATAATTACTCACAACAATTACGAAGTCATTCCAACTTTTAGGCAAAGAACACAAAATCATGAGAGCCCTAATTTCTTCATCAAAATTAGTATCTACATAAGATAACTGAGTATTAAACTCATTTAAATGATTTGTAATAGATCTACCTTCTGCCATCTTCATATTAAATAAACGCTTCATGAGAAATACCTTTTTTGAAGCAGAGGGCTTTTCATACAACTTCGCTAGGGTTTACATCAACTCTTCTGTTGTCTTTGCTTTTGAAATATTGAATGTCATTGATTGTGCCAGACATAATCGAATACTTCCAAGTGCCTTGCAATCTAGAATATCCTAGTCCTCATCTGCCAGAGTGGTCGGTTTCTTGGATATCCCTTCCAATGGCTGCCATAAATCCTAATGTTAAAGATAGTCCTCCATTTGCATTTTTCATACTAAAATTTCTGCCCACTTTCTTCTCAACCTTCAGCTTACCCTCAGATGCCATCGCACCCACTCAACTGTGAAACCTTCCTGTAGAGGATAGCTAAAATAATGATGATGCCACTTGTTAGGATTCACCACAAACAGAAATAACAATTACATGCAAATATAACCATTATCAAAAAATAATACATTGCCCATAAGAGAACACAATACACAAAGATTTAACGTGATTCACCTAATCCCTAGGCTATGTCCACCTATAGCGAGACCAATAGTCTTATTATCGAGTGATTATTACATAATTACAATCCCTAATCCCTTATAGCTCAATACTGTTGTAAGAAGCTACAATCTCATCATACATTATGAAATCCCTAACCTTAAGCCATTTTATACAAAGTTTTTTGCTGCTTACAACATTAGGGCTAGAACAAGCCGACCAATAGAAAAATAATATTTGATGCCTTTTACAATAGCAGATCCATTTTTTGCTTCAAGGGCACCTAGGGCTTTGCCCCAATACCGCGCAGGGGCGCTGCACCTTGAACCCATCTTTGGGGGCACTGCCCACAAACACCCGTGGTCAAATCTAGGGGGAAATGTGCCGAAGAAACTGGGGAAAAAATTAACCTCCAAGTCTGATTAGGCTCCACGTTATAACAATCTCCCACTTGGAGACTGATCAGACTCCACAACAATATCAACACGATCATGTGGAGCCTACAAACTCGCCTATTCTATATTGTTGACACTTGGACATGGGTGTTTTGGAAGTTGAGACAGAATAGGAAGAGCTAGGTGGTGGTATTAGAGGTTGGGTCTAAGGAGGACAATGAGGACAGCGGTCAGGAGGAGTTGAGTGACACTTTAGGAGCGAGTGAGATAGCTTTTAGATGGTTGGCCGAGATAGTCATTTGCTAAGAGGGGGAAAATACTTGCAAACTGAATTTTATTGATTTGAAGCAGGTTTGAGGCAGAATTGAAGTAGATTTGAGGTGGTTTTTGGAGAAAAATCAGATTCCTAGGTAGGTTTTCTGATTTTGCTTCTATGTTTTTGTAAAATATTGTTTTTTTGTTGCATCTAGATGAATAAAGAATCTTTCCTAAGTAGTTAAACATGACTTTGAGTCATTGGAACAAGACTTAACACTTGCTTTGCTCAATCTTTCCCTATTTTTTTGAAGAATATCAAGTTTTAAGATTACCTACATCTAGCATGGACAAATAGACAAAACTTGAGGTAGACATACCGAGTGAGGAGGCACAATCGTGCCTAGTGTAGACTTCTAGCAGACCCTCAAGTTCTACCTCTTCCTTAGTTTTTACTAGAGTTGACAAGAGGAAGATGTAATTGTAATTATGTGTTTACTTTTAGTTTTACATAAACTATTTGCTATTTTGCTTCCAGCTATCAACATTCCTCACTAGGATGCGATTTTGTACTCACTTTGTGTTTATATAGATCTAGACTCAGCTTGTTTATTGTGTGTTCTCATTTATTGACTCATTGGATGCATCTTCTCATTGAATTTTGTTAAAAATACCTTTCTAATAAAATTAAAGCAATTTTTAAAGTTCCCAACGGTAATGAAGCCCGAGGGAAAATGCCGAATGGAAAGTACCTGATGACAATGTACCTGAGGTCAAATACCTGAGGGCAAGTACCCAATGCCTGTGGGCAAGTTACTGAGGGAAACGTACCTGAGGTAAAATACTTGATGGCCCCAAAGGAAAATACCCTAGGGTAATGTGCTCGAGTGAAAGTCTGCTTTACAATTTTATAAAATTCCAATTCAACCTAGCATATCTGAAACAAGGTCCCAATAGTGTTTTTATAGCATCCCAGGAGAGACCTCCCACTTTATGCAAACCAATGTGGGATAAATAGAAATACTTATTTTTAAATATTTCAGTATCCAAATATCTCTAATAAAGAGGAACTTTTAATGTTATAATAACTTCCTTTTTAAACTTAAGGCCATATCAATGAAGTTAAATAATTTAAATTAACTTTATAACTTTATTTATAAATATATTAAAAATCTTTGTAATGTCCCCTTTCTAGCATTCATAGCATGATGTTGCTGTTAGTCTATTTCCCTATGGCCCTTTAGGCTAAGTAAGTCATTGAAAGAACTTTGAGGCCAATCGACGTAGGCTGCTTCAATCACTAGTCATTTTGAGGTGTATATTGGCAGTTTTGGGCATGCTTATTGTTTATAGTAAGTCATTCTGGCATCTGGCAATGGCATGTTGATAGTAATTGTTAAAAATCAACAAGAAGATTTATTTATCATTGATATGATCTTTCGTGCATTAATAAAGTTATTCTATAAAGTGAAATTTAGAAATTTAACTTTTTAATGCATAGTCTATAGTTTGTGGGAAATATTTAAGTAAAAGATTTCCCCGTTATTCCATAATACATTGGAGACATTAAAAAAGTGTTTGGAGACAAAAGTTGAAGGAACATCATGCTGCATGAGATGGGAAAATATTAAAGTAAAAACAATTGCTATAAACAGTTGCGAGAAAATAGGAACAGAAAAACAAAAAGTCCTGAAATAATAGGAAAGGGCTAAAAGGTGATTTTATTTATCTCACATCGACAAGGTGAGTGACTGAGCTCTTAGAATGTGCTATAAAGGGATTCAAGAGCTCGCTCTCAACATGGTTGGATAATATATGAAAATTGGTGAATTTGTGGAGATTTTGTCGTGCGCTTGGAGGATAAAATCCCTCTATGCTGACATTCTTCTTGCTGTTGTAACACACAATCGGGAGGATTGGAGTTCGAATTTGGAAAGTAAAATCATATTGCTATTTCTTATTGTGTTGAGATTGGAGTTACCAGGCAAGAAATCTATTTTGGAGATAATCGACAACTTTCATATGAATGTCTTCTTGAGATTCAAGCTAGTAGTGGAGTCTGAAGTGGTTTACAAGTGTTTGCTGCTGTTACACAAACCGTTTTTGCTGGCTGTATCAATCTATGTATTGTTGCGCATTTGTGAGCTGTCCAAAGGATAGGGTAAGATGTATCTGCCTTGAACTACTTTCTAGGAAGGCATATATACCTGAAAACACTTTCAACATTGTTGAACTAGACTGGAGACTACATCTAGGCAGCTGTACAGGTCTGAAACAACTTTGTAGGAGCCCTACAAGGTCACAAGTTGATGAAAAAAGGGAGCAACACTCATTACCAACAGCATTGCAGAGTGTATGTATTTGATTCTAACTATATCGTCCCAGCATGTAGCTGGATAAATCAGATGTGGTATGCAAACACATTGGACTGATTGTATTTTGATTGGTAACATTAATAGAATGAGCTGCTATTAGTATATTTTAGACTTGTTGGACGAGGCTAGCATTCAAACTCTCTGTTGTTAATGCTTTCCGAGAACAATAGGTTCAGAATAGACATTATTTATATTTGAGTTTAGTAACTGTAATGGTGGCTTATGTTTGCATTCTCAAGTATTTGTAAATGTGATGTACATCTCTGAACTAAAGCTCAAGAAAGAAACAAACTCAGACATCTGAGTTAACGGCTTGCAAGCAAACTATTTGACAAAATTAGAATAAGGAAAGCAAAAAAAAAATTAGTTAAGTGATTTAGTGAAGTCAGATTATGCTAAAACTTGGCAGACATCACTTGTTCGAACTGTTCAAAACACCTCTGAGATGGATGATTCAAAACATTTGAAGGCTCCTTTCTACATCAAATCTGGAAGTGGTGATGCTACTGTATGTCAGAATACCTTAATAAACCTCCTGTAGAAATTGTAAATACCCATGAACCTAAAATAATCAAAAGATTATTTTGTGTATTGAATAATCAATGAATAATTACAACGAGCTTACAAACTCATTATACAAAACGGCTATACAGAAATTAGAAACTATCAGAAAATAGAAACTATCTACATGTGATAGATAGAGCATTATTAGAAATATTCTAATACCCTCCCATAATGCTTAATCTATCAATAACACCAATAGCCTCACTGAATTTTACAAATTTATTAGAACCGAGAGACTTGGTGAAGATATCAGCAAACTACTCTAAGGTGGGAACATACAACAACTGAATGGATTTGTCTTCAGCGAGCTGACGAATGTAATGACAATGTGTTTCGACATGCTTGGTTTGTTCATGGAAGACCGGATTCTTTGCCAATTTGAGTACTCCTTGATTATCATAGATATAGGAGTTGGACCTGATTGAGGAACATGCATATCTACAAGCATCTGCCAAAGGCAAATTGCCTCACAAGCTGCCTTAACTGTTTCTTGATACTCTGCTTCTGTCGTAGACAGGGCCACTGCCTGTTGCTTCTTACTAGTTCATGTCACAACAGCAGATCCTAAATTAAACACATATCCGGGGGTAGATTTAGAATCATCAATAGAGCTGGCCCAATCTGAATCTGTGTAGCCACATGGTGTAGAATCAGACTTCTGAGTGTATAGAAGATCATAATCAAGAGTACCATTCACATAGCGCAGGACACACTTTGCTGCTGTCCAATGATCAATCTTGGGTGCTGTTATAAAGTGGGAGACATAGCTTACAGAAAAACTAATGTCAAGTTTGTTGTCTAAACAAGGATTCATCTACAACAAGTGAATCAGATTGAGTGGATAATTTAAGCCTGGGTTCAATAGGAGTGAGAGCAGGTTTGCAGTCTTGCATTCTGAACCTGTCCAGAAGACTTCTAGCATACTTGGACTGAGAAAAAAGATACTATGTTCATTCTGCCAAACCTCAATTCCGAGACAATAGTGCAAGAGTCCCAAATCTATCATATCAAAAGTCCTGCACAAATCCTGTTTGATTTCCGTGATCAAATGTGCTGAACTTCCAGTGATGATCAAATCATCTACATAAACAAGTATAAACAAGACATCATCATCTACATGTTTGATATATAGGTTTGAATCTGATGGACTCTTTTGAAAACCATGGTCGGTTAAATATTTATCAATTTTCGCGTACCAAGCCCAAGGAGCTTGTTTCAAACCATAGAGAGCTTTGACAAGTTTACAGACTTTGTGTTCCTGACCAGCAACCTTAAATCCAAAAGGTTGTGTCATGTAGTCTTATTCCTATAAGTCACCATTCAAAAAAGCACTCTTGACATCTATCTGATGAACTTTCCAACCGAACTGAGCTGCTAGAGCAAGAACAAGCCATATGGTACTCATTTTAGTTGTAGGAGAAAAAGTCTCCTCATTGTCAATACCTTCCCTTTGTGAGAATCCTCAAGCAACAAGACGAGCCTTATACTTGTCTAAGGTGCCATCAACGTTATATTTGACCTTGTATACCCATTTGCAGCTAACGGGCTTCTTCCCTGCAAGAAGATCATAAAGAACCCAAGATTGATTTTTCTGAATGCTCTGAAGTTCAGCTTCCATAGCCTGTTCCCATTTAGGAATACCTTTAGCCTCAAAATAAGTCTGGGGCTCATAAACACTATGAATATTAGCCATAAGAGCAAAATTAACTGTTTGTTTGCGCTTATTTTGAGAAACTCTACCTTTAATGAGCTCATCATCTCATAGATCCCTAATAGTTTTAAACCACCATTTGGGTCGGAGAGTAGAAGAGCTGACCTCTGGAGGAGCTGGAAGAGGTTCAAGAGCAACAACGGGAGGAGGATCATTCTTGTTACACGATTCAAGAAGAGTTGACAGATTAACGGATTTCCGAATGATTGATTGATTAACGGAGGAACAAATGTGTTCCTTATAAAGAATTACAAGGACGTTGTTTTTAAAAGAAACAACGTAGATTGAAGACGGAATTAGAAACAAAATTGTAGACAGGATAGGAAACATTTCTATCTAGACTAAAGGACGAAAGAGATAGGATAGGAAACATTCCTATCTAGACTGAAAGACAGACTAAAGACAAGTAGTTGACTATTATAGAAAGTATAAGATATTATCTTAATACCTCTCTTAATGGTCAACATACAGACGTTAGAACATTCTATGATAACTGAGACCCTCCCTGGATCTACAGAATGCTGAAACCAAGAAGCTTTGCCAGAAGAGTGTTATGACTCAAAACAAATTGCAATTACAAAACTTCATTTTTGTGGAAAAATGGTAAAACCTAGAATCTCACGCAACCTTGCGTATTATAGACAACTTGAAATGATTTTTGAGGAGAAAATCAACAAACCCAGAAAAACAGAAACAGATTCAGAAGGCGAAAAATGCAGCTTCACCTTGATCAGGAAGCTCGACAACTTGTGCTATTGGTTGGGAAGCATTATGCCTTGCTTGGGCAGCCAAATGTTTTCGGCACTCAAACTTCATATGGCCGAACTTGTGACAGTAATTACACTGCACATTTTGCTTCGTAGAGACATTCAAGGATTGAGGAGAAGGTTGATGCTGGGAAGGCTGAGAAGATTGATGGTTACTAATGTTTGGTTGAAAGGATTTTGCAGCAATTGCCTGCTCTGAGGAGGCTGTAGAAGCACTGCTGCCAAATTGTTGTTTCCAATGATCCTGCTGCAGAAGTTTGGTGCATAATTATGGAAACTTCAGATCAACATTAGTTGATGTAATGTTGAGTGTTTCTATGAAATGCTCATAGGATGATGGTAGACTTTTCAAAATGATGACTACCATATCCTCTTCCTCCATTTTTCGACCAATAGCTTCGAGCTGATCGCGGATGTCCTTAATCTTTGTTAGATGCTCTTGTAAGGACATATGTTCATCCATCATAATGGAGAACAACTGATTCTTTAGAAAGAATGCCCGACTTTTGTCAGATGTTTCATGCAGCTCCTTCAGATATTTCCAGATTTCTGCAGCTGACTTGCCGGAAGGAATCTGTGGTAGCTGATCATTGATAATAGAGAGCTTAAGAAGCATAATAGCCTCTCGATTGTGATCATCAAACTTGTCTTGTTCTGCTTGGTCGGAGGTCGGACGAGTCTTTGGGCCTAGAACAAGCTCATCCAAACGACGATATTCGAAGATTGTCAACAGGCACTGCTTCCAGTGATTATAATTGTGGCCATTGAATCGTAGATTGCCCTCCAACATCAGATTAATCAAAGATGCCATTTGCACAAAGTTCGAGGCAATGTTGAGGCAAACCCACAAAAAAATGACAAGTGCCCAGAAGAGTAGACAAAAAACCTAGAAGGAATCTATAGTCGCAATGTAAATTTGTCGGCTCGAAAATGGAGGCACAAAAAATGAGGTACCCAGAAAATTTTGATGAAGACCCAGATGAAGTCTCGAGAAACCCACCAAGAATCTGCAAACAAAATTTTTTTGGAGGTCAAAACCTAGGGTTTCGAGCAAAACCCTGGTCGGCCGTTTTGAAGATTGAATAAGCAGAGAAAATATTGATTTCCTGTGAAAAATTGGAGTTTTCTTTTCAGAAAAGGGACTGACGAACTGATAGGGCAGCAAAGATGAGGGTTTTGATACAAAAAATGGTGTTACAAACATGTTTTTTTGTTGCAGATATAGGGAAAAATGTCTGCAAAACACAGCTCACGATTTTCTAGTAAAAAACGAGCAAGATATAAAATACGCAAGCAATAATGGACACGCGAAAAATTAGAGGTTGCAGATAAGTGCGAACAGACAAGCGAAAATGAAGACCAATCACAGTCACGAGCAGAATACCAGGCGTGGGCAGAAATGAAGACCAGTCACAATCATGAGCAGAATACCAGGCGCGGGCAGAAATGAAGACTAGGTGCGTGTGTAAACAGAATGCCAAGTATGGGCAGGAATGAAGACAAGTCACGATAATAAAAGGATCGTGATTAGAACCCTAGACGTAGGCGTGAGCAGATAAAAACTACACAGGCATGAGCAGATAAAAACGACTTTCATTTTGTATGGATGCGATTTGCAAATTCATAAACCCTAGCTAAAACTCAGATGTGCACAAATAAATTTCTCAAAGAAGTAAAAATCCTGGATGCGCTATAGAGAAATCCTTAAAAATAATTTCAAACAAAAATTGGCACATAATTTCGAAAGAAATTATAAATTTTTCGAAAAATTCGTTATAATGGCTTTGCTACCATGTTACAAGATTCAAGAAGAGTTGACAGATTAACGGATTTCTGGATGATTGATTGACTAAGAGAGGAACAAATGTGTTCCTTATAAAGAATTACAAGGACGTTGTTTCTAAAAGAAACAACGTAGACTGAAGACAGAATTAGAAACAAAACTGAAGACAGGATAGGAAACATTCCTATCTAGACTGAAGGACGAAAGAGACAGGATAGGAAACATTCCTATCTAGATTGAAAGACGGACTAAAGACAAGTAGTTGACTATTATAGAAAATATAAGATATTATCTTAATAATTCTTAGGAACCTCAACAGGATCAACATCAGGTGTCCTAGGGCAGGTATTATCTGTATCATTCTGCCCATCAGATGGTGCTAAAGGAAGGGGAGCACTGTGAGGCTGTTCCTCAAAACATTGCTCAAGAGAGGACAAAAATGGTCCTTGTGTTTCATCAAAAATAACATCACGACTAAAGATAAGATGATCAGTGTCGATATCTATCAATCTGTATGCCTTATGGTTGTCACTATACCTTGTCATCATGAGTCTTTGAGTCTTGGAATCTAATTTGGAACGTTTAGCATTAGGAATCTAGACATAGGCAAGAGAGCCAAAAACCTTCAGGTCGTTGATATTGGGCTTACGACCAGACCACAATTTTTTGGGAGTTTTGTTCTTGACAACCTGAGTAGGAGAACGATTCAAAGGGTAAACAACAGTAAACACTGCTTCTGCCCAATATTTATTAGGAACACTCCTGTGTTGTAACATAGAACGAGCCATCTCAATAATTGTACGATTGTGACACTCAACAACACTGTTTTGCTGAGGAGTGTAAGGTGTGGTGAATTGGCGCTTGATCCCATGTTCAACACAAAAAGCAGAGAATGCATGAGAACAAAATTCCCCCACATTATCTGTTCTAAGAGATATGATACTGCAACTAGACTCGTTTTCAACCAACAACTTAAAATTCTGAAATGTGCTAAGTGCATCTGATTTTTGTTTTAAGAAAGTCCACCTACATTTTTCTACTAAAATCATCAACAATAAGCAAAACATATTTGCAAGCAGTAAATGAAGATGTATTCATAGGACCACAAATATTAGCATGAAGTAATTGAAGTACCTGAGATGCATGCCAAGAATCTCCATCTTTGAAGGGAGTCCGATGTTGTTTGCCAGCTTGACAGGTGTCACATACTCCAAGATGTTGCGGCTGAATCAAAGGTAGTCTAGAAATAAGTTCCTCCTGGGATAGCTGAGAGAGATACTGGATGTTGAAATGTCCATATCTCTGATGCCACAAAGTGCTGAGAGATAAATCACGAGCTGCCATAGCTATTTCAGGAGAATCACCAGTGTCAGTAAGCCGATATAGACCATGATCCTCTAGACCAATAGCAACAGTAAGATGAGTCTCTCGATAAAAAACGAAGCATTTGTGGGCACTGAACACCACATCCAACTGAGGAGAATTTCTCATGATCCGACTCACAGAGAGAAGATTGAGTGCCATACCAGGAACATAGCAGACATTGAGAAAGATGAGTTGACACCCACCAGACTGTATCTGAACATTTCCTCTACCAATAATTTTAAACTCCTCTCCTCCGCCAAACACAATTGAATTGCTGTATGGATAGAAATCCGTAAACTAGTCACGCCGATGAGAGAAATGACGTGAAGCACTGGAGTCAATATACCAAGCAGAAGATTGAGCTGAATTGGAAGGGCTTTTAGCCATAAAAGCGTAGAACACATACTCCTTTGTCTCAGAATGCTCAGCAACATTGGCTTGTTCATTGGACCTTCCCAGCTTCTTCTGTTCGGAAGCGAGTCGCTGACGACAATCTTTCTTCATGTTGCCATACTTACGGCAGTAATGACACTGAACACTCTTCTGCTGAAAATTGCCTAAGGATTGATGGGAACTACCTTGTGGAGATGACTAAGATGGCTGAAACTTAGTTGTAAAGGCTTGTTCTGATGAGGGTGAGGAAGTACGGCTGCCAAATTGCTGCTTCTAGCGATCTTGCTTTAGGAGTTTGGTGCACAACTCTGAGAATTTCAAATCAACATTAGTTGAGGTAATGTTGAGAGTCTCTATGAAATGCTCATAACATGTTGGCAAGCTTTTCAGGGTAATAACTACCATATCCTCTTCCTCCATTGTCCGATCGATGGCTTCAAGCTGATCACAAATGTCCTTAATCTCCGTGAGATGTTCCTGTAAGGACATATGTTCATCCATCATAATGGAAAACAACTGATTCTTTAGAAAGAATGCTTGACTCTTGTCGGATGTTTCATGTAGCTCCTTTAAATATTTTCAGATGTTTGCAGTGGACTTGCCAGAGGGAATTTGAGGTAGCTGATCATCTGTGATAGAGAGCTTGAGAAGCATAGCAACTTTGGGATTCTAATCATCAAACTTATCTTGATTTGTTGTAACGGAGGTCCCACTGGGTGTGCCAGTGGGGGCAGGACGAGTTTCTATGCCTAGAAGAAGTGCATCTAAACGACGATACCTGAAGATGGTTAACATGCGTTGCTTCTAGTGGTTGTAATTATTGCCATTAAATCGTTGATTGTTTTCCAGCATCAGTTTGGTCAAGGATGCCATTTGCACGAAGTTCAAGGCAATGATTAAGCTGACTCGAAAAAAACTGACGAGTACGTAGAAGAGTAGACGAAAAACCCAGAAGGAATTTGCAGTCACAATGCAAATCTACCGACCCGAAATTTGAGGCATAGAAAACAAGGTACCTAGAAAATTCTGACAAAGATCCAGACGAGGTCTCAAAAAGCCCACCCCAAATATGAAATCAAAAAAATTTTCGGACCTCGAAAATTAGGATTTCTAAGCCAAAACTTAGTTGGTGGCTTGGAAGGTGAAAGACAACAGAGAAAATGTCGATTGTTTGAAAAAAAACAAATCTGTTTCCTAGATCACGACTTCAGGTTGAGATGATGCTATATATAGAGTTTGACCTCCGAACGATGGTAGGAGTAGTTGTTTTGTAAAACACAGAGCCGTGAGTCGGAAGGAAGCTGTGAGTTTAAATACCAGAGCCGTCTATAACTGAGCTATGGATCTCCCAAAAATGGATGCCAAGCACAAAAACTGTCGCAGAGCAAAGGTAAATACCAATCACGAGCCCAAAACCAGAGATAAGCCACGATTTTTCGCCAAAGAAAAACTTGCGATTTTCAATACCAAAAAAACGTGAGTTCCTCAGCCACAAACGTGAGTTTCAAAACATGGTAGTAGAAAAAAAATTGCTAGTTGTAGATGGAATCGTCCACGATTTCCCTCAATTTGCAAACCTTGCAAGTGAAAAAACTGGAAAAAAATCTTCCCACAATTTTCAGAAAAGATACCTGGCCATATTTTGAAAAATTTGAGCAAATAATTTCAAATGAAATTATAAATTAAAAAAATTCAAGTATTGGCTCTGATACCATAAAATAATCGAAAGATTATTTTGTGTATTGAATAATCAATGAATAATTACAACGAACTTACAAGCTCATATATACAAAACAGATATACAAAAATTAGAAACTATCAGAAAATAGAAACTATCTACATGTGATAGATAGAGCATTATTAGAAATATTCTAATAGAACCTCTCAAGCCGAGTGAGATTTGTATGAATTGGCCATTCCACAATGGCTTTAATCTTTTTCCAGATCCACTCACTCCATTTGTAATAATGATATGGCCAAGGTATAAAAACTCTATCCTAAAGGGAATCACTCTTTAAAATGCTCAAGATCTCCTCTTGATGCTACAAATGCTCCTCTCAGGTTCTGCTGAAAATTAGAATATCATCAGAGAAGATCAACATGAATTTTTGTAACTATTTTTTAAACATTTGATTGATGCAACTCTAGAATTATTGAAGATGATGGTAAATCAATATTGAAATATACTGAATATAAATTCACAGGTCTGAATTTGAAATAGTGGTATTCAATCCCCGAAAAGGAAGAAGATTTATTGATTTCAATTTCTCCTTATGTGGATTGGATCTACATTAAGTATTCTTGGAAGAGGCGCATCCCATGAAAGGAGTGGAGACATGTCCGTTCATGGCATGTCTCATGAATGTGCCTTTTCATATCAAATTAGACATCCAATCTCTAATTGGAATTTATTACTTAACACAAATGCTTATTAAGTTCAATTTGATTTGACCTTGCACAAATAAATGAATATCCAATCTGAAAATGATCACTGATAATAATGCTCGATCGGGATCCTATACGAAACATGAAATAGCAATAATCTGTGAGTAATAATCTCTAAATGTAGATCAATAATATACTTGGGACATATGGCATTTTAATCAGTTATATGAATGATAATTGATTTCTATAATGTAAAGTTTCTACAAAATTCTGTTATGAATCAGACTTAGATTGTACCTTCTTGATGCTTGCTGCAGATGATCTTTAATTACAGTCTTGAGTGAACGGAGAAATATAATTATGGAAATGCTTTTATTTTTTGCAAGCCGTCTTAGGGCAGTATTGATCAAGGAGTAGACTTGTTATTCTTTTGTGTCCTTAAACTTCAACCACACCCTAACAAATATAGAAATCAAGGGGCATAAGGACATGTCCCTTCCAAAGTCGGCTTGGAATGCTCTTTCAAAACTGGCAGTTTTCCAAGGAAAATATTAGTTTAATGACTAAACTTACCAAACAGATTAGTTAGTTAAAAACCAAGTTATCCAAGAGAGACGCTAATACCTATCAAGAAGAGAAGACAAGTATATAGACCTTAGAAGGGATCTTATGCAAGAATAGACCAGTACGATGTGTAATCAGACCAGTATGATTTAAAGTTACAGAATTAGCACTCCCTCTTAACTTGATAATCATACTAAGAGATATCATATCTAGCAACATCAATTAAGATGAACAAGCATAGATTGATACTCTGTATAATCTAAATCTTCTTAGCATGTGGTATCATTGAACACATGATACTAAGTCATACTTCATCTTGTGATATGACTTATCACTTATATTAGTAATGGCAGTATTGCATGGAATGCAACACACATGATAAAATCCGAAGAATGACTAAATTCTTAATTTATCCAAGTTGTGATTCATAGGTACTGGTGGTCCTATATCACAACATGATCCTGAGTTTAAGATATACTAGATCACAGTATAAAATCTGGAGAACAATTATATTCTTCATTTATCCAATTTGTGAATCATAGACATAGAAATGTCTATATCACAATGTGATCTTGAACTCATCTAGATCTTACAGTAGATCTCTACTATTCAGCACACTATCTAAGAAATTGTCATTTCTCATAATGTCTTTTATAACAGTGTTCATTATCTTAGAGATCGTCACCTCTTAAATAATGAATACAAATGGTGGACCCCCATAACAGTTAATGGGTTAACAATAAAATTATTTTATTAATAATTTAAAGAATACAAAATGTTTCATAATTCAATTCAACCATACCAAGTCTTTTCTTGAAGTGATCTATCTTCACTTGAGAGAGAGGTTTGGTGAGAATATCTGCTATTTGATTTGCAGTACAAATGTATTCTAATTTTACAGTATTATTGTCTACCACATCTCTAACATAATGGTAAGGAATTTCAATATGCTTGGACCTGTCATAAAAAACTGGATTCACAAAAGCTTGATGGAACTCAAATTATCACAATGAATAATTGTAAGACAAATGGCTTGACAAAATAATCCCACAAGTAACTTTCTAAGCCAAACTGCTTCCCGAGAGGCATTGCTGCTGCAATGTATTCAACTTTTGTGGAACTTTGTGCTATTGATGACTGCTTTTTGTATATCCATGATATCATCACTGATCCTAAATTGAAACAACATCCTGAAGTACTTTTCCTATCCTTAACACTTCCACCCCAAATTGAGTCTGTAAATTGATGTAAATCCAAGTTAACTTTCTCATATTTGAGCCCAAGGTTAAGAGTGCCTTCTAAGCATCTCATAATGTGTTTGACTGCAACTAGGTGAATCTCCTTTGGCTGACACATAAATTGACCTAAGATGTTAACAACATAACAAATATCAGGTCTTGTATTTACCAAGTATATGAGGGACCCGATCATCTGTTTGAAGAGAGTAGAATCTATGGAAGGTGATTCTGTTGCTGCTTCTTTAAGTTTATGTATATTAGTCTCCATTGGAGAAGACATAGACTTGCAGTTTCACATTCCAAATCTCTTCAAGATATCTAATGTATACTTTCCTTGATTAATTATGATGTTGTCAGAATTCCGCCATACTTCCAGTCCTAGAAAGTAATGAAGGAGTCCCAAATTTTTCATCTCAAATTCTCTGATTAGATATTTCTTGCATTGATCTATGAGATGATCATCACTTTTTATTAGTAAATCATCAACATACAGTATCAGGATTACCATATCATCTTTATTTGTTTTATAATATAGATTTGGATTAGCTTCATTCTTGGAGAATCCTAAGCCTGTGAGATACTTATCACTTCTTTCATACTATGCCCTCAGAGCTTGTTTAAGTCCATAAAGAACTTTCTTGAGCTTGCAAACAAAACCTTTAGGGTTATGAGTTTCAAATCCTTCAGGTTGCTCCAAATATACCTCTTCTGTAATTTTCCATATAGAAATGTTTTTACATCCATTTGATGACTTTCCATCCCTTCGATGCTGCAATAGCTAGGACTGCTCTTACAGATGTGTATCTGGCAACTGGAGCAAAGGTTTCTTCATTATCAATCCCTTCTTTCTGGGAGAGTCCCCTGGCTACAAATTTGGCTTTATATTTTTCAATGCTACTATCAGCATCATGCTTTATTTTAAATATCCACTTGGAAGAAACAACAGATTTTCCTTCAGGTTTTGGAACAATTTCCCAAACGTCATTCTTCATAATGGATTGGTATTCTTCTGTCATAGCATCTTTCTAAGTTGTATGTTTAATAGCTTTTGAAACATTGGTTGGTTTTGATTTAGACAAATCATTCATGTTTGCTGCATAACTAGAAAATCTTTTGGGTCTTTTTCTTTCTTTGACTATTTTAGATGGTGGAATGAAGTCATGTGCTTCCTCTACTGTCTTAATAGCCCAAAGTGGTATTTTCTTAGAATTTTGAGTTTCTTGAAGGTTGAGCTTTTGAATTTTAACTTCAATTTCTTCAATGTTCTCCCTTTGAGACTCAGATTCAGTTTTTTCTTTAGAACTAGGTAAGGGAGAGGGATCTTCAGAACTTAGGGCTCTTTTGAATGCTAAATCTTCTTCAAAAATTACATCCCTACTAAGTTCAATATTTTTTTGACTAGGTATGAAAATCCTATATGTGTTAATTGTTTCACTATACCCTATAAAAATACCTTTCCTCTTGGAGTGTTCTAACTTAGTTCTTTTTTCTTTTGGAACATGTATGTATATTGGGCACCCAAAAATCCTAAGAGGACTTGTACTAGGTTTAACTTTAGTAAAGACTACTTTAGGAGTTTTATTTCTTAGGTAAGAGTGAGGACTTCTATTTTGAATATAGACAACAGTACAAGAGGCTCTTGCTCAAAGATAATATTCTAGTTTCTGATCAAATATCATAGCTCTTGCAACTTCTATAATTGTTCTATTCTTCCTTTCTGCTACCTCGTTTTGTTGTGGGTTATAAGGAACTCTATACTCTCTCTTAACTCTTGTTTTTTATAAAACTCTTTAAACAAATCTGAGGTATATTCCCCTCCATTATTAGTCCGAAGAGTTTTAATTTTATGTCCTAATAAGTTTTCTATTAAGGTTTTAAATTCTTTACATCTGTTAAGGATTTCTTCTGGTTCTTTACCTTTTTAGAAATAAATCCAAGTTTTCCTAGAGAGGTCATCTATAAAAAGTATATAGTACGAGAATCCTCCAAGAGAAGGAACAGATATAGGTCCAAATAAATATGAGTGGATTAATTCCAAAACATTGTTAGTTTTTCTAGTGCTATCATGAAATGGACTTTTGGTGTTCTTACCCAGAGCGCATTCTTTGCATATGCTTGAATGATCTTTATTTAACTTAGGTAAACTAGTAACCATCTTCTCCATAGTAGATAAGGTTCTGAAATTTAGATGTCCTAATCTTTTATGCCATATTTCATTTATATCAGCAACTTCATGAATTAAGGCTTGATGGGTTGATTAGGTTTTGAATTTAATTTATACAAGTACTCCTTTCTTTGACCAATCAATTTTACTTTTTTAAATGAGGAGTTCTTAGCTCAGGTCATTACTTTACCGTCCATGAATGCAACATTATGTCCATCATCTTCAAGTGTTGTAACCGAGATTAGATTCCTTTTTATCCTTGGTACATAGAATACTCCTTTGAGATGTAGAGAACTACCTGACTTTAGTTTCAAGATGCAATTCCCAATTCCTTTGATTGAATGAGCGGAATTATCACCGATGGTAACTTCGCCATCAACTTTTTCAAATATAGAGTCTAGTGTTTCTTTGTATCCGGTAATATGTCTGGATGATCCACTATCAATCACCCATGCCTTACTTGAGACTTTATTTGATAGTACCAAATACAATACATGATTCTCAGGATCATAGTTATCTTCTTTCCTAGTAATGTTTGTACAGTTTACTTGCTGCTTAGAATTCTCTGGGCAATTAGATCTGTATGTCCAAACTTTTCGCAATTTGAAGCATTTTATTTTGGATAGATCTTTCTTAGTTTTCTCATTCTTTTGATTACCCTTTTTCTTTTTGAAGTGCTTCTTCTTGCCTTTATAGGAATTTGTGCTAAGAACATAAAGTTCTTCATCTTCAGTTTTCAACTTTCCCCCTTTCTTAAGTTTTCTTGATTCTTTTTGAAGACAGTCTCCCTTAAGTCTATTAAACTCAGGAAGGTTGTCTGTGACACTTACTCCTTGTGTTAATGTTTCCCACCAATCTAGTAATCCATCTATAGCCATCATTGTTAGTTCTGTGTTATTAATTATGGTTCCTATACTTGCAAGTTCATCTCTTAGACTGACAACCCTTAAGAAGTAAGAATTCATTGATTCTTCCTTCTTTATTTGTATATGATTTAGTTGCCTTTTTAGTGTGAGGACTCTAGTTGCATTGTTAACCTCATATGCATTTAATAATGCATTCATTATATCAAATGTTGTTTGATGTTTCATTAGCATGGGTTCTATTTCATTTTTCACTCCATCTAATATGATCTGTATGACTTTCATGTTTCCTTTACTCTAGATAGTTTTATCAGGTTCAACAAGAGGTTGTTTGGATGCTGAGTCAACAAACTGTTTTACATCATTTTCTTCAAGAATCATCATGATTTTGAATTTCCAAGCATCGAAGTGTTCTTTCCCATCAAACCTTTCCTTGGATCTGTTGTGTATGCCATTGAAGATAGAACACTGATGCTATATATGTAAAGTTTGATCGTTGAATTTGTAGAGCATAGGTTCAACTACCATAGCTCTAATACCATGTAAAGTTTCTACAAAATTTTGCCATGAATCAGACTTACATTCTACCTTCTTTATGCTTGCTGCAAATGATCTTCAATATACAGTCTTGAGTGAACGGAGAAATATAATTTTGGAAATGCTTTTATTTTCTGCAAGTCGTCTTAGGCCAATATTGATCAAGGAGCAGACTTGTTATTCTTGTGTGTATTTAAACTTCAACCGCACCCTATTAAATATAGAAATCAAGGGGCATGTCCTTATAGAGGACATGTCCCTTCCAAAGTCGGCTTGGGATAAGGACAATATTAGTTTAATGCCTAAACTAACCAAATAGATTAGTTAATTAAAAGCCAAGTTGTCCAAGAGAGATGCCAATACCTATCAAGAAGAGAAGACAAGTATATAGACCTTAGAAGGGATCTTATGCAAGAATAGACCAGTAGGATCTGTAATCCGACGAGTATGATTTAAAGTTACAGAATTAATACATAAATATTGATATAAACAATTTAAATACGTATGTGTATGTGTGTGTGTGTGTGTATATATATACACAACGTATACTAATGTATACAAATAGAATATAAAATCAATCATCATTCTATATTTGACCGAAACTATTATCCTCAACAAGCATTGGTTTACCGAGATGACATAACCAAGCACTCAAAGTAGTTGTAATGACCCTTGGAGGTTGTCCTCTCCATATCATCTACCCTTATCTCTATTTGATGGTGTTGATATATATATATATATATATTAGGAGACATTACATATAATTATAAGAGTTTAATAAGGGTAATGAACATATATGTCCCTTGAAGGGACATGTCTATTCTCTCACTCTCTTATAAATATAAGGAAAGACTCCAATTGGAAAACACATACCACATATTATCACAATGTTATTATATTTGTAGTATATCCTACAAATCTAACATGGTATCAGTTAGGTCATTTACTGGGAATATCTAAAAGAATATTATAATGATAGCATGTGTTCAATTGACCTATAATAACCCTAGCTGGTTATAACTTCAAAATTCATCAATTATTTAGATGTTTGACAATTTGTCAAACACTTGACAAGTGAACTTGAAACTCAAGCAAATGAAGTGTAGATGGATCGATGCACATAACTAAATAATACCAATATGAGAATTGATTCTTCACTCTCTCAATAATCTGATACATTCAGAAATTGATTGGAAATTGATATCAGAATATTGGCAAACAATTAATGAGCAACTCCCCAGTTTATTAAATGCCTTAGCACAATTTCATTTATTGGGCATGACACAATAGTGTTGTAGGTAGACACAATAAATTTGGAAATCAAATATACAATAACTAACCAGCTTCCTCATCGAACGCAGCTTGGAAGTAATGCCAGGATGGATGTCAATCTCTTCAAATTCTAATCTTAGCACAGCCAAATGAATCACAGCCTCCCAATTTTGCAACTCTAAAACTCATCTAACCAAACACTGTTTGTAGACTTCAATAATCAGCCAATCCCTTTGAACAAAAAATGTACAAATTTAATAATTTTTCTCAATGCAAGTGAAATTCTTCAACACAAAACTCTCTTTGGCTACAATAAAACAATAGGAGAAATGGCGAATCAACACAATTGTCAATGCCAACTCAGAACAAAATCTCAGATTTGAATTTACAATACTTCAGCTATAGATCCAATGGAACAATTCAGAATTCAGACCCTTATACTTCAGCAAGGGTGCAAAAATTAGAACTCAAAAAAAAGCCACAACAAAAAAAGAAAATAAATATTCAAACATGCCTTTCCCAATGAAATGAGCTCTCATTTATAATCTATCGTTTGTCAAAGTTTCCTAAAAACTCCACTTTAGAAATTGTGGCAGTTTCTGAAAAGAACTCAACACTTGAAACTTTTCAACACACTTTTTAGAAATACCTCTTAAAGTCATTATTATAATAATATAAATATGATTATAACAATGCAACTTAATAATTAATAAATAAGTGCTCATGCAATTATTAAACTTATTTACTGCAAGTGACGAGCAACTGCCAAGCCACCCATTGCACTGCCAAGAATAGAAACTACCAAAAATAGACTTACTAAAAATATTAAACCCACAACTGGGACCCCCAAAACACCTCATCCACTCACGAGGGTTGCTATGATGAGCTAACTCCATCAACTGTGTAGACCTGCCAAAAACTGGGACACTACATGACCAATGCCTTTGGCTTCCAATATGGTAATAAGAGATGTTGAAGGATGATCCAAGCTTGTGCATGAATGAACAGATTACAGACTTTAATGGAATATGATTGTGACATGATTTGGCTATACTAGCGAGCTCACAATAACTGTGGCTGTAAATCATCCTATGCAATATCTTGAGTGATGGAAATTGCATCTTATTCTTATCAGAATTTAAGTTTTTCAACAGACTGTATGTCTTACTCTAGCTTCAACAATTATGGTGTTTGATGGGGCCAAGCAAGATAAATAATCATGCAACAAATATTTGGTATCTAAGTTGACTCCAAAAGTTCAATTAAAGTCAAACTATGCAGAACCACCGAGAAACTCTCCTTGTTATCTGTGATAACAATGGTTTGCAGTGGAATGATGGATGAGTAGAGGGCCGTTGTAAATCGTGAGGGTTTCAGTTCTTCACCAAATCAAACACTCTTTCAGCACCTTCTATATGCCTTTGTTCCATTCTCCATGTTCTAGATGAGTAGATGCGTTTGAGATTAATCATACTGCTGAAGTTCTAGACAATCGATGGAATCAATCCTCTTAGTGCTTTAAATTAAAGATCATTACTTCGTAACAATTACAAGGTCTCTTGTATTGTAACTTTTTGACATCAAAGAGACACAGTTGTGCATTTGAAAAGACTTCACGTGCTCGTTGAGATGGTGAAGATTGTGTAGTCATTGTTCTGTATCTAACACGACTTCATGCAACGTTATCAGTTTTCGTAACCACCATGTCTCTGTGTAGAATTGGACTTGTGGTTATCTACGTCTTGAATTCTTTGGGAATGAAAGAAGAAAAGGCAGGGTCTAGCTCTTCTAGGTTGATGGAAATATTGTTGGTGTGTTGTTGGAATGTATTCACTCTTAGATAATGTGTTGAGCAGAGCATTGTTGGAGGATCGTTGGAGAATTCAATGTTTCTTTTCATCCATATTGTTCATTATCTTGTGATTAGCCTTTGGATGTAGGAGAGAGGAGTGTAGTTAGATATTGAAAGTAGATAGGAGACGTTTGACGTTGAATAAGGAAAGTTCAGTGGTAGTGATCGTTGGATTAAGTCATAAAATCAACGAATATAGGAAGAAAATATTTCTGTGTGAATATTCAGACATTGGTTGTCTTGCTCATCAAGGACATTTTCCATGAATTAATAAGAGACCTCCACGATAGAGGTAAAACACTATATTAATTAGTCGGTCCCTATGATGTTGAATAAAATACAATAAAGCCCAATACCATATGTAGTGGTATATAGTGCAATACAAAGGTTTGAAATAAATTAAATAACAAGGGTAATCATTTTCAAATGTTATTTTTATTTTTAGTTATTCTTGTTAAGCTCGTCGGTGAATAGGAAAGAAACATATAATCAATGCAAAATAATATTCATTTATCAAATGCTTTCTGTACACCATAGTGATATTTCATACAATGATAATGATGCCAAAATACATAAGTGTTCACGACATTTATAATGTCCGAAAATGGTGCCAATGAAATGACACAACTGTGTCCACACTGGTAATTGTCTAACTACCCCTTTTGCTGGACAACATCATCCACCTCAATAAGAAAAGTCGTCTCCTGGCGACTCAAAACTAACAAAAGTAGGATACAACAAACATACAAACATAGAAACAATATAGACTAGGGAGGAGGTTGCATCCTTGAAGTGCTTTGCTGTCGGCGCAACTCCAAATTCGAACTAGCAATGGCACCAAATGTTCAGCCCGTCGGTGAACAAGAAAGAAACATATAATCAATGCAAAATAATAGTCATTTATCAAATGCTTTCCGTACACCATAGTGATATTTCATACAATGATAATGATGCCAAAATACATAAGTGTTCATGACATTTATAATGTCCAAAATGGTGCCAATGAAACGACACAACGATGTCCGTACTAGTAACTATCTAAGTACCCTTTTTGCCGGATAACAATTCTAATAGTAATATAATAATTGTAATGAATTATTATATGGCATAGGCGATAAGTTATATGGAAAATAATAAAATAATAAGATGAGTATCTTCATTATATCATCAATATTACTTTTGTGGTTAACCTCTTATTTGGAATTCTATATGTACTATATGAGGAATCTTATTGCAGGCAGAGGGAGATTGAGATTTAGACAGAGCTTGACATTTCATTATGGGCAACCTTGAAAGAGAGGAGGCAAGATAGAGGATATGATGTGGTCAACCTTTGGTGATCTTGATCATATTGATTTAGAGGGAGTAAACCATGTTGAGATGGATTCTCTAGTGATCGATAAATTATAGAAGTCAAGAGGATTGTGATTCATGATATACCTTGGTATCATATGATTTTAATGGGCCTACCCCTAGTGTACATCACGAGGAAGTGACAACTCTAAATGATGTCACTTGTATTTGCAAAAGTTACTGTAAGGTGACGATCTTACAATAACTTGTATTATAAGAGCAAAAAAATTGAGTATATGGTGAATTTCTTGCATCTTAACATTCTTGGAGGCCAATACTCTTGATATCAGATGTGACATCAAAACCTTTTTGAGTACTTGGTGAATATAATTGATATTTTGGGAGGCCAATACTAATGATATCAGATGTGATATCAAAACTTTTTTGAGTACTTGGTGAATATCATTGATATTTTGGGAGGCCAATACTCTTGATAATAGATGTGATATCAAAACGTGAATATCATTAATATTCTGGGAGACCGATACCCATGATATCAGATGCGATATCTAAACTTTTTGAGTACTTGGTGGAGATCGAATGTTGGTATTCTGAGAGACCAAGACTTGTGATATCAAACCTTATTTGAGTATTTGATGAATAACATGTGTTGATATTCTGCAAGACCAATACTCTAGAATCTAGATTAAATATGATATCAAAATGTTAAATATCTTATGATCAAAGATATTTTGATATTAGATTGAGGTAATTTATGGTCATGTTTTTTTATCCTGCTTAGCTAAAAGGGAGTGTTAATGTTTTGTAGCTTTACTCGGATAAATCATACCAAGTTATATATATATATATATATATATATATATATATATATATATATATAGTAGGAGACATTACATATAATTATAAGAGTTTAATTAGGGTAATGACCAAACATGTCCCATGAAGGGACATGTCTATTCTTCCACTCTGTTATAAATATAATTAAAGGCTGCAATTGGAAAGCACATACCATATATTATGGCAGTGCTATTATATTTGCAGCAGATCCTACAAATCTAATAGATAGCACCCCAACCTTGCACCATGCAATTCATCAATCAGCTAATCGATAATTGGTATGGGGTACCTATTCTTGATTTTCTTATTCACAGCCCTAGAGTTGATACACATCCTCATCATTCCATCCTTGTTCTTGGCTAGGACTATTGCTGAAGAAAAGGACTCTTACTTGGCCTGATGTGACCCATCTCCAACAATTCCTTAATTGTATTCTCAATTTCATCCTTATTCTTCTTGGGATGATGATAAGAGGTGGTGATTATTGGTTTAGCCCCTTCTTCCAACTCTTTTGCTTGCTATATTTCTCTCTTAGGAGGAACTACGTGGGGAATGTTGTTAACAACCTTAGCGTGTTTAGAGATATCTACTGTCATATCGAGATGGTAACTCTTGAGCTGCTGCTTGAAAAAGGAGGGCATAACAAGACACTCTGTTGCCTATTCTACCTCATCATGTTTGAACAAATACTCCATTTTTCTAAGTGATACCACTCTAAACCATTTGATAACCCTTTTAGTACAACTTTCTTTCCCAGATGCTCAAACCTCTTTTCTGATTTCTCCAAATTAAAAGTAAACTCTACTAAAGATTTCATCCATGCCATACCAAGAATTATTAGAATAATCTTTAATGCTCACTATTGTAGCTTATTGTAAATATTAGAATGTTTCTAATATTTAGGTGTAGTCTAGAATAGAATGTTTCTATTCTATTCAACTCTCCTTTTGTATATATAGATCATTTTGATCTCTGCTTAATCAATGAAGTATTTTGCCATTTACGTTTGTAACATGTTATCAGAGCCAGTATTTTAAAAAATTTCCAAAAATTTATAATTTCTTCTTGAAATTATTTGTTTAAATTTTTTCAAATTTTTTTCTGTCAATTTCTCAAAAACCTGCCTAGGGTTTTTTTGCATAGAGAAATTCGAATTAGACTAATACTCGAGCTAGGGTTTGAACCCTCTATAAAAATTGCGTGTCTTCTGCAAATTGCGTGGCGAATTGTGTAGCAAATTGTTCTGCCTAGTTTGTGGTTCGAATGTGCCAACTTTCGGCCACTGCTACCCATGATTGAACACACAAGTATTTTCTTACATCCCAGCAAGCTCGCGCAGTCTACAGGGCCTGAAGTCGTGTGTTTTTTGGCCTTTTTTACTGCCTTTTTTTGCAGCTAGCGCTTTAGCTATTTCACGCGCTTGTACCAGTGAAATGGTGTTTTGTTTGGCTCAGACTCCCTCTTATATAGTCGTGTCTGGTGGAGGGACTATTTTTGGAACAAAAATCGAACAATTTTTATCAAAATCCACCATTTTTTTTTGCTGTTTTTGGCCTCCTTAGCCGTCAACTGTTATTCTGCTCGAAACCCTAGTTTTTTTACCTCAATTTTTTTTTGCTTTCAAATTCTTTGTGGGTTTTTCAAGATCTTAAATGGGTCTTCATCAGATTTTTGTGGGTGCCTCAATTTTTGTGCCTCAATTTTTGAGCCAACAGATCTGGATTCAGACAGTGTATTATTTCTGGGTTTTTCGAGCTCTCGTTTGTGTACTCCGTTTTTCTAGGTCTTTCATTTTCTCACCTCGAAGTTTGTGCCATTTGAGATATTCGCATAGTATGACCATCTGTATCAGCAGCATTAGAAGTCAGAGTCAATTAACAAACAAGCCAATGCTGCCTAACACTTAGAGTAGAAAGAATCTATCTACCATGCCTTTATGGCCAACATACTTGCAGATCATGTGAAATCTTCTACTTGGTACATAGATTCTGGTGCCTCCCGACATTTCACTTAAAGACATGATTGGTTTGTTGAATTCACTCCCTATTCTGGCTCAGTAATCTTTGGAGGCGGCGAAGAATACAATATTCTCGGCAAGGGCAATGTTCAGATTCAATTCGGAGGAAAAAGACTCATGTTCCTCAATGTATGTTATGTTCCTGGCATGAAACATAATCTTTTGTCTGTTAGTCAGATTATAAAGCACTCCCCTCAGTTGGATGTCGTTTTCAGTGGAAATAAATGTTCAATTATTGATCATGCTTCTCGCACTACACTTGCTGTCGGTCTTGAGGATCATGGTATTTATAGGCTTGTAGATTCAGGCGATTCCCTTGAGTTTGCCTTCATCGCCAAATCATCCGCTCTCAACAGCCTCTGGCATCAACGATACAGTCACTTGAACATTCAATATCTAGCACAACTTGCTCGAGATAATTTAGTCCATGGCCTACCTGATATCTAGACCTAGAACCATCACGTTTGCGGAGCTTGCCAAGTAGGGAAGCAACATAGGACACCATTTAAGGATGTTGAATCATGGCAGGCATCTAAAGTATTCCAGTTGGTCCATGCTGATGTATGTGGTCCTATGAATACTCCTTTTGTTACTGGGAACAGGTACTTCTTACTTTTTGTGGATGATTTCAGTCGCAAAATGTGGGTATATTTTCTTAAGCAAAAATCAGATGCTTTTCTTGTATTTCAGCAATTTAAAGCCCTCGTAGAAAAAGAGTTTGGTTCCCCCATCCGTACTCTTAGGACCGATAATGGGGGGGAATTTTGTTCTTCTGCTTTCTCTGTCTTTTGTACTACTTATGGCATTAGACGTTAGTTCACCACACCTCACACCCCTCAGCAAAACGGTGTTGTAGAGCGTCAAAATCGTACCATCACAAAAATGGCTAGGGCTATGCTAGAACATAGAAATGTTCCCAGAAAATATTGGGTAGAAGCAGTATCCATAGCTGTCTATCTTCTTAATCGGTCACCCACCCTTGCAGTTAACATAAGACTCCTGAGGAAGCCTGGTCTGGTCGTAAACCTAGGATCAACCATTTGAAAGTTTTTGGCTCTCTAGCATATGTGTGGATTCTTGATGCCAAACGCACTAAGTTGGATTCCAAAAGCCAGAATCTCATGTTTACAGGATACAGTCCCACAGATATGGTCTATAGACTGATTGATGTAAACACTGATTGTTTAATCTTCAGCCGTGATGTTGTGTTTGATGAGGAACTCGGACCATTTCAGCTCTCTACCTCCCCACCGCATTCCGAGATTCAGTCTTTAGCCATCTTTGACTTGGGTCCTTCTATTTTATATGAGTCATTTGATACTACTGATACACCACCTCAACCACCTCCAGATAATACAGCTCTTGCTCCTGTTCCTCATCCAACTATTTTGACAGCATCTGATATTGGCACCTCTACTGCCAAAATGGTGGGCTCAAACGATTAGTGATCTTCGTCCTGATGAACTCATTGAGGGTAGAACCTCTAGAAATAAGAGCATTTAGCACAACACTGTTAATGTTGCGCTTATGGCCAACATCCACAGTATCTTTGAGCCCCAGACATATGTAGAGGCCAAAAGAATTCCAGAATGGGAACAGGCAATGGATGCTGAGCTTCAGAGTCTTCGAAACAATCACACTTGGGTTCTGTTAGATCTTCCTCTAGGGAAGAAACCCATTAGCTATAAATGGGTCTATAAGGTCAAGTACCATGCAGATGGTACCTTGGATAAGTACAAAGCCAAACTTGTTGCTCAAGGATTCAGCCAATGCGAAGGCATTGACTATGAGGAGACCTTTGCCCTGACAGCCAAGATGAGCACTATTCGCATTCTTCTTGCTATTGCAGCTCAGTATGGTTGGAAAGTTCATCAGATGGATGTAAAGGGTGCGTTTCTCAATGGTGAGTTACAGGAACAAGTCTACATGACGTAGCCTCCAGGTTTCAAGGTTGCCGGTTCATAACCAAAAGCATGTAGACTCCAGAAGGCCATCTATGGTCTTAAACAGGCCCCTTGGGCTTGGTACATGAAGATTGACCAGTACTTGGTTAATCAGGGATTTCAGTGCAGCCCATTAGATAGTAATCTGTATATTAAACACTCTGGTAATGATATTCTTTTTCTTGTTGCCTATGTGGATGATTTGATCATTACTGGGAGTTTAGAACATTTCATTTCAGATATCAAACAAGATATATGTAGAACTTTTGATATGACCGATCTCGGATTGCTTCATTATTGTTTAGGTATTGAGGTTTGGCAGACTGACAACAGTATTTTTTTGTCTCAGTCCAATTATGCCAGAAATTTGCTTGACGGTTTTCGAATGCAGGATTGCAAACCTGCCTCCACTGCTATGGAGACTGGTATGAAATTGTCCACACAATCTGATTCTCCTCTTGTAGATGAAACACTCTTCAGGTAGCTAGTAGGTAGTCTCATCTACCTTACTACTACTAGAATTGATCTCAGTTTTGCAGTCAGCTACATCTCACGGTTCATGAAAAACCCCAAGATTGATCATTGGATTGCAACAAAACGTGTGTTATGCTATGTACTTGGTACTTCAAATTATGGTATTCTTTACACAAGGAGTACTACTCCTTAGCTCAGTGGATTCACTGATTCCGATTGGGTCGGCTTAGTTGATGACAGGAAATCTACTTCTGGCTATGTGTTCAGTATTGGATCTGCAGCAGTTACCTGGACCAATAAGAAGCAACATGCACATGCACTTTCCTCTACAGACAAGGCAACTTGTGAAGCAGTTTGGCTCTGTCAGATGCTTGTAGATATGCATATTCCTCAAGAAGGTCCGACTTCTTTGTTTTCAAACAATCAGGCAGTACTCATGAACGAACCAAGCACATAGAGCTTCATTGCCATTATATCCTACAGCTAGTAGAAGATGGATCTATTCAATTACTCTATGTTCCTACCTCAGAACAACTGGCAGATATTTTCACAAAACCCCTTGATCCTGAGAAATTTGTTAAATTCAAGGGATCTATTGGTGTAGTAAATAGATTGAGCATTAAGGGGGGGTATTAGAATAATCTTTAATGCTCACTATTGTAGCTTATTGTAAATATTAGAATGTTTAAAATATTTAGGTGTAGTCTAGAATAGGATGTTTCTATTCTATTCGAATCTCCTTTTGTATATATAGATCATTTTGATCTCTGTTTAATCGATGAAGTATTCTGCCATTTACGTTTGTAACAAGAATAACATCATAATAACCAATGTCCACCATATAGAAGTCATCCACCATCTGTCAGTCACCCATCTAGATGTGTTGATTAGCTATCTTACAAGTGCTGACAATGGGGACCATTGATAATGGGCTAACCTTTGAAGATGCCTGATGCTTAGGAAGGTGCAAGAATAGGGTCATTACAAACCTCAACAACTTCTAGAAGTACTTTTCAGCTCATTTTGACAATGTATCCTTATATGTGGAACAGTAATGAGAGACATAAGAGTTATGACTCCAATTTATAGAATTTGGGGGGAAATAAGTTGTTTTCAATTTCAAATTGTTTAGTTACCCTCAAAAGGACCCCTTAGCATTTTTGAGAACAACTTAAGTTCCTCATAACACAGCTTTGGGGAAAAAACATAACACTTAAATATTTAAATACTAAAGTGAATAATTAAATGCAACTTTGTTACTTAATGAAAATTTTAAATGCTTTCATTTTCCTTGTGGAAAACTTGGCAAGACATCAGAGAAGGAAACCAATCACGCTGGGATATAACTGATGCTAAAGAATGGTGATTAGAGCCAAAACAAGGACTAGTTGTAAATAACAGTGTTCTTCAAGGACTAAGGAGAACAAACCCAAAGTAACCTAGAAAGACTAGTGCCAAAATGATAACTTACTATAAATAGCAGTGTTTTCCAAGGATCTAAGTGTGATTCAACTAAGTGTGAGTCAGCTATTGATAATGCCTTATCTCGGGTCATTTTGGTGTGTAGTCTCATGCTTGATTGATTTATGGTTGAGAGGTTAAGTTTATTAGACTAGAACCATGCTATGTGGCAATTCATTATTATTAACTATTGAGTGATATTAGTGTCGTATTGAATAAAATGTTTTATTACTTGACACTAAGGCTAGGTGCCTAAGGTTTGGAGTATGCTGGTGAACGAATAGATGCCTGCCAACATTGAAGGATTTCAGCTAAGATTGTTTAATATTATTTCTATAACTAGTGAGGGTAGCTATAGCAGGCAGAGCCCATCTATTCATTCAGGGACAGAAACTTTCTATGGGAAAAATTATTTGCGAGCCAGCTGGAGAAGCTTTAGTTTTATTTGGGAGAAAGATCTTGTGCCAGTGCATTGTTATTTACTTCCTGGTATTCTTCTAATTTTAAACATAAAATTAAAAAATAGGCATCATAATGGTATGAGAATCAATTTCCTGGCTGCATATGACCCATGGATAGAAATGAGAGAACTCTGAAAGATGAGGAAAAGGCACAGTTATTTCAGAATAACATGATAGGGACTAATTAGCCAGTTATAAATATGTATGCATTGAAGTAATCAACTTGGACAATATATCATGTCATCTGAAACATAGGCAATTAACCGTAGATAGAGTAACAAGAAAAAAAACAGTTACTGCAGCTAGGGTGATGGCTGAAAAATAATCGGATGGATGTTTTGCTTTCTCACAGTGAAAGTGTTTGTACATAACAAAGAAGAATAACTGTAAATACGTTCTGCTAGATTAGTCTGTAAAATTTCAATCAGAAAGAAAGAGGAGGAATTTGGTAGCCTGTATGTATGCCTTTAATCATAAATAAATGATTCAGGTTTTTGTTTCTCTAAAGTGACAGTTTATTCTTTGAATCTCATTGAAATTTTATGATGGATCATGTTATGCTATTTAATTTCTTTAACCTGTCAGTCAGTAGACAATTTGGAAAATTGAATCTCTGAAGAGAAGTCGTGAGAACTTTTATTGTGTACTTTTTAGAACAAGCTTCTAAATAGATGTGATACTATATATTGAGCATATGCTAAACATTGAAATTAAATATGTGCGCAATGTAAAGTATTTTTCTGTTTGTCAGTTTCATGCATGGAAAGGATTGTATTCTCTGCCTGGAAATTTGTGACAGCAGTGATAGTCTGCAGGATTTTCAGAGCATTCCAGATAGTTTTATTGATATAGATGACAAGCATTTTCCAATGGTTATCACATTTCAGAAATTCTTGACAATGTTAGATGGGAGTGTAAGGAACCATTTCTTCCAAAATAAATATCCTGAAGGTCAAGGATGCCAGTCGGAAATGAAAGATGATTGTCTAAATGGCAAGACTGGCAAGGAATTGGGACCAAAAAAATATGGCAGCAAGTTTAAGGACTTCTATGATGGTGATGAAGCTACTGAAATATTTGATGATCAGGAATTTGTTATTGGTGCAAAACGATCCACATATAAAAGATCTCTTGCATATAAAAAAATCATGAGAGAAAATGAAGTCAACTATGAATGCTTCCACTCGGTTTATTGGCCACATTTCAATGTTGAGTTAACAAGAGGGCTTGACTCTTCAGTGGTTTTCACTGAAATTGTTTCACATATCAAAGGTAGCTTAAAATCTCTTAGCTGTCCAGAATTTAAGATGAGTCGGGATGACTACATTGCAACAGCAGATAACCGTGTTTCTACATTATGTGTGAAACAAAGAAAAGCAATTTATGATATTTTCTTGCATTATGAAAAGGAAAAACAAAGGAATGGCAACTTTGATGTAGCTGATGTGGTAAATCACTTGCATCGGCAGATCAAATCTACTGGATATTTAGGAAAGAATTTGAACTTTATTTATGTTGATGAAGTTCAGGATCTTCCCATGGCCCAGATTTCTTTGTTCAAATATGTGTGCTCTAATGTGAGAGAGGGCTTTACCTTTGCTGGTGACACTGCCCAAACAATTGCAAGGGGTGTTTACTTTCGTTTTGAAGATGTTAGAAATTTGTTCTATAAGGATTTCCTTGAAGAACACATTGATCAGTCCAAAATAAAATTTGTTCCTGACATATTTCAGCTAAGCCAAAATTTCCGAACTCATACTGGCATAACCAAACTAGCTCAAAGTGTCATAGAGGTGCTATACCATTTCTTTCCTTTTGCTGTTGATAAATTGAACCCAGAGACCAGTCTGATATATGGAGAAGCTCCAACATTTCTGGATACTAGGGAAGAGGAAAACCTTATTACCACTATTTTTGGCAATGGAGGAAACATAGGTAGTGGAAAATATGAGTTTGGTGCCGAACAAGCAATATTAGTACGAGATGATAATCAAAAATTGCAGGTCCTTGAGCAAGTGGGGAAGCAGTCTCTTGTGTTGACGATACTTGAATGCAAGGGACTTGAATTTCGGGTAGGATTTCTTTTCTTTACATTTACGAGAAAAATCATTATGGCTTAACATCATGTCATTGTACCAAAGATAGACAAGTTAATTTTAATGTCTGGTTTGACTTTTTGTAGGATGTGTTGCTATATAATTTTTTCAGTGGGTCTCCATTGGGCACAAAGTGGCGGGTAATATATGACTTCATGAATCAGAAAGGTTTCAACAGCTGCGAGCAAAATCAATATCCTAAATTTGACAATATCAAGCATAATCTTTTGTGCAGTGAAGTGAAACATTTATATGTTGCTATTACCCGTTCAAAACAAAGGTTGTGGATTTATGATGAGAATCCTCAATGTGCTAAACCAATGCTCGATTATTGGAAACAAATGGGCATTATAAGATTCACATGTCTGGACAACTCAATGGTTGAATCAATGCATGTTGTTAGTAGTTCTGATGATTGGAAGCAGCGTGGCATTCAGGTATGTGGATTGTATAAGAGAACATTTTTCTATCATTATTGTCTACAATAATATTCTTCTTTTATAGATCTCTACTCTTTCAAACTTTATTTTTGTTGTGTAAGTTTTTGATTAGTTGACTTCAGATTAGGCATTTTGGTTTTTTTGATCAAAAAAATTGAGGGATTTGTTGCAGTAGTTACTACTTTTAAGTTGTAATATTGATATGAAAACACTATTGTCATCTTGTGTATTTGATGCTATCATCTTGTCATTTGCAACTATTGAATCAGAAGCGACGGCCTTTAAAAACAAATAAATAATGGAATAAGGCTGAGGATATCAAATCTATCTAACAGTTTTATAGGTTGGGCATCATCTTTGGGGTCTTGTATTCCGAATCATATAGAACCTCACTCCTTCATTTGCAATGGTTAAAAGTACATATTTAATTGATGGCTATACAAAACAATTACCATCAGTGGATTTTTCATAGTTCTGCTTTCAAAATATGTAAAACTGCACTTTTGCAATGTCAAAAGAATCTATTTAAAGAAATTTTCAATTGATACAAGTTTCTAACTTACCAAAAATGGTTAATGTGACAGAAAAACTAGACTAGCGTTAATGCATTAAAGTTAATAAACTCATCAAGAGGGTTGATAGAAATGAAGAGCTTATCTATGAAAGCATTCTATGGTTCTTTTTGTAATTAATGCCGATAGGCATTCTACAATGGCAGAATGGGTGGAGTGGGTTGGTGTGAGCGTGTTAATGTTAACTTTTATTCTTCTAGGTTAAATTTGACAACTATCTACATGTCAAAAGTTTAAATCTTATTATAAATGGAATATACTTTTAAAAATAATTTAATAAATATCACATAAAATATTTGTTTAAATTATAAATCATCCATTTTTTTAAGAAATTAAAATTAAAAGTTAAGTTCGTAAAAAGGAAATATAAATAATTTTAGATGTAGTAAATTAAATTATAATTATTTTGTTGTGGATATCTATCGGCATTTCTTTAGATAGATTTATTTAAGATATCTATACTAGTTTTTAAAGATGATTACATGAACCTAGAGCTTGAGATGCTCATTTCTTATGAAACAGATATATCACAATGATTGGATATCAAGCAACTAGGGAAGTAGTTCAGGAAAATAGTTACAATACTGAGTTAATGTTATTGAATATCCATACTTTGGGGCAGACAAATTCTGTTAAATAGATAGAAGACTTGTATGAGTGGATATCTTAGGTTATTGCTTCATGATTTGACACTTTGGAAATAATTGTAATTAAGGCATCTGAATAGTTGTTAATGGAATAATTTGTATTTGATTTTTCTATTTTTTGTTGTTTATATTATGAGCCATAGAGTATTGGATGTTATGGAAGGTTCAAGGAGGACTCTTCTTCCTCCTAAAATTTTCCAACTGTTGCTCCTTATTCTTGGGAATTTTTGTAATTAATATTTTAGATCTTTGTAATGTATCTTAGTTTGCTACCTCGGAAAATAGGGAAAATTATCCTAATTCTTTCTGTTTACAAAAATTATAATATTTGACCTTACGTGTAGGCTTATGTTGGTAATAATCTTTGCAATGCTACTTATTAATAACCTTTGTAGATTTATATTGTAGACTTCTTTATAATATTATGACCTTCACACTTTTTTGATCTTATTTCAAATAGCTATTTTTGGTTTTTGACTGATATTGTGGTATTGACATTATTACTATAATATTAATTGATAAGTGTCTACTAACATATAGCTTGTGTCTGTTAGATATTTTTGGTGTCATTCGTAATCGTTGATTGGTTTTAAACATGAAATGTGGTGTTCCTGTCACTGTTTCTAATTGTATACTTATGCCACTTCTATGAACATTGAAATGTTGACTGTGCTTATGTAGGATCACTGTTGACCCAATGGTATATGCTGATGTTTATCTTAATGATGGACTATATATTTATGGGGAGGAATAAATGGTCACAACCGCTTGCTGGAGTATCTGACATTTCTGAAAAACCATGTCTCTTCATGTGATTAATTGGTAACAATTCTACATATTTAATTGACTTTAACCCGTGACAGTTACAGGATTTCTCCATTTAACATCCACTTTATATCAAATGTTGCATACTTAACCAAATCGATCACTACGATGCTACCATTCAGATTTCATGAGTTTATTGGATACAAGGCTCCTATCGTACAATTTGTTGCTAGTTTTGGCACTGAAGTAAGTCTATGTTTGCATTGGTTCTGATTCATGTTGATTTAGGAAAGTCTGAGATGGTAGCTGCCATTCATCCTGTGTGTTATCAGCACATAGTTATGATTAATCATTACATATATTATTAACCTCTTTGATCACTTCTTTTGTTTTATTGACCCACATGATCCTCAATCATGCTAATATTATATTCCTCGTGTACTTCCATCGTCTATACTCAAAGCATTGTTCAATAGTCCTAGATTACTCAAGTTCGATTTCTCTGTGAGGCTTAGAAGACTTTGTTGTCTTACTGTGTCAAGTCCATTCACAACCTCTCAATGTATTCGTCACTTTTATATCAGCCGTTATGAGTGATTGACATTCCTCCTTATTGTTATACTGACACAATATAGCTTTTGACAATAGAATTAATCCAATTTTCGATAGTTTTACATTATACATATAAATATTCTCATGTAGTTAGATTACTATTTATTTATTTATTATATTATTCTATGTATTTATTTTTTTATCAGTAAAAGGCCTAAGCCATATAATTTATTTCATTATATAATTCATTTTGCATTTTACATCCCATTTAGATGCAAGCGCCGGGGGAAAACAAATGGGGAAAGAGAACCCCAAGTGTTGCCTTCGATTTTTTTGTAACATGCTAAAATTTCATACTAATTTAATCAATTGGAAATAACCAAAAATAACATTCTTTTCAAGGTAACATGAAAGAGCATTATAACTACCTTGGTATCACTTAAGCATGATTATCATTTCATTTCAATTTACACATATTCAAGCAAAGAAATAATTGATTTAACTGCTTCTTAGTTAAATGAAAGAGAACAATTCTTAACCATATTATCTAACTTCAATACATAACTAAAAAAGCATAACATAAATATGAAGTAAAGTACTCGAAATGCAGATGTTCTGCATATAGACTTTGACCTTGAGTAGTGCAAGCCTTGGCTATCAGAGGAGAGGAGAAGCATTGCCAAGGGCTTAACCTCCCAACCATAGACCCTTAAGCATCCCCACACATTCTTTGTTGAGAGAGGCCCTTCCTAACTTGGTAATTAGGCTTGGGGCACCACTCTCTAGCCATTGAGCATCCTAGTTTTAAGAGTGTTGGCTAAACAACTGGCTAGGTTTAGGATACCTTCTATACACCTATTTGCAAACTGTTAGCAACCTTGACCTCTAGTGACCACAACAGCAAGCATGCCACTAACCTACCTTGGCCAAGGATTTGTGAGGGCAATATGTACCCGACCACCCACTGCTCGACTTGACAACGAGACTATACTAAGGACTATCATAAGTTGACAAGGGTTTTAACATCTGTTCTTACTTGCTTAAATTACTGATGGTTCTTTTCTTTTATCGTGCAGAAATAATCCATAATAGAATGATTGCCATTTCACACCCTTCATTTCGATCATGCTGGTTTTCTTGGATGATTCAATGGGTGGATAAATGAGCATTTGTAATGACAACCAATGCATTTGCCAAACTGGCCTTGGCATTATAAAAGATAATCTGAATGTTTAAGCATATATATTCATAGCCAATAAATCTACCATTTTGGCTTTGGCATTATAAAGATAATTTGAATGTCTAAGCATTTATATGCACAACCAATAAACTTGCCATTCTGGCTTTGGCATTATAAAGATAAATTGAATGTCTAAGCATTTATATTCACAACCAATACATTTCCATTTTGGCTTTGGCATTATAAAAGATAATTTGAATTCTGAAAAAAAAAGGTAATCTTGATTGGCAAGGTGCGGTTTCTTATCTCAAGGGATATATTTCGGATATACCTGTATAAGTCACACTTAGTTATTCATGATTCTGAAGGAGAATTTCTTACAGGAGAAATGCCATGGCTCAGGAGCATTCTTACGATGTCTACATAAAGAAAGAGAACACTAGATCATATCTTGATCAGTTTTAAACAACATTACTTAAACTGTCCAAGCCGACTTTAGTTATGCCTCACTATATTACTTTGAAAAATAAAATAAATCATAAATTAAGCAATGGGTGTTTATGCCAATATGGTAGAATAGTACCAACAACACATGCAATATATGTTTTATTGTATTACTATCACATATATCTAAGTAATTGGAATATTGCATCAAATGGTAAAATATGTCTTTTATTGATTGTACCAAGTTAAGTTACTAGTACCAAAGATTGTATAGAATTACAATATCATACTATTCCATGTGCATACTACATATAGTGCATAGGTTGGTTACTAATACCAACTGACACGACTCTTGGTACAACTTCTCCTAAAAGCTTAATTACTTAAATGCGAATTTACTCACTACGTTATCCCCCCCCCCCCCTCAAAAAAAAAGGTCATTTCCACACAACTAGCAAGCTTAGAAAGATTGGTTAGAAGATGTCCTTGGAGCTGAAGCTGAAAGTGATGATGTCGGTGGAGTGGTTGAGGTCATGAGACGAGCAAGTTCTTGCTTAAATAGCTGCACATCCCCGTTCTGCAGCAAGCTGTTTAGTGCACATGCCATATAGATGCCTTAGTACATTCATTTTCTCTTTATTCGCTACTGCCAGCTGCTCTGCATGAGTAGTCCACTCCTTTTTGAGCCTAGCTTCCAACTTCTCCACTAGCTCAATCCCCCTCCGTTTTGGCCAATTCCCAAGTAGCCTTTTGTAAATCAAAGAATAGAGCTTGAAAAGTTCCCTCAATGCCAGACAAGGGTGGAGTCAAAGGTCCACCTCTTTGAATCACTTGTGCCACTTGCCATTGTTGGGATTGAACCTTCATGTCATTGATTTAATTCATTTCACCACATAGATATTTATATATTCAAATAACCTTTGTAGAAAATATGCACTTGTATATTGAATATTAGAATTTGTAATGATTCAGTTGCTTGAACAAACCACTTTACCGATTGCCAACAAATTCTCAACAATATATTTGGTTGCCACAATCTCAACTCGGGGACTTGGATTGACTTCTATATTCTATTTGGGACAATTGTTAGATTTATTGCCACATCGAACTTCCTGGACCAATAGCTCTGAGGCGCTTCCTTCTTGATTGGGATCTCATAATAGCAATTGACGAATTTCCTATTGTAGTTCACGTCCCTATACATAATATGTTGCAGATGAATTCTTCTGGATGAGTGATGTATCCACACGCTTAAACCAATAATATTGTTTTCTTTTTAGTTTATCTTAATTCACTATACTAGTGTTGCTCAATTCAGGATATTCCGATTTTTGTCCTTTCCATCCTTCGTCCTTTCCGTGCCTGATATTTGTCTTCTGTCTGGCCGTATAAGACAAATCTTCCTTGCTCAAATAGTATGTTATGCAAACTAGTACCGAGCCTAAGCAAGCTGCTATTCCAGATAAGACAAACTGCCTTTATTTGTATCACCTCAAAATAATCTCCATCTGTTAATCTCCACCAGGACAGCGAAAGGGGTTTGATGAAAGGATTGAATATGTCTACAAATCTTAAAAACTCTATCAATTCCAACCATCGACGCCTTTCCAATCTGCACAATACTTATTGAAATTAAAAATTATCAGCTACATTTGTGTAAACTTTCAACTAATAATTATGAACTCCATTATTAATTAATTTGTTTAGATTATGAAGTTGAAACTAATATAAAATAATTAATCTGATATTATATATATATTGTCTTCAAAGAAATGGTCCCGGAGGGACATGACATCTTAATCCGGAGTAGAGCTTGGGCAAAAGTCTCGTCATCCTTGGATTCGAAACAGAGCGAGTAGTTGTACTTTGGCATGTTCTTTATCAAGTAGAAGAATACGGGGTGTTGGGGTTTCTTTCGAGGAGTAGTCCCGATATACATCTTGTTTCCATTTAACACTACATTTTTTAGTCCTCTAGCTAGGACAGTGACAAGCTTGAGGTTCAGTGTCGAACCCAACACTTTGATACCATTTGTATCATGCTAAAATTTCATACCAATTTAATGAATGGGAAATAACCAAAAATAACATTCTTTTAAAGGTAACATGAAAGACAATTATAACTACCTTAGTATCATCTAAGCATGATTCATTTCATTTCAATTTATACATAATCAAGTAAAGAAATAATTGATTATACTCGAAATCCAGATGTTTTGCATATAGACTTTGACTTTGAGTTGTGCAAGCCTTGGCTACTGGAGGAGAGGAGAAGCATTGCCAAGGGCTTAACCTCCCAATCACGAACCGTTAAGTATCTCCACACATTCTCTATTAAGAAAGGCCCTCTCTACCCTGGGAATTAGGCTTGGGGCACCACTGTCTAGTGACTAAGCATTTTGATGTTAGAGCATCAGTTAAATGGCCAGCTAGGTTTAGGATACCTTCCGCACATCTATCATCTGTTTGCAACCCCAACCTTTAGTGGTCATAGCAGCAAGCATGCTACTAACCTACCTTGGCTAAGGATTTGTGAGAGCACCATGTACTTGATCACTCACCACTCAACTTGACAACAAGACTATACAAATGACTATTATGAGCTGAAATAGGTTTTGACATCTCTTGTTACTTGCTTAAGTTACTGATTATTCTTTATTTTTATCATGCAGGAATAATCCATAAAACAATGATTGCCATTTCACACTCTTCATCTCGACCATGCTGGTCTTCTTGGATGATTCACTGGGTGGATGTACAAGCATTTGTAATCACAACCAATGTATCTTGCAAACTGACCTTGGCATTATAAAAGATAATCTGATGTTTAAGCATTTATATTCATAGCCATTGCATCTATTGTTCTGGCCTTGACATTATAAAAGATAATTCTTGTGTCTAAGCATTTATATTCGTGCAGCTAATACATGTCGCTTTTGTGTTGGCATACAAAAGGTAATTTTAACATCTAGGCATTTATATTCACAACCAATACATTGCCATTCTGGGTTTGGCATTATAAAAGATAATTTGAATTCTGAAAAAAAAAGAACTAATCTTGATTCGCAAGGTGTGGTTTCTTATCTTAGGGGATGTATTTCAGATATATCTAAATAAGTCGCAGTTAGTTATTCATGATTTTGAAGGAGGATTTCTTAGAGGAGAAACACCATAGCTCTTGAGCTTTCATACGATGTATACATACAGAAATAGAACATTGGATCATATCTTGATCTGCTCTAAACAACATTACTTAAACTTTCCAAGAGGGTTTCAGTTATGCCTCACTAATATAGAGATGACATGGAGAATCCAATGTGACAATATGTTGTAAAAGGGGGGAGTTAATATAAGTCATTCATTCAATGATATTAAGGTATTAAACGTTTACGTGTCTGAACATTCAATGATTCAATAATAAGTGTTAGGGATGGAATGATCTAATCACCCAACATAGTAAGGTGTATGACATGCCTTATAAATAAAGAGAAGAGAATCCTTGGTAAGAGTGACTCATTCTGAAAAAAAAAGACTTAATAGAAGAAATTTCTGGAGGGCATTATCATTTGACTACATGAGATAAGTATTCTTTTTGAAGTACAATTCTAAGTGTTGTATAAAGCAAATGCCTCTAATTTATTTGTTTTCTATATGTAGTATAAGAGCTATTTTGTCTTGATCTTTTCCAAGGATGCTCTTGTGGGAAAAGAAGGATTGATATTAGATTTAGAGGGAGTCTGACACTCCATTTGAAGTATCATTAAATGAGGAGCTGAGATGATTGATGTTTAGAGGGAGTTCGAAAGTCTAAATGTGTGACTATATAATTTTAATGGGCCTACCCCTTGTTTACATCATGAGGCAGTGATGACTTCCAAATGATTATTACTTATATTTGCAAAAGTTATTGAAAGGTGAAAATCTTACAATAACTTATTTTTCTATTATGATGGATATCTTACGATGTTTATGTAGATCATGTTTGATTATACTTTGCATGGTAGATGTTCATATGGTATGCATTATGAGAATGTGTGTGCACATACCTTATGAACATTTTGAGTACAAGGTGAATGTTATGCAAATTGATATTCAAGAGACCATTCCTCACATAGTGCTTGGTGAATATCTTGCAACTCAACATTTAGGAGGCTATTGCTTAAGGAGTACACGATTAATATCATATGAGATGACATTCAGAAGGCCATTACTCCCGATATCATTACTCAAAGTATTTGGTGAATATCGTATGTTGATATTCAGGAGGCCAATACTCATGATATCAAATGTGATATCAAAATGTTGAATATTTTCTAATCAAAGATATTCGTATATGACATTGCGGTAATATATGGTACTGTGTTTGTCCTCCCTAATTAAGAGGGAGTGTTAGTGTAGTTTCAATTAGATAAAACTCACTATATATGTATATTTGATTAGATAGATGTGATATTTATACATATACAAATATATGTGTGTGTTAAATAACATACTATTATATTTATATATATACAAATATATGTGTGTGTTAAATAACAAACTATTATATTAAATACAAGTGAATAAGCATGTACCGTGAAGGGACATGTCTATCCATATTTCATCTAATAAAAGAGAGATGGTTGCCATTTGGAAAGCACATAACAAACCTTATGGTAGTGCTATTACATTTGCAATGATCCTCAAAGTGACAACGTGAATTAGAACATCTCCCTCTCAATATGTGTGAGGCCTCACCCAATTCATCATAGTACCAATGAGATAATTGCATTATGGTGATTTTAATCCTATGTTTGATACACTTTTAAGACTATAGGGTTATGTCATTTTAATATCTGCATTTTGATGATCCGCAATTACCTCTGCATATTATGACCTAATTGATGCATTTAATGATTCTATTTCATGTTGTAAGCTATTGACATTGCTTTAATAGAAATTGAATGGTAGAAAAGCTTGTAATATAAGAAGGTAATGTTGAAGTGGAAATTAGAGTTAAAAGATAAATTTTGTTATGCATTGAGACCTAACCCGCATACCTAGGGATTCAATAGTTATGGATTCAGCATCTTGTCATAGAATATGAAGTTATTTAGAATATTAAATTGACCATGTTATGTTGATAAGTAAAGTTTAGTTTTATAGTATTTTGAACATTTTACATGGAAATTGTTAGAAGAAGTAATGTAATTATAAGGAATGAAGTATGGAACTCAAATGTCGAATGTGATATGTAAGTTTTGATATTTAATATTTTGAAGGTTATATTTGAAATGATTAAGAAAGGGAAAGTTAGTTTGAGATGATGAAATATATGCAAGTCTAATGTTGAATGAGATAATGATTTATTTTACATATGCTTATATGATTTTCTTAGACTACTGACGCTTGAGTTTAGTGTGCAGGAATTTGACCATGGGTTAAAGGGGAATTAAGGCTCAAACTACTACAAACATGACATAACCAAGGTTGAATCAGTGGAAAGATTCAAACCTAATTGTAATGTGTTTTATTTCGTATATGTGAATTGTATGTGTGCATAGTAGCCTAGTTCATGTATTATTGTAAAACAAGTCATTTTTTTTAATATAATGTGATATTTTGTGTGTGTCACTTGACACTTGTGCTTGTTATGTGATATGACATGTTATTCGTCAATGGATCATGTGGCCACCTTATTTCGTGATAAATGCCTCAATTGAAGAATTTGATTATTGCCTTAGTCAGTAAAAGGGCAAGGTCATCACCTTGGGGAATTTGAAATTTGAATCACCTAGCTTTGGGAGGGTCATAAAGTAACTTTAAGGTAAGTTGGGATTAAAATTAACCCCACCCATGTTAGTACTATAGGCTAGGGAGCTATTAATGACCTCTAGGATGTCTAGTGGACCTAGGAGACCCCATGAAAATGACATTCTTTATGGAATCCGAAAATGAGAAGGATATATATATATAGAGGTATGGCTAAATGAGAAACCACTTGGCCACTCTCTAATTTTAGAGACAGTTAGGTTTTGGAGGGAGAGGAGGGGAGCTCTACTACAACCATCCTTACCCTAGCTTGGACCAAGGTTGGTATCTCAAACTTGCTTCCTTTCCTTTTTCTTTCTTTTAGCATGGTTAAGCCAATCTGCAAGTGTGGAGTTTATCAATGGAGTATGCATTGCATTGCATTGTGGAGTAGCATTCATGTGAGTGTTTGAATGGTGTTCATTCCATGTAGATTAGTGTGACACCATTGTGCATCTTGTTGTATTGTGTGGAGTATTGTGAGTATGAGGTTTGGATTTCCTCTATTTCCTTGTTGCATTATGGGTGTTGATATTGTGTTGTGATAATGTAATGTGCTCTTGAAAATCTGTTGTTTTATTGCTACTTGGTTTTGTTTTCTTGTTGTGCTTGAGTGTTCTTATGGGTGTGGGACTTTCACTCACCCTTGTGGGAAGGGAAGAGAAGTCCAGGGTGAACGGGCAGCAGTTGGATTGCATAGTTGAGGACCTTGGAGTATGGGCTCCATTGTATGCCATTGTCATATTCATATTTTGCCTTGGGGGAGGATAAGAACAAAAAAAAAAGAAAATGGTGAGAAAGGAAGTAACTGAAGTATGGGTTTGTAGGAAGCTAAAGCTGTTGGTTGTGTGTGGTGGAGGATGTTGTGTTGGTAGTGTGTGTGGTGGAAGATGTTTATGAAGCCCCGAAAGGGCATGATATTATGAAGCCCCGAAAGGGCCTTGTATTTTGTTGATTTAGCGCCGAAAGGGCATTGATTTTATGGAAAATATGATATGAAATGGTAAACCTCCTTGTGTTTCCACCTTCACCCTATGTTGAAGGTTCCAATGGTGAGCCTTTGTGAAATACCCTTGGGATGGGATTTGTTGCAGTTTTGTTATGTGGTGTATATGTTTCTTACAAGTGTGTATGTGGATTTTGTTTGAGCCTTGTTCCCCTAGCGCGGGGGTGGTCTCTTTGAGGCCTATGGTTGGGTGGAAAGCACCCATGGTCCTTGTTGTTTTGTTGTGATGCATTTGCAGGTTCTTAGAGAAAAATCTTGGAAACTTGGAGTCCTTGTTATCTTCCATGTGCATAGGAGGAGAAGACAATATTGCATTGAGATGAGATAGAGAGAAAAACTCCATTTTGTTATGTGAGCCTAAATGTATTGTAAAAGAAAGCTACTGTCTTAGTTTGATTGTCAATGGAAAGGTTGTGAGTGCTCATGTGTAGTAAAAGTATTTTCCATTGTGTATATTATGATATGTTGACTTCACCACCTTTTTGTGTATCATGAGGGTATCACTGAAGATAATTCATTGTAATAATATTGTTGTTTTATTGGATGGTAACACCAATCAGAGATCCAAATTACTTGATGCTCTTGGGTGGAATGCAAAAGAAATTTGATTTCATAGAAGTGATAATATTCATAGGAAGTATCATCCTGGTGGATTGCTATTATCATTTTAGTTCCATTTTTTACCAATTGTGAATGTACATTCAAATCTAGATCTGCATAAGAAGATAATGCTGAGAAAATGGTTTCTAAATTTCATAATTCATAGATAGGGATAATCCAGATAACTTCATAAAAAGTCTTGTCATGAAATGTTGAGTTATTGGATTAAGTTTAATGTTTTGAATGCTAAATGAATCACAATTTTAAAACTATACTTAGTTTATAATTATCTCCTAATTATCCTTGCAATAACTTACCTTGAATATCCTAGATTACAGAAGAAGAAAATCAAGTGATGATATAAAATATACAAGGCTTAAGACATAAGCTTGCTGTAGGTGCACATTTTATCCTCTGGAAAATGCATGAGAAAGTAAAATAAATCTCTCCTCTTAATACAGACATTAAAATATTCAAGAGTATTCCTTAGACTCCTAGGGCCCTATAACCTATAAAGCATATTTTAACATAATAAACTCACCATCATATTAATTGCATAGAAGGGACCTCATATGAGACACATAACTCGAGTCAACACCCTATCAAATCAAAAGAAACTTTAAAAAAAAAATATATACAATGCTCATGTTAAACAAACCTAAATTAGTACCAAGTAATATTTTAAACAAGACATCGCGTGACAAACAACCTACTATATTATCTACCCTAGGCGAGCATGGGTTGGTGAATGAGAAAACAATTTAATATGCTATGGAGACCAAGGTATTTAATTTCTCTGACATGACCAAGACTTATTTCATCCACCTATTCCCTAGGCGCTTTGTGCTTTCAAATATTATATTGGAATACCTTGCAAGTTTATGAGACAATTCTGACAAGAGGGGATGACTTCCATTTTGTCCTTGACGCCTTGATTTGCCTTGGAAGAAGTTATGGCATTTTATATGTCTTTCTTCACCCACATAATTAAGACTAGGACAAACTCCATGCTGCCAACAATACGGGACCAAGTAGCAAGTCGATTTAACATGGGAATTCAAAATGCATATCTTCTAGTTCAAAATTAATGAGATTTGACTCATGGAAAAGGCGCCTATGCTTGTCTTGGCCAAAACTTTGGTAAGTGAGTCCACCATGGAGAGAAACCCAAGGAATTCGCATGGTCTATGGGTAAGTGAAGAAGATTATGGGGTAGTAGCACGTGGGTAGTAGGGTGATTTGGAACTTTGCTAGAGAAAAAAATATTTCATATTCTTAAAAGAAATGTGAGTGGGGTCAAGTTAATGGACTATGACTAATAGGGTATTTTAGATAGATGGATAATTAATATGTTCATATGCATTCATTTTGTTAACTTAGTATTAGTAAGGATAGATTATCTTTTAAAATCATTCTTTTAAAATATATGTTTATATAAATGAATTGATCATTCTTTTCACTACAATTTCAATTGTAGTAGGTATTGACCCTAATGTTAAAATGTGATGTCGCTTGCATTAGAGATATAATATGAATAATAAATAGATAATTCAATCTTAATAACTATGTCAATGAAAGATGTAAGTTGAGTACTAAAAAATAATAATAATAATAATTGTGCTTAATGTACATTTAGGGTAAATTTCAGGCATGACAATATGTATCATCAAAGGAACATCCCCATCTCATTGCTTTTCTTGTTGCATCCTACAACAAAGATAGATTAGTAAATCATATATAGTGATGAATATTGAAAGGAAAACACTATTATTAGCTATATAAAATATAGAATACTTATCTCTATTTTGGTACCCGTCCATCCTCTTGCAACTTCATGAAAAAAAAAAAATCTTCTTTCAATTTTGTTTAGACACAAAAAGTCATGATAAGTCTCTATTACAATAAAAAATGATCAGATTTGCCTCCAAAATCCCTGATTTTGTTCAAACAAATGTGATGAACATCAAGGAACATCAACACAGAGTAAATTCTTAGATGAAAATCTTACAAATAACAATATTAATTTATTGCCGCTAAACATAAAGATACTTCTGCTAAATATTATAGACTCGGGTATTTTTCCAAACAGGCACAATACTTCACACTAGAAGCACACACTCATAATGTACTTTTCCAATTTTATGCAACATTATTTCTTCCAGATACAATGGATGAATTTGTCATTCAGATTCGATAATTGAGTCTTACTGTTTTTCAATGATCTTCTTTGAATCATTATTGATATGAGAATGAGTTATCCCAATATCAGAGTAAGTTGGCAGAGTTGGAGGTCAGTTAGCCTTGGAGAGAAGTGAGTGGGCAACAGAGAAGGCACAAACTATGGTTCAGTTGGAGGAGGAATAGATGCAGCAGGGTATGATGGAGACTTGCCTTGTGAGTACCATGGAGCTGGCCGAAAAGTAAGATAAGGAGATTCTCGAACAACTATGATGGAAAAGTCAACACATGAGCATCAAATGATTGCAAAGCGAAACGTTAAGTATAGGATGGAGCAACTGTATTAGCTGAGGGAGCATTTGGCAGATTCTTCTTCAGGGATGCGTCTTCCGCCCCCTCCTTCATGAATTGTTTTGTAAACAGTTGTTGTCCCTTTTTGTTGTATGTCATCCAGAGACGACTTTCTTTAGGCGGGGATGTCTTATCATTGTAGACATGTTAGATTGTTAAGTATGGCATTGGTTGTTAGTACACCCAAGGGGTAGGCAGATATGGATCGTGAGAGTTCACCTTACACCCCCTCGAGATTTATACGTACTCTCTCAAATGCAATGTACTGGCATCATTGTTATGCTCATCACTTAGCTATGCACCATGAAGTTTTTTGGGATGGGGAAATTTTAGGGTATGAGAATGTGTTTCCGTACGGGTATGGGTCAAAGCCAAAATTTAGGGGATGGGACGTCAGGGGATGGCTATAAAATATACGGGATTTTTAAATTTCTATATATGGAGTATTAGACTTTAAAGATATATTTCAAATATGCATATCATACCATAGAATACATGGAAATTGAAAACTATCAAGATTAAAATCAAAATGAGAATATGATATGATGATATATCTGAATATCATTTACAATTAGCAAAAATGCCCAAAGGCTCCAAGTATCAGTTTATCATCTTCATGCATGAAATCAAAATGACATAATGAGAGTAAATACTAGAAGTGTAAATAAGATGTCCAACTCCATAATAATCAAAAGCAATAATGTATTTGAGTATTTGCAAAGTGGAATGCCAAATATATGGCTGTCCTCTAGGAATCTAAATCTATATCTAAGTCAAGATCAGCGCCAGTCTCTTCCTTTGAATCACTGGCAGGGGTAGGCAGAGGGTCCTTATCCAATGGAATGCCAAGCAGCCCTGGAGCTGTGTTATCCTCATCAACCTGCAATGGATCCTCAGGATTAACATCTCAACGTAGTGCTAGAGTCTGTTGAGAGTCAAGACTCTGTCACTCTTGTAGTTGCAATACACTGTGAACAACCACACGTTTCTTCGATCGTCTAGAGGTTAGGTTTTTCCTCTTGATCGATTAGATGAAGCCAGATGGCAAGAGTTTTCAGGTGTGTCTCTACCCTGCCATGTCCACCATCCAATCGGGTCCCTTTGAGCTAATGTAGCTCTATCTGAGCTCGCCTTGAGTCTACCAAATGTTGGACCATGAAGATTGGAAAAGTCAAGCTATTGCCCTCAAACTTTTGCAACATCCTCTATATTATACATTTTTGAAAGGGCCTTGAAGAAGCCCTCCTTCACTTATATTAAACAAACAAAAATTTAGAAGTTAGAGTTTATAAACTTTACAAATAAAATCAAAATTTTAAAAGCATATTATAAAATCAGAAATCTTAAACATAAATTAAACTCACCTCCTCATCACTAGATGGATGCACTCTCCTAGGCCTTGGTGCATACCATTTCGGATTGATTACATAGGCTGCCATATGAATTGGGGTGTTCATAATGTTCCACCTTTCCGCTACAATGGGCTTAAGATGCTCCTTATAGAATTCCAAAGTAGGTTCCTTCTCTTTAATAGCTTGCTTGATCTGCCCAAGCATGCTATGAAAAGTCACATAAATCTCTCCAAGGCTAGGAGAGTTAGTATCAATATATCTAATGACTTGCACAATAGGGTCAATGAAGGAGCAAATGTATCTACAAATGAAAGAAAATTGGAAGTGAGAAACATCATATGTTAAAAAAATCAGCAAGTGCTTAAATCAGAGATATTTTTATTAAATCAGTAATTACAATTATGATGTCAATTATTTAAGTTTCTTACCTCATTGTGGTCCACCAGTTCTCATCCAGGATTCTTCGTCTGACAAGTCTTCTATTCGGGGTGCTTGATTAATGCCATCTATTCCATTCTGCATTGACCACCATGGATTGTAAGGCCTCTTGGACCTCAAGTATCCTCTCCAACAAAATGAAGTAGCTAGCATCTCTACTCACCGCAGGCTTGAATGCTTTTTTGGAAAATGTCCTAAATAATGCAAGAGATGTGTGATGATTGCAAATAAACATTTGCACGTCTCTAGCCTCAGATACCATAGTCTTTATCCAATCAATTTTCCCAAAGTCCTTCAAGGTGTTATTCAATGCATGTATACAACATGGAGTCCAAAAAATGTGTCTATAGGTGCTCTCTACTATCAATCCAGCTGATTTACACACTTGGGCTGAATCAATGACTACTTGCAAAACATTTGAAGCCCCTACCTCTTCTATAACATTGTTCAAAATCTGAAATTGGAAGGATGCATCCTTCTTTTTTCTAGAACAATCAATGACTCTAAGAAAATAGGCCCTTGCTGTACTAGTGATAATAAGATTGATGAGTGGCCGATGTTTGATATTGGTCCAACCATCCATGATGATAGAACATCCATCACTCATCCATGTTTGTCTCATATCGTCCATCAAAATGTTTACTTTTGAGTACTCTTTGTCAAGGATAGTTGTGTGTAATTTAGTCTCTCCTGGTGGTACAAACGAGAAACCAACAACATAAATATCTTTGCACATTTGTTTATAGAATGAGGAATGAGAAACATGGTATGGTATGCCATGAGCAACAAGAAATTTGCCAATGGACTCTTCAACTCTCTCTTCTGCTTGTATGTTAAATAAATCAGCCACATTGGTATCTCTCTTGGCCTTTCCCTTCCCTTTACTAGTAGTGCTAGTGGGACTGAGTGTGGGAGTGAATGAGGGTGTGGGTGTGCTACTTGTAGGACCCCCGGATTTTAATAACTCCCCCTCCACATACAACCTATTGGCCTCAAGTTTTTCATCATCCTTCGTTTTTTTTTGCAAGCTTTCACCTTGTACCCACCTATCCATAAAAGATGACAATAGACTCTTGTGTAGCTCCCAAAATAATGTTTCTTATATATATGACACTCCCATTCCTTACTACCTTCCAAATTTTTCTTCTTATTGTTGTCTACTTTTGTGGCAAATTGTAGGAGAGATTTCTTAGGGTTGAATGTGCCTTTGGCATATTTTTTAATGGCTTTGGAAGGACACTCAAATGGATTAGGCATTGATCTTCCATAGGGACATCTATATTAGGCTCACTTGAAAAATCATTTATGGCTGCCCTAGGTCCTTTTCTTGGTCTTTGTAAATTTCACACTTGAGTTTCAACATCCATGCTATCACTACTTCCCTCACTCTCACTGATGCTCATGTTTTTGCCTTTGGATTTTACAATGTATTATATTGCTGCAAGTTATGGAAAAAAGAACATTTCAATGTTCCATTTAACATGCCCTCTCTATGTCATTGGAAAAAATTAAAAATGATAATCATCAACAATAAAGTTTGAATAAAAAAAAAAGAAAAAGCATAATTCAAAAGAAGAAGATATGAAGGAAAAACCTCCTCTTGCACCTCCAAAATGCACTCCTCTTTTGTTCTTTTTGTTTTCCTCTTCCTCTTCCCAACTTGCAAACAACTCCAAATGAACAATACTCTTTTACTTTTTGTTATTTGAAGCCACATTAGGGTTCCCTTATTTTAGAAATCTCCAATGTCCATGTGGGGTCCAGGTGGAGCTTTTCGAAAAAACAATTAATTTTTTGATTTTTGATTTTTTGGCTTTTAACTTAGCCATCACTGGGCTGGGAAAAAGGGGATGGGGTTGGCAAAAGGAGACGATCGAGGGACAAGAATGGAGTCCCTGGTACGAGATTCCGTCCCCCCATTTCTTGTCAAATTTTTTCACACGTTTCAGGGATGATACCCCTTTTCCTGAATTCGGGACGTCGCAGGGAACATCGAAAGTAAGTACATGCGTCCCTATTTCGTACCCGGTATGGGGATGGACCTAAAAAGGCCAGAAATGCATCCCTGTGGAGCACAACTTAGTATGGATTCATAATGGGATGTTAACTTGAGTGGCATTAATGAAAGTAGCAGCAATTCTCTAATATTACATTGTCTTTATTGTCTCTGTTGCATTTAGTTCACTTTACTCACAAACAAAGGTAAAATAACTTCAAAGAATTGAAACCTTGATTGCTAGAAGAATACCAAAGGGATCTGGTAAGTATGAAGTTAAGCTTCCTTTGAAATGTTTCTTATGTTATAATATTGGTCATTTCGTTGATCAGCTATTTCAACTCAAAACTCACACAAACTCCTGCATCAGCCTCTGTCTTCTAATTGGAATGCAAGTTGGGGTTTGTTATGTCTATGTTTAGTCAATCCAATCTTGGGCAAAAAATCAGACCACTCCTAGGACTAGGAATCCTAGGAGGTAGGTAGATTCTGCCACCTAAGGTTTTTTCCTCTTTTCATAACTTCGCTTCCAAATCAGTATTTTTTGCATTTCTTTTACCTTTTCTTGCCAAAATGGGCTTAAGACTTGCTTTTGTAAGAGGTAGAAATTTGGGGGGTCAGAGGAATACTCCCTTGGGACAGGTGGAATCCACCTTTCTCAAAGGAACTTTCCTCTCAACAACTTGCTTTGCATAGGCATTTTTTTAGCTTAGAGGGTGGGAGAATTTATATAAATAGAACATTTAAGTATAATTTTTTTTCCTTTCTTACACTTTTAAGTTATATTTATATAAATACTATCAAGATGTTTGAAATAGGTTTTTTCTCATAATAGGAGTTATAATAAAGAATCTAGATTTTTTGGGTTTCCAAAAGATACCAAACCTAGCCAAATTTTAGTATTCAATGTGCCTTTTAGCATTCTAACCTCCCATAACCTTACTTGACTTTCCAAGCTCAAATTGAAGTTGGTACAAGGATTTTAAAAATATTTTTACTCCTTTTCATCGCAAATCACTTGGTTTCTGCTCCATCTCCTTGACTAGCATAGCTCGACTTCTGCATGGATCCATGATAGATTTGACTTCCTAGTAGGCCAAAATTGCTCAAAATCACTCTTACATTTGGAGACTTGAAAAGTGCTACACTTAAGACAAAATCACTCAGAATCACTATTGCTAAAGACAAAAGAGGGGGTCCCCATTTGCAATGGGGCAATGCCGTGGAAACCTCACGATAGTAATAGAGGTATTTGCACTTGGGAATTGTGATTATGAGCCTAGGCCAAACACCCCCAAATCTACACTACTTAACAATGATAGCATCCATTCTTGTTAAATCTCCAAATCCTTTTTTTGCTGTATTTTGAAAGTTTGTGATTTTCTTTGTTTTTCAAAATATATGCTTTTTGCTTTCTTTTTCTAGAATATAGACAATGATTACAATTTGTTAAGTTAATGCAATTCCAAACTATTTGTCTTTAATAATGCATTCGTATGCAAAATATATACAATGCTTATACATTTATTTCATAGTATGAGAACTTGGTAATTGCAACACTGATCCAATGTTGTCTTGGAAAGGTCATACCAAAGCCATTGCAGATTCTCCAACAGATACAACTGAAATGTCCCTTTACTGATTTTTTTTTTTGATATTTCTAGCCTCAAATCTGAACTTTAAAATCAAACAACCAATATAACAAAGATCTACCAATTTTCCAATAAAACCCAAATCGGGTATGTCCAAATTAGTGCCAAAAACTTCACGACTTCACAAATTATTAATAAATCTGAAAATGGACATTTTTACAGAGATTTTCAGCAGCATAACAGCCTACAAAATGACATTTCCAGATTTGTATAGCCCTTACACAACAGATCACAAATGTAGGGCAAAACTATGCTCAATCGGGCTCCCGAAATTAACACAAAAATGCCCGGAAACACCACAAAACACTCATAAATTATTTCAGAAATTTAATCATGTCCCAATACATATATTCAGCTCTATTTTGACATCATAAAGTCTGAAATACAACAGCAAACCAAACTGATATGAAATACTCAACCGGAAACACCAAACTCTTACAAAAATACACCCGGAAACTCACAAATTTGCACTGTTCAGCACAAGGGCAAACTCTGTATGAGCATGCACATGGAATGGCTTCAAACTCCCGTCCTTAGCCTTCCTGGAAACCTGCAAACTCCCGTTCTTGGGTCTCCTTCTCCACAGGTTTGGCAGCCTCTGAAGAACAACAAGAAAATTATCAAGAATCAAGATGTAGAATGAGCCCAAAATGCCTCCAAACCCCTTTTAAAGAGGGAATAACCCTAACTCACGTCCAAGAGAGGTTAATAAAATATAATTTAATAATAATTTTTATTTATTAGTCCATTGGTTTCCAAAGATTAACCCCTTTTTCCGAAATTTCACCTTTTTGGAGCCTGCCTGCCTTAACAAAGTTTATTATTTTTTTTAATTATTTGAATAGGGGACATGACAAGTCCTCCCCTCCCAAATATTGCTTGTCCTCAAGCAATGAAGGTTGGAATTCTCAATAATATGTTCTCCTTCCCAAGTTGCATCCTCTAGTGGTAATCCTTTCCATTTGACCAAATGCTCTATGATGCTCCTATTTCTCAACCTTTTCTCTCTTGTATCCAAAATCTCTTCTGGTATCAAAACTAATTTCCCTTCATCATCAAGAGGTGGTAATTCTGTAGATACTATGGTTTGCTGGCCTAGAACCTTCTTTAAGCAAGATACATGGAAAATATTATGTATTTTGCTGTTTGGTGGGAGCTCCAATTCATAAGCTACCTCTCCTACCTTCTTGATGATTTTATAAGGCCCATAGAACCTTGGCTTGAGTTTCTCTGCCCCACTTCTCTTCAAGGTGCTTTGCTTATATGGCTGCAACCTAACAAATACCAAATCTCCCACCTCAAAAGATCTTTCAATCCTTTTCCTGTCAGCATATATCTTTTGTTGGTTTTGTGCATGTTGTAGATTATCCTTGAGGGACCTTATTATGTCTTGGCTTTGCTTGATGAAATCACTTGCTGCGGGTACTCTGCTATCGAAAAGTATTAGATCAACAAAGGAAAGGGCATCGTAACCATAAAGAGCACGAAAAGGAGGCATACCAATAGACATGTGATGAGATGTATTGTAACAATACTCCCCTAGGTGTAACCATTTCACCCAAGCATGTTGTTGATTTGAAACATAGTTCCTCAAATATCCTTCTATCCATTTATTGACTATCTCTGTTTGTCCATCTGTTTGAGGGTGATAGCTAGTACTGGGAGTGAGTTCAGTTCCTGCCAAATGAAAGAGCTCCTTCCAAAAAGAGCTGAGGAATCTACTGTCCCGGTCACTAACAATGTTTCTAGGCAAACCATGTAATCTAAAAATTTCCTTGAAGAACAATTCGGCCACTTGTGATGCCTTGAAATCAGATGTGATAGGAAAGAAATGTGCATACTTAGTTAGTCTATCTACCACCACATATATGCAATCCTTACCTTGAACCTTGGGCAACCCAGTGATGAAATCCATGGAAATACTTTCCCATTTTTGTTCAGGAATAGGAAGTGGCTGCAACAACCCTGCAGGAAAATTTTGCTCACTCTTGCTTTGTTGACATACCATACATTCCTTAATGTGTTTAAGGACATCCTCCTTCATACCCTTCCATGAAAACCGCTCTCGAATTTGCCTGTATGTCTTGAAGTATCCCTGGTGACCAGCCAAAGGTGTGTCATGAAAAGCCCTCAATATCCTCTCCTTAGTTTTTGACCCTGGTACTAAGAAGATCCTGTTCTTGTAATAAATCAATTCATCAACAACCTTGTACCTGTTATCATCCACTAACTTATCCAAAATCTTGGTGGCAAATGAATCTTTAGCATACTCTAAAATTATGGAGACTTTCCAATCAGCAGAGATAGATGATAAGGAACACAAAGTGGGCTTTCTTGAGAGAGCATCAGCAACCACATTATTCTTTCCTTTCATGTATTCAATATCAAAATCATAAGCTTGCAATTTGCTTACCCATTTTTGTTGACGATCATTCAAATCCCTTTGGTTCAAGAAGAACCGGAGGCTATTATGGTCTGTCTTTACAATGAATCTCCCACATACCAAATATTGTCTAAACTTATGAAGTGCATGCATGATTGCCAACATTTCCTTATCATAGATGGAGTACCCTTTCTCTGATTGATTTAATTTTCGACTCTCAAATGCTATTGGATGTCCCCTTTGAGTTAGGACAGCCCCTATACCTTCTCCCGAAGCATCACATTCAACAACAAAAGGTAAAGAGAAATCTGGAATTGCAAGCACAGGGCATGAACTCATTACCTCCTTAAGCTTATCAAATGTTTTTTGTGCCTCTTCTGTCCACACAAAAGCTCCTTTCTTTGTCAAATCAGTCAAGGGGGCAGCAAGCTGAGAAAATCCCTTGGCAAATCTCCTATAGTAGCTACACAACCCGAAGAAACCTCTCAACTGTGTAAGATTTGTGGGTGGAGGCCAATCCAAAATTGCCTGGATTTTTTGTTGATCAACCTGTACTCCTTTAGAGCTTATAATATGTCCCAAATATAGGATCTCTGTCAAACCAAACTCACATTTAGATAGCTTAGCATAGAAGGATTGCTGCTCCAAGATTCCCAAAACAGTGTCTATGTGCTTTAGATGCTCTTCCCATGTTTTACTGTATATCAAGATATCATCAAAAAATACCAAAACAAATTTTCGAAGATGCTGACTGAATACCTTATTCATACAAGATTGGAATGTTGCTGGTGCATTAGTGAGTCCAAATGGCATAACAAGAAATTCAAAGTGCCCATAGTGACATCTGAAAGCAGTCTTTTCCACATCTTCACTCCTCATTCGGATTTGATGGTAGCCTGATCTTAAGTCAATTTTTGAGAAGTATACAGCACCATGTAACTCATCAATGAGTTCATCTATGCGTGGTATGGGATACCTATTTTTTATGGTCTTCTTGTTTAGAGCCCTGTAGTCTATACACATTCTCATTGTACCATCCTTTTTCTTGACAAGTACCACAGATGATGCAAATGGACTAGAGCTAGGCCTTATGAATCCCATGTCCAGGAGTTCTTTAATAGTTTTTTCAATTTCTTCCTTATAACCTCTTGGATGGCGGTATGGGGTTGTTATAACTGGTTTGGCACCCTGTTCTAACTCTATAACATGCTCAAAACCTCTATCTGGTGGTAATCCTGGAGGCAAGTCATTGAAAACTATACTATGCTTATCAAGAATATTTTGAATTTCAAAATGGAAATTACCTTGATTCTTGGGAGAGCTTGTTGGTTGGATTATGACTCCTGCTGCCCATGTTACTTGTCCTCTTCGAAAGGTCCTCTCCATCCTCTTTGCAGAGACCGCCTTAGGTGCTCCATTTGATAACCCTCTCAATATGACTTCTTTCCCATTGAAATGAAATTTAAACTCCATAGTTTGATGGTTCATGTAATAGCCTCCGATAGAGTGCAACCATTGAACACCCAATACAAGATCTGTCTCCCCAATACCAACCACATAGAAGTCATCACATAACTCATAATCTCCTAAGGTCATCTTGAGTTGTTTCACCACCCGTGTGCAAGGCATAGTGAATCCATCAGCTACAGTAACATTGAATCCCTCAAAATCTTCTGCTTTAAGCCCTCTTTTCATGACAAATCCCTCATCAATAAAATTGTGAGTTGCCCCACTATCAAGAAGAACAGTCAACCTTTGCCCTGCTAGTACCCCTCGAATTCGGAAGGGATGGTATCTTGGGACTCCTGATAATGCTGCTAAAGTGCCATCCTTGCTGATTTCTTTTACTTTCTCTTCTTCTACTTCCTCCTTAGTATCATGAAATTCCTCATGCCCATCTGAATCAGATTCTGAAGCAACTTCAATATAGTGCACTTGACCTTTCCCCAAACATCTGTGTCCCGGAACCCATGGTTCTCTACAAGTAAAACAAAGTTTTTTCCTTCGTAATTCACTCCTAGTCTCTTCATCTACCTTCTTTTTTGCCACATTTGTCACATCTTTTGGTGGTAGTGTTGGGAAAGTCTTTTTCTGAAAATTTCCCTTATGTTGCCAAAGATTTGGGGGTTTCTGATTAGTGATTGATTTCATAGGCACGCAAGTTTCAAGTTGCAAGCTTCTTTTGATAGCTTCCTGTAAGGTTGAGGGTGAGAAAGCCTTAACCAAACCCTTAACAGAATCTTCTAAACCATCAAGAAAAAGATAAACGATCCTCTTTTCACTCATATCAGGTACCATAACAGCCACTTTTTGAAATTCTTCTACATACTCATTAACTGATTTGGTTTGCTTCAACTTTGACAATTCTTTAAAGTACTCTTCATCATCCTTGAGGTCAAATCTATCTATCACCCTTTGACTGAAATCTTCAAATGTAGTTACCTGATCGTGACCTTGAGTAGTCATTCCATGATACCACCAATCATAGGCTGCATCTTCCAAGTGTAGACTTGCAAATTGAATAGCATCACTCTCTTTCATGGGGTTAAGTGTGAAGAAAGTTTGTAATTTTTGTAGCCATGCTCTAGCTGAAATTTTATTTGTTCCATCAAAAGTAGGCGCTGTAAACTTGCTTATTTTATTTTTGAGCTCTCTTCCACTTGTGTCATGCTCCCTCCTATTCTCTTTCTTGGGCATCAAAGCGTTCATCATATCCACATATTCTTTAAAAGGAACTGAACTACGAAAGTCATCATCTAAGCCATTGTAAGTAGCTCTTAATGTAATCAAATTACCTGTAACCTCTTCCACTGGATTAATGGCTGGATTTGGTACTGGTGGCTCATCTGCAGGCAAGAAAATAGATTTGGTTGATTTAGATGGTGTGGATCTCCCATTTCTCGGCTCCTCTGAAGTGCTCCCTTTCTCATTAATAGATGCAATTCCTTGTAATTTTTCTGTCAATATTCGCAAAGCCTCTCTAGTTTCCGCCAAACCATCCACTGTTTGCTTCTGAGTATTTTGGATGTCTTGGAAGAATTTCTTTGCCATCTCATCTGGATCAGCCATACTTTTTTCTTCCTTGGATTTTGTACTTTTGCTTTCAACTGGGGGTTTGATCAAAATTTCTTTATTCTTTTCTCGCTGCAAATATCTTTTTTCTCTTTCACTTAGTTGCATGCAATCATAAAATATGACATGCAAGATCTGGGTAGTTATCAAAACTTGACATGCAAGATCTGGGTAGTTGTTAAAACTGACATGCAACTTCTACAAACCCTCAGGCTGGCAAGATCACAGCTCTGATACCACTGAAATGTCCCTTTACTGATTTTTTTTTTTGATATTTCCAGCCTCAAATCTGAACTTTAAAATCAAACAACCAATATAACAAAGATCTACCAATTTTCCAATAAAACCCAAATCGGGTATGTCCAAATTAGTGCCAAAAACTTCACGACTTCACAAATTATTAATAAATCTGAAAATGGACATTTTTACAGAGATTTTCAGCAGCATAACAGCCTACAAAATGACATTTCCAGATTTGTATAGCCCTTACACAACAGATCACAAATGTAGGGCAAAACTATGCTCAATCGGGCTCCCGAAATTAACACAAAAATGCCCGGAAACACCACAAAACACTCATAAATTATTTCAGAAATTTAATCATGTCCCAATACATATATTCAGCTCTATTTTGACATCATAAAGTCTGAAATACAACAGCAAACCAAACTGATATGAAATACTCAACCGGAAACACCAAACTCTTACAAAAATACACCCGGAAACTCACAAATTTGCACTGTTCAGCACAAGGGCAAACTCTGTATGAGCATGCACATGGAATGGCTTCAAACTCCCGTCCTTAGCCTTCCTGGAAACCTGCAAACTCCCGTTCTTGGGTCTCCTTCTCCACAGGTTTGGCAGCCTCTGAAGAACAACAAGAAAATTATCAAGAATCAAGATGTAGAATGAGCCCAAAATGCCTCCAAACCCCTTTTAAAGAGGGAATAACCCTAACTCACGTCCAAGAGAGGTTAATAAAATATAATTTAATAATAATTTTTATTTATTAGTCCATTGGTTTCCAAAGATTAACCCCTTTTTCCGAAATTTCACCTTTTTGGAGCCTGCCTGCCTTAACAAAGTTTATTATTTTTTTTAATTATTTGAATAGGGGACATGACAACAACAAAGCCTTTGAATGAAATCGCAGCTATGAGAATACCTCAGGGTGCCTCAAAATGCAAAGTGCAGCACCTATATAATGAGTTGCTGCTACTTGATGAATGTATGCAGCCATTCTTAGATCCTCAAGTGAGTTACATATGCAAGGCGGCTACTATATTTGATGCCCTTCACATTAATCCATTGGAATTTCCTAGCCTTCTCTTAACAAATCATAGTTTCAGCCATGCTGTCACTCTTCATTGAAGAACATTTTAACTCCATAGTCCAAAATTGCAGCAGATCAAGACACATTTAATTGGCAATTAAAACCAACTCAAAGTGCTAGCAGAATATGGATGAAATTCACAATTTCTCTAATAGCAAACCCTTAAACTCAATTTCATTAAAATAGCAAATACATAGATATATCCTTCAAACTTCTCATAGAGCTGCATTTATAACATTTAATTCAATGGCTTCTCAGTTGCACCCAATGCTTGGAAGCTTATTGCTCATTCCTTTCGCTTAAAAGGCTTCAGAATTACACATTTCACTTAAATTGTTTGGATGCATGTTCCTACATTAATATATTATAACTCCTTGCACTTTTTAATCATTAATACTTGACTTAGCTTAAAAACAATTAATTACAGTAGACTTAATTAATAACTTATCTTATATACCAAGCACAAGGAATTGCCAAATAATTCATCTATTGCCGGACCCAAGGCAACTCCAAATGCATGGATAAAAACGAGAACTCACCCAACTTACTATAAATATTAAGTCAACCAACAGAGACCCTTAAATTCAGTTGTTAGCTCATGAGGATCATAATGATGAACTAACTTATTCATGCTCCTAAAACCTGCTAAATTGGGGACATCACATATTAAAACATTCTCAGATTCAATACCTTGACATGAGCAATGTGTGCAGCTATATATGATAATTTGATGTTCTATTTCTTAAGCCACGACTTCTGGCTATATGAGGCTTTACAATTCACTCCAATGTATGTTATTCAATCTAGACACTTTTCTGCCCGTGATGACCTCCGCTTGACTGCTCTCCCGCGATGACCTTTGCTGCAACCACCATTGCTCCTGCGTTGCAGCCTCTATTGCATGCCCCGTATGGCTCCGCCTCTGAGTTCTCTCTGTCCCTCCATGCGTGGGTATCCTTCACGCTCAGGTGCCCTTTTTTCCGTTGTCGCCTTTGTCATCCTCTTTCTTTCTTTTTTATTCTCTCTTTCTCGCATTGGGCTCCTAACTATTTCTTTTAACAGGCCTCATACTTGCTGTTTTCGTGTGTTTAACTTGGTCTATTCAAACGATCTAGAGCTCTCGACTGTTTCTTTTAACAGGCCTCTTTTTGGTGTTTTTGCGTGTTTACCCTGGTCTATTGTCGGGTCTGGAGTGTGGTTTGAGCTCAATGTTTTTGCTCTGTTCTCATACATGGATTATGCTCGGGCTGCCAAAGATTTTAGGGCCATCTGGGCGGATTTTTCCCTACTTTCTTAGGTCATAGGGTTGGCTTTGCTCTCGCGTAGTTCTACTGTGTTTGGACCTTGCTTTGCCTTGCATGCAATTTGTGCATTTGTTGCCATTCTTTGACATCTAGGGCATACATTTTTCTGTATGTGCTTAGTCTGCTATAGTCACATACACACAACTCTACAATGGTGGGTCAACCAGTTGCTACAATGACCACAACTGATAGCTGCCCACCACTGAATCAACTGTTGACCTACCAGAGATTATGTGAACGTGTCAATAAGCTTGAGGCTGACAACATATTGCTTAGAGAACAGTTTGATACATCAACAGTTGAAATTTTAGAGCTCAAACTGGTTACAGAATTGAATACCTTGTATATCAAATGCTTCTTTGGTACCTTCATCTCTGAGACAACAGGCTTGAGATCCAATCTTCAATTGGTTATTGAACAACTAGATGGGCTGGATAAGATCAAGGAACAACAAAATGAAATGGCTAGAATACACTCTTCTCTGAAGCTGAAACTGAATAGAAGGTGGAATCATGGGCCTCTTTCTGCACCAACACAGATACTATTACACCCTGACTAAGCATAGACAAGATTGTCTAGGGAAAGATTGATGATGAGTGCTTGCGGTGTACACATGAGCTCAACTTGCGGGTTTGTGGTCTCCCACCTACTTTCGACCCTCTTGCTGTTCGACACTCTTTCCTCTCTGACCAGCTCGATATCTCCGATTTAGATAAGTGTTGGTTTGGTACCGGAGATACTCTTTTCGTCAGGTTTTTCTCTTTTGCTAATAGGCTTCGTGCTCCTAGAGCGAAGAGAAAGTTGTTCTTTCCCCTCTAAAATTTACCTTGATGAAGATCTCACTAAGGCACAGGTTACAGAGTTGAAACTTGCTCGGGGTATTGTGGCAGAGGCTAGGTGGGCTGGTAAACGGGCAGTGATTAGGAATATTAGAGAAGTTGTTTGTGATTCTCCTCCTAGTGGATTAGAAGTGAGGACAACCTCCAAAACTGCATGACGGTTTCGTTAAGAGTCTGACAAGAGGAAGTCCCCTTCTTGTCAATTGTTGGAACGGTAATGGCTCTTTATGGTCATTACCTAGTCTCTTTCATGATGCTCTGGGGTTCGCCGATATTTTGGCCATTATTGAGATTTACGAGTCTTATGCATTCTCTTCTAGGTATCTTGGATATCAGTGGCTGTCTGTTCATAGAGAGAAAATCCGTACTTCTGGTGGGGTCCGTGGGTCCGAGTGTGTTGCTTGTTTGATTAGAGATGATATTTTCAAGTCCACATCAATTGTTCACTCTGATGTCTTTGCTAGACTCATGTGGGTCTGTATTGGTCGTCAGAATCACCGACGGGGGACATCTTGCTGTTTGTTATTTTCGACCACCTCTTCTCCATATGTCATTCAGGATGCCAAGGATGGGGATCCTTTTGTTGACCTTTAGGAGAACATCTTGTAGTTTGTAGCTTTAGGTGATATCATTATTCTTGGTGACTTAACTGCACGTACCAGGAATCTTCTTTGATTCAATTTGCACTTAGATAGATCCGATCAGTATGAGACTTCAATGATCCTCGGATGATGCCTTTGGGCCACTCACTTGTTATGGCCACCACCTTCTCCAGCTCTATGAGTCTTCTGGTTTGTTGATTATGAATGGTTTATCCTTCTTCATTGGCTCCGACCTCTTTAACTACTGGCTACATTGTGGTGGTGCGAGTGTTGTGGACTATGTCATCACCTCTTCCTCCTTCATTCCATCCATTCACAGTTTCACCATTTCTTGTCTTCCGTTTGCTGATCATGCTCTCCTCAACATTGCTATTTGTGGTCCATCCTATTTATTGCCTTCTCCCCAGTGCTTCCACATCCCATTTGACACTACCTGCATCCCTACTCGCTTCCGCTACGTTGAGGGAGATGGTGAGCTCTTTTCATACTATCTTAGGAGACTTCTAACACCAGCTAGTTTCAGTGATTCGAAATGCAACTTCTGCCATGTTTGATTTACTTACCTTTTTCATTTGGGTTTTCGGTCTCCTTTCTATCCCTCACCATTCCCCTCCCTCTCTTAGGTCTAAGTGTCGAAATACATGTCCTATGGATCAATGGTTTGATGTTGATTCTAAAGATTCCCATCATTTCGTTCGCTCCTCTTTCGAGACTAATTCTCCTTCCTTCACCCACTTACGCTTATCTTATCTCCGTTTTCTTTGCCATAAGACACGTTCTTTTGCCTCTTCGTAGTGTAGATCCCTTTGCTCCACGCTTATAAAGAATCCCCAGATCTTCTGGCGCACCCTTTTTCCTCGTTGTCCTCCTCCACCCTCCACTCTTGACTTCCACTCTCTGACCTCCCACACCATTATGCTTTATGACATTCCGGGAAGCCACCTCTTCATTCCACTTCACTTCCCTACTACCATTAGATCCACGCGATGCAGTAGAGCGGCAAATGAGGAAGGCGTTCAAGCTGAACTTTTCAAACTTCGTGCTTCGGTTCTTGGATCCTACCTCTCTACACTTTTTAATAAAGTGGTTTGCACTGGGTTTCCTGATTCTTGGTTGAGGCATGTGATTTACCCTATTCATAAGTCTGGACCTGTTTCTGACCCAAGTAATTATAGGACTGTCATGATCAGACGTATGTTTAAACTTTATGCCACTGCTCTGAACACCATGCTATTGAGAGAGCTTGACAGAAATGAGTTTAGAGCTAAAGGTTAGTCTAGTTTTTGGGTGAACTATCAGACTATGGATCATATCTTCACGTTATGAGCTATTATTGAGGAGGCTAGACACCGCTCTGACAAAGTCTATTGTTTTTTTGTGGACTTTCACAAGGCTTTTGATTCTGTTCCTAGGATGGCCTTATTTTAGAGACTTAGCGAGATTGGGATCTCATATATGTTGTTGACTGCTATTATGAGACTATATGAGAAGATGATTGGTAGACTCAGGACTCTAGAGGACTTTTTTGTTCTGATTCAGAGTATCATTGGGGTGAAGCAAGGTTTCCCTATTTCTCCCACCTTGTTTGGGTTGTATATTGATGAGCTCGAGGATTTCCTTGTGAACTCCTTTCAACCTGGTGACGGTGCTACTTACATTAGGTTTTGATCTCCATTCTCTTTTTTGCAAATAATGATCTTCTCTTGGCCTCTTCTCCCGATTGTTGTAATGTCCCCATTTTTAGTAGGTTCCTGCAGTTGGCCACGTCAGTTCACCGTCGTGACCCTCTTGAGCTAATAGTGGGATTTGAGGGTCTCAGTTGTGTGGTCATAGGCTTTCCAGCAGCCTATGGTGTCTTTTGGCTCTGTTTGAGGGACTTACTATTTATAGCAAGTCAATCTGTTGGTTTTGATGAACTCAGTTGAGTTAGAGGAGTTGGAGGATGCTCTCAATTTTTATTTCAGACTTCCAGTTTGAGCTCCAAGAATCTTGGAGGGAGCATCTATTTATAGTAAGTCACCCCGTCAGGTTCATTCATCATCTCTCATCATTAGGATCACTTTGGTGTTGTCAGATTCTGATTCTGATGCCTCTTCAGTTGTTTTTCCAAGATGGGTGAATTATTATAATTATTCATATAAATACATTGAGGTTGCTATTTTTGATAGTGTTGTTGGTTGGTCACCTTAGTATCATAGCTCGTTGGAACCGGGACGAAAAGTTTCAAATCATGGGAACAAGAAACAATGGCGTTATGTGTCTAAATTTTAAGTTATGGTGGAAAAGGTCATTTTTGGAGCCAAAAGCAATTAATACATTAGATTATAATGACACTTTATTATATTTTAATGTTGTGTGGGAAGCTTCTTAAGTGAAGTTCATTTGGGAAACTTTGTGCCATTTGGAGATTATAAATATGAGCCCATTTGATAAGTAAAGCATCCAATTATTTGATTATAATGACACTTTATTATATTTTAATGTTGTGTGGGAAGCTTCTTAAGTGAAGTTCATCTGGGAAACTTTGTGCCATTTGGAGATTATAAATATGAGCCCATTTGATATGTAAAGCATCCAATTATTTGATTATCTTATTTTGCTCTTGTTGTCTTGGTGATATTTCCGAGTTTGAAGTTTGTGTCCTTGCTGAAGTATAACGGTTTGGAATCTACAGCTAAAGTATTGTAGATTTAATTCTGAGAATCCATAGCTGGGGTATTGTGGACTTTTGAGTTTTATTATTGTCTCCTCTTTCTGTGTTAATTGTGGTGGAGGAGTAGTTATACAATTGAATAATATAGTTCCTTTGTTGCTAGAGGAGGGTTTAGTTTGCAGATTGGAGTTTGGTAATTCTGGATATCCCAGTTGTTTGTTTTGCATCAGAATTGATGTGTTGGATTTACAGCTTGAATGCCAAGCGTTCTTGTATTTGGCGTGATTTCTATATTAGTTCTAGGCAGCATTTGTAAGGGTAGACTGTGAAGGCCAAATTGAAATTGGACTAGGTGGCTTTTAGTTTGACTTTGCAATTACATTGTACGGCAAAGACCAGGTTCTTAATTTGTGAAATTTAGTTTATATTACATAGCTTGAAAGTAAATAGGCTGGCTTCAAATTCTGATCAGCCAACAAATAAATTCCCTTTTCATTATATTGCTATATGGTTTGTTGATGAGTGAATTCAGAGGTTGGTGTGAATCATTTCAGAATTGTTTATTGGTGTTTGGTATTTATTTATGCAAAACTTATAAGGCCAAAATTAAGTAAATTTGTGATCAGTTTGTTGTACATCCTGATATTTTATTTGAAAATTTCAGACATCATAGATCCAGTGGTAATTGGGCTACTTGCCAAGTGTTTGACAAAAGGTCATGATGGAGCCTAAATTTTTTCAATATTTAGACTTCTAAATGCCATGCCAAGGGGATAATCCTCAATTATTCAGTTACAGTTGTGTTGTGCATATTAGAACATTTCTCTACCTTGATACTGATGGAACTCTAAAATTTCTAAAATTTTGGAGAATTTTAGAATCCTAAGTACCATAGGCGGTTATAAGTGGTTCAAGAAAAATTTAAGAAAGAACAAAAGGATGGAGTTCTATGGAGAGGTTATGCAGCGTTCCGGAACCTATCTTTAGGGAAATATGTGAGGGACGGGGCTGTTGCATGATGATATTTGTGAAGCTTTACAGAATGGACCTGATATACTCATCTATGATGATGCCCATATGATTAGGAATACAAAAGCTAATATAACTCGAGCATTGAAATAAGTGAAGACCCAATGTAGAATTGCATTGACAGGTTCATCTTTGCAAAATAACCTGATGGAGTATTATTGCATGGTAGATTTTGTAAGAGGAGGTGTTCTGTGAACTAAGCACAAGTTTAGAAACAGGTTCCAGAGTCCTATAGAAATGGCCAGCATGCTAATTCAACGGTAGATGATGTATAGATAAGGATTGTCCAGTCATAGAATTTGTTGTTCCAGATATTTTTGAGGATGAAGGGTGTTTGATTGACAGCTTAAAGAGAAATTTATATATTGCTGAACAACAATTCATTTAAAAGTCATGTTTTAACTGTAGTAAATATGGAGGCAGATCCAGAAGCATTGGGCAAGCCTTTTGCAATTTTGGAAGAAGTCAGTGATGTTCATAAATTTGGCTGCAATACTGATAATATGCTGTTATTCAACTGCCATGGTTCTTTTGATAAAACAAAAAGAAAAAAGAAAAAACTGCAGAAGGGAATTTGCATCTGAATTCTTGTGGAAAATGTACTAATAAAGAATGTTCATACAAACTATTTACGTCTTGGGCAGATTGTAATCTGAATGTTTCTTGGAGAGAAACCTGTTTTCAGAGTCCCCGAGGAAACTTCAGGGCTTTCTATAGTAGCTTCTCATTGTAAGCAGATTTATAAATTCTGACAAAATTCCTGATACACATGGGGTATTTCCTTCAGTTTGCAACTTAGAGCTGTATGTACATATGCCCATGGATATCATTTTCTTGCACAGTTTGGATTGGTGCTTTCTAGTTCTTGGTAAAATCAGATAGGAGAATCAAGTTTAACCAATTCAGGGAGAAGTGAGCTTTCATCATCACTTGGCTCTATTTTTATGAGTGGCAAAATGAAGAATGAGGAAAGTGCTAGGAAGGGTGATATATCACCAAACCTTCCATTATCACTATCCTGATTGCTTGATGTTCTTGAAAATCTAGCATAGACAAAGCATTTCAGTGCCTGGAGGAAAAGCCTCAGAATCTGTATGCAATAAGATTGGTGGGTGTGCTAATTGACCATTTCTTACCCTTGAAGTATGGTAACATGAGGCCAAGAGACAATAAAAACTTGGTATTTTTGGCAATAGACAAAGGACTCATCATGTTGGGATGTTACAGGCATTGTTTTTAAGAGAGAGTTCACAAATTCAGAAGCTATAGAAATTTTAACGATGAGTGGTCGCGTGGAACATATGAAAAAGGCAAAACAGGTGAAATTTAATGATAAAGTTTTGGATGACTGTGGCAGAGGAAAATATCATCACTCAACAGAGCAGTATGGTACATTTTTAGCATCAGCAAGACCAAATAGTATATTAATCAATAGTGGTGTGAGAGTTTCAAGAAATGAATGCATTGGAAAGGAAATTACCGGAGATATAGAAAATCCAACAAGAGGAGAGTTAGGTATTGAGGATTCCTCACATGATTTATACTTTCAAAGATCATGTTTCAATGAGTGTTTGTATGTACCTGGAATACAACATCTACTTCCAGAGAACACAATTATAAGGCTCTATGTGCAGACTGGTGGAAAGGAGACCGTATAAGTAGCAAAGGCACTATTTCAAAGTTGCAGATATCAAATGATGTTTTGAACCTTTTTGGCATACACGAGTCTCTAGCCATAAGGAGTTCACAGCCCAAATAATATTCTATAGCGATTGGCTGTTGTTTTTTCATCGGCAATGCTCAGGGTTCCAAGCGGCTTCCATTGGATCTTTTTGATAAATTTTCCATAAAATCATTATTTATATACCTACTTATGGTGCTCTGTATGTCTGTGGCAGGTGTGCGTTTGGATAAAGGAGCCGTCTGAAACAGGGAAAGTGTCATGGTGCATCATATTGTTCCAAGGAAGACGCGGACAGAGAAGTCTCAAGGGAGCAGATAGTCCAAACTGAAGGCGTCAGATTGATGAAGATGATAAATACACTTTCCACCAAATCCAAGTTTTTGCGATTTGAATAAAAAGCCATTCAAAGAATGGAGAAGATGCGATGAGTTTTTCCGTAGGAAGGATGATATCTTCAACGCAAATAATCTTCAAAAGGAATATGAGCGGAAACATCAACTTGAAGTGGCATTTACCAGATGATCAATTCTGTGCAAGCACCAAAGAAATCCGAGCACGCATCATTAATCAATAATTTGAACACAAAGGATGCGAGTATGTGTGAATGAAGATACATAAAGTAACCTGGTAGTATTTGTTTTATTTAAAATTACGTTAAAAACATTAAACATTGGTTAGTTATTTCTTAAGAGGTGCGATGGTTGAGGACACACCTCTCCATTGTCTATAAATATAAGAGTTTGAAAACAGATAAAAAACAATATTTAGATTCATTCTTATACTTCAAATTTTTTACCTATCCTTGCTCGATGATGTATTATATTCTTTCATTGGCAAAAGAATGACCTGCTGAACTAAGCATGTGGATGGCAGATTTTTGAGTAAATTTCATTTAGTTCGGATAGATTTGCAGTAGATGGATCTTCTGTAAGGAATGTCTCTATTGTGATTTTATTTCTGGCATTATTTTATATTTTATATTTCAGAGTTTTAAACTATTATTAAGTTGTGTCATTTATAAGTGTTTTTTTTATTACTTTCTATAAATACTTTAATATTCGGATAAGTGGACTAGATCATTATTGCATTTTAATTTTGATAAACGTAAATATTGTGAAATATTTTGTTATTTCCGTATTTATGTCTAATTTGTCTCCGCAGGAGTTAAAGTTCATTTTAGACTAATTTAAATTGCGTTTATATAATTGATCCGTCACATTTGAATTATTAAAATTGTTTATAGTTTAATATATTGAACTTTATAAATTTGTACGTTTCAACTAATAATGTTGACTCTGATTGCCCGTTTAATTAGGCACTGGTCTTTTACTCCTGATCCATAGTCCATATGCTGGTAAATGTTTCATTTCTTTCCATTGGAAAAATAATATATTCATCTGTTGCGTTAATCTACACTTATTTTTTATTTAAACATTACTTCAATCATTTACTTTTCTTCTTAGTTCATAAATCACAACTTTAAAGCTTTCCTATATTTCTTGCCATTTGGGAAAACGTTTAATGTGTTCGCATTCTAATCGATCTGTTTTGAGTGTCTTGGATTTAAGTGTTTCATCTAGGATTGGGTACACCCGCCTCGGTCTTGCAGAGCTGGAAGCGCAGGGGATTTAGATCACATTAATCAATCCCGTCAAGTTGACCAAAACCGGTTGGATATCCCAGCATCGAGCAGGCAAGGCTCATAGGATTCCAATCTGCGGTTTTGGGAACCAACAGGTCAAACAATCAAAATGTGAAAGAAATTAATGCTTGATTTAGCTATAACCAAATAGGGTTATTACAACAGTTTACAAAGTCTCCTTGATGGTTTGGCCTCTTTTTGTGATCAGCGTCAACTCATGGTCAATTTGACTAAAACTCGGGTTATGATTTTTAACTGTTTAAAGATCTCTCATCTTCATTTCTTTGAAGGGGAGGAGTTTGAGATCACTTCTTCTTACATTTATCTCAGAACCTCGCTTCATCTTGAGACCGACTATTTAGTCCAGAGTTAGTAAGGGTATGGGCTCCTTGGCTATACTTGAAAGACAGTGCTTCAGATATCATTTCCAGGACAATTTTGTTCAAGCTGTCCCTATTAGACTCCTTAGTTAGACCGACTGTTCTCTATGGCTCGGTGGTTTGGGGACCACCTCTTTTTGCTCCAAATTCGGCCTCTATTGAGCATGTTCATATATTGCTTCTACGACTTATCATTAGATGTCATAGACACACCCCCCACAATATTGTCTTGGCTGAGTTTGGTGCTCATTCTTTCAAACTTGTGACCATTTTCGAATTGATCTGGTTCCTTCATCCGCTTCGAGGCTTTATGGATTCGGATATCGATTGACACAGATACTCTCATCTTGCTTTTTGTTCTTCTGTTGTGGTAATGAGATTTGACACTAGCACTAGATCTCGCTGTTGGTATGCCGAGGCCACCTCTTTGTTGGGTTCGATCGAGATTGATATTGATCTTCTTGCTCCTTATCAGTTCTCATTGGATGCTCCTGCTCACCTCCTTCCCTCAAGACAAGAATTGAATGAGCATTTTAGATAGGATATCTACAAACAGTACATTATCACTATCTGGAGTAATCCTTCAGGTGGATTACGTCCTAAGATGGCCTTTTATGCTAAGCATTTTCTTGTGATTCAAACTGGTATTATTGTTCGCCCTTCTTATCTTTATCGGTGCTGGAGTCATGCCCTACGATTCTCTTTGGGCTCCTTCAGAGTTGGCTCTCACCGTGTTCAGGTTTGAAACGATCACCATATGGTTAGAGAGGATCACATTTGTCGACTATGTACTTTGGCGGAGGTTGAGACTAAGACCCACTTTATATTCCGCTGTCCTATCTACTATGAGATCAAAGTTAGATTCTATTGGGTTTTTAGAGATTCTTTTTCTCTTTCAACGTTCTTCAATTATATTGACCAACGGTGTCTTGCACTTTATTTATGGGAGGCCACCCAGCTTCGTGAGCATACGCTGCAGTCACTCATATCTCAGAGTCATATTTCAGACCAACTCATCACCGCCTTTTTCTCGCCCTTGTCTCATCCATGGGGCACGAAAAGACCATCCAGTATCACTTATTCTAGATCAGTCAGACACTGCACTAGTCTTTCTAGGCAACGACACTCCTCTAGCGGTCCTCGGCGACGATCTAAGACTCTAAATGGTTCACGTTTATACCCTTCTGTTACTGATTTCTTTGTACCAAGGAAGGATCTTTAGTCCTTACCTTGGTTTCTATGGCTTAGGGTTTTGTTTTGTTTCTTCTTAGACACCATTTGGTGCTCCTGTTTTGGCCGGCTCTTTGGTTTGTATGCTCAATCCATAAACCTCTATGGTTTTTTCTTGGACATTAATATTATTATCTTATCTGCCCCAAATTGAACCCCTTTAGCCTTCCAGTATTTGGAGTCCCAGTTGGATAGATGTAGACAACTTTTGAACAATAAGAATCCTCATTTCAGATTTGAACTTGTCCAATTCATACCACTGTATGCTTCTGATAAAAATCTCTTCTTATCTTAACTCAAATCTTCAACATTAAGCTCAAGGTGAAATTGGAATGAATCTACTCTTTAATGAATTTTTCATCCAAACCTTTGTGGTTCCAAGGGTTTCCATCCTTAGCAATCCAGTCACTAAATATCAGCAACAAGAGAAATCCTCTTAATATAGTATTTTCATAACATCCCCAAATGAGAGTACAACTTTGCTTATAAAGCCTCTTTAGTTGGTTGATTCACCTCCATTAAGCGATGTGGGAAAAAAGTCACTTTAATTTTATAACATCACTTTATAAAAGTAATTTTATTTTATAATGTTATTTAGAACATTACGTAATTTAGCTCATTAAATAATATTTTATTTTCTTCATTTCTCCATCAATACACACGACTGGAAAAGCATCCCTATTGATATTTTATTAGCCTATTGGGATGAGAAAATAGGCTAAACATCTGCTCGTGTATTTATTGAGAAAAAGGGGAATTTACTGTGTGATTGTAGGTTGACTCAGAAATTTATTATTTTGAAAGAGAGGTGATTAGAGGCTAACTCAATTTTTATTATTATTATGATTTAATTTTATGGAGCTGACCTATGTGTTCTATGTAATTAATATTGGTGCTCAAAAGGGTATAAAAATGTGAATCGTGTTTGTAAGTAATGTGTGAAAATATTTACCATTTGAATACTTAATAAAGAAGGTTTAATGTAGAATACATTTAATAAAGGACAGATTTTGTGAAGTGTAAAAGTGAAAGTATATGTTCATCAGCCGTTGACACAAGCAGAAGGTGAAATTTCACTGAAAATTTTGGAGCCTCCCAAAAGAAAAGATTGGCTTCTCTTTCTGTATCGGTGCTAAGTTATGGGATTGCTCTATTTAGTAGGTGATGCCTGCAAATTCTGTAAATGGGGATCGGTGTATCTAGTAACATGGTGCCTGCAAATATTGCAAGGTCATTTTATTTTTATGGTAGTTAGATTTGAACAGTAGATCCAAGCAGTCTTTCTGTGTTTTTCTCCCAAAAGGGTTTCCACATAAATCTTGTGCTCCTAAGTGTGTGGATCTTGTGTGTTTGTTATTATAATTGTCGTTAAGTTTTAAATAAGTAAAAATGCATCTTATACTGATTCACCGCAACATATCTAGTGAGTTGGTGCCTGCAAATATTGAGATCATTTTGTTTTTGTTGTTGTTGGATTTGGGCAGTAAATTCAAGAAGTTTTTCATTGTGTTTTCCTCCTGAAAGGATTTTCTAAATCTTGTGTCTGTAATTTGTGAATCTTATATGGTTGTTAATATTATGCTTGTTAAGTTTAAATAAGTAAAATTGGCTTATATTGATTCACCCCCAGCACCCCCACTCCCTGGTGCTTTCAATATAAATGTATGCTTGCCAAGGTTAATATAACAACTAGATGTGACAGCATGACAATTGGTTCCTGCAGTCTCCAAGGGCCATGTGCAGTTATAAAAGGGTCAGTAACAAATGCATTTATCAGCTACAAATCTTTACCAGTTACAATCTCTTTCAGATTTGTTAATATTTGTATATGTGCAAAGTGAAGCAAATAATATATGTATTTGTTGTTATCTGGTAATGTTGAATGTAATCTTGAGTTGTAATTCTTTGAGCAGTTCATGCATTGAATTGTGAAAGTATTTGTATACACATTTGTGCGAACATTTCTGTTACAAAGTTGACAAGCATTTATATAAAAAGAAAAGAGGAAAAAATTACTCCATCATATTATAAAACACTTACAAACTCTTCCACCATCAAGGCCAAACAAAATATTGTAGAAAATGATGAATCTTTTTCAGGCTGAGCAGTTCTCTTGACATAGAATTGAGTTTCCATTTGTAAATTGTGAGTTTATCTTGATTTATAGATGGGTTGCTACTGATTTGCACTTGAATTATTAAAAAAGAATCAGAGCCAACAATTCCATGAACCATTTCAACTTGCAAGGCCCACGAGTTTCCTATGCCTTCTGTGGCTGTTTCTGTAAAAACCTCTATTTTTTAGCAGGCTGCTTCTCCTTAATGGACCTTTCTATTACGCCCAAAGTGTTTCCTGTGGGCTACTTGTGGAAGAATTAATCTATATGGGTTCGTCCTCGCAGATTATTTTATCCTTCACTTCTTAATCTTTTAAGCACAAGTGCCAAAGAGTGATCCACCACTATATAAATTTCATTTTCTATATTTAAAAAATAAAGTTTCTTTATAGGGTCAGCAGTATGTCATCTAGTGCAGCAAATGGCAAAAATATCTTTCTTCTTTGTAATGCTATTTTTTACACACTCTTCCTATCATATGGATTTTCAGCTCTATAATTTGTTTTATCCATTTCATAAATCTATTTGTGTATGTTGAAAATGTGGGTCCATTTTTTGTTTACCATTCGAGTATCCATTAGGTAGTTGAATTATTCTATTTGCGCTTTAAGATTTTCTTAGCGTCCAAGATTTGTGCAATATATTTACACGCATTACTTACTAAATGGTAGCAATTTTACTTTTGAAACTTGACAGATGTTTATTGAGAAAAACTATGATATGGCAATTCTTTGCTTCGAGAGGTCTGGAGATGCAGATATGGCTAAATGGGCAAAAGGTGCAAGCCTCCGAGAAGATGGACAAAGAAATCTTAAGAGACACAAAGAAACTGCTAAACATTCTCTGACAGAAGCAGCCAAAATTTTTCTTTCTATAGGGAAACCAGATTGTGCTGCTGATTGCTTCATTATAGCGGGAGAGTATATTAAAGCTGGTAAGAACAATATTATAGTAGTTGTGTTCAGAAACTAGTCTTTTCTTAATCAAGTTTTAAGAGTTATATAATGAAATTGATTTTGTGTATCATCAAAAGATCAAACAAAATGTCAATTAGTATTGGATTTCTCAGGAAAATAAGAAATTGTGAGCAATGTTCCAGCTACTAGGTTCTATAATTTCCCGAATTTGGAATCTGAAGAATAATATAGAGCAATTAGATTTCATAAATGGATCAAATTTTCCTTAAGAGTAAACATAAGATTTCTCATGAAATATAAGTAGATCTCATTAAATTACTGGTTTTGCTTATGTGGATTTAACAGGAAATTTAATGGAAAACAAACCATATGGCTCAAATCACTCCATGTTGTGAAAATTCACAGTCTAATAAAATATAAGGCTAAATGGTTAAATCAAAGCTGTGCCAAATTGTAATTACCCATTCTGATTCTACCCAATAACTGCTCTATTCAAATGGATCTTTTTGTTAAACAAATTATATATACCCTGTGGATCATTTTGACATAAAGTTTATCTACGTTTATAAAAATGTGGAGTTTGTTTCACATTTTGAACACCACTATATTATCCTACTTATTTAATGTGAAAACCTTTGAACTGTGTACTGGTTCTCTAAACTCGGTTCTATTCTTCTGTGATTCAAATTCAATCTTACACTGAATAATTTTAGAGTATGGTGTTGATGTTTGGTAGCTTTAGTAGGATAAACCTGTGAGATTAATTAATATAATAATAATTATTCATATATGTATATATGTATATATATACTATATATATACAACTATAATTAAGATTATCAGTATATTTTAATTATATTAATGAATAGACATGTCCTATGAAGGGACATGTCTCCTCTTGGTTTATTCCTCATACAAATACAAAGAGATTGCTGTGTTTGTAACATACATACAGAAAACTGCAGTGTCATTACATTTGCAGCGATCCTCATTCTCCAACATGGTATCAGAGCAAAGCTTGGGAAGTATATTTGAATAAAGTATTTGAAGATTGAGATCTCTGCAAACCATTTGAATTGAGTACCATTCATAAATGTAGTATGGTGCCCGATTTAAGATCAAGATCTGAAAGAGCATAAAAATATATGGAATACAGCTCATACATTTAATAAAATCTATACAGGGACATTAAAATGAAGCATTCACAGGAGATATTCATGCAAATCAAGATTCAACTTGGAAGGTGTGACCAATGACCTTGAAAATAACACTCCTTATTTCGTTTGACCTGTGAACATTGACCCGTGAACAGATAGGTAAAAATGATATTTAAATATGAAGTCATATTACAAAGGGGTGTTTCATTAGCAGCCACACTCAGTATTGAATGCACCAAAGCATTGAAAGGACCATGGGAAATCTGCCATGTGGGAAAGAAGGGACCCGCGAAAAATAAACCAATAAACATGGCAACTCATAGACAAATGGATGTATGCGGAAGTGACTGACAAAAGGTACAGTTAGTGCATCAGTCCACAGTCAACATAGCAGTGTGCGAATCCACTTTTTGTGCTTAAACTCTTGCGGTCTCCCTTACTTTATTCTGGGTCAGCACCTTTTTCATTACTCTCTACCTAGCGCTGCAGGAGTGGCCCAGGAAACCCCACGTTGACAATCCAAGGCCAAAGTGAATATAAAGGAAGGACCAAGGAAATGAACTTATTAAAGAAGAAGAGAGGAGCCTCTTAATTGGCTGGCCCCATTGTTATAAACCATTGGCGAGGGTGACAACTTGGTAAGGGGCCCACTTATATTATATTGAGTATGGAAGCATTGATTGTAATTTCCCTTGCAATTCTCAATTTAATTTTCTGACTCCTTATCCTGAGAATTTCGTCAAACACTTTGCACACAAGGATATATTGCAGATCTAAATTCTGCCTTCTTTCTAGATGCCAAACTTAAATAAATATGCTTGCAAGGAACTCCAAAAAATTCAACAATGGAGATACAAATGTTTTTGTATTTTTTTAAAACATAAAAGCATTGGTTACAGAGGAGAAAATATGCATCTACAACAATAAGACATTTGGGCAACACCTGCCATGATTTTCAATGATATTCTAATCCCTTTTGACAACTTTCTGATATAAGATTCTGGTACAAATCAGATTACAAGATCTCCACAACTGATTTTTAAATCCCTAAAAATGCCCTAAAATATTTTGATCTGACCTCAATGCAATGCAAGATGTAAATGGATAGGAACCTGGAAACGGCCCAAAAATATCTGGATTTTACTGTAGCAAAAACACTGTAGCAAAAACATTGTAGCAGCGACATTGTAGCAATAGCACTGTAACAACGAAACTGTTCACCTTCAGCTATAGGAATCTTCCAAACTCTTCCAAAAACATTATCCAAATATCCCAGCCCTACTGCAATATGTCTGGAGATTGATATTAGACTTATTTCTTCAAATTTTACTCTTCAAATCTGGGCCTAGGCCACAAATTCGGTACAATGGAAAAACTGATTTGTCTTCTCCAATAGTTGCAAACCTTAGAAGGATAATTCACCACCTCAGTTATGCGAATCAATGGGAGTGTTTGTTCCCAATGACCAATGTAGCAAACTGCAAAAACCCTTTGCTCCACAAGTTATTAGGCAAAGTAAATGGCAACACATATATCCAACAAGGAGGCTTCCCTTCATATTTATTCTTTTCCTCCAAGAGGTCGGCCTCCTAGAAAAAATAAAAATAATATTTAGTTTCACTTTTTAGAAGATTCTCCCTTTCTTACACTAATAATTAATTGCACTTTAAAGTATATTAAAAATATAATTAATATAAAGCGCAAATATCATTGGCTACAGGAAATCTGTGGCTTTAGCAAACCTATAGCTGCCAAACATTTGTGGCTGTAGGAAGACTATGACAACAATAATATCTGCCCACACAAGCCTCTCCTCAACATCTTGGCCTATAAAGGTCCGATTATAGGCCAAACTCCATTAAATTTGAGTGCTAGTGAGAAGGGGACACTATAGTCTGCCCTCCTTGGAATTGCTTGTCCTAAAGCAATCTCAGCTCCGGATGTTGCAAAATTTCCTCACCTTTGAAAGTAGCATCCTCAATTGGCAAGTCCTTCCATTTGATCAAATATTCCTTGATAATTCGTCTCCTCAACCTTTTCTCCCTAACATCCAATATAGCCTCAAGTACCAGAATCAACTTAACCTCATCATCTAAGGGTGGTAGAGTTGTGGAAGGGACTACACAATGTCCTAACGGCTTCTTATGACATGACACATGAAAAACATTATGGACCTTACTATCAGTTGGTAACTCCAATCCATAAGCTATCTCACACACACGCCTAGTGATTTTGAAATGTCTGTAGTATCGTGGCTTGAGCTTCTCTGCACCATTCTTCTCGAGTGTAGGCCGTCTCTAAAGCTATAGCATCAAGTACACCATATCTCCTACCTTAAATGAATATTCAACTCTTTTCTAATCTACATGTTGCTTTTGCTGGTTTTGGGCTTTGTGAATATTCTCCTTGAGAGCCCTCATGATATTGTGATTTTCCAGCAGCAAAGCTCCAACCCTAGGCACTCTACTATCACTCATAAATAAATCAAGAAATATGGGTGCCTCATAACCATACAAGGCCATAAATGGTGTCATCCTGAATAGAAAGATGGTAGGTAGTATAATAGCAGTTTTCACAAAGATATATCCACTTAACCCATCATTTTTGCTGCCCTACAATATAGTTTGTGAGATATCCCTTCTTGGTTGGATTTGAAAGTGGTGCTGCATGCCGTGAATATCCATTAACGAATTTGCTGTTAAAACCACATAAGCCCAAAAATCATTTAAGCAGTGTGACACTCTCAAGTATAGGCCACTGAATGATTGTCTTGACCTTGTCTAGATCCATACATACTCCCTGTGTTTTCGATGTAGCCTAAGTACAACAACACTTTGAAGCCTAATTCACACTTGGATTCCTTGACATACAAGGATTCTTTGCCAAGAATACCCAAACCTGTGTTAAGATGTGTAATATTCTCCCTTCATGATTTGTTGTTCGTCAAGATGTCTTTCAAGGAAACTAGCACAAACTATTTCAACTGTTGTATGTCTTTTGCCGCTCCTCATGTAGTGGCATCAAAACACAATCTGTTGCCCACTCAATCATGTCATGACACATGAGTTGTTCCATCCTCTTGAAAGATATAGTCTTCCAGCTAGAGTCTCTAAGGGTCTTTAACACATGGCTCTTCCCATCCATCTGAAATCTTATTTCCATGTATGTAGATTAAGGGTAAACTCACTTATGTCATGAAACCATGTCACTCCAATACCATATCAGTATCTCCCATGTTCACCACATAAAATTCTGCCTTAAACTCAAAGTTATTCAAACTCACTGGTAGATCTGAAATCTTCTTGTTGCATATAAGAAAGTAGTTGTTTGCAACCTTTACTCTTGTACCCTTAAAGTCCTTTATTTGTATGTTGCATCTCTTAAAGAACTGGGCATTAATGAAGTTATGTGTAGCTCTTGTGTCAAGCAAAATAATGATCTGTTGCCTAGCTAAAATTCCATATAGCCTAAAGGTTTTGTCACACATTATGCTAGTGAAACATGCTTCTTGTATGTAATGTCCCCATTTTTAGCAGGTTCTTGTAGTTGGCCAGGTCAGGTTACCATCAGGACCTTCATGAGCTAACAGTGGGATTTGAGGGTCTTAGTTGTGTGGTTATAGGCTTTCCAATAGCCTATGGTGTGTTTGGCTTCGTTTGAGGGACTTACTATTTGTAGTAAGTCAATCTATTGGTTCCAATGAGCTCAGTTGAATTAGAGGCGTTGGGTTATGCTCTCAGTTTTTATTTCGGGCTTCTAGTTTGAGCTCCAAGAATCTTGGAGGGAGCGTCTATATATAGTAAGTCACCCTGTTAGGTTCATTCATCATCAGGATCACTTTGGTGTTATTAGATTTCGACTATGATGCCTCTTCAGTTGTTTTCACAAGACGGGTGAATTATTATTATTCATCTAAATACGCTGAGGTTGTTATTTTTGTCAGTGTTGTTGGTTGCTCACCTTAGTATCATAGCTTGTTGGAACCGGGGAGAAAAGTTTTAAATCATGGGAACTAGAAACAGTGGCCTCGCGTGTCAAAATATTAAGTTATGGTGGAAAAGTTCATTTTTGGAGTCAAAAGCAATTAATAAATTATATTGATGACATTTTATTATATTTTAATGTTGTGTAAGTGGATTTCTTTTGGGGAACTGGTGCTATTTGGAGTTTATAACTATGTGGACATTCAACGGGAAAAACATCCAATTATTTGATAATCTTATCTTTCTTTGTTGTCTTGTGACACTTCTGAAGTTCTAAAATTTCATGTTCTTGCTGAAGTATAAGGTTTGGGATCTATAGCTGAAGTATTATAGATTCAATTCTGAGATTGCTTGGAAAATTGTGCTAAGGTATACGATTTGTCATTTCTCCTGCTGTAACTCTTGCGAAGGAGAAGCTTAATTTTATTTTCTGATGGAGGTTGTTTGTGAAGGGAATCAGTGGAATTGTTATACCAAATTGTGTACTGATTAATTTGGAGTTGGTTGAGTGCCAATTTATATCTGTTGCTAGGTGTTATTTTATATGTGCACTTTGGCTGTAGCGTTTTCCAAATCTGTAGTTGTATTTGTTTGTCGAAGAATTCTTTTGTTGTTGCCAATCTTCATTGCAGAGGGTTTCAAGGCATGCCTTACCTGTAAGTTCATAGATTGTAACTTACATTTTTTTGGGTATTGTTGATTTAGATAATAGGAGATATTTTATCAACTGGGTTTTTGGTATTTTGTGAAAGTACTCAGTATCTAAGTTGATATTAAAATTTGGAATTTTTAGTTGTATATTCCATATATAATAGCCAAATATTTGAGTTGAAGTTATTATTGCAGTATCTTCCATTTTGTTGCTATATTGTTGTTTCCAAACTTGCAAAACCTCAAGAACAAAAAAAAGAAAAAAGAAATCAATTCTTCAACACGAATTGTCCAAGCGCTAGTAGGGTTCATTACAGTGGTATCATAGCTTGATTGCAAAGTCTTTGATGAAATGTCAAACAATTGAATTATAAAAGAATTTGGTGCTTGTCGAATTTATGACTAGTTGAGGGTTATTACATTGTAGCTGAACTGTCTGTTCCTTTTCAAGCCTTCATCATGTTTTGATCCTTCTGCCTTAGACTTTTTTTGATCAGATTGCTTCTCTGAATTATCAGATTGCTTATTTGAATTTTTAGACTAACAATTCTCATGCAATGCCCACATAACACAGTTAGCCTTCTCCTCGAGCCTTAGTGGATAGTCATGGTTTGCTTCATACTATTAGAAATATTCCAATAATGCTCTATCTATCGTGTGTAGATAGTTTCTATTTTTTGTATATACGTTTTGTATATATGAGCTTGCAAGCTCGTTGTATTTCATTCCTTGATTATTCAATACACAAGATAATCTTTCAATTATTTTATGGTATCAGAGCTAGAGTAATTTTTCAGAAAAATTATAATTTTTTTATTGAAATTATCTGTTTTTTTTTTTCAAAATTTCTCTCTGAAAATCGTGATTTCTTTTGTTGCGTCTGGTTCTGCAAATCATGGATCCAATTTTGAAATCCGCAGCTCATCTCTGGTCTTTCTTTGGAAAAAAAATGCAGGTTTTCTTCTCTTGCAAAATCGCATTTTTTTTGAGATTCATGACCTCCTCGTGGTCGATTTATTTGCTAGTAGTGGTCCAAATCGCATGTGAAAATCGGGGTCTGCAAATCGCCTGACAAATCACGATTTCTTTGCAAATCGTCTGCAAAATTGACTTTGAAAATCATGCTTTTTTGTTGGGTGTTTTCTTTGCATTTTTCTCTGCTTGGCGTTTACTCTTTCAACCTGCAATCTCGGCCATTTGAGGAGTTAAATCTCCACTCTTTAGGGTGATATTTGCCCCTAGACGAACTCTGCAACAAAAAAATGGCGTTTCTTTTACAATTTATTGCCATTTTTTTTTTGCAATTTCGACCTACCAAGCCGCCGGCTACGGTTTTGCTCGAAACCCTAATTTTTGGGGTCGGAAATTTTTTTGATTGCAAATTCTTAGTGGGCTTTTCGAGAGCTCAATTGGGTTGTCGTTCGTTTTTTTTGGGTGCCTCGATTTTCGAGCTAGTGGATCCAGAAATCAACAACATATTCCTTCTGGGTTTCTCGAGCTCTGTTTTAGGTCACTCTTTGATTCTTTTGGGTACTTCTCATTTTTTCTGGGTTAGCCTAAACATTGTCTCGAACTTCGTGCAAATGGCATCTTTGACCAACCTGATTTTGGAAAATAGTCAATGGTTTAATGGCACCAACTACAACCATTGGAAGCAGTGCATGTTAATCATCTTCGAGTATTGTCATTTGGATGTGTTGATGTCAATTTTTGTGTCACTACATAACATATTAGCAATTGAATACTTGAGACGGAGTATCAAACACACAATTCCTTTCTTGAAAAGTTAATACTCATGAAGACATGAGAAAAACTCCAATGTTCCTTACACCTATGGATACTAACTCAATTATCGATGTGATTTGCTAGTAATCATGTAGGCGGCTTTATGCTATTTGTTTGAGGACAACTTGGACTTTGGTGGGATGGTGATGGTTTGGTACGAGTTACAAATGATGTTGATGGGAGGGTGAGTGTTTTATTGACTTTATGCTTTCCTAACCTTATTCGAAACTCCAAATACTATACTACTTGCTATTCTACTCCTACTCCTATGAATGGAAAGATTAGCAAATGGACGGGGATCGAATCTAATGAAAGCTAACCAGTGGCTCTAGCTCCATAGATGCAATGATTCAAGGGAAAAGGACTAGTTTACCACACAAGGCTTCCTAACAAGCTGCTAGGATGCTAGTGGCCTAGTTATAAATCCCTATCAAACATCCATTAATGCTATCATTCAACTATCCATCTACTCTTAATCTTACTTAGCAATTTTTTGAAATGAAATTTACTTTAACAACTTCAAGATGAAATCTAGTTCTAACTATTGGAAGTAGAAACCATGCAACAACACCAAAAGTTCTTAATCAACATGCAAGTCACAACAATGAGAAAGAAAAGCGATTTTGGCATTATCTTAGCAACAATTTTCTCCCACCTAAGTGAGAGCAAATGGCCTTATATAGAGGCCAAAATTTACAATCCATAGTAGAGATAAAGAGGCAAAACCAACGATCCAGATTGGATCCTAGAATCCCTAATTAGGGTTACCACCCCATCGGCCAATGAGAAGACATCACCTCATCAATGGACCAATAAAAAAAAGGAAAAGTGGCAACCAATGAGAAGGTTCCAAAATCGTAGCCAATCAGAATTAGACACTTGTCCTATCCAAGAAGAAAGAGAAATTGCCACTTGGGCTTATATCAAATGATCTCATATAAATCTCCCTTTTTCTTTCATCCTTTTAGCTAAGGCAATGAACTTAGTTAACCTTTTGTTGACTTCCTCCATGGGAGGGCAAGGTGTATGCTTCATCTTGAGCTCAATTGAATTCATCATGCTGCTTGCTGCTTGCAATGATTTCTCATGGTCCTTCTCATACTCTTTTGCATATCCGACAAAGGCATTGAGGGAGACAAGGTTGCCCTAATGATTCTTCTTGATAGCAACCTTCCCTAACTCATCCAATCTTGACCCAAGCCTTGTCTTATTGATGTCCTCCTCTTTGATATCTTCAAAATCAAGTGTCACCCCAAAGTCGCTCATCATGGTTGAAATGGAAACGTCGACGCCTGGGCTGTGATGTGCAATTGCATTCTGTATTTCCTCTAGTGTTCTCAATTTGGTAGTCAAGGCAACAAACCAAGACTCTACCGTACTCAATCCTCCTTAATCAACCAACTTGGCCCTTTCCAAATATTTCTTCGGTAGCCCAATGAACGCCTATAGCTTGGGAATAGCTAAATCGTTGACTGGAAGGAAATCCTTCCACTCCACTTCAAATATCCTGAATTTGTCTCTAATAGTCACTAATGACCAGAATGTTGAGATAAAGGAAGGCAAGAAATTTCGCGCGTTTTGGATCGTATTATGGATTCAATCCTTGACTTCGTGCAGCGGAGCCGATATCTCTTCAATGTTGCTCTCGTTGTCTTGAGGAAGGGCTGCCTGGTGCAACTGTTGGATAGGCTGGCAATCTCTCCAATATTTGTTGTCGGCATCCAACTTTATGATCCTTTAATTTGCCTTTCTCAACCTTTCTTTGATTGAAACTATGCCTTCCTGGATCTCCTAACATTCCATGTCATTTGTGTTTCTTCCCAAGTTATGTTCCACTGTCTCGTATTCTTGGGCTGCAATCTCATCCAATGCCTTGCTAATCGTTGGTATAGCAATCTGAACCTTTCAGTGACCCTCACTGTCGCTCCTAATCACCTTTGCCACTGTTTTTGCCATTTATTTTTGGTTCTCGCTATCACCTTTTTCCATTAATCCTTGGATGTCTTCAACTGTTCGGGTAGTTACTATCTCGCCTCTCGGCATAAGCATTTGCCTTAACCATAATGGTGCAGTGCATCTCCCCAAATTTGGATTTGATTCAATTAGCCAATCATCACCAATGGCCTCAAGCGCCTGACTTATTTCCTCAATATCAATCGGCCCATCTTCTTCTCCACTAGTAGCTACCATGTCATCTCCATGTTGGTTCTCTGAGAGAGGAGAGTACTTGGTGCTGTCACTGTAACCACTTGATTCTGTATCATAGCTCACCTCTATCGCAGCCCCTTGTTCAGTTATGTTATCTTTTTGGCCTCTAGCCTCAATTATGCTTTCCCTTGACAGTCCTGCATGCTATCTCTTTGCTGGAGGTTCCGGATGTTCTTTACTTTTCCCAACCTTCAAAGCTCTCTTCTTGCTTCTAATTGTTTCTTGTTGTCGGCTTCTTCCTTCACCCTTCTGCTCGACTGACTTAGCTAAGCTTTCCTTTGGCTTCGTTTTCTCATAAGTAAGGTGTATTCTTTGACTTTGTAGTTTCCTTAACTTTCCATTGTACCACGACTTGGTGTGCAAATCGACTATCCTTGTAACTGCCTCCAAGGAAGGATCTTGATGATCATCCCAATCCACTGGATTTAACTCCGTTCCCTTCACTGTATCATAGTCTTTTCTTAGCACATTTCCATCCTCCTCCAGTTTATCGGGAATATTAAGGCCTTTCCATCTGATATCTCTCATCATATTCACTGACAATCTTGAGAAAGCTAGCTTTCTCACATGAAAGTCATATTGGGCATTGGCCCAAAAATCTTCTATAGTAGAAACATGTTTAAATGCATTTCCATGAGATGCCTTGATAAGACCATTGGGATCAAATCCTTGCCTTGCTTTATACCATCCTAGATAATACCATTCCATTTCTTTCTCTACAACTACAAAAGTGACAAGATTGGGGCAACTATCATTGCCAATTCCAAATGAGAAGGTAATCCGTGTCTCACCCTTGAGTTTCATTATTCTGTCATAATGCTCAAGTTGCCTAGCCAATTCCATCAAAACTACCTTGTCGGGTGGGTACCTTGGAAGTCTCTTGGGACAAATTGTGCTTCTTGCTACTCTAATGTATGTAAATTGCAGAAATTGGATGAACCAACTCACATATTTCTTAATCTTTGATTCTACATCTGATGAGAGCCTCTTAGCAGGTGTCCCTTGTAATATCCTTACTGTCTTCATGGCAAAGGCGTCACAAAATACTTTATAGTCTTTGTTGTTGTGTAGATAAAGCTGTGGATAGCATTCATGCACCAAATACTGCCCCGACACATTTCCAATTTCTCCTAACGCCTTAAGTCCAGTATTTTCATATAATCTAGCAATTAGATAGAACAATTAGGACCCCATGTAGAATTGCTTTTGATTTTGTACGGTTCTAAGTTGCAATTCTAGATTCTTGCTTATGATCCTAGCCCAATCAAATCTTTTTTTTTTCCTTCTTCAATTTCATCAATAAAGAAGTACATTCAGTTTTTGAATTGCATACCTTGAGCTAGGCCCATGATCTGGTTGAGGAGCACAATGAGATAGCTATACTCTAATTTGAAGTCTGACACTGTGAGCCTTGATGATCTGATGACTGCTTTCTTGTCCTCGTATAGCCAATCTTGCTTTAGATGAGTAAAATAAGCTTCTTGGTTATCTTGAAATGACTTGGCCGCTTGATCCATCATTACCACTGCCATGCTCTTGTACTGGGGAATGTTAAATGCTTCTTCAATCACCTGTCCGCCAATGTTGGCCAACACTCTTTTCCCTTCATAAAAAATGATGGATTTGCTAATCAAATCAAACCTAGATGCACATTCCATAACTAATTTTGGACAAGGCAAGGTCGGAGGTAAAGTTGCTATGTGTACAATTCCACTTTTGTAGATCTTCTTTGCCATGGGGGATTGTCCTTCCTTTAGTCTGTCGTTTAGTTGTGTTATGTTCACTGTACCAATATTGGTATCGGTTATTCGCTTCATTTTTGAGAAAAAGGTGGTCTTGGACATCATGTCCTCTTTGGCTTTCCTAGTATTCGTTCCTTATGGTTCTTGCTTGCACTAACATCTACCATCCTAAACATTTATTTCTGCCCCTTCATTCTAACTGATATGGACTACCCTTATTGATCTCCAACCTTCTTTCTATCGATGAATTGTACCTTATTTCTACCTCGCCAAGTCCTATCACTACACTTATCAATCTCCAATCTTCAACTTAGGGGTGGGACTACCACTTATTTCTGTAATTTCGTTACCTTAGGATGGACTACACTTATATCTTCCAACTTCAACCTAGGGTAGTCTAGCTTACTTCTGTCTTGCCAAATGTCCTATCATGGATTCTACACTTATTTCTCTAATCTTCAACCTATAGATGGGATAATGAAGTGGTGAATGATAATGCAAGAAGAACTTAAGGGAAACAAAACTGAGCAAGAATGAGTGAAATCCACTTAAGAACCACCTTTCAACTCTAAAAATGAATTGAATTTACCTTTACCAATGGCCGGGTCCTCTTTGAAGTTCGGATCAGACCTTAAAAAAAAACCAAGCCTCCTTGCAAATAATGATGCCCTAGCAAGGAATCAGCATTTTGTATTTTTGAGATCGCCCTTGCACTTGCCACCATTCGAGTCTTGGACCAAATAGCTTCCTGACAAGTAAAATCGCCCAACTTCAAAGGCAAAAGATTGCACCCCTTAGAGGAAATCAGACCTCCACATCACTATCCAAATTCTGTCCAAAATGCCCTAGAAATTGCTGCCAATAAAACCCTTGCATGAAGAATCACCACCATGGAAGGCTGAAAAAAAAATCGCAAGAATGGATGCCAAGAAAGTTGCCTTGAAACCCTAGTTTGCATGCAAAATTGCCAATGTAGAAGTGCTGCCAAAAATCACAAGTGCTGCCTTGGAGAAGTTTGCCAACTTTGGAGTGCAATTATGAGAGGAGAGGGGGGGCGGGGGGGGGTTCTCCTTTATAGGGACTTTTTGCCTCTCACCAAAGAGCCTGCCTCCTGCATGACATTAAATGGAGGTTAAACACTCATTAAATGGACCATTTAAGCCTAAATTGTAATTAATTTTTCCATTAGTGGATGAACTTATTGAAAGAAATGGAAATTAAATTGCCTAAAATTGTAAATTGCAAAGGGAATTTGAAATAATTAGCCATTAAGAATTGAAATTCTCCCCTTGATGAATTTTGCAATTAAAATCCCTTTGAAACGAAATTTAGAAGCCTAAAACCACATTTCAGTTTCCACTCAATTGCCCTCTAAAAATTTCGCTAGTCAAGTTAGACAAATTTAAATCATTCCAAATTAATTTTTTTTAATCAAATCAATTTTTTAACTTGCAATTTCAATCCAAAATTCACATAAATAAATTCATCTAGGCAATTTAAAAATTAAAATCAGAATCCATTTCATCCAAAAAAATTCGTTTTCACCAAAATTTTCAAGATTTTCAAAACAGTGATATCCAAATTTGATTTTGAAAACATTTAAAGTTTTTCAATTTTACCAAGTTTCCAAAATCTGTTTAGTACCAAAATTCACAATTTCTTCCTGCCAAAGTATCATTCAATAAATTAAAAAAATTACTGTTTGAAATTCGTTTGGCCTATGGAAGAAATTGCCAGTCCATGAAAATCAAAATTAAGTTGACAAAATTAAGTCTCTTCAACTCCTTATTCTTTTCTTTCTCTTTATTTCTTCCTCATATATTTTTGTATTCATGATGCATCCGAATGGTTTGGTTTATAACTGAAGGTAGCCGAAGAGCCAAGCACCCCTTTTTATTAAAGTCTCCTTGATCGCATTTGACACAACCTTTTCCTTTTCTGCAATCTGTTTTTCATCTACTCAACTCCCATACCTTATGGTATGGCTTTAGATCAAGCCAAGGCTATAGTGGACGAACTAAATAAGTTGACGATGGAGTAGGTGAGACAGGTGAAGAAGTAGGTGGATGGAGAGGTGGGTCTTCTTCAGGACAGCCTAAGCCGTATTAGAACTGCTGCCATTTGCTATGAAATTGTTGAGAAGGCTCTTCTCACAATTTTTCTCAGCATTCCCAGGTTAACTTCCTTGGTTATGGTCAGTTTTATTAATACATAGAAATTGCTTTCCAGCCATTTTACGTTTCAAATGCGTTGTTGCCATAGCTACTTCAAGATTTCAAGTGTGTGCGATTAATTTTATTCTCATATCACCCATATTTGTTCTAAATGCTTTATCCACTCGTTCATTCATAATGTTAGACTAGTTGAATCAAATTTTATTCCATCATTACTCATATTTATATAATGGTTGATTCATGGTTTCGAGTGTTTTTTTTTTTTTTTTGATTCTATTCTCATATGGTCCATATCTATTTAAATGTTTTATTACCACTCATATTGCTCACAATTTTCAAGGGGGTTCCATTTGGTTCATCACTCATCATCCATATCCATTTCACTGTTTAAATACCGCTGATATTATGGAAGTCAAGTTATGCACTTCTTGATTTATTTTCAGTCGGCTTTTTTATTCCATATTCTCCCAGTCTGAGAACAAACTAATAGTCTTTTAGAATTCGCTTGCCATTCCTAAATCCTTAAAAGCTGTATCTGATATTGAGCCAGAAGTTTGTTGGAGAGTATAGAATGATAAATCATAGAATTTGTATACAGAATATTGAGACTTCAAATAATCAGTAAATCATTATCTGATCTCTTGCATATTTTATCTGATACTTTTATTAAAAATCTTCTTAGATGATTAAGATTGAAGTGTTAAGATTAATTTTTTATGCCATCTACTGATATATGAAGTATGTATGATTTCTTTTCAACTTAACAATAATACTCTGAGATCTCATCATTAAATCAACCTTTGGAAACAGAGATAATCAGTATATTGGAAGGTATCCAAATGTTGCAAGGTTTAAAACATATTACCTGGCATGAATTAGAACATTTTGACACCGAGGAATTCATTGGCAAGAATGCGAACAATGGTGAAGAGGTGGAGTTAAATAGAAATTGGTTATGATTAATTTAATTAATTAAACATTCAATTTGAAATCTTTAAAGAACATAATTATGTAGTTAGAATGTGAAATGATGGATGTATGTAATCTTCTTGGGTAATTAACAAGAGCTGTTTGGTCTGAGAATTCCGAATACCTAGGAGTCACCTGACTGTGTAGCCAAGTAGATGTAATGTCCTCGACAAAAATAAATGTATTTAATTAATCTGTGTAACAGGCCGATTATTTTAATTTAACTCAGACCCAAATTTATTTTTGTCTTAGTAGATTGTGTCGGCGTCGGCTATCTTTGTACACCCTCGAAATGTTTTCCGACGGCTAGTTAAGCACGGCTATAGGTAGTCTGTAAGTATGCTTTTTGGATTTTCATTTCTTTGTATTGCGGATTCTTGTTGGAGTTCGACATTGTTCGTCATTTTGGAAGTGAACGACCTTCCCCATTTGGCTAGCACAGTTTCGGTGGGATTCATCCCTCACCCTATTCCGTTGGTGTTCGTCTTGGTCTATATCCGGCAAATTGAGGGTTTAATTGTATCTTAGTTCCTGTGGTGAATATCTTGGCTCTACGCTTGCAATTGGTGTTGATTTGGATCTATTGTTTGGAACTCGAGCGTCGGTGTGGTCTTTTATTATCACCGTACTACTGTTCTCCTCACCGTACAACTTCCATTCACAACATTGTGGGATGACTGATCACCATACAAACTCTTAGACAATCGTACAACATTCAAGTGCCATCGTATGGCATCCAAGTGCCACCGTATGGAAATCTCCTCCCCCCCGTACAGTTGTTTAGATTCCAACACCGTATACTGAATCTCACCTCCTGTACGATCATCACCGTACTGTCCAGTTCCTTTCCGTACAGCCTCCCTTGTGTAGCCGTACGACCTCTCGTGGCCACCGTATGGGTTCCTACGTGGACAGTCCTGGTAACTTAGTCTGTTCAGATTTCATACGCTGATTGAGGGATTCACAAGGGATGTGAGCTTTCAGCCCTTGCCATCGGGTTTGGATCATTACAGTCTCAAATATTTCCTGGAGCAGCGGGACTTGAACGAACGACAACAAAAATGGGTAAGCAAGGTTCAATCTTTTGATTTCGACATTGAATATGTAAAAGGGAAAAACAATGTTGTTGCAGATGCCTTGTCCCAAAAACCCACCATCTGCTCACTAGAACAGATCTCAACTGACTGGAAGGCACAACTGTTGGTGAAATATTACAAAAATATGTTTGCCTGTGAAATAATGGATGGTCACATCCACGATGATCGATATAGGGTGGTGAATGATATCATCTATTACAAGGATTGGATCTACCTAGTGCCAGAATCCAAGCTGAAGCAGGAGATCCTGAAGGAAGTGCATGACTCCCTTCTGGCTGGGCATCCCGGCTTCCTTAAGACCTACAGAAGTATTCGGGAGAGGTTTTCATGGAAGGGACTAAAAGGGGACATGTTGCAACATGTCAGAGAATGTACTGATTGCCAGTAGAACAAATCCGAACATACTCTTGCTGTCGGACTATTACAGCCTCTGCCGATTCCCGAACAAAAGTGGGAAAGTATATCAATGGACTTCATAACAAGTCTTCCCAAGGTGAACGGAAAGGACTGCATCTTCGTGGTAGTTGATAGATTGACAAGGTATGCTCACTTCTTCGCCATCCCCTCAGACCTTCAGGTTGCAAAGGTCGTTGAACTGTTTTTCAAAGAAGTCTTTCGCCTGCACGGGTTACCCCGAAGCATCATCAGCGATCAAGATGGACAATTCGTCAGTAACTTCTGGACAAAATTGTTTCAAATGGCAGGGACTGAACTATGACCAAGCACGAGTTACCACTTGCAAACGGATGGCCAAACTGAAATTGTGAACAAATAGCTTGAAGGTTACCTACGAAACTACATCTTGACACAACAATGCGCGTGGGTGAAATGGATCCATCTCAGGGAGTACTGCTACAATACCATGTATCACATGTCGATCGGGATGGCACCGTACAAAGCTCTGTATGGGCATGAACCACTCCCCTTCGTTGATACAGTTCTGGGTGACAGCCGTGCTCCAAGGGTGAAGGATTGGCTTCAAGAGGGACAGGACATTCTGAGGAACTTGAAAGAAAACCTGCAACAGGCACAAAACTGACAAAAGGTGTATGTCGACAGACATCGGATTGAGAGGAGTTTTGAAGTGGGGGATCTGGTCTATCTTTGGCTTGAACGATATCGACAATCCTTATTAAAACGAATAGGGAAGGAGAAACTAAAACCACGGTTTTATGGTCCCTACCGCGTGATCCGTCACATTGGTGAGGTAGTGTACGAACTGGAGCTTCCGAAGGGTAGCCGCATTCACAATGTCTTCCATGTTTCCTGTCTGAAGAAGGCTATCGGACAAAACATCACCGTCACTACCGACCTTCCACCACTCAATGAGTGTAAACTCATTTTGGAACTTGCTGAGATTCTCGAAGTGCGTGAAAAGGTCTTGTGGAACCGAACCGTCAAGGAGTACTTGGTACGTTGGCGACATCTACAGCTGGACGACGCAACGTGGGAAGGCGAACACATCCTTCAACACCCAACACTTCACTTGCTTGGGGACAAGCAAATTTTGGGACAGGAGGATTGTAATGTCCCCGACAAAAATAAATGTATTTAATTAATTTGTGTAATAGGCCGATTGTTTTAATTTAACTCAGACCCAAATTTATTTTTGTCTTAGTAGATTGTGTCGCCGTCGGCCATCTTTGTACACCCTTGGAATGTTTCGTGACGGGTATTTAAGCACGACTATAGGTAGTTTGTAAGTATGCTTTTTGGATTTTCATTTCTCTATACTACGGATTCTTGTTGGAGTTCGAATTGTTTGCCATTTCGGAAGCGAAAGACCTTCCCTATTTGGCTTGCACGGTTTCGGTAGGATTCATCCCTCACCCTATTCCGTTGGTGTTCGTCTTGGTTTGTATCCAACAAATTGAGGGTTTAATTGTATCTCAGTTCCTATGGTGAATGTCTTGGCTCTATGCCTGTAATTGGTGTTGATTTGGATCTATTGTTTGGAACTCTAGCATCCGTATAGTCTTTTATTATCACTGTACAACTGTTCTCCTCACCGTACGGCTTCCATTCACAGCATTGTGGGACGACTGATCACCGTACGGACTCTTAGACAACTGTACGACATTCAAGTGCCGCCGTACAACATCCAAGTGCCACCGTACGACAATCTCCTCCCCCCTTATAGCTGTTTAGATTCCAACATCATACACTGAATCTCACCTTCCGTACGGTCATCACCATACTATCCAATTGCTATCCGTACGACCTCCCTTGTGTAGTCGTACGACCTCTTGTGGCCATCGTATGGGCTCCTGTGTGGAGAGTCTTGGTAACTTAGTTTGTTCAGATTTCATACGCTGATTGAGGGATTCACAAGTTAGTGTTTAATACGGCTAATGACAGGAGGATGTGAGCTTTCAGCCCTTGCCATCGGGTTTGGATCATTACAGTAGATGGGTGATGAGGTGAAAGAATAAAATCATCAAAAACATGAAAATCTAACTATTATGACATAACATTGTTACCATTTTTAATGTGAATTACTTAATAGCTCATGCATAATCCTATTGTTGTAATCTCCTGCTACCAAGTCGTATGGTGAGTTAAATACTAGGATGCCCAGTGGATGGCAAGATGACCCCTATCTATTCTAGGTAGGGAGGGCCTTTCTCATTAGAGATCGTGTGGGGATAGGATTTGGTCTGAGCTTGGGTGGTTAAGCCCTTGGCAATGTTTCACCTATCCCCAAGATGTCAGTCGTGCGTTAGACAGAGATAAGTTATGGAGACAATTGTTATCGGAAACAAGTATTATCACTTTATTTATGAGAACGTAATATTAAATTGAGTTATTTTATTATTACCGTTATTTCACACCTAGATGCAAGAAATAGATTCGTGGATTGTTTTTCATTTATATGAATATCGAATATAAGTTTATTTCTAGTCTTGAGTTATTGTCACAGTTAAGCAATCAAAAGGAAAGGAACCTGAAGCCATAAATTGATTGAGTGATGACTGGAATCCTAAGTGATATAGTGGGCTCAAAACCCCTAATAGAATCCGTGGTAACGGAAGCCCTAATTGAATCAGTGGTTTTGGAAGCCCTAATTAAATTAACGGTATTGAAAGCCCTAATTGGATCTGTGGTATCGGAAGCCCTAATTGAATCCGTGGTATCGGAAACCCTAAATGATATAGTGATATCAAAAGCCCTAAACGAATCGATGGTAAATGATGCCCTAATTGATATAGTGGTATGTGATGCCCTAGTTTAAAATATAGTGGTATTTAATTGTAATTATCATTTGATTTTGAGATAGCGGTTTTTAGATGTTAGTCATCATGTGAAATTGTTATAGTGTATTTGTGGACTAACCTGGGTGGTTGCAGAAGCATCCCTAGTTTGATTTTGGTCTCATTTTTCGAGGTATGTGGTTTTCAATTTCTACAGTAATTTCAATTGATGGCATTTCAAGTTTTTAGTTAAGAAATTTTCTCTAACTGATTTTAACAGTACATCTTATTCACATGAACATGCATGATATAATTGTCTCCCTATGAAACGAAATAATAACTAATTTCTTTGAGTATGTTAGATTTTAATTTAGACCCGGGAAAATGGGATGTTACACTCATTGTAACTGATTAAAACATTCCATCAAATACTTGGCATGAATCTCAGTCCCTTCACACCATCAACAACTAAGGTAATATTATATTTTAGTAAATGTGAGGCACGTTATGAATAAACACAAATAGTATTCTTCAGATTCTCTTCACATATAAAATCATATAGAGTTTAGCCCAAGTTCTCTACCCAACCTTATTACAAAATAGATATTGTTTCAGTTTGCAAAATATATATATTTATTTGAGAATAACAACAACAAATTGCTTATATAAATGGAGACAATGTAGACTTGTAACCTATGTGGCCTAGCTTGATAAGGTAGATGATTTTGCAAGAGAAATGCCACATCTAACCCAGTTGATCAGACGTTGTCTCATAAATACCAATAGAGTACGTATGAACTGCCTGCGCTCAGGCTTTCCAGTGCTCTACGTGAATGGCTTAACTACTGCTATGGATTGGACAACATAGATGGTCCCCTTCCTGATATGAAAATATATTTAGTGCTTCCTATTTATGCAACGTAATCCTGGCAATGCCAGCTCCTGTCCCATCAACTCACATCCGAATGGTGTCTTGACTCCGGCTGATGACCACACTCATATGCCAACTGTTACCAAAACAGGGAATTCACAGTCGGGTTTCCCTACATAGTTCGCCGTCTTTTCTTGTGCAATGTTGTTCCTGCCACTAAGGTATTCCCCTTCAACTTCCTCTTAATGCTGAACCTGCATCCCAATATTTCTTACTTACAAAATGCAGAATATTTGTGAATAGTTTCAGTGCTTACCCATTTGACAGGTTTGATTGCCTGGCTCATAAATATTCCAGCTACAACTCTTAATCACTTCGATTACGCCAATGGTGAATTCAAAGATTGAAAAGATTGGGGTGAGGCCCAATCAATTCTGGAAATCAAACTCGAGGGGTCTCGTCCTCAGAGTTTCCAAACCAATCACATTAAAGCAACTAGGACTTAGAGTATTTTAGTTCATAAATCCTCGTGTGTTCTCTAATCCCAATACAAGCTCTCATTTATAACCTCAAAGTGAGGAAAAACACAAGGAGCAAGGAATGTGGGATTAAAACATCATTTTCCTCCTGTAGTTAGTTAAAGTCACTTTATAAAGTAAATAGCTTTATAACATAAAAATGACTTAATTCCACACACTTTAATAAAGTTCTGAAGTAAATAAAATTAAACTTCCATTGTGACTGGTAGGCATCCTGTTACATAACGTCGTTAATCTATCCGGATGTGGAGATAGATTAAACTGGCGCCCAAAAATACTAGTGCTGAGAAGGGGACATGACACAAATTGCCATTCTACCGAATCCAGGCAAGGCTAAAATTGTCAAAGCGACCAAAAATCAACATCACGCGAAAAATTGTCAAGGCAGAAGTTGAAAATGGGTTCCCCAAAATTTTGGGGCAATGGTGTGAGAACCTCACAACAAGATCCACTTGTTCTAGGTGCAGAAACTCGTCCTGCGCCCACTAGCGCGCCTGGTGGGACCTCCATTATAATAGATCAGGACAAGTTTGATGATTGGAATCACGAAGCTATTATGCTTCTCAAGTTCTCTGTTATAGATGATCAACTACCTCAGATTCCCTCTGGCAAGTCGGCTGCAGATATTTGGAAATATTTAAGGAGTTGAATGAAACATCCAACAAGAGTCGAGCATTCTTTCTAAAGAATCAATTGTTTTCCATTATGATGGATGAACGTATGTTTTTACAGGAACATCTCACAAAGATTAAAGACATTCGTGATCAGCATTAAGCCATTGGTCGGACAATGGAGGAAGAAGATATGGTTGTTATTACCCTGAAAAGCTTGCCAACATCTTATGAGCATTTCATAGAGACTCTCAACATTACCTCAACTAATGTTGATCTGAAATTCCCAAAATTGTGCACCAAACTCCTATAGCAGGATCGCTGGAAGCAATAGTTTGGTAGCCGTGCTTCCTCACCCTCGTCAGAACAAGCCTTTGTAGCTAAGTTTCAACCATCTCAGTCATCTCCATAGGGTAGTTCCCATCAATCCTCAGGCAGTTTTCAGCAGAAGAGTGTTTAGTGTCATTACTGTCGTAAGTACGGCCACATGAAGAAAGATCTTCATTAGCGACTCGCTTCCAAACAAAAGAAACTGGGAGGGTCCAATCAGCAGACTGGTATGGGAGGGTCCAATCAATAGGCCAATGTTGCTGAATATTTTGAGACAAAGGAGTCTATGTTCTACACTTTTATGGCTAAAAGCCCTTCCGATTCAGCCCGATCCTTTGCTTGGTATATTGACTCTGGTGCTTCACATCATTTCTCTCATTGATGTGACTGTTTTATGGATTTCTATCCATACAGCGATTCAGTTGTGTTTGGTAGAGGAGAGGAGTTCAAAATTAATGGATAGAGATCTAACCATAAAATTGGGAAAGGACAAGGAGAATGAGGTGGATGAGCTATGCCTCTAATTGAGTTTAATGCATTACTCCAACCACAAAGTTGAAAATCAAACGAGTGGAGCAGCCACTCATGAAAAAGATAACCGGGGCTCAAGGGCACAAGAAATCATGCAAATCGTTAAAGGAATTCATAGAGTGGGTAGATGTGAAGGAAAACAACGTGATTCAATCATGTATTCCCCGTTTGAGACTTTCTATGGTGAGAAAAATTCTATGGATCAACAAGTTGATGAGTCTGAAAATTCTAATTTTTATGACAGCAGCAATACATTTTAACAAGAGCACATGGATAGTGATACAACAAGTGAGGATAATTCAAAGATTTCAACTAATGGTGAAACATCCTTTTACGAAGACTTTGACATAAGCAAGAGTACTTAGGGTGGAGTAGGAAGTTCAGATTTATCTTTAGCATGCTCTGAGGGAATTTTCAGCTTACCCAGTGTTTTATCACCGAACTCTTATGAGATGGCCACGGCCTACTTGTTGATTGGTAATTTTTCTTGTTGGTATATTTTCGCTACTAGTGTTTTGCCTGTGGATGTTGGTAATATATTCACTAATTCTATTTGGCCTTCAAGGGTCAATGAGTTATTTGCAGATGAGTGGGGAGATCACATATCACCCTACGTTCCACATGAGTTGTCTATGTTTTTTATTCAGCGGGATATTGAAGACAATGTTAGCATTCATGGTGTTGGTGATTCACCAACCACTCTTTCCTTTACTCAGGATCATGTTGATTGGGTAATCAGGGATCTAGATGTTAATAGTATCTTACATTTGACAGATTATGCTGTGTTGTTACACAGTCATATGATTATGATATGTGTGTTTCTTCTTCTGACGCATTAGAGTTCCAGAGATTAGGATTACTCCGTTCTCGCCAGGGTGATATGATGGTGGAGTCAGATTGGCCGGATCTATCATTGTCATCGATACTAATATTACATGAGTGGTACAGTGGTACAATGGTACAGATATTTCGGGAGCTGGTCAGTGGTATCTCAGACATCGTATGAGTTCTCACTTGGGATCCAGGGGAGCATCCCTATGTATTGCCTTTTATTGGGAAGCTAGGAGGAGAGTTTGGTTATTATCATCTTGGGGTAGATATTGGTATATTGTTGAGCTCCCATCATCACTTGACAGTAGAGATTCACAGGATCACTCATGGAGAGAGGCATTCATTTTGATAGAGGGTATTGGTACACAGGGCAACAACACATGGTAGTTGGTGTCCCTTAATCGTGAGACTTGGGATCCTAGCATTTAGATATTTGGCACATTGATTGCTACTGTACTGTTTCACCATTTTGAGTTTGGGAAGATGCATGGCGAGGCACATCGATTGAGTAGAACCTCATTCTCGAGGCGAGTATGAGATCCTGGCATTTGGTTTCTGTAGGCATGAGCGGATTGCTTAAAGCCAATCAATCTTTGAGAAGGGAGGCTTTATAATACGGTGTTGCTAGCTCACTTCGCCTAGGTTTCGGGGGGCGAGAAGGTTCTTTACGGGGTTCAGTTTGAGATTTGGCTTAGACATTTCCAGTTTTAGACCCATCAGAGCAGTTTTGGCAGGTTGTTCGGATGCTTACCATTTTTAGTAAGTAAATAGAGCTCAGTATTCTTGATATCTCAGTGTTGGTTTGGAAGCATCTCGCCGAGAGCTTTCCAACGAGCTATTGCTTGTGCTTATCCGAGTTCGTTTGGTCAGTTATTTTAATGGCTGACGATTATATGGTTTACTGGCTAAGTGACTTTAAAATTTCATTTAACTTGTCACTTTATTTTAAAAAGGTACCATGTTCGCTTCAGTGACTAAAGGAAAAAAAGGTGCTTTATCCCACATTGCTTAAAAGAGCGTGCATCACATTGAGAAAAGTGATAAAAGTACAACAAGCTTCACATGGGATGATATGAAAAATATAATATTTATAACAAATATTATTCTGGGAGTTGGAAACAGTTGCTAGTTATCTCTTTGAGGACACAAACCCTTCAAGAAGTATTTGAAGGTTGGACGCAAACCTAGCCTTCTTACTGGTTTTATTTGTATTTGCCAATTTGACTGTTATTTCTGTTTATAAGATTGGATTATTTGGATTATTGCATGTTATTGTATTGCTGTAATATAATACAGTAGCGGCATGGCATATATTTGAGTTAACTCCTGATTTATAGATGTACTTTTTGAGTATTGGAGGAATAAAACAAGTTTTTCTGAGTTCCCTTGTATGTAAATCTGTTGGTTAGAGATCTATTAAAGTTCTGAAATTTGTAGTAAATATTGGTTTTCTGTTCGGGTTTTAAATCTGCACCTTATACCATGGGTTTTCGGTAAAATATCCGGAAAGGGATATTTCATGTTGTTACTTGATTTTAGCTCATGTTAAAATTCAGTTCTGAGAAAGATCAAATAAAAGTTAAAGTACACATTTTATTGCCTTTAGCTCATGTTCAAACTGCGAAATCAAATTTCATTCAGTGAAAGAATAGTATAAATGTTATTTGTTTTATACAACTGATATTTAAAAAATAATGAATGATAAAGGAATGCTGAAATTGAAATTCTCTCACACAATTGACCGTGAGAATTGCTTCTAAACTACTGATATATGTTCCTACTCTGCCAAATAAATAGCATGAAAGAAGTAAAAGAGTGAGGAAGGGCCATGGGCACCAGTCATTGTCTGTAATGATTGTTCATGTTGCATCCATTCGTGTCCACTCATTTACTATCTCGAACCATGTCCCATCCAAGCCTCTGAACCCTGCATTCATAAAAGGCAAATCATTAGAACCAACAGATCTAAGCAGTGCCAAGTGTCTCACCCCGTCGTACTTTCGTATTCCTATCTTGTCATCCATCTCCACAGAATAAAAAAAAACATATACCAACATAGGGAAAAGGGCAAACAATCACGACACAATGCTTTATTACTAAGATGTTTATTTCTTGTGCAACATGATTATCAGAAGTAAGATCACTTGAATAGCTGATTTAAATAGTGTCACAAAAGTATTAAAGGGACGTATTCATTTATGAAACTTTTTACTTTTACGATAGATCTGTTTCAGCGAGTTGAAAACCAAAAAAACAAACATTAAAGGGACAAGTCATTATAGCTTGAAACCTTTTGTTTCAGAATATACAAGACAAGAATGAATGTCTCAGCTGAAAGTTTGCAACAAGTGCAAGCAAGTGGATGGAAGATTTGCTATAGTAGGAAGTAAAAAGAAATTCTGCAATAGAGTGTACAAGTAGACTTCATAATTTTATGAGCAATATGAGAGAGTTGTATTCTTAATTTCTTCTAAATACTTCAAGCATTCTCATTCAAGGAAGTTACATTATATTCAGAAGCCACAATAAACAGAGTAATCTGGTAATAGAATATTTCAAGAATGACAAAAGTGTGCAACTGCTGGAAGGCAAAAGAGCAAACATCAGATAAAAGAAAGATGCAATGAGTTCTAACAGAAACAGAGGGTGTTATTCAGAGTTCATATACTATTTCAACATCATGCTAGCAGTTAATCAGAAGTCATATTCCTTCTCCATGTGTTATTAAAGCAACATCTTAACCGTTTAACATCAAGGGTGGTTATGAACAAAATTACAGGTGTCACAAATTATTCTAACCAACACAAGCGGTAAATAAAGCTTTCAGTCAAGTGACAAGATTAGTTGCACAAAGAGCAATAAGAATATTGCATGAGAAGAAATCAGCATTGAGCAAAAAGATTAGTTCAAAGACAATTAAGTGTGTGTTTTAAAAAATGGAAAAAGTATTGTTATCTTGCTGATCAGCCATGTAAGGTATTTGTACACATACAAAAAGAATGCTACAAGGACAAAGTGTTTGAAATCACCATTTTTAAACATCTATAAATCAGAGGATGTACATTGCAGCTTGGTTAAATATAATAAGAAATATTTGAATAACAGCTGCTGGGTAGTAGTCTGGAAGTGATTTTCTTTCAGCAATGAAAATCAAAGAAAGGAGAATATACTTCAAATATCATAAATATGTGCAGTACATAAAGCAAGTTCTTCAATTACACAGTATCCCAATGAAAGGCTCTACAACAAAAAAAACCTTGAGCCACATTTTCTGAAACAAGCAGAGTAGAGGAAAGTCACAGAAAACTTTTACTAAAGAAATTAAATTTTGGAGAAATTAATGCTGAAGTATAAGGAGAAAGTAGTAAACTTATTTACAGCAGATCATAACTATCAAGTTGTGCAGATGAAATCCTTGTTTTCCAAGGCGAAAGTCAAGATTTTTAATGTAAATCATAGTTAACTCCAGATGTATGCCTCACATTCTTCATGATTAGCGGCCATGTCAAGACCCAATCATGGCTAGCAGAGATTTATGGTAGAAAATGCTTCCAAAATTCCAAATTCTTTCTACAAGATGGCTGCAAAAGAATCCAGTGAAGAATGAGCAAGGAGGAGCAGGGTAAGTGCCTAATATTCATGCAGAAGATACTCTAGAAAACTCCAAGAAAGCAACTCCATAATAACACTAAAATAGTAGAGGAAAGAAAGCCACGATAACCCTAGAAGTCTCCAGCCATGGCATGAGGCAAATACAAAATGGTGCGGCTAAAATGTCAAAGAATGAAGTCACCTCTACTCAGTATAGAGACTCATGTCAACAGCAAAGTAACAACTCCCAGAACTCATGACAGGATCAAAATGACACCCAGGAATTCATGTCAACAATAAAATGGTAGCTGCTAGCAAATAAAATTTAGCCACGGCATGAATATGAGTAGGAAAACGTGCAGAAGATCAAGAAAATATAGAGCTCTCCAGAATGACTGCTAGGGTTTCTTCAAATGCTACTCTCCTTCTCCTTGCTTTATCAAAGCAAAAAATGAAAATGAGATGACATGTTTTGCCCTTTGTTTTGGCGTGAGACATTTTATTAGGTTTCATAATATTTTTCGGGTCTGCAGACTTGCTTTGTTTTAGGAGATGATATATTTATTAAATAAAGTGATAGTATATGACGTGATCATTGGAGTCTATATTGTCTATATTGTTATTTTAATTAAATTATTACTATTGTTGCATTCTTTTTTTAAAATTGTAATTATTATTTTTTAGTTGATATTTTGTAAATCAATCAATTAATAATAAATATTAAAGTGCAACAAAGGTATAGTTAGGAGGGGAAAATTGAATTATTTTAAAAAAAGAAATGAGATCGTTGAAGGGAGAGTTGGCATTCTTAATGCCTAATTTCAAGGGAGTAAAAGTTCAGTTAATATACAATGACTTGCAGTAATTTCCAGTTAAAATACCATGTGTCTCAGTTATGATTTTCAGACTCTCATTCCTAGTGATTACTTTTGAGCTATTTTTGGAGAGATTCTTGGAGATTTTTGAGTCATCATTAAGTGGTCATCATAGACACTAGGTGGAGGCACAGTTTGGATGATATTTTGCATGCTTTTGGAGAGTTTTGAGTCCTTTTTTGAGCCTTCTTTGCTGATATCCGAGCTACGGTACCTATTTTGGTGGAGATTACTGGAGTTTAGGTTTTTGATATATACATCTCATTTTGATTGAGAAGGGGTTCAAAATTTGGGACAGATTGATGGACATGTGACAGAAGTTTGTCCATGGCATTATTTTTCCATTTTCTGGGCCATTCATATATTGATGCAGATTTGTTATTTTATGGGCCTTTGAGCATAATACAGTTTTCCGGGTTTCAGCTTATTGGAAATAGATTTTGTTGTATGCCTTTAGTGATTGATGCTATTTAATTGTGTTTCGTTCAGAAACCTTTTGGGTAATGCCTCATTTTAGATCTTCCATGTTTAATATATGTTATTCATAGGTTGTGAGTTGTGCTTATGGTGATATATTTGATTGTGATATATTTCCCTTCATAATATTCATTTTGCCTTCTTTTGAAACATGTATATGTATAACAATTTCTTCAAGGGTACCAAGTGATTATTTGTTAAGGTTCAATGTGTCCTGCATTTTTTCTTATTTGGTGAATCACCTTCGTTTCCAGTATGTTATTTAGTTCATTCTTCCTCCCTTTTTCATCAAGTTTACAGTTTTCATTAGAATAGGTGAATTCATCAAGTCAAATATATAGGAACCGACCTAGGATCCAAAGGTTCAGTCAAGTTATAGGTTGCCCATGCCTTTGACTGATCCCATGTTGCTCCAAAATCGCTAAATGATTACAATAACTTGACCATTGGGTGCAAATATTGGAGTTAATAGGTGTATAACACAATTGTCCTCAAACAAATCAATAATGATATCATGCCATTATAAAGTGTTACCTTCATCATGTGTAATCAAAACACTAAAATCTGCTCCACTACGCTAAGGATTAACTTTCCTATCCACCTTAACTAGATCAATCAAATGATGAGGATGTTGTAACTGCCCATTCCAAAACAAGCTCTTCGAATCAAATAAGTCTAAATCAGAAGCATCGTGTTGTGTGCTATCCTACATGGTGGATTAAGTTCATTAAATAGACACGTCCTTCAATTGTGATGGACATCTAAGGATGTCTAAGCAGATCACTATAGAAGATAACTTGCATAGTGGATTAAGTTCCTTAAACAAACCATGGCTGTTCATATTGTAAGCATTATGCGAATGTGCATGCACATACCTTATGAACATTTTGAGTACATGGTATGTAAATTGATGTTCAGGAGGCCATTACATAGAGTACATGGTGAATATCATGTGACTTGATATGTTTAGGAGGCCATTACTTACAATACTTGTTGAATATCTTGCAACTCAACATTCAGGAGGTCATTACTCAAAGATTACTTGGTGGATGTCATGTCTCCAAATAATGACATGTCTCCTCTTGGTTTATTCTTGATACAAATACAAAGAGATCGCTAGTTTGGAACATACGTACCAAAAACTGCAGTGCCATATCATTTGCAGCAATCCTCATTCTCCAACATATTGAAGAGCACACGATTATATTGAGATGGGGGGGGGGGGGGGCGGTTGCGATGAATCATTATAATAACGAATTTGCCAATTTAAACTTTTAACCAAACAATTGTTTTAATATTTTCAAATAATCAAATTGACAATTATGCCCTTGAACACAATAACACAAGAATTTATGTAGAAACCTAAAGTAGGAAAAACCATGGCAAAATATTTTCTTTTATATATCTATGATCTTTTTACAAAAACTGTAGGCTCCAACCTACAAGAGGCTCCAACATTGTTTTTATGAGCACCAACTTGCTGGAAGCTACAACTCCCATAGTTCACAGGCTTCAACCCGCTGGAAGCACCCACTCCCACTTTTGATGTTAAATCTGAATTTCCACCTTTTATATGGTTGCATACTCAACTTAGTGATGGAAATAATTTTCTCTCAATTGTGAATATATATGCTTTCCCCTTTATTCAGCCTTCAACTCTGCAATGATAAAAATTTCTTCTATATACCTCTTCATCACATATATATATATATATATATATATATATATATATATATATATATATATATATCAGATTTAAAAATCTGAATATATGTTTCTTTCTTCTAGCCCTTCTTATTCTTCGCCAATCTGCAGACTTGCTATTTTGAAATGAAATAACTTTATATTTATATTTCATTCAATGGAAGAAGTGCCTTTTCATTTTGTAAAGTCATATCTCTTAAAATAACAGGACGTCCTTAATAATCAATATTTTCTTCTAATATAATCAAAACCCTTAAATAATTTAATCATATTAGTCTTTTAATGAGATTATTGCTGCTTTATTGATATTTCATGCCATCTGTCCATCTTGGTTCATGCCTGATTTTGTTGTTAAATATAAACTATATTAGAGCTGTCAAGTTTTATCTTCTTTCTGTTGACTCTTCTCATGATGCATCGTGAATTAAAATAGGTTCCTCCATATATCACTGCTATACATATTTCTCAGTTTATAAAATCCATTTTTATCAGCTCCCCATTTCATACTTTTTATGCTTGAGCAAAATATTCAACATGGTATCAGAGCCTAGTTAGATAACAACATTAGAAGAAGTCCTTTTCTCATTCATCTCTGTTTATATCTTAGATTCTATTTCATTGGCAATTTAGAGGTTTTCATTGCCATTCTCCATCTTTAATGATTTTGTATTCACTTACCATTTTTCCCTAGTGCCTAGATAGCTGGTTGGCATAATAGCACTATTTGATGAGGGGAGGCCATCCCAAGAATCTTCCCAAAATAAGGCTTCTTGTCCTGACCCTATATCTCAAGCCAAATATTTAGAAATTAAAGGACGACAATTCAACAAAAAATTCCATATACGAGATCCTTTTGGAGGATTAATAGGTCTAAATGATATAAGTAGGTAGTTATTGCTTAGATACTTATGGTAGAGGATTTTACCCCATTTACTATTATATTCTTTAAACATTTTCCAAATTAGTTTAGCCCCAAAAGCTTTGTTTTGACAGTTGAAATGTTTTATACCTAATCCTCTGTAATCTTTTGGTTTGCAGATATTGTCCCATTTAATTAATGCTTGTTTTTTCTTTTCTTCTGCACCTTTCCAATAGAATTTCCTAAGTTTAAAATCTTATTTAATCTTTATACCTTTAGGCATGGGGAGGGAGGATAAGTGATAGGTAGGAATAGCTAATAGTACTGATCTTATTAGTGCCATCCTACCCGCTTTTGTTAGTCATTTTTGTTGAAGTATAGCATTAGTCAAAGTGATATACTCATTACATTGAGTATTTGTATTCATGATTTATATGAAACATTGTTTTATGTCTCATATTCATATATATATATATATATATATATACACACACACACACACACACACATATTACTTAACTAATTGGGCTCTTATGATCAGAAGAGACTATTGTGTTATGATGTTCTTGAATGTAATTGTTTCACCACCACATGTCGCTACAGGACATGACTTTGTTGTAGCCTCCGTCGAATTGATTTTATCAGACTACCTCATAAATGATAAATTATCCTTAAGATAAGTATCTTATATATATTATATATGTAATATAATATATATTATATATATTATGCATTATATATTTTATATAATAATATAATATTATATTACATATATGGTTAATATATTAATATTATATATATGTTTAAAGGTGAGTTATACATATAGTTATTTATTAACTAAATGGTGATTAACTATAGAGACATGTCTCCTCTCATATTTATATGAGATCCAAATCTGTATTTGGAAATCATCAATGATTCTAGAAAAAAAAACAATTTCCCTTTCCAATTGTCTATTGACTTATCAACTTTCTCTAGAATCGTATCCCGGGCTTTACAATCCTTGATTCCTTTCTCAATCTGGATGCCAAGGTATTTAAAAGGGAATGATCCTTTCTTGTATCCTATAAAACTACATGTCTTCCTCTGTTTCTTCTGTAGTGTTGATAAAGTACATCTCTGATTTGTTTGCATTTACCATTTGTTCCGAGGCTTCCATATAATTCTTAATTATCTATTTGAAGTTGTATGCTTCTTTCATTGTACATTCACTTGGTAATATCGTATTGTCTGCAAACTGTTGATGGGTAATGTTTGAAACTCCTTCTGTGACTTTTATTCCTTTATTTATTTACTTATTTATTTATTAATGATTGGGCTTTTTTAATGGATATTCCAAATGCTTCAACCATTACAATGAAGAGAAAGGGGATATTGGATCACCTTGTTTAATTCCTCTAGATGTATTAAATAAACGTTCAACTGACCCATTAGTGAGAAGGGATAGTTTACGAGTAGAAATACAATTGCAAATCAAATTGATCCATTGACACGAGAATCCAAAGGATTCTAGTGTTTTACAAAGGAATCTCCAATCTACATTTTTGTAGGTTTTTAGAATATCTACTTTCATTAACAATCACAATCCTTGTTTGTTTGAACAGAAAGGATTATTTCTAGAATGATAATGCCATCGAAAATTGACCTATTTGGGACAAAACTTATTTGTTCCTCTGATATGATTCTAGGGAAAAAAATTTCTAGTCTATTAGCTAAAGATTTAGATAATAGCCTATGAATGGTATTACATAATGCTATGGGTCTGAAATCACCTGGTTCCTTATAATCAGATTTTTTGAGAATTAATGCTAAGAAAGTGTTGTTAAATTTCTGCCAAGAGGGAACCCGAGTTCCAAGTTGCTTTTATGGTTCTCCATAGATCCTCTCCTATTATTTCCAAACATTTTTGGTAGAAAAAGGGTTGAAAACCATTTGGGCCAGCTGATTTGTCCAGATTGAGTTGGAAGAGGACCTCTTTTATTTCTTCTTTTGTAAATTTTTTATATAAGAATTTATTATCTTCCATCGTTTTTAGTTCAGGTATTGCTTCTAGCATTTTAGTTTGAGCTAGTACGTTTGAAGAATCCAGATTATTAAGGGTATTTGAAAAATAATTAACAAAAATGTCATAAATTTCTCTGGGTTTTCAGTCATTCTTCTTGTATGATGTTTGATTTTAGAAACTCTATTCACATTTCTTTTGATAATTGTACTATTGTGGAAGAATTTAGTGTTTCTACGCCCTTCCTACAACCAACTTTCTCTTGATTTTTGTTTCCAGAAGATCTTTGGTGCAGGAGCACCCACATAAAGTATTTTGGACGTGATTTATGCACGAGCTAACTTGAGAAATCTATCCTGATTTCGTCATTAGGATAAGATAATTTTCTTGGGATTCGTACAGATCATTTTGGGGTCATTCTTCCCCGTTCTATATTGATCTAGAGTATTTTATAAGCTATTCTTCTTATTTTGTAATGATCTAGAATATTCTATAAGTTGTTTTTCCTATTTTGTAATAATCTAGAAGGTTCTGTAGATTGTCTTAGAAAGTATAAATAGAGTTTTTAGTTTTAGGTTTAGGTCAAGTTTGGAGAACAAAGTTTTTGGATAGAAAGTTACGGAGAGAAGAAAATCCATAGGAGAGCCAGTGTATGTACTATTCATTTGATAAATTAAATAGAAGAATTTTATAATTTATCTCTTGCTAGTGCTAGTTCCTATTGTGTTTTCTTCTGTTGCATTTATCTCTGCATTAATCTTTTCCTTAGCTAGGATTAGCTCTTGTTTGGTCAATAAATCTTTTTCTTTGTAGTGTTTTCATTATTCATACCTTGATAATTTCTGTAAAGTTTCTATCAGATTTTAGAATATTTGTTCAATTTCAATATAATCCTGACAATTGATCTATTTGATTGCAGGTTTGAATGACAATGAATTGATTCAAAATGTATATATTGTAGTACTTCAATAATTTTTAGATAGCGAGAATTGATTGTGACGGCAAAATGTATATATTGTAGTACTTCAATGCTCGTGTGTTAAGTAATCTATATTACTTTCTTTCCGGATAAGTAAGCTTTCAAAGATGTAGAGTCTTTGTCTTAATTCCTTTCTAAGAAGTAAAACATTCATTAGAATGTCTTCTTAACTTTAACACTGACTAAGAATGCCCTTGATCCAAACTTGATAGAATGTCATCAATCTTCACCCTTTCTATAAATGTTCATGATACTCGATCCTCCTTAAGAAAGTCCTTAGTTTTCGACACTTACTAGGAATGTCCTTGATTCTTGGTCCTCACTAAGAAACATTTATTAGGATATATAAAAACATAAGCATGCACAAAATATTTATAATCAGTGTATGAAGACACAATGTAGACACAAAGTATACACATTGATGCACAAAGACACGATGCAAACACAAAGCATACACATGTTAGACCTGCATCACATGTTAGTACTTCAAAAACCATGATAGAATATATTCAATCTTATAAGATCCTAATTCCCAATTTAAACCCTTCTTAAAGAGAAGTTGTGATCAGATGCTTAGCTCTTGGGGGAGTGCTTCTTGGGTTTCTAAGTAATAGAACAACTCTCCACTAAGCACCATCTTCTCACAGTGCTTCTCTTTAAGACCTTATGGATAATCAATCTTGATATATCCATCCTTCCTACGAGGGAGATATTCCTCATCCTAGGCCTAATGGATACCCACTCTGGGTGTATCCATCCTTAACTATGCATATGATTTTCCTTAACAGTATGTATTGTCCTTCAGAGAATACTCGATTCCCTGCCTTACTTCCTTAAGAATATTCAATTATAGAATATCTTGTGAAGTCATTCAAAGAGGTTCGCTTTCTACCTTAATTACATACGAGGAATTATAACATTCAATTTTGAATGTCATTACTTTAATCTTTATTTCTGATTATATGAATTCAATGCCAGTCTAAGTGATGATCATCTGTAGCCATGTCACGAATGCTCTCCGTACATATTTATATCATCTAAAATAAATGGTTACCCTTATTATTGCTTATGCTCTGGTCTATCTCTTTAGAACTATTGGATATTTCTCTTCTTGTTCGTTGACTGTACATATCTTTTGTCCATTCTTCTTCCCATGTCTTTGATGACAATTGTTGTTTATATATGTTGATCATTTTCTTTTATATTAACCCTACAGGATGGCAAGATCATGCTCTGATACCACTATAATGTCCCCACGTCCGGGCTTATAGGATTTGTCACTGAATCCTTCAATTTATTTATAAAAGATTTCTTCCTAGTCCTTGACTTTACTTAAAGTATAATATCTTTGCAAAGTCAGACCATTCTATATCTCAGAGATGATTATTGATATAAATATTGTTTCATAATCTATAATGTTTTGGATGGTATTACTGAAAATTCCGTATTGGTATACTCTATTCGCTAGAGTGCAAATAGGGATGAGGTCCAACCTTGTAAGTTTATCGTCATTGGAGTATATGGAGTTTATGAGTCCCAATATTACAATGGTGCCTCGTTTGATTGATGTGTCTTTTGAAAAAAAGTTGACTGGGTGCTTTCTTCATTCGATGTCTCCTTGACTCGATGCCTCATCGTATTATTCATTGATTTACTATCCCTAACCATTCTACATTGTATTTACTACTAGTTTACTTGGTGTTCTCTGAGTTGATTTCATTTTATTCAATTTGGTACTCAAAAGATATATTTTACGTGTCCTTTGAATTTCCTTTATTTAATGTCTTCTCTCCCTCTATTTAATCATTTCCACATCTTGTATTATGTATCTACAGATCATTGAATGCGGTATGGTTTGTTAATAGGGATGTTGGGATGACTTCTAGTTTATCATACTCTCTACCTTGTTGCTAGTGCGGTCGTCTATATTGGCGGATTATTCGCTGAATATTACAAACTTGTTTTATTGTTCCTTCCAAATTTCCGACTTCTCTATTTGATGGCTTACATTTTGGTTTTTGTGCTTACAATTTTGAATATTGTCCAAACGACATCTTCCACAAATTATCTTAATCATTTTGTATCTCGTAACAACACGTTTTACTCCAACATGACACTATTCTAATTGTTAAATATCTCCTGTAATTATTGATTCACTAGTGTAAGTTTGTATGTGATGGTTTTGGAATATATACACCGTATTTCTCTTATGCATCTTGTGTAATTTGTTGACTATATATTCATTTTTTTGTAAATACCCTCATTGTGTATCTTAGATTGCTGAGCCAATTAAAAACTCCTCCTGACTAAATTCGCTGCGGTGTGTGTCGGGTGATGAGGGTGCTGCTAGTGATTTGGACGGAGTCACTAACTCCCTTTCTTTGCTCGTTATCTAAAGTTATTGCCTTCAATGCTCCCAGTGGTCTTTGGTCTTCTTTCCCTTCAGACGATCTCTGCTTATTCCTCTTCTTGATGCTTCAATCTTCTCCAATTCTTCCTGAATAATGACAACCCATTCTGATTTGACTCTCGCTACTTATTATGCTTGATGATTGGTTTCTTGTTTTTGTCTTCTTCTATATCTTCCCTTATTCATCCTCTTTGCTATATCCCCCTTTATTACCCTATGAGTAAAGGTCGTGTCTATCCATACCCTATTATTAAAATATTTGATTAATACATAATAATATAATTTAGTTAGATTAATTACGAAAGGTATATAATCTTGAATTATATTAATTATAATAATATATTTTTACATTAAAAATATATGATTATTGTTTTAAAAGATTTATTTAAGAATTTGTCTCTATTGTATTATCACTATATATCAATTAATAATATTATATGAAATATACCTATTAATAGATTATAATATTTATTTATTAGTACGTTTATTTAATATCATTTATTACATTAAGTAAAAAATGAGGGACATGACACACTATGATATTGATCACAGCTTGATTTGAATCATTCAAATCAATATTGATTCTAAACAAGGATCGGTAAATATGAGATACCACTGTGATACAATCAAGATATATATATGATATTGGTTATGATGCAAAGATCAAGAAATACAGGATCAATAGAATTCAGAATATATATACATGTGTATATATATCAGTAAGTAATCATATATATATATATAGATTTTGATATCGATTACATATATTATCTAACCGAAGCTACAAACTTTAACACTCCCTCTTTTATATATATATATATATAAGAGGGAGTGTTAAAGTTTGTAGCTTCGATTAGACAATATATATATATAAGTTCTCCTTATTTTGAAAAGAGATGTCACCTAACCTATGATATGCTTAAGAACATCAAGTCTCATGATGTCTACCCTAAGAGACTATGGTATATCCATAGATATTATGTTTCATAATATCCACCATGATAAGAGAACATATTGATCTTGTATAGATATCATGTTACATGATATCTATCAATATTTCCTTTTAACTATCATGACTTGACCATGATATCAAGTCACATGATATTCATCATAATAGTAATCTAATCATTATAAAGTCGTCAGCTTATAATGTTAGAGTCAGCATTTCACTATAAAGATTGTCACCTTTTAATAATGTACATAGGATAGGCCCATAAGTCATAGAGTCACACATGACAAAAGAGTTTACCCACGTTCCTCGGGGATGCATATCTGGCCTAAAAACAAGAGTTTCGAAAATGGGGATGTCTCGAGGATAGCGGGACGGGTATGGGATGTCCCCCAACCATCCTCAAAAAAGGCAAATTACCATGAGACGTCTTGGGGACGACTGGGAAAAAAAAAAGGCCATCCTTGGTACGGAAAGGGGACGCCTAGACATTCCCCAACTGTACCGAGTATGGCGAGCCGTCCCCAAATGTTTTTATTTTATTTTTTAATTTTAAAAAAGTGAATATTAAAAAATAATTTTAAGGCTCCTTACTAGGTCACAGAGGTGGGCCCCACCCCTCCAAATGCGGTAGAGGCAAAATAGGAGCAGCAGTCTGCTTCACTTTTCTATGTTATATTTTTTATGTTGAACGTGAACATGATTATGATATATTGATACTTATTACATTATGGCAGCCCTGTAACCTTTGGGCGTATAGCTTTAGGCATATTTAGATTTAGATTTTCAGATTTATCATATTTATCATTATGATATTGTTCACTAATATTGATATGCATTTTGACAATTAAGTACTGAAATTGGATATTAATTCCTAGATGGCATTCAAATGTTGTATGTTATGGTTCTATATTGTTTAAATGACATGCTTTGTGCTTAGTTTCATATGAATGACATATATTTTCAAATTTCAACGTATATTTTAAAATTTCCCTATATATATATATATATAGTCGTCCCCATTTGCTGTCCCCCCCATCCCCAAAATCATCAAAAAATATTGCTGTCTCGGAAACCTATCCTGGCGTCCACCACTGTCCCCGTACTTGAAACTCAAGGGAACATAGGAGTTTACACCTTAAACATCTTTATTTATATTAATACAAAATTTACAATTTTGAGACTTAATCTCGTAAACTCACATTTCAACCATACCAAGTTTCTTTCTGAAATGATCAAATTTCACCTTTGGAAGAGGCTTGGTGAGAATGTCATCTATGTGATCACTTGTATTAAAATATTCCAGCTCTTCTTTCCACCATGTCTCTTATGTAGTGGTAAGGGATTTCTATATGCTTTGATCTATCATGAAATACCGGATTCATGAATAACTTGATGCAACTTTGGTTATCATAGTGAATAATGGTAGGTTTCAAAGGCTCACTGAATAAACTCACAACCAATTTTCGGAGCCACATTGCTTCTCTTGCTCCCATTGCTGCTACAATGTATTCTGCCTTAGTTGAACTCTGAGCAACTGAAGATTGCTTCCTACAGATCCATGAGATCATAGCTGATCCTAAACTGAAACATCTTGATGTGCTTTTTCGGTCTTTTACACTTCTAGCGCAATCAGAATCAATATATCCATGCAACTCCAACTTGATATTCTCATATCTAAATTCATACCCAATAGTGCCTTGAAGATAATATATGCTTCAAAGCAACAAGATGCATTTCTTGAGGTTCACACATGAACTGACTCAATGCATTCACAGCATAGCAGGTATTTGATTGAGTATTCACAAGGTACATGAGAGCCCCAATTATCTATTTGTATAAAGTGAGATCGATAAGTTTGGATTCAGCAGTTGCTTCTTTTAGTTTCTATAAATTCGTTTCCATAGGTGTTGACATAGGTCGACAGTTCCACATTTCAAATCATTTCAGAATATCAACTATATACTTCTTTTGATTTAGAAAGATGTTTCTTGATTTTTGATGAACTTCCAATCCAAGGAAGTATTGAAGAATCCCTAAGTCCTTCATGTCAAATTTAGAAGTCAATTCTTTCTTACATGGATTAATGAGGTGGTCTTCTCCTATAATCAAAAGGTCATCAATATAAAGGATTAGAATCAACATATCACCTGTAGTTACTTTAAAATAAAGATTTGGATCAGCATGATTTTTGAAGAATCCAAGACTTGGTAGATATTTGTCAATCCTTTCATACTAGGCTCGGGGAGCCTATTTGATTCCATATAGAGCCTTTTTAATTTACACACATAAGAAGCAGGATCATGAGTCACAAACCCTTCATGTTGCTCCTAGTATACTTTTTCCCCAATACTTCTATTTAGAAATGCAAATTTCACATCCATTTGATGAATTTTCCAACGTTTGGCAGCTGCAATGGCTATTACAGCTCTGACTGAGGTATACCTAGCAACTAGTGCAAAAGTTTCTTTTGAGAGAATCCTCTAGCTATAAAATGGGCTTTATGTTTTTCCATGCTACCATTTGCAGCATACTTAACTTTGAAGAGCCATTTGGATGAAACAACAGATTTTCCTTTAGGTCTAGGAACTATGTCCCAAATATTATTCGTTAGTATTGACTGCTATTATTCTATAGTTGCATCTTTCCAAACTTGAGAGCTTCAAAAGCATTAGAAGGTTCAGAATTTGGAATCTCACACATGAAGACATTGTATGTTAATTTGCGAGGTCTTTTGCTTTCTCTGAATGTCCCTTTAGGTGCTGCAAATTCATCTCCTTTATTATTTTTCTTGTCCGAAGTGGCCTCTTAGAAAGTCTCTTTAGGGTACTCCCTCTAAATCTTAGGAGTAGGAACCTATTCTATGGAACGGGGTGAATCATCCGTATCTAGTTCATCTAAAAGTTTGGCTCTTTTGAAAGCGATGTCTTCTTCAAAGATAACATCTCTGCTGAGTTCTATTTGTTTTTGTTCAAGTATGTAGATTCAGTAACTCTTTACTATTTTACTAAAACCAATAAGGATTCCTTTCTTTCTAGTAGGTTCTAATTTTGTCCTTTTCTCCTTAGGTACATGAATATACATAGGAGATTCAAATATCCTCAAATGGCTAATGTCAAGTTTCATACTTGAAAAGGCTTCTTTAGGAGTTTTTCTGTCTAGATGTGAGTGAGGACATCTGTTTTGAATATAGACTGCTTATTAGATGCTTCAGCTTAAAATGCCATGCTCAAGTTTTGATCATACATCATAGCTCTAAGAGCTTCTACAGTAGTTCTATTTTTTCTTTCAACAAGTCCATTTTGTTGTGGGTTGTAGGGAACTGTAAACTCCCTCTTAATCCCAGCAAGTTTGCAGAATTCTTTAAATATTTCTGAAGTGTATTCTTTCTGATTCTCTGTTCTTTCTACAGTAGTTATATTTTTTCTTTCAACAAGTCCATTTTGTTGTGGGTTGTAGGGAACTATAAACTCCCTCTTAATCCCAACAAGTTTGCAGAATTCTTTAAATATTTCTGAAGTGTATTCTTTTTGTTTCTTTGTTCTTAGAACTTTAATTTTCTTTTTTGAGGAGTTTTTAGTGATAGTTTTGAATTCTTTAAATTTTCAAAGAATCTCTTCAGATAAGAATCTCTTCAGATTCTTTGCACTTAAGGAAGTATGTCCGTGTCTTCCTCGAAAAGTCATCAACAAATTTCACATAGTACAGAAATCCTCCTAAGGATGGTGTTGACATGGATCAACATAGGTCAAAGTGTACTAGTTCTAACACATCTTTAGTTTTTCTCAAACTATTAGGAAATTTTTTTTTTTTTTTTTGTGTTTTTCCCCAAGGCACAACCTTTACAAGATTCATTTTGAATTTGACTTAATTTGGGCATTCAAGTTGCCAACTTCCCCATAGATGTTAGGGTACGAAAGTTGATATGACCTAATCTTTGATGTCATATTTCATTTGAATCTGAGGTCTCATGAACAAGTGCATGATTTGTCTTAGTGCAAAGTTCATATAACAGTCCTTGTCTTACTCCTATAGTTTGAGCCTTCTTTATAGTTAAATTCTTTGCACATGCTAATACCTTCCATGAATGTAATTCTATAGCCATCATCTTCAAGTGCTGATATAGATATTAAGTTCTTTTTAATACCTAGTACATAGAGAACTCAAGAAAGTTGAATAGATTTTCCTAACTTTTTCATATAACAGTCCTTGTCTTACCCCTATAGTTTTAGCCTTCTTTATAGTTAAAATCTTTGCCCATGCTAATACTTTACCTTCCATGAATGTAACTCTATAGCCATCATCTTCAAGTGCTGATATAGATATTATGTTCTTTTTAATACCTAGTACATAAAGAATTCCAGAAAGCTGAATAGATTTTCCTGACTTTTAATTTGATGGTGCAGGTCCCAATTCCTTTTATGGAATGTGCAAAATCATCCTCAATTGTAACTTCTTCATTTGATTCTATTTGCATGTTTTCAATTATCTTCATATCCAATGATGTGTCTTGAAGATCCACTGTTAACTATCCAAGTGTTGGACTTGGTTGATATTTGACGAAATAAGGCTGAGTAGAAGGCATACTTCTTAGGATCTTTATCTTCGTTTGATTTATCACTTTTGGCAAATGATGCTTGACGTTTTGATCGATGAGGACAATTTAGTGCATAATGTCCATATTGATCACATCTGAAACATTGAATTTTAGACATGTCTTTCTTCTGTTTTGAAGATCCTTTTCCATGAAAGCTCCTTTTCCTTTTGGAGTTCTTCTTACCCTTCTTATGAGAATTGGTGTTAAGAACACGAATGTCTTCAGCTATTGTCTTTTGTTTTCCTTTATTCATTATTCTCGACTCTTCTTGAAGACAATCAGATCTTAATCAATCTAATTTCAGAAGTTTAGATCTTGTTCTTATACCCTATACAAATGACTCCCAAGAATTGGGTAGTCCTCCTAATGCTATTAGAGATAACTCTTGATTGTCAATCTTGTAACCAAATGAATATCATTGATCTCTCATTTCAGTGATTCTCATGAGGAAGGCATTTACTGATTCTCCTTTATTCATGCTAATATTAGTCATTTGTCTCTTAAGAGCAAGTTTTCTGCTAGTGTTATTTTTTATAAATGCGTTTTAAAGGGCTTTAAACATGCGATATATTGTTACATGTTTTGCTACAATAGGTATTATATGATCTCGAACAACATTCACTATTATTTTCATGGCTTTCTCATTATTCTCAGTCCATAGAGTTTTCTCTAGATCATCTTTTGGTTCTTCCTTTTCTTATTTTACGAATGATTATAATTTGTTCTCTTTTCTTAGCATCATTATTCGAAGTTTCCAAGATTCGAAGTTGTCAGCACTTGCAAAATGACATTAGAGCCACATCACCATTGAGGCAAGTATACAATAAACATTAGATAGAAGGTAACATTAATCAAAGTATTAAGGTAACAGGCACCAATAAGGTATGAAGTTACACATTTACTTTTATAATTAAAGTTATGAATATACCTTTATTGGAATGAACATTGCATGAATATTCATTTATATGTTTAATATTGTTAATGTTTATAGCTTCTGTTGGATAAAATATGAGATGTAATCTTAAAGATTAAACTCTTTGACATATATATTTCTGCCTTTTCATATCGGGTTGAAGACATCTGCTATAGTTCACCATACCAATCAGGGATCGGGTTTAGTATCACTGTCGATATTTTGAGTTTCGGGTTTTCATATGGATGATTACTAATCATTAGGTTGTGCATATTTATCTTACATATAACTTGTTGTGCATAGTTGTTGAGTTTGCTTATTGTATCAGGCATGTTAATGAAGAGTCGCATTAATTACTATCGGTGTTTAAGACAGTTTTGATTAGTCATGACCACGTAGAGTCATGCCCCTATAGGCCCATGTCTTCTAGTAAAATATAAATATAATATGCACATCAGTGGACAAAGCAATATCAATTACCAAACATACTTGCAGTCCCCAAGATCGTACCACCTGCAGATTTCCAAATACATCATCAACACTTGATTCATTGAAGACAAATCTGGAGATCTGAACTTCCGTATAAAAGAAAGGTAAGTTAGAATTATATCTCCATCATTGTTTTTGTCAGAGATCTTGCACAATAACATGGTATCAGAGCAAGTTTAAGAGACAATCCCGATTAGATTTATTTTACTAAAGTGTCCTAAAATATTCAGAGTTTTGTTTCCTTCAAAATGGTGAGCGGTATAAAAGTGGAGGATAGACTTGACGGTGAGTCAAATTATGCAGCATGGAAATTACGAATAAAGTTAACCTTAAAAGATAAAGACCTAAAGTAAGTCATTGACAAATCTGAGCAACCAAAAGGGAATGACAAATTGATTAAATGGGAAAAAGATAACACTAAAGCCATGAAATTAATTGTGGATGGTGTTAGGGATCATCTACTCCCTACTATCTCCGAATTAGACACAGCACACGAAATGCTTAAAATTGTTGAAGAAATGTTTGAGATAAACAATACAACAAGAATTATAACCTTGAAAGACAATCTCTTCAACATTAAAATGAAAACAGGAGAATCTGTTGCCTCATATTTCATGAGGATAACAGAACTAAGAAACCAACTCTCCAAAATTGGCCAGATTTATGACGAAAAAGAATTACCAGTGATAGCTTTCAAGGGTCTTCTATCATCATGGAAATATTTTAGATAAGAGGTATGTGCTTGCTCAAAGCTTCCTAAACTTGGTCGACTAAAGTATGACTGCATACAAGAGGAGGGCATGTTAATATCTCAAGGTGATATTCCTATTGAAGGTGATATTCATGCTCTCACAGCCCAGGTTGATAAAAACAAGAAACCTAAATTCAAAAGGAAAAGAAGACATGTTAATTACTCGAAAATGCAATGCTTTAAATGTGACAACTATGGTCACTCAACATTCAAATGCCTTGATAGACTGAAACATCAAGCAACTTTCGCCAAAGTTAGTGATTTTGATACAGATCTAGAGTAACGTCCATTCTAAAGAAACTTCGAATACCCTTAACATGTATGAAGCAATGGATTAAGAGGGAGTTACTCTTTATATATTCATTGAAGTGTAAAATAAGCTTGTTAAAATTTCTAAGACGGAGTCTTAGAATATCAAATTATTGTACTATGCTATATATGTGTATTTACTTTTAATCATTATTGCTATGTGCCATGACCTTTCTGCTTTCAGAATGTTATTATAGGAAGAGGGAGTTTATAAGGAGCTCTGATGATTGATATTCAAAGGGAGTTGAAAACATCCTTATATATACAAATGATGGGCCTACCCCTGTGTACATCATGAGGAAGTGACGACTTTCAAATGATGTCACTTGTATTTGGAGAAGTTATTGTAATGTGACGATCTTACAATAACTTGTATTATGAGATCAAACAAATTGAGTAAATGGTGAATGTCTTGCATCTCAACATTTTGTGATGCCATAACTTAAGAGTATTTGGTGAATATCTTTGATATTTTTGGAAGGCCAATACTCTTGATATCAAATCTTATTTTTGAGTAAATGGTGAATATCATATGACATTTTGGGAGACCATTACTCGTGATATCAGATGTGATATCAAAACCTTGATTGAGTACTTGGTGAATATCGGATGTCGATATTCTAGGAAGCCAATACTCGTGGTATTAATTGTGATATCAAAATGTTGAATATCTTCTGATCAACGATATTCTTATAATGAAGTGGTATATGATCGAATTTTTATCCTCCCTAGTTAAGAGGGAGTGTTAATGTTTATAGCTTCTATCAGATAAAATATGAGATGTAATCTTAAAGATTAAACTCTTTGATATATATATTTCTACCTTTTCATATCGGGTTGAAGACATCTGCTATAGTTCAACATACCAATTAGGGATTGGGTTTAGTATTACTGTCGATATTCTGAGTATCGGGCTTTCATATGGATGATTACTAATCATCGGGCTATGCATATTTATCTTACATATAACTTGTTGTGCATAGTTGTTGAGTTTTCTTATTGTATCAGGCATGGTAATGAAGAGGCGCATTAGTTACTGTCGGTGTTTAAGACAATTTTGATTAGTCATGACCACATAGAGTCATGCCCCTATGGGGCCATGTCTTTTGGTAGAATATAAATATAATATGCACATCAATGGACAAAGCAATATTAGTTACTAAACATACTTACAGTCCCCAAGATCGTACCACCTACAAATTTGCAAATACATCATCACTTGATTCATTGAAGACAAATATGGAGATCTGAACTTCTGTATAAAAGAAATGTAAGTCAAAATTATATCTCCATCATTATTTCTATTAGAGATCCTACACAATAACAAATATGACATGGATATTATAATTGAAAGTATAGTTGATATGTGTGTGTGTGTATAGAACATTGTGAATTCCTTAAAATAAATAATTTGTATTTAAGAAATGATTGGTATTTTATGAGATCAATATAATATCTTAAGTGTAAAGGGGAAAGAAATTCAATATTATATGTATAGTTACCATAGGAACGATGACAAGGACAATCAAGGATGGTGGTATACAAATAAGCATTTATTTCTTATTCATTATAGTCTTTCTCTTATTTGTATGTACTATAAGAGCTATTTGCCTTGATCTTTTCCTTTGAGAATGTTCTCGAGGAAAAGGAGGATTATTATCAGATTGAAAGGGAGTCTGACACTCTTCAAAGATAAAGGAGCTTAGAAGATTATTGATTTAGAGGGAGTTTGACACATCCATCTGAAGGAGTAGATAAAGGATATGTTCCAGTTGATCTTTGAAGATTGTGATCGTATCAGAATCAGAGCAAGTTTTGACTAAATGTAAATTTTTGGTACCATGTGTATGATTGCATGATTTGATGGGCCTAGCCTCTGTGTACATCATGAGGGAGTGACGACTTCCAAATGATTATCACTTGTATTTGGAAAAGTTATTCAAAAGTGGTAATCTTACTATAACTTAATTTTCTATTATGATGGATATCTTACCATGTCTATGCAAATCATGATAGATTATACATTGCATGATGGATGCTTATATTGTATGCATTATGAGAATGTGTGTGCACATACCTTATAAACATTTTGAGTACCTAGTGAATGTTATGCAAATTCATGTTCTAGAGGCCATTACATAGAGTACTTGGTGAATATCATGCGACTTGATAAAGGCCATTACTCACAGTACTTGGTGAATATCTTGCATCTTGACATTCTGGAGGCCATTACTCAAAGAATATTTGGTGAATATCATATGTTGATATTTTGGAGGCCAATATTCATGATATCAGATGTGCTCTCAAACCTTATTAAGTACATGTTGAATATCATATGTTAATATTTTGCAGGCCATTACTCAAGAGTATTTGGTGAATATCATATGTTTTTATTTGGAGACCAATACTCATGTGATTTTAAAATGGTGAATATCCTGTGTTGATATTCCGCATGCCATTATTCAGAGTATTTGGTGAATATTATATGTTAGTATTCTGGAGGCCACTACTCATGATATAAAAAATGTGGATATCTTCTGATCAAAGATACCCTTAAAATTTCTCATTCCTAATATTACCAATGGTGTAATATCTGTCTTGTGTTTATCCTCCCTAGCTAAGAAAGAGTGTTGATGTTTGGTAGCTTCAGTTAGATAAACTTATGAGATTAGACCGAAGTTATATGTGTGTGTGTGGGGTTAAATAATAAACTATTATATTAATTAAATATTAATCAATAGACATGTCCCTTCAAGTGACCCATCTATCCATATCTCTTCCACAATATAAAGAGAGATCACTGCACTTGGAACACACATACCAAGAAGGCAATGCTACATGCAAGCGATCCATGAAAGTCAACACAGCCCAAACTCTCAACTGACCAAACTATGTCAAAATTGACACTTAATAAAAATAATAACTTAACTGAAAATATTAAGTTTCAGATGAATCGTCCAAAATCACTCTAGAAAGTGTCATTCAACTCCAATACATCTTTAGAGCTCATTTGTGACATCAAAAACCCTCTCTGAACCAGTGGACACAATCCCTAAAAAATATTACCAACCACTCTATGAGAAAGCTTGAAAGCCATATGACTAACTATTGATATCCAGTACTTCATCTAGATCAAAACACTTTCAGTCAGATATTTACATTTAATGTAATACTCCAATTGAAATCTTGTAGAGAATGCCTATTTGTAAACTTTTTGTTAGTTTTTTATTTGATTTTGTGTTAGGGAGTTTCCTCATATAATTTGAAGAATGGTTGCACCGTAGTACCGTACACACTATTATGTTTTGTATTGTTTGAAACAGAGAACTTAAAAGACCAAGACATGTAATAGGAGAGGTTTAAGAGCCTTGAAAGAAATGCCAATCCTAGTTTATATAAGACAGAAATTGATACTAATTCGCAAAAAAGGTCTACATCACTTGGGATTTAAGTTTTATCCTGTAATTTATAAAATTTGTAAATCAATCATCAAACAGGTGTAAGAGTGCTTCTTTTTGTATGTTTCTTTAGCATACAGGACAAAATGTTTTCAGTAGCCATGAATGTTGGTATTGTTAAAGAAGGAAATAACAGTTAACCTCTTTCAGTGTATAAATATGTGTACTAAATCTGATTAGGCTCTGAAGTATTCTAACACATGCATCAGAATAAAAAAGATACGCAGAGGCAAATTTGGTGGCCATTTCCTCTCTCTGAATACATGCACTATCAAATTTTCTTATAGCCTAATCTTATTTATATCATAATTGGAGTACACATATTGCCTTTACCTGTGCTAAAATCTTTTGTTCTATGTTGGTGAAACAGGAAGAACATATGTAGAAAACTGTGATGAAACAAAACTTGAAAATGCAGGAGACTGCTTTGAACAGGCAAAATGCTGGCATGATGCAGCAAGTGCATATGCCAGAGCTAATTGTGTTTGCAAATGCCTAAACGCCTGTAAAAAGGGGAAATTATTTGATGTTGGTTTAGAATTTATTCAAATCTTGAAACGAGAAAACTGTAAATCAAACTGTGGAAGATGTGAAACTTGTGAAGGTGTAAAAATTGAAACTAAATATCTGAAAATGTGTGCAAATCATTTTCATCAGAAAAAGGATTCCAAGTCAATGATGAAATTTGTGAAATCCTTCCCTACAATGGACTTAATTAGGTCCTTCCTTTTGATGAAAGATTATTTTGATGAACTCATAGGATTCGAAGAGGAAAAAGGCAACTTCATACAGGCTGCAGAAGTTGCAGAGATGAAAGGAGATCTATTACTTGAGGCTATCATGCTAGAAAAAGCAAAAAGATATGAAGAAGCAGTTAAATCACTTCAACTACATGTGCAGTTAAACTCATTGTGGGGAATGGGAAATAGAGGATGGCCATTACAGAACTTTCCTGAAAAGAATATACTTCTAGAGAAAATTAAACAAATAGCTGAACAAAACATACACCATGTAACTCAGGCCCTTGACTTCCGTGATTGTGAGATGTCTGTATTTTCAAGTGAGTCACAGAGTCTCTCTGAGTTAACGGAACAAATGATCCTTGCACAGAAGATGAAAAATGTCAACTTCGAATTTGTTTCTCTTCGTAAACTTATTGATCTACACCTTTGTTCTGATGTCAAGACATTTCAGCATGACCAAGAGGAGAATTTTTTTGAGAGGGATTGTGATTTTAAAATGCTGCTGGAGAATACAGTCTCTTCAACAACACTGATGTTTCTTTGGAATACATGGAAGGAGAAATTGCTATCCTCAGTGGATTCACTTTCAAAACTAGAAAACCATTGGGAAAGGGAAGAAGATAAAATCTACATTGAATTTGTTTTAGAATATTTTGGCACCAGATTGAACAGATGTAATAGATCTTGCACTGTGTTTAATAGTGAAGCCTTCTGGCTTAAGGGTGGCAAGATTGAAGTGATGCAACAACGAGGAACCTGTGCACACATTAGTACCCAGAACTTTTCTCTGTATGCAAGAGAGTTTCTTCTGATGGAACTATTTTCTGTTGGAGTCCAGATTGTCCATAAACTAAAAGAGATCTATCTTTCATGCACAAATCAGCATTGTATCCTTGCTATTGAAGGCACTCTGATACTTCAAATATATCAGGTTTCAAAAGCTTTGGAAGATAAGCTATTGGCTAGGTCTGGACAGATAACAGGGGTGACTGGGATTGAAAATCTTGAAGAGCGTTTCTTTGAGATCTTTTTCCCATTAAAGCAACAGTATGAAAATGTGGAGAGGTTTATCTCTCTGCGTGAGAATCCAACAAGCAGTTTGATTCTAAAAGACATAATTGCCAAAATAATAAGCGAAATTCACAATGGCATAACTCTTGGCCAGATTGGAAGATTGCAAATTTTGCTTCCCTTTTTGCCTAAGGATCTGATGACAGGGTATGGCAGGAAAATTATCAAGCATCTCCACCACAATGATTGCTGGAATAGTGAACTGCTCTGGCTGCATATGGATACATTTGCAGGAAATAATTTGCAGGATAACAGGTTGAATCTGATTGAAAGCTTTGAAACAGCTTTGTACACTACTTTCAAAAAATGGAAGAACCAAAATGACTACATTGCTCCACGTGATTTTCTCTCTCTACTGGAAAAGCTCTTCTTTTATTCATCTTTGTGTGAGTATCTATCAGGAGGCTTGTTTTTGCCAAGGTCCTTCTTTGTAGATTTTATGATTGGGGAACAAGGAAATTCACACTGTTCTTTGTTTCTTGAATCACAATATTCACCTACATGCCAGAGAAGGCTTGAGAGCTTTTATCGTCCTATTCATGATATTATTTGTCAGCTATTAGTAATTTCAAAAACTGAAACATTTACATGGATGGAATCTTACCGGATGGACAGCAGAGCTTATTTTCCAGAGATGGCAACACGTTTGATCATTATGCTTTGCTTGATGGGTATCAACAGCATAGATTTACATAAGAATGCTGTGAATTTGCTTTCAACCATCTTCCAAGATAGACATATCAGAGAGATTCTGTCTTCAAAATTTGGTGGAAGTCTACATCAGTTTTTACAAAATTACAATACAAGCAGAGATACTTTTTTCATTCACTTCTCTTCCTTAATGAGAGACATTCATAACCCTTTGGTGATGATTGATTCAATTAAGAGTGCTGAGCTTGATAATAATAATCCTGATTTCATTGTTCTTGGACCTGAGAGCATTAAATGTAAGGAAATTCTACTTCAGTCTATCTTTTGGGATGAAGGTGAGAGAATTGCTCGAAATGGAAGCGATGGAGGTACAAAGGGTATAGAGCTTCAGATACATGCCAAAAAGAACATGCAGTCATCAAATAAGAACAGTTTTCAAACTGAAACAAATCATTTTTCAGGATCTGTTAAAGATGAAGACGAGAAGGGGAATGCTCTCTCCAAATCCATATTGGACTCTAGTAATATCCATAAACAGAAAAATAATGATTCTTTAGGAGTTGGTTCCAGCTCTGGAGATAATAATTGCCAGTTTTAAGTACTTGAAGATATCAAATCACCTTGCAAAGTTAAAGTAGGTGCTCAATCTCTATCATGGTTTCCTCATTGGGGAACTAAAAGGTGTCTTTCTTGTGCTAAAGGGGCACTATCTTCAGTGGACAAAAACATCTGAGAAGCTCAGACACGTTTCTAAGGGAAAGGGAATAGTTATTACTCACAGACTTTCATTTCAAAAGCTTGCCCTCTTAAGGTATAAAAATCAGAGTTGTGCATGTGAATTATGAAAATCAATGCTATACTACAGATATTTTTATTTTAGCTAATTCTTCTTGAAGAGGATAAAAGCTCAACAATGTTGTATAACAATCTCCGAAAATATGAAACAATCGATGCAGGCTGAGGGTAATGAACTCTTGGGCCTGATAAAGGCCACAAAGGTGAAGCGGCATAAATTTTTTCCTAGTGAAGAGAGTGATGTATTAGAGGAAATGAATGACATCCAGGAAGAACTATTGAATTTATCACAACTTCTTTGCCCAAGGCCAGTAATCTTATGCATATGACCTGCATGATAGTATAAAGACTTTTAATTTCTTCATTATCTAGTTTAAAAAACTGCCCCTTTCATTTGACTTGCAGGCATGAGAAGCATGAAGAGTGTGACATCGAGTGGCTCAAGAATGATGTAATAGGTTACACCTCCAACAGATTACTAGAAAGTGGGAACAGGTTGAACAGATTTAAGTTTATATTTGAGGATAACCAAGATCGCAAATAAGCAAGAGATAAAGAAAAAACCAAAGGGAAACCAAGCACTGTGAAAAGAAGGATGAAGTGAATTATAGAAGATTTTTAACTGTAGATAGGATACTTGTGTATTACTACATTGCATGTTGTATAGTGATAGTGAATTATCATATTCATAATTCTATTGGATGTTGTCCCAACTGATGAGCTCCTCCTTCTTAATAATGTTCAGCGGTCAAACTATATAATGGCAGCACCTTTCTTATCCATGTCATAAAATGTTTGAAAATAAATTTCTTACCTATTATATTAAATATAACTAATTATTATTTATTATGAATTAATTTTTAAATTATAATTTCAATGATAACATGGTCTGCAGTTCTTGGGCTGCTTATGTTGGTCTGACTAGGAGTTGTTGTTTAGCATGGTTGGGAAAATGGGTGGAACATTGAAAAATGTTGGACTGAGGAACTGGGAGGAACTTGCCAAAAACAGAGATATCCGGGATATTTTTGAGAAAGTAGGCCTAATCCCTTATGTGCAGGCTTTGAGGGGTTTTAACAGCTAGCTAACAATGAAGTTCATGAATTCATGGCAAAACAACCAAGTGACGATAAAATTAAGCTGCATTGAGCTCGATCAAGTGGAAAAGCAGAATCAAGCAAATATAAAATTAATGCTACAGAGGAGAAAAAGAATGAGAGTAGCTCTGGTGAAGGTAGGTGCTCCAGAATTAAAATTAAATAGGACAAGGAGAAGTTAGCTAAGGATGAAGTGATCCTAGAGACAGACCAAGAGTATGCCCCTGAAGACGGTGAGGATACTTGCAATTCTGATGATGAGAATTAAAGAACTGGGGAAGAAGTGGCAGAAGACTCTGAAGAGGAAAGGTTCATTGAAACAAGGGTGAAATTCAAATTGATTCCTGTAATAAGGTTGAAGCCAAAATTCGCATGCACAAACTAATTAGCAAGGAAGGGGGTCAGATTAATATGGACACTATCAAAGGGTATTTAGATGCCCTTAAAAATAGGATTTATGTAGTGGGGGAGGTTGTCCCTTTGACTTTCTCTCTTGATAATTTGAACAAAGTGATGTCTTTCTATGTAAGTTGTTTGATTGCCTGATGGAGAACTCGGTTGTTGGTGTCACTACTAGCAAAAGCAAAATTAAGAAGCATATGAAAAAGGACATGACTGATCTCAACGATTCTGACAACAAAGAGGGAGAGTAGGAGACCTAGGAGGACCTTAGCTGCCTCCCCAAGAATTAAGAGGCTATTAACAAAACCAAATGATTAGTTGTTTGTTGCTCTTCATTTTGGGTTGTTTCTGGTTTAATACTTTAAACATTTGTGATATTATGAACATTATTCTATTTCAGTTTACCATTGTTGTCACATAGGGGATTTATACTTTGGTTAGTATTGATAGGATATGTTGTTTTTATATTTTCAACTAGATCTATATGGTTAATAGTAGTAAGTGAAGTGTTAAAGTGGTTTTCTGGCTATGGTTTGTATAGCTAGAATCACTTTTTTGTTGTTTTTGATATTTTCAAGTAGCTAAGTTGGTCTTGAGGCATTTTTGCATTATTGTTGTTCTTGGTCTTTGTTGTGATGTAATGTATTCTGTAGGATCAGGGCCCTCTCTTGCTTAAACAAAAACAAATAAATACTTTTATTTTTCTTAATATAAATATCATAATAATTATTCGAGTGGAGCTATGATAAGAAATCTTAAGACATTATATTGATAAGTTTACTTATTCTTGCCCACAAAAGTTCAAACCTTGAGTATCAAGTATTTACTCAAATCTTGGTCAACACTCAAATAGCTTGTGTACATTATTATAATCCATTTTCCCTTGTATATTTTTGTTACTAACTTTGTAAAGTAGGGGTCCCATGAGGGTGACCTAAGTGTTATGTTTGAAGAAGAGAGTGGTCTCATGATCAAAATTTTATTTTTATATTGGATTATTTAGAATCTTCTATTTAAAAACAAGAGCTCCTAATTTTTACCAAGCATGTGAAAAAGGGGCAAGACTAGAAATTGCCCCACTAGCATAGGAATGTTTTTTGCCACTTATCAAATATTTTTGATTCATATTTTTGTTAAAAATAATTTAGGAGGGAAATCCATTTTTAACTTGTTTTTTGAGGCACAAAATTCAAAAGACAAAGTTGATTGTTTTCATGAGACCATCAACTTCCTTACATTTTGGAGTTAATATTTTTATGTTGAACTAAATTACATAATTCATGAGATCACTAGCTTTGAAATATTCTGCACAAAATAGAAAGTGACTGCAACTCTATTTTATAGGAAGCCATGTGCCATGGGACCCCACCCTAATTATTAGTTGATAGGAGGGGACTTCAACCAACCAATGCCTCATGCTAGAAAATGGTGGGTTGGAAAATTATGCCAACAAACTCTGTAACTTGTGTCATCCCTAGATCTTAACAGTTGGTAATGGAGCATGCGACATAGAAGCAAGAACCTAATGAACTTTGGCCTCCAAATCCTTTACAAAAGCACTTCCAAACTTGGTATTCCTAGCGGCAGCTACCACTGCAAGCTACTAGATTTGATGGGGGAGAAAATGTTGCAAAGGCGAGGGAAAAATGAGGTACATAGTAAACGAAATCCAAAATTAGCATAAACACTAAGCAACTTCGTTGAATGCTCGCACCACTTATTCTTAAGTGGCGTATGATCATAGCCATACTCTCGTGTTGCTCTTCATAGTCCTTATTTTAGCTAGCCATTTTCCCGAAGATCTCCACCTTGATCCTCTTTATCTTATCTCCACATTTTACCCCTTGGTTTTTTCTTTTCCCATCCTATTAGCATCAATGTTTTGGAATTTCATGGACGAATTTGAGCTCTATGATTAGATTCATATGAATTTCATCAATGGATTTGAGCTTTGTAATCAAATTTATATGAATTCTATGGAAGGATTTGATCAAGACTAGAGCAGTAATTCTTTTCAAAGAATCGAATTTTGTGACTAATTGTATTTAGAATATACCAAAACTTTTGCCACAATAATGAGATGAGCATAGCCACCAAATTGGTAGTTTTTATCATATAACATGCACACACACACACACACACACATCAAACACCAACGAAAAAAGTTAAGTTTGAAAAACATAAGCCGACTTTGACTACTTAACAATAGTGGCCTATGAATACAATCTTAAATGTGTGAAGTTTAAGTTATTCCAAAAAGATGCAATGGATTTGTCTATAAATTGGTTGCATAGTATTATGTATTCTTCATGTTCGTTGAAGATAATCTTATGTCAAGCATTTGCAGCTCTTCTCATGGTGCACTTAGGGGTGAAGCTGAAGGTGAATAGTATTGATCTGGAGGGTGATTCAGAAATTATAGTCAAAATGTTGAAAAATAGAAGATTGCATAATTGGTTTTTTCAGAGCCAAATAGAAGAGATCATTGTAATGTTAGATAGCTTTACCAACTTTAACATTAGTCACACTTACAAAAAGGCGAACTAGGAAGCTGATAAGTTAGCAAATTATGAAATATCTCTACCTAATATTGGTAATATAATGATGGATAAGTTCAGTATAGGATAAAGTGAGGGTTAACGGTGGAAGGTTTACGACACCCTTTTAAGAAGGTGGGATATGTGCTGATAGAGTGCAATGATGGATTTATTAAATGTAGTAGAGGGAAGTACAACATGTTGGTTTCTACAATAGAAGTAATCGTAGAAGATTTAATGGAGAGTGACGGGTGAAGCGTGTGAAGGTGATGTAACTTGATTTTGTCAAAGAATAATTCAGAAATTGACACAAGACAAATGTTTCAGAATACCATAAATCTTTGTTAAGACTTCTACAACTCTACTCTACCTCGATAGTGAAAACTAATACCTACTTATTACAATTTCGAAAATTTCTCATATTTGGTAGTTTTTTGGAGAAAACATTTTTTTCCATTTTTGGTAATTTTTAAAACTGATCCTATGAATCCTATTTTTTTCCAAGAAAAGCCTCCAACTAGGGCAAGACAAATTGCCAACTAATCAATGAAATCAAAGATATGATTTCAAATTTATTACAAAAATAAATTTCTAAAAAAATTGGAAAAAACACAAAAAGCTAATTTTGGAGGTGAAGATGAGATTTTTGGCTCCCAAAATAATGTCAAAATGGTGACTTATCAAGCTAAGCTCAATCAGCAATCTAGATATCTCCTTCTAGTATAACTACTTGTAAAATTTCAGCCAAAACCCACATCCGAGTCAAAAGTTGACTCCCGAAAGTAAATCTTCACCAAAACCCACATTTGAATCAACAACTTTGATCCTCGGATGCCCCTACATCATTCTCCCCTGCTTGAAAAGAACGAAGCTCTTGTGAGTTTCGATCCTCAAACTACTCCCATTTAGGCTCATCTAGCTTCTATAACTCCCATTCTGTAATCCAAGTGCTATCTATCAGTGCCAACCCTTCTCACTGCATGAGGTACCTATTGTAGTCACCTTGGCAAGTCTGAACAATCTTCTTGTCTAGAATCTGTGCAACCTTTTCTCTCTTTTTGATGGTTATGGTGTGTGTCTAGTCTACCTCATCCTCCTTTTCAACAAAGGTATCATCACCATGGAAAGTATACAAATCAGAAATATTAAACATAGGAGATATATCAAGACGACTTGGGAGCTCTACCTCAAAAGCATTATCATTAATCTTCTTCAAAATCTTTCAGAGACCAATTTTCTTATATTTCAATTTATGATAAGTCCTAGTAGGAAACTTCTCCTTTCTGAGATAAACCATCACTAGATTCCTTGCATTAAAAACCTGATAGCTTTGAGTAGCATCTGTAGAAGCTTTGTAGTGCTCATTGCTGTCCTACAACTTTTGTCTTACATCTTCTTGCAACTGGTAGAGATGCTTTGCAAAGGCTTCTCCATCATCACTGACTCTATCACCCAAAGGAATCTGCGCCAAATCGAGAACACCCTAAGGGTTATGTCCATAAACAACTTGAAATGGTGACTTACTAGTTGACCTGTTCACTAAGCTATTATAAGAAAACTCTACTTGGGGCAATGCCAAATCTCATTGTTTGGATTTCTTTCCAAAAATACATCGCAATAGATTACCCAAACTCTGATTGACGACTTTTGTTTGTCCATCAGTTTGTGGATGGTAAGCACTATTGAACTGCAATTTTGTTACCATTTTCTTCCATAACGTCCTCCAGAAATGACTCAAGAACTTAGTATCTCGGTCAGAGGTAATCGTTTTTGGAACCCCATGCAATCTGACTATTTTAGAAAAGAATAACTCGGCCACCATATTAGCATCACTAGTTTTCTTACAAGCAATGAAATGAACAATTTTTGAGAATTTGTCCACAACTACAAAGATAGTCATTACCTCACTATGTATGTGGCAATCCCAATACAAAATCCATACTCAAGTCTACTCACGGTTTGACTGGTACTGGTAATGGCATGTACAATCCCATGTTTTGTGAGTGCACTTTGGCTACTTGACAAACTTGACACCTCTCTATAAACCTGGTGATATCTTGCTTCATCTTTGGCCAATAGTACTTATCTGCCACCAAAGCTATTGTTTTATCTTTCGCGAAATGCCCAACCATACCACTACTATGAAATTCTCGAATGATAATTTCCTGCATTGAGCCTATAGGAACACAGAGTTGCTTCCTCTTGAATAAGTAACCATCTTGCATTAGATAATCACCTTGAATATTGTCTGCATGTCCAGGTACTAGATTCTTCAATTGATCAACAACTTCACAAAAGTCACTATCAGATTCATATAAGCCCTTGATTGCATCAAAGCCAACCACCTATGTTTCCATGATGGTTAGAAGAACAACTCGCCTGGTCAAAGCATCTGCAACTTGATTCTATTTCCCTGATTTATTCTTTGGAACAAAGGTAAACCCTTGTAGGAAAGGAACCCACTTTGCATGTCTAGTGTTCAATTTCTTTTGTGTGTTCAAGTATTTCAGAGCAATATGGTCTGTAAAGTACACAAATTCTTTGGGTACTAGATAATGCTTCCAGTGCCTCAAAGCTTGCACAATTGCATAGAATTCTATATCATATGTAGAATATTTCTTTCGCACATCATTTAATTTTTCACTAAAAAAAACAATGGGCTTACCTGCTTGGCTAAGTACAACAAACGCCCACATGTGCAGCATCATAGTGCACTTCAAACACTTTGTCAAAATTTGGTAGTGCTAGTATTGGAGCCTTAGTGACCTTCTTTAGGTATTGGAAACTCTCTTCAGCCTCTTTGGCCCATGAAAACTCTCGACCCATAGTGCAATCTGTCACAGGTGCTACAATGTTGTTGAAATTATGAATGAACTTTCTATAGAAAGTAGCCAAGCCATGGAAACTTCTCACCTCAGTGATACTTAGTAAACTACGCCATTCAAGAATGGCTCGAACTTTCTCTGGATCCATTTCGACATCATCTGCAGAAATGACAAATCCTAGAAAAACCAAGCTTTCTTGCATGAACCTACACTTCTTCAAATTAGCATAGAGCTTTTCTCTTCTCAATACCCCCAACATGATCCTCAAGTGTTGTAGATGTTCTTCCCTCCCCTTACTAAAAATCAGTATATCATCAAAATAAACTACTACAAACTTACCAATGTAGGGATGCAACACAGTGTTCATGAGTCCCATAAAAGTACTAGGTGCATTGGATAAACCAAAAGACATAATCTTCCATTCATATAAACCATCCTTATTTTTGAAAGCTGTCTTCCACTCATCCCCCTCTCAGATGTGGATCTGATGGTACCCATTTCGTAGATCAATCTTAGAGAAATACTTCACTGTAGCAAGAACATCCTGCATGTCATCCAAACATGGGATAGGAAAACAATACCTAATGGTTATCCTATTGATGGCTCGACTATTTTTGCACATCCTCCACGTTCCATCTTTCTTTGGAGTTAATAATGTTGGGATAGCATAGGGGCTCATGCTTTCTTGTACTAAGCTCTTTCGTATGAGCTCAATCAACTATTTGTCCAGTTCTACATGCTATGTCAAACTCATTCTATATGCCGCTTAATTGGGGATACTTGCTCCTAGAATAAGATCAATATGATGTTGGATATCTTGTTTTGGGGGAAGTTCATTAGGTAGCTCCTCTAGAATGCCATCTGAATATTCTTCCTACACTGCAGCTGCTTCTAGTGGTATAACCAAGTCTTCCTCTTTCCCCTTTTGTACTACCAATGCATAACAACACCCTGTCACTTTCATCTCCTTGACAAGTCCCTTTTCAGACAACATACTTTCAATTTTTTCATCACGCTTGAGAGGCAATAAGACTACCTTAGATCCATCCTTCCAGAAGGTGTAAGTATTATTTTCCCCATCATGAATAACCTTTTTGCCATATTGCCAGGGACGACCCAAGAGGACATGGCATGCATCCATTGGAATCACATCACACCATAGCTCATCCTTGTAGACATTCCTTATGGAAAATTTAACAAGGCATATTTTATCTGCTGTGACTTCACTTCCCTTCTTAAACCATGCAATCCAATAAGGATGAGGGTGCTTTTCACACTGGAGATTTAGTTTATCTACCATTTCTTTAGAAACCATATTCTCGCAACTACCTCCACCAACAATTACTTGACATACCTTTCCCCCTCAGGTACACCTTGTCCGAAATATGTTGTTCTTGTGCCATGAATCATCAATGCCTTTCGCCTCTACATCCTCCTTGGTTGGAATAATCATTATCCTTCTCTTCAGGAGACTTTCTCCCATATTTGGAGATAATTCTTGTTTAGATTCATTGTTAGCCTGAGTTAGGTTCACTCTGGATGGCCCTCCATGATTTCTATCTTGCATGTTGAAATTGGAACACTCAAAAGCCCTGTGGCCTTCTTCTTCGCACCTAAAACAAGTGAAAGGCCTTCTCTATTTTTCCCAGCCTCTTTTGCTTTGGTACCCTCGACCTCACTAAGACCCCCTTCTTCTTTCTTGATTTGAAGATTCCTGCCTAGTGTCAATATTTTTTCCAGAACCTTGAAAACTCTTTCCCCAAACATTATTAGAACCTCCTCGAAATGGAGTTGAAGTACCCCTTTGACCACCTCTATTCCTCTAGTTATATTGCATATTCTTCTTTTCTTCAGCCTTTAGAGTTAATTGGTAGGCTTCCTCCATACTGTTAACACAATGCATGCTCAGTTCATCTTGAATAGAGAATTTCAATTCATTCACATATCTAGCAACTATCTGCTCATTTTTTCTTGATGCTTTATGCACATAGATAGCTTGTAGAACTCATTTGTATAGTCTTGCATTGAAGACAAGTTCTGCTTCAAATTCTGAAATTTGCGAGAGGGTTTGTGAATAACCCATGGGTAAGAATTTTTCTCTTAGCTTTTTCTCCTTGTTAGTCCATGCCTTAATTTTCTCCTTGTCATTTCTAACTCGTTCCTTTTGGAGGTGATCCCACCATATCATTGCATGCCCTTTTAGTTTTGTGCATGCAAACTTCATCTTCTTTTCTTCTGTCATAGGCTTGCATTCAAAAAAAATTTCCATCTCGTTTAGTCAGTCTATTGGTTCTTTTGGCTTAAGACTACTAGTGTAGTTTGAAACATCAATTTTTATTGCTTCGCTCCTTCCTTCTTAAGCGTTGAGAACTCTATCTTCATAGCTCATTTCTCATATGTAGTACCGATCTTTGCATCGGCGTGATGCCTCCTCTTCCTCTTCCTCTCCTAGCCATCTTACCACTCTTATACCAAATGATGTAACCCGATTTTGTCAAAGAATAATTCAGAAATTGACACAAGAAAGATGTTTCAAAATACCATAAATCTTCATTAAAACTTCTACAACTCTACTTTGCCCCTACAATGAAAACGAACCCCTACTTATTACAATTATGAAAATTGCCATACTTGGCAATTTTTTTGGGAAAAATAGATTTTTCCATTTTTGATAATTTTTAAAACTCATCCTACAAATCTCATTTTTTCCAAGAAAAGCCCCCAACTAAGGCAAAACAAATTGTGAACTAATCAACAAAATCAAAGATATGATTTCAGATTTATTACAAAAACAAATTTCTAAAAAAATGGAAAAAACACAAAAAGCCAATTTTGGAGGTCAAGATGAGATTTTAGGCTCTTGAAAAAATGTCGAAATGGCGACCTATCTAGCCGAGCTCATTAGCAATCCAAGTAACTCCTTCTAGTGCAACTACTTGTAAAATTTTAGCCGAAACCCACATTCGAGTCAAAAGTTATGACCCTTGGAAGTAAATCTTGACCAAAACACACATTTGAGTCAACAACCTTGACCCCTAGATGCCCCTGCATCAGAAGGGTAGAGTGAAGGACAAGCAAGATTGAATGCATTTATAAATAAGAAAAATGAAGGGAGAACTTTGTAATGAACTAAAGTGAAGAAACATTAAAAGATGGAAGCAACATCCTTTGTAGATTCAGAAACACAGATGAAGGCATTCAAATGGCCAGCTAGTTGAGAAATAAAGATAGACGAAATGATTTTAGCAGTATTAGGGGTGCTTGGAGACCAATTTCAAGAAAGAGTGATTAAAAGGACAAATTTAGACTTGATATCAATATTCATAGTGTGGGGTCTGGAGTTGAACAAGAGCACTTATGAGGTGGAATCTATGGTGCATGCTCTGTTTGTGGATGATATGCTAGATGGGCTAGGGTTAAACATGGAATGGTCGATCCCTAGAATAGGGCAAGACATCAATGAGTGTTTTGCTAATGAAGATGATGCTCGCCACTATGGATATGTACCCTTCTTGAGGTGGAAGGCAGGGGTTGATAAACCTTCAATGTATAAAAAGGTTGAGGAGGCATGGTTGAAGCTTGTGGGCAAGTTGGGACATGTAATGTCCTCTTTTTGGGACATTAGAAATTTGAAGTCTTATTATATATAATGTTAAAATTGACTATGAGAGCATAGACTCAAATTATTGAAAGGTCAAATTAACGTTATAAAGAGGGAAAAAGGTCAAGGAGGGGAAGTTGAAGAGACAAGGGAATAGGACGAAAGCCAAAGGGGAGTCGAAGAGCCTTATTTTGTGTATTAAAAAGGGAAAGAGACTCATTCCTGGGCATGCTTGATTTATGATCCAGTTCAGTTTTCTCTCTTGTGAGAGTTTTCCAAAAAGCTTAAGCTTTCAGCTAGCGTGAGGACGTAGCCCCTCATGCTGACAGACAGTGGACGCAAACCCATTGTCCTTGGAGACATCACATCAGGTGTCTCCCTTATGCTTACATGTTATTTTCTTAAATTTTCCAATCTAGCTATTAAACTATATTTAGGATTGGATGTTGGTTATTGTATTGTTGTTGTATAATGCAATAATGTGTTTAAAGGAATGTAATGTGAGTTTACTGGTTTAATTCTATTCGTATGTAATGTACTTTCATATGCTAGCATTTCGAATGTTATTTTGAGAAAGTATGACTTAGTATCTATTGGAGATTCTATTGGTTTAATTTGTATTTTGTAATACATCTGCAATGTGTAGTTCTGAATATATTGTAAAAAGAGAAAACTAGTAAATATTCGATTCATGATATTCTAGTGGTATCAGAGTAGTGTATCCTACCAGCCTATGAAATCAAGAAAATGAACTGTTTACAATTTTGAAATATTTTATCTAGGTTGAAAGGATATTAATCTTCTGGACATCTAGACTTGGAAAAGAAAATATGTGGTTCGTTCAAGATTGGTCAGGAATAACAAATGTTTCATAGTATGTATTGGAGTAAATAGTGGTTGCAGAAGTAGTGAACATTGTTAGAGAACCAATGACAAAATTGTGTGCTGAATATTTGAAGACCCTGAATGTTTTTCTATACTTGAAAATCATATTAGAACAATATTAAGTGTTTTCCTCTATTGTTGAAGGTTCGACTTCATTCTTGAAGTTGGATACACTATATTAGTAGTCTCCAAGCAAGGGGTGTACTTCTCAAATGTAGAATTGGAGCAAGTGAGCATTTGTACTGAACTTGTTACACTAGAATGTTTAGGGATATTTTACTTTGTTAATCACCAAGAATTGCATTTGACTACTGAACAAATATTTCAATTCGGCATAAACCTCTAAGTATCAAAGCTAATTTGATGTTCATTGGTGAGGTCAAAGAGAAAATAGTTGTGACTAGAAGCAAGAGTGTAGCAGATGGTGTCACAACATATAAAAATGCATCTGTGACTATTTTCGGGGTCGGATTCAGTGCAAGAGACATGAAATTAGAGTAGATAACAAGACTGAAACTTCCATTCACAATTACAAAATCTTTAGTATTGGCATGAGTTGGAAACTATAGCTATGTGAGGATTCTTCCACCTAATTGCAAGGTTATTTCTCACTAGAAAGCATATGGATTCATCTTGGGATTTCTTTCAACATTCAGGCGTGGCTCCATCTGATGAAATCATGGTTTTTGTTGGCTATGTGGAAGATGTATGATTAATTTCTACTTCAATTCATTTGAGTCCCTTGTGTGCCTTTCTTGCACAATGGAAAATCTAAGAATTTTAAAGCATATTATTTATATTCTTTCCTAAATTGTAACCAAGCTTTATACACTATTCTACTAATCACTAATCTTTATACCTTGATATGGATGTCAAACTATGGTAGTTATAAGAAGAAAGGAAATATGACTTGCAGTCTGAAGTTAGTCAGGGACTATGTGCATTCAATATGATTGTTGTCAAACTACATGGGAGAGAAAATATTTAAATATTGAAGTCGAACTACAGGCGACGATGGGAAATTTGAGTTATTTTCCTTCTTGGTATTGGCAGTAACGTTCATCTTCCACGAGGTCACGTGATGCCTAAATAGTGCATTATATTTCAGAAACACTAGATTTGCAGTGTTACCAGGGGCAGGTGTCAAAACATTCTACAGAATGGTGAAGTGTCAGAGCTCTCTCCAGCTATCACGTCTGTTGTTATTGGTGCATGATTTGAAGGTGGAGACGCTTCACATTCTCTCGATAATTAATGGTGAGTCATCAATAAGTTCTTAAAAGATCCAAGATTTATTTTCCAAGTAGTTATCTACCATGTGGGGTCCATAGGAGTAATTGATAAGCAACTTGTCATTAAACGTCTATTGTGGTGCTCTAAAGAATGAGATGAGTCACTTCATCATGCATAGGGAATACATGTCACAACTCCCACTTTATATCTGATAGAATATAAATTTTAAAGAGGACTGGAATTATACAGCGGGAAGAAGCATACAGGGGTATTATCCATTTTGTAATTTCCCTTGTGAAGTAGACAAAGGTGTACATGTTTTGGAATGTCTAAATAGTGAGTGTTCAAAGGGATCTTGTATTCAGTGCAAAGAGACAAGTTATACACCCTTACACTATGAAGAAGTTGAGAAGAAATCTGAGACTACTTTATGCGAGAAAATTGAAGAGGTCATGACAAAAGCTGTGATAAGAGTGCTAGCAGTTGCTTATATATTGGCCCACATATTTAATCACCCCTGCATATATGAGAGACCATATAATTCATCAATGCTTGAACTAGAAGGGTGAAGATAGAGCTAATGACATGATATGCATTAGTGGATTAAAATCTGGAAGTCATTTCCAATTATAGTGGTGATATCTATCCATTTCCTTGGAGGAAGCTTTTTTGAAGATAACACATGGATGATAATACATGCCAGCCTTAATATGAGAGACTTCTAAATTGTGTTGTGATTAGAAACATCCATTCACAGGAGTATGACAACACCTAAAATGTCAACTATATTCTTGGTTGGTGAAGACAATAAATATAGAAACAACTATATTCTGCTCTTGTAGTTATTGTACCTGTGCATGAGCTATGTTGTTTCGGGTGGCATTAGATTTATCATCAATGCATTCAATATTACATGCCCAATGGGGCAAAAGTTAGTGATCACAGATTGGCAAAGACCTGGCAATCAACAAAAGGTTAGATAGTTGTGGAAGAGTTGAATATTGGTCAAGGAGATATTTATTTTCTAGAAGCTGCAATTGTGAGAGTTGAGCTTGATGATATTATTGTTAAGTGACAAAAATTTATATCTGCAATGTGATCCTTGTTACCTTAAAATAGCTAATAGCTTGGTTTCAGTCACAAATTCCCACATTCATGTTTTCATTACCCAACTAAAGAAGTGCTTGATATAGGTGGGGAAACATATCAAAGGAATGCGAATGAGATATCACCCATTTCAGGCAGCATGCTGAATCATCAACATAATATAGGTGCAGATGGAACACTAGAGAAGCATGATTCTGCTGTAGTGGCAACCTCTTCTATTATCTTTGCATGGCCTAAAACAAGAACAGTCAATAGGCGGCCATTCATGAGTGTTAGCAACCCTAAAGAAACAGTTGAATATTCTGGACCATGGGTGCCTCAATCAGTAGATATAAGAACATAAATACTCAACATTTACAAAGAGTATCAGAAACTTCATACTCAAGTTTAGAATGACTTACCATTCAACAATTACTTGGAGGTTCATCTAGAGAAACAAAATAAGATGGATATGGCAAGAAGAAAGTACTTTGATTTGGTTCAGGATCTTCTTGAAAAAGACCAGAGCAAAGGTTTGTATGAAGAATTTCCAGCAGGCCAAAATCATTTAATAAAGGATCTTGAGAAGGAAGAACAGTCAACCACCCTTAAATTGCAGCCTTCTCGTGATCACACAAAAGTTGTTACACAGGTTGCAAGTTTCTTTGTTGCTGATTTGGAGGTTAGTTTTGATAGGTAGATTGACGAGGATGGTAGCACGCGATGTAACAACAAGTGGGGGTCGTTGTATAATGAATCCTTATATGCAAATGATAACATGACAACTCTTTGGCCTTCACATATAGATCAAGAGAACTTGGGAAAGAATATCTATGATTCTGAGAGAGGTGATTAATCATATGTTCTTGATGTCCATGACATGGAATTAGAGGAACAAACTAAGACGATACTGGAAGATGATGAACCATGTCAACATGACAACAATGAAAAGCATAACTTAAAGAGCCAACTAAAGGTTAGTGAAGATATGGTTGTGGCCTCTTTGGTACTTTATGGCAATACTCACAAAAAGGTTGGAGATCTCTACTAGATGGCTCAAAAGGGAGTGGGAGGAGATTGGCTTGTTGCTGATTTGCAGGTGATCAAAATAGCTCTTAAGACTATGAAATCAAACTATTTGTATTTGCTTTTCGAGAGGGATAACATTCTTAAGGTTGCTGAAATACATGTTGATCAGCTGGATAAAGGAAGGAATGATATTATGGAGCTCAAAAGGGAGCTTAAGGATACTCATGAGGCATTAGATGATGCTCGTTTTTCTCTTCAGGAAGCAGAAAATCAAATCAGGGTCACGAATCACTCTCGGGAATATGAGGATAAGGTGAGACAAGAGTTTTTCAAAGAAGTCATTATTGAGATTGATAGCATTCAACAAACTTTTGATTTGGATGGTTGATCCAAGCGACCAAGTTCTAAGGTTTTAGATCACATTCAACTTATCGATAACCCTGTGTTTGAAGTAGATGCTGATTGGATTTTTGATAATCCCCTTTTTGAGATAAACAAGGACTCTCCTTTTGATTATCATGAAGAAGATGATTATGATTTCAGTATATGGAATCTTGGTACAATTCCTAGCAATGAATATGGGTCACTGGATGGAAATGATGATTTGACTATGGTTCTGCAACATTGGATAAGTCCACATAGGTTTCTTGATTTCCCACTATACAGGAGTTGGTTGGATTATATTCATCAGCCTTTGAATAGTTTTTGGCATAATTTTTAGGAGAGTTATGTGTTGATCATAGGGAATGCTCTTTTAGCTTCACTCTTATTCATGGTACCTATGTACCCAAAGGTTCTCCAGATTGGTGTTGACAATATGGTATTTGATGCACCCAGGATGTTACTAGTAGGTTTTGAGCGACTTATTTATTACATCATCTATTTAGGTCTAGTTGTCACCATCTACTGTGTTATGCATAGTTCATTGATACATTTCTACCTTATCATATCAGCTGGTTATGACAAAAAAAATTTGGATCCAGGTGTTGACAATATGTATCTATGGCTTATTGAGGATTTTGCTATAGTGTTGTGCAGTTTGAGATTAGATGCGAGGATAATCAGAATTGTTCAGTTGACAGGTGCAAAGTTTTTTCAAAGAGTTAAATGGGATCCAAGGATCCGATTGAGAGACAGATTGTAGAGCGACAACTTGTTTTCAGTTTGGGCTACATGGCTACCTGTAGACTCGTATGGGATCCTAGTACTGATTGCTTGAGAGCAAGCAATTCTAAGGAGGGGAGATTTGTAATGTCCTCTTTTTGGGACATTAGAAATTTGAAGTCTAATTATATACAATGTTAAAGTTGACTATAAGAGTGTAGACTCAAATTATTAAAGGTCAATTTAATGTTATAAAAAAGACAAAAAGGTCAAGGAGGAATAAGATGAAATGCCAGAGGGAAGTTGAAGAGTTACAAGGGAATAAGACAAAAGCCAAAGGGGATTCAAAGAGTCTTAGTTAATGTATTAAAAAGGGAAAGAGACTCATTCCTAGGCATGCTTGATTTATGATTCAATTCAGTTTTCTCTCTTGTGAGAGTTTTTTAGAAAGCTTTAGCTATCAACTAGTATGAGGACGTAGCCCCTCATGCCAGTAGACAGTGGACACAAACCCATTGTCCTTAGAGACATCACATCAAATGTCTCTCTTGTGCTTACAGGTTCTTATCTTAAGTTTTCCAATTTGATTCTTAAATTGTATTTAAGATTGGATGTTGGTTATTGTATTGTTGTTGCATAATCCAATAACGTGTTTGAAGGAATGTAATGTGAGTTTTCTGGTTTAATTCTATTCGTATGTAATGTACTTTCATATGTTGGCATTTCAAATGTTATTTTGAGAAAGTATGACTTAGTATCTATTGGAGATTTTGCTGGTTTAATTTGTATTTTGTAATACATCTGTAATGCTTAGTTTTGAATATATTGAAAAAAAAGAGAAATCTAGTAAATATCCAATTTAGGATATTTCAGGTTGAGTGGAAAGAGAAGGAAGCACAGTCGGTTTAAGGCCTTGGAGAAATGTCCCTCGACGTCGAAGCAGTAGTGTTGGGTCCTAGTCTCGCTCAAGAAGTGAATGAGACTGGACATCAGGTGAAAGAAGAAAGAACAGTTTGGGGGGGTTGCGAGCTAGTGGAGCAGCATGATCGAATATGCACAAGAGCTACGGACAACAAGTTGACAAATGTTGTTTTTGTTAATATAGTAAAGCTCTTGTGCATATTCGATTACGCTTCAATGTTTAAAATAGGGACTTTTGAACTTATTAGACAGTTTATTATAAATGTGAAGCTTGTAAGGGATTATAAGTTTGTATGGGGGTATAGTAAGGTAGGGAGGTAGAAATGTAGAGATAGATGATTTTTGGATTTGAAACTGATGTAATGCTTTTATTTTAAATTAATGCGAATACTAATTATGGATTAAAAAGAAGAAGATAATCTTATGTAGCATTCCACGTTGAAATCATTAAAATATTAAATATGTATACCTTGAATAATCTGTAAAGTATTGACTAAATATAAATTTGCAAAGTGACATTTTTTTTACTGTTAAACAATCCTATATTATTATTCTTATTCTTATTCTAATTGAAACCTTATCCTTGTTCGAAACTAACTGGTGTGTTAAACATTGCCTAGAACTACCTTTAGCATTAACTAGAATCTAATTTAGTTTAGTCAAATCCCAAACTATTATATCAATACATTAACCTTAAATGAACATAATTTGTTTGGACAATAAACTTATAATTTTATTTTTTAGATTGATTAATATTTAATATGAAAGATTCATTCCTTTTAATTCTTAAGTAGCATTGAACTCACCACTTATTTAAAAGACTTGATTTGTTTAAGAAATTCTATTTTTTAAAATTAATTTTAGAATATATTTATATCAAAATAGATTATATTGTCTCAAAATTTTCACCAATTATTTAAAACTCTTGATTTATTTAAGTTCTATTTTTATATTAATTTTAGAATATGTTAATATGGAAATATTTTATATTGTCCCAAACTAACCCTTATTCAAAACATGCTTTAGAATAACCTTTAGTATTAACTAGAATCTAATCTTAGAGTCAAAACTCAACTTATTTAATCCATGCATTAACCTTAAGGACTTGTTTGGCTGTTGTCCAAACATTTTTGTCCATAAAGGATGTTTACCATACAGGTAAAAAAAATCAATGCATATTGACGACAGGAACACGAACATCAAACACCATAAATTATTATTTGCATATGCTAGAACATTACATTATTCTTCATAAGATGATTTACAATGATCCCAGATAGGGTATAAATACTTTTCGGCAAACCTTCCCGAAGGAGTCTGTCGGCTACAAAATTTGTCCACTACAAACTAGTTACCGACGACATTGGCTACAAAGTACAAAATCAATGACGAAAAATCAAGTCGGCTGACATCATCCCTGCCCAAAAAGAAAAGTTGTCTCTTGATGACTAACAAAATTAGGAGACAACTCACATACAAAAAAACACAAGAAATACTAGAGAGGAGGAGGAGGTGTCCTAGAAGAGTGTTGTTGGCAACACAACTCATACACCTGATCTGTTCAAATGCACAGATCCTTCTGAATCTGTGAGTTAACCTCTACTGCCTCCTTCAGAAGAAGTGTGGCATCCATAGCCTGCCTCTTGGCTAACTGCAACTCATGCTCAGCCTCATCCTTATCCCGTACAGCCACATCCTTATCCTGCACAGCTATTGCCATATCCCTCAACAATGTTGTGCGCTCAGCTGCCCACGCTGCCTATTGGCTAGCAAAGTCGACAGCTATCTTCTCTCTCGCCTCTCTAGGCTCTCTCTCAACTGCTAGAGATCTCTCAGCTGCAACCGTATCAGCTGCCCTGTCCGCCTCTATGTGCCTGTGAGCATAATAAACCTCCCTATATAGTGCCACAATCTCATGTGCCAACTTCATCAACAGAGTGTCGCTCGGACCCAACTCTGGCTCGGTGGCCCAATTAGCCAACATCTTCGGTGTCTCAACCGCTGGCCAACCTCTGTCCACGAAACAAGTCTGAAATCTTCGAGGACAAACCCCATGAATAAATGCGCGAATCAAATGCCACTCCCTCCACCGAGTCATGGCCTCAGTCGCCAACTTGGTTCCCTTCAGAACGATAGCCTTCATAGTCCTAAGGTAGTCTTTGCACCTGTCCTCGTCTGACCCATAGTCCTCCTTTGCAAAGCCCTCCAATGACCATTCCACAATAAATCAATGCATACTGACAATAGGAACATGAACAAAAAACTCTGTATATTATTATTCACATATGCCAGAACATTACATTATTCTTCATAAGATGATTTACAATGATCCCAGATGGGGTATAAATACTTTCCATTGAACCTTCCCAAAGGAGTTCATTGGTTACAAAATCTGTCCGCTACAAACTAGTTACCGATGACGTCGGCTACAAAGTACAAAATCACTGACGACAATCAAGTCGGTTGACAGAGGATGGCTTTGTTTATAGTTCAAATAACATCATGGTCATTCAAACAATAAAGGTTTTAGCTAAGTAACGAAAGAGCACACTAAATTAAAGGGTTCTAGCCTTTAAAAAGATGAGTAAAATTGCACAAACTAAATTAATATTTATGAATGTGCGTGGAAATCTTCTCTCAACCCAAATATGCAAAAGGACCATTTAAGTGTTAAGATTACTTCAATATTTTTCTCTCCTGCAAAATTACAACAAATGGTACATTTTAATTCAAGTTATGCCTGGAATCAAAAACTCTGCCGACAGGGAAGAAACTGAATAATCTTAGCACCCTAAAGAATCAGCATTATAGAAAGGATTTGTCCAAATAATGATAAAAACACATAAATATTCAAAGGTTTTGAGTGCCATTGGAGGTCATAGTTACAAGAGTTGAATAGCATGTTGAAATGTAGGCATAATGGTTTCCTTTTCTATTCATCAGGCAATTGTGTTGGGGTCAATGCAAATTTTGCAAACCTTAGCCTTACCAACCTTCATGATTAATTTTCCACTAAAATTTTGAGGCGTGAAGTTATGACTATTTTGCTTCTTCTAATGTGAGAGACAATTGCAGAGCTATTGGTGTTTTGTAATCCAACAAATGTAAATGATAATGTTAGCGAAGAGAGGACTATTCGAGTAGCAAAACAACGAGCTAGGGGCGAGGACCTGTTACTTGAACACCCTAACTTCGTGCTTATCAAAACCCTACATAAAAATTTCAAATCGCTCTAAGTTTTTTATAGTAGCTTACTTGGCGAGTTGTCTACTTATAACTAAGGTTTCAAGTCTACATCACCTGATATGATGCCACATCAGCATGCTTTTTGCCAAGTTGTCCAAAACAACCCAAAAAAAAGTGAGACCAATGGTCGTGCATAAAGGGCACCCATAGTTGAACTGCTGATGTGGCATCACATCATTGGTTAGTTTTTATAATTAAGGGTACATTTTATTCAATTTTGGGTAGTTAACATTGTAGTAACAACTTTAAAGTCACAAGTTTGGTACAATGTTGTCAAAATAAATGGACATTATGTCAATAAATGTAGGTATTAAGTGAACAACTCCATTCATAACTATTAGAACATGTTCAAGCATTGGGTCCTCTCCCCTAGAAGAGAAATAAATTTTGTTTGGAAATCTTTCTGTCACATTTGATAGTCTTAAGCGGACTTGAAATTTTGATTAAATAGTAAAAAAAAAATGAGAATAGGAATAACTAATTCTAACTACTTTTTTTTGGGAATGAACATATGCTCATTTTGGGGCTAAAATAAGAATTCCTATTCCTAACTCCGATCTGGAGGCACCAAATAAAAAATACAAGATAAATTCTAATTTTCAATTCCTATCGCAGTTGTTATTTTTTTTTTGATTAATTAAAAGTTAATATTAGAGATTCATTTTTTTAAATATTGAATTCATCACTTATTTAAAACTCCTAATTTATTTAAGAAGTTTTATTATTTATTTATTTTAGAATACATTTATGTGACAATAGTTTATATTAAAGAATGAGTTATTAATTCCTTATACAAATAGACTTAGAGATGTAATATGTGCAAATTGTTTATATGCATTTGGTTGAAGATGATCTTTTGTAATGATCTAGTAAAAGTATCGACTATTTGCAAAGTGACTTTTTTCTAAAAACTATTTTGAAGTGTTGTATATTATTATTGTAATGTTACTCAAATTATTACTTTAAGTGAAATCCTATATTTGTCCCAAATTAACCTAACTAGTAAAATTTGAATCTAATTTTAGTTGAGTCAAAACCTAAACTATTTAATCAATACATTAATTTAAAGCGAACATAATTTGTTTGGACGATAAATAGTATTGAATTCACCACTTATTTAAAACTAGTGATTTATTTAAGAAGGTTTGTTTTATTAATTCTAGAATAGATTTATATGAAAATAGTTTATATTAAAGAATGTGCTATTAATTCTCTTTTTTTAATTGAATAATGGAAAAATGTCATACTACAATATATATTTATTTTTGTAATTTTTTTTAATATTGAATTGTTTTTTTCTTAGACAAATTCTATCAACTTTGTAAAAATATTTTGTAGATCACTTTCTTATTTACATTCACACATTTAATATTAACTAATTTTATAAAATTGTAAGAATTTTGTATTAATATTTGTTGTGTGAATGTAAATATGAAAGTGATTTGCAAAATAATTCAACTCTATTATAAAGTTAATAAAATTTGTCTAAGATAAAAAAACAATGATACAAAGACAAAGGTTATATGAAGATTGTACACAAGATGAATCACTCACATTATTGTCACATTTAAATTAAATATACAAAAACTTTAATAGTTTTAAGAATTAGTTTGCAAATAAAATTAAGTGGAATAAATGAAATTATAGAACATGGTTGGTCATTATGGTCAAATTTCAAAAGATTTTTTTAAGTAAAGGAATAAATTAATATATTAATACTACTTAATTTTCTAATAATATTTATCTATTCTTATTATATTAGCTATTATCATATTATAATATATATAATATCTAATTTATTAATTTTAAACTATACCTAATAAAAACTAATAATAATGACAGATTTTATTTTTTATATAATATGTAATTATATTATCTTAAGATGTATAAAATACTATATGTGTATAAATAATAAGTTACTTTTAAAAATTTCACTGAAACACGGTTGTTTCAAGTTTTATAGTAATTTATGAAAAATTGCACCTTCCATATTCTTGTGGGAACTATGGAAAGAAAGGAATAGAAGAATTTTTGTAATGAAAAAATGGATTGAACATCCTTTTTAATAAATTGGAGGATTGTATTATTGAGGTAGCTTACATGAATCTCACAAATTCTTATAAGAAGGAAGGCTCATTTTTAGAGTAGGATGCAAAAATGTGTAAAAATTGGTTTAAACTAATTAATCCTCTAGTGGATACATGACCAACAAGCTTAAGGCATATTATTAACATAGATAATAGTTCATGCCTAACTAAACATGCCAAAACTTCAAGAGTAATGTCTAATAACTTAGTCGATTTAGAGGCTTTGATAGAAGATTTAACTCTAAGTAGAGAGATGGGTATTAAAAATTATCTCTTAAAAGAGACTCACAAATTATCTTAAATGAATTAAAAAAAATAGAGACCCCAAATTGGATCCTTAATGCTAAACTTGAATATTCCCTAACAATTAAGGATCAATTCGAAGAAACAATCATAAAATATATTTATAGGGAAGGTAAGAGAGAAACAAATAATATCGCTAATAAAGGAACATATGAGGAAGAGATTCTTATAATACAAGCTAATATGATAAGTATAAGTTAGACACTTGTTCTTGAAGTGATATTGGTTTAGGGCATTTACTGTCAAAATCAACCTGTAAAATTTAGTTGATATCATGGAAGTTAAATGTTAGTAAGTGTCATTTTTTTTTTAATCTACTATTTTTTCTTATAAGCTATTTGATTTTAAAATAAAAGTTAATAAGAGATAAGTTTTACTTTTGATTATATAGCATACTTATGTTCATTCTAACAACTTGATTGTAGCTAAATTTATTTTTTAGTTTATATTCACAAGGAAGTATCAAGAGCAAAGCTACAAGTCCTGAAATTTAAAAAAAATGTTAATATTGATTAAATTACTCTAAGATATTAATGTAAGGGTTACACTAAGGACTGTACTGTCCCCTGTCCAATGCGTTGGGATATCAGGGAAAATTCTCAAAACTTTGGACATAAGACTTTTTTATAATTAATATTAGCATTCTATGCTATTTAGATAGATCATATGCACAAAGAATCATTGACAATAAAATTGTATAATGACGAAAGCTTCTTGGTTCAATGGGTGTGATGTCACCCCAAATTAAGAGCTGAGTTTTATTTAAGATCTTTCACCCCTATATTTAAGATAGGCTATGTAAGATTTAGTTTGCATGAATACGGTTCCAATAAATAGTATCTGTAATGATCTTATATGTGAAGCTATTTCGTATGATTAAATTTGTTATGTTAGCCCTGAATACTTTGGTGGTTGGCGTGATTTGCTAGTGTCATCTATAATTCTAATAATTCGATGTTCTTTCAATTATAATATCCTCTAAAATGATTATGATGCATCTAATCCTGTGTTTTAAACTTCCATAGCTATTTAAAGATCAAACAGAGTAGTCCTTCAAAGTGCAGCTCCAGATATCAATTGGTATGGTTGAATCTATTAATTCTTGTAGAATTCTATCTTCTTATATTACGTGCAGCTTTAGTCACGTTATATCTGCTACTTGTGCTAAGGGGATTTATACTGGTATAAAGTTATAGGCATCATTTGTCATATTCAGATTATCCAAACAATCAAATATGACATGAATTTAAGACCTCTTTACGGGGGATTCATTGTAACTGTATTTGGTGTTCTGGTTCGCTTCTTATAGTTATTATTCTACCTTACAAATAACCTTCATAAATCTCACAGTGACAATGTTCAATGTTTGTCCTGTATATATATTGACTCTTATATGCTGCCTGTGAATGTCTGCTTGAAAAATATCATGAGTGTGGCGTAATAATGAATATTGAGTGTGCTATTCTAATAAAGCTATAACAAATATTCACAGATATTTAATTGTAATCTCTTATGATCATTCTGTATTGGTTCCACTATCTATTCCTTCTCATCCTCTTATCTCAAGTGATCTTTGGGATCTGCAATCCTATATCTCTCCAATATATTCGGTTCCCTGTCCTGGTGTATTAAATAGCACTCTTTTGTTCGCTGTTCTGAGTATATATATTTGCTGAAGACGTGCTTGGTCTCTGTATCCTCCAATTAGCTTAGCCCAATAAATTGTATGGGCTTCAGATGGCAGTCAATTGTTTGTCCTCGTGCAGGTCACTGGGGTGTAGACGATAGTGGTTCCTTCACTATTATCTCTACCTTTCAATTGATAGGGACATACTCCTCTCTTTCCTCCGTAGTTGTGCTACTGGTTCTAACCTCCTCCTGTTTGTTATAATACTTTCTCTTCCTGTTTGGTGCTTCTTTTTCCCTCCATATATCCTCCCTGTTCTCCCCCTTATGTCATTCGCAACAATCCCTTATATACTCTTATGATTGAGGGTCGTAACCCGTAAGAGTTAAGAGTCGCGTCTTGTTCAACTTTTCTTATAAATATACTAATTGAATGCTTCTTATATGTTTAATGATTATATAGATTAGTGAACAATATTGTTATTCTTATTTCTCTCTTATTTATAGTATCAATTATCAATTTGCATGATAGATATAATTTTTAATTATTTTGTATTTATTGTATTAGTGATATCTATCATATAATATAACATAAAATATTATATTATATTAATGTTTACTATTTCGTTCATTATTTAATAATATAATTTACTATTATTATTATTTTGTTAACATTTGTTATTTAATTCAATTGAAGGAATATAGGGGACTGGACAGTCCACCCTTCTTCAAATTGCTTGTCCTCAAGCAATGTGATCTTTAGTGTGAGTGGTTGCTCTGAATCCAATGATCCTGAAATGTCAATACCAACTTGGGGTGAGAAGTGTAAAATATTTATAACTATAAATTTATAAAATCAAAACACTATAATATTCAATTAAGATTCCTAAGAGTAAATCAAAGATGCAACTTATCTGTATTGTGATGGAGCACTTGTGATTTCCTCCATTAAGGGTAGCTTTGTTCTTGGATGAGTAAGTCTTCATAGATATAAAATCTTCATCAATTTTTTTTCTCTGGGAATTACGACATTTAGTTAGAATGCCCTCTTAGTTTCAATGTTCAACATTCATTAATGATCCTCTCGATCCAAACTTGACAAAATATTCTCAATCTCAACAGTTGTTAATAATGTCCATGGTGTTTGACACTTAGTAAGAATATTCATGCCTTTGATGCTCAAAAAGGATGTTTTTGATTCTTGACTTTCACAAAAAATGAATACTAGGATATATGAAAACATAGAGCATGCACAAATATATATAATTAGCATATGTAGACATGATGCAGATACAAAGTATACACATTGATGCATGAAGACATGATGCACACACAAGGCATAGACATGTTAAAAATCTCTGATAGATTCCTTCCTCTTAATTACAATTTTTGTGCTACTAGAGTAAGTGGTGACTAGCTCCTTGACAAAAAGACCTACATCATATGTTAGTACTCCAAAACTATGATAAAAAAATTATTCAATCTTGTAAGTCATTAACTTATAAGATCCTAATTCTCAATTAAAACCCTTTCTTAAGGAGAGGTCATGATCAGATGCTTAGCTCCTAGGGGAGTGCTTCCTCGAGCTCTAATTAATAGAAAAACTCTCCACTAGGCACCATCTTCTCACAATACTTCTCTTTAAGACATTGTGGATAATCAATCTTGCTATATCCATCCTTCCTAGGAAGGAGTTGTTCCTCATCCTAGGCCTTATGGATACCCACTCTGTATGTATCCATCCTTACATATGCATATGATTTTCCTTAACAGTATGCATTGTCCTTTAGGGAATACTTGATTCCCTACCTTTCTTCTTTAAGAGTATTCAATTATAGAATATGTTGTGAAGTCATTTGAAGAGGTTAGCTCTCTGCCTTTATTCCATACTAGGAATTATAACATTCAATTTAGAATGTCATTGCTTTAATCTTTATTCCAATTTGATGCAAATGAGGATTCCTTTACTAAGTTACTCATAACCAAGTCCTGATCTGAACTGATATTTTCTATTGTCCATACCTTGCTTGCTCCATAATATATGATATATCTTGGTCACTTAATACCCTTGAAGCATCTACAAATTATATTTATTATGTCCAAGGACCCAAGCTGGGTAGATATGTCACAATTTCCAAAATGTTACTCAGGCCGCTCTAATATGGTTTATACCTTCACCTGATAGAGTTTGAATAGAGGCTTCAATCTTTATATTTTCTCAATGGATGAGGTCTCCTGTCATTTTTCTAATTATATGAAATTGATGTTAATCTAAATGATGATCGTTCGTGGTTATGGCACTAATGCTTTCCATTTCTTGAAGCCTTTTGATTCATATACTTGTTGTCTAAAATAATTGGTTCCCCTTATTATCACGTATTTTTTTCATTCTTCTTTCACATGTCATTGATGATAATTTTGTTCTTATATGCTGATCTTTATTTAAGATTTACCTTATAGGATGTCAAGATCATGCTTTGATACCACTATACTGTCCCTTGTCTAATGCGTTGGAATATTAGGAAAACATTCTCAAAACTTTGAATAGAAGACTTCTTTATAATAAATATTAGCATTCTATGATATTTACATAGATCATATGCACAAAGAATCATTGACAATAAACTTGTATAATGACGAAAGCTTCTTGGTTCAATGGGTGTGATGTCACCCCAAATTAAGAGCTGAGTTTTATTTAAAATCTTTCACCCCTATATTTAAGATAGGCTATGTAAGATTAAGTTTGCATGAATATGGTTCCAATAAAAAGTATCTATAGTGATCTGATATGTGAAGCTATTTTGTATGAGCAAATTTGTTATGTTAGCCCTGAATACTTTGGAGGTTGCCCTGATTTGCTAGTGTCATCTATAATTTTGATAATTCGATGTTCTTTCAGTTATAATGTCCTTCTCTAAAATGATTATGATGCCTCTGATCCTATGTTTTAAACTTCTGTAGCTATTAAAAGATCAAACAGAGTAGTCCTTCGAAATACAACTCTAGATATCAATTGGTATGGTTGAATCTATTAACTCTTGCAGATTCGTATCTTCTTGATATGTCGTGCAACTTCAGGCACATTATATTTGGTAGTGTGCTAAGGGGATTTATATTGGTATAGAGTTATAGGCATCGTTTGTCATATCCAGATCATCCAAACAATCAAATATGATATGAATTTAAGACCACTTTATGGTGGATTCTTTGTAACTATATTTGGTGTTCTAGTTCGCTTCTTATAGCTATTATTTTGCCTTACCAATAACCTTCATAAATCTCTTAGTGACACTATTAGATGTCTGTCCTATACCTATATATATATATATATATAGACTCTCATATGCTTCCTGTGAATGTTCATTTGAAGAATATCATGAGTGTGACGTAATACTGAATACTGTGTGTGCTATTCTAATAAAGATGTCGCAAATATTCATAGATATTTAATTGTAAAATCTTATGATTGCTGTGTATTGGTTCCACTATCTATTCCTTCTCATCCTCTTATCTTAAGTGATCTTTGGGATTTGCAATTCTATATCTCTCCAATATATTTAGTTCCCTATCCTAGAGTATTACATAGCACTCTTTTGTTCGTTGTTTTGAGTATATATATTTGCTGCAGATATGCTGGGTCTCTGTATCCTCCAATTAGCTTAGCCCGATAAAGTATATGGGCTTCAAATGGTAGTCGATTGTTTGTCCTCATGGGGGTCACTGGAGTGTAGGCAAATACTGGATCCTTCACTATTATCTTTGCCTACTCCTATTTTTCTTCCATAGTTTTGCTGCTGGTTATAACCTCCTCTTATTTGCCATAATACTTTCTCTTCTTGTTTGATGCTTCTTTTTCCCTCCATATATCCTCCCTGCTCTCCCCCTTATGTCATTTGCAATAATCCCTTATATGCTCTTATGATTAAGGGTTGTAACCTGTAAGACTTGAGAGTCGCGTCTTGTTTAACTTTGCTTATGAATATACTAATTGAATGTTTCTTATATGTTTAATGATTATATAGATTAGTGAATAATATTGTTATTCATATTTCTCTCTTATTCATATTATCAATTACCAATTTGCATTATAGATATAATCTTTATTTATTTTGTATTTATTGTATTAATGATATCTATAATATAATATAATATATTATATTAATATTTATTATTTTGTTCATTATTTAATAATATAATTTATTATTATTATTATTTTATTAACATTTATTATTTAATTCAATAGAAGGAAAATAGGGGACATGATAGATATCTACCCATCTTTCATGTTTGGTGCCCAATTGAAAAGGTTTTTTTAAATGTAAACACAATCTTGAGCCTTGTGACCTTTAACCTATAAAAAAAAAATTTAAAAATTATAAATTACCATATGTAAATAGTAATTTATAATTTCTAAACTAAAAAACATATTAAACAAATAAATATTTTTATTTTATTTAATAGATTTTAGATATTATTGAGAAATCAAACTGAATAAATGCAATTTCTATGTGAATAATTAAATGAAATAAAATATTTTTTAAAATTTTAATTGAACTCAATACAAATAATTAAATTAAAGAAAATATTAAATAAATCTAAATAATAATATTTTTAAATAAACAACAATCAAATAGATGATTCCAATGAAGATTGGAAATCATAAAATGTTTATTTGAATATGATATGCTATATCATAATAATTATTTAATCATGGTGCAAATATCAAATGACCTAAATTAATTTGGTTAATTATCTCTTTAAAAGACTAAGGTGAGAGAAGAATAAGGTGAAATTTTGTATGTATAGTTGTAAAACATCATCTCATGTATTATTCTTGGGATTGATAACCAGGAAGAGGAAGAGAGACTAACAATGAACTACCCACCAAGGAATTATCATCATAGGATTTTTTTGGTTCTGCTTTGCCAAAAAGGTAGCCAATAAAGGAGGATTCCCTCATGTCACATACTAGCAAAATACAAGGGCTTGCAACAGCAAAATACCAGAGAATAAAGGGGGTTTACCAATGGTATAGAAGGTAAATGCATTGGGACTACAACAACAACAAGTAGGGTTTACCAAAGAAATTTTAGTTCGTAGGGAGCACAATTCTACATTCCCAATGAGCGTGTTTGATAGTTTACCTACTATTTTTTGTTATCTCATTTTTAGTTTTGTAGTTTGATGCATTGTTATTGTAAAAATAACATCAAATAGAGTTAAAGAAAATATAACGAAACTTGATAACGCACAAACCATATTGGCTCGTACCTCAAACCATTTAAAAATTTAACCATATCTGCCACTTTTCAGCATGGAGCTCTATCAAAATTAGTCATAAAGAAACTTAGAAATGGTCAACAGTGATCCCAACACAGAATATTTTCAACTGGTAGCAAGGAATAAGTGTGTGCTCTAACCAAACATAATGGGCTGTATTGGTTTCAACAATAATTTTCAACTATTGGGCTGAATTTTGAATGCCCTGTATCAGGAGGGATATAACCAATTTATGAGAGAGAAAACAGGGAGGAACACAACACCACTAACTATGGACAACACAAAAGGTTTAGCAAGAGTTTCAGAGGCTATCATGCTAGCTTTTCTTTAAAAAAAGGTAGATAATATAGATAATGGACTGATATTGGTATATCCAAAACAACATAAAAGAATTTTAAGATGTAGATAGATTTGGAAGTTTAAATAACCACATAAGAAGCATAAGAGAGTATTGGCCAATCCAGTGGGGAACAAACAAGGGTGGAGGAGAAGAGGACTAGGAGAACTCAAAAATAGACAAAAGAAAGTGAGAACTCAAGTTCATTTACACTTCAAGGAGAAACAACCACAACAACTAAGCAGATAATATTGAGGAGTCATGGGATGATAAAATATACTAAAACCCAAATAAACACCACTAGTGTGTTCCTTGGGACTATAAATGGAGGAGCTCATGGACTTAAAAAGAGGCTCAAGGGCATAGAAGTGACGAATTGGGAAGAGAAGAAAAAAGTATATGAAGCAATAGAGTCACAAGTAAGATAGAGTGTGAATATGTTTAAAGGAGAAGATTTCAAGCATGTAGGTGAAAATGGTAATAGGACAACAAGAGCTAGAAAGCCATAAAGAAAGAACTAGAGCAATAAAGATTGATTGGAAGTAAAGGGTTCAATCTAACAAATGTAGTAGACATAACACAAATAAAGGAAATTCAGAAAACCATGGTGGATATAGAAGTTAAATAATCTCAGCTAAAAGCAAAAATAGGAGCGAGATCTTGATCTCAAGTGGTTAACAAATTGGTAGACAATTAAAAGAAGATTATTGAACGACAAGTCAAAGTACAAATAAAAGAAGAGCAAGACAAGTAGGGAAAAGTGGTAAATACCATAGTCAAAGGAGTAAAACATTTTAGAGGGGATGAGAAAACAAACACCCTAATGATATATTTTCTTTGAGATCAACTAAAGTGGATGGATTTTATCCAATAGGAAAACAAGATTGGCAAATGGTTAGATAGAGAGAGAGAGAGATAGGCACATATATATTACCTTGAAAAATGTAGAGGATAAGAACATCATTCTTAGAAATAGAGGGCTTCTTAGAGGCACAAATTTTTATTTGAATGATGATCTAACCTTCTTGTGGGAAAATTTGAAAACTACAAGAAATCAATGAAAATGGGCTTGGTTGAAGAATGGGAAAACCCAAATCAATGAACATTTATCGAAAGAGAAATAACAATTAGGGACTCCACATGACTTAAGTATTGTAAGTTGCAACTATAGAGGTTATCCATGGATAAGTGGTCCTAGGGTGGGGCCCATAGTGGAAGAGAGGGATATTATCATTCTTATAGAAGTGCATGAGCATTATGGTTGCAAAATACCAATTTTTGAAGGTTACAAAAAGTTTTTCATTTAGAATTAAGGGAATGAGATAGGCAAAGGGCATGGTGGGATGACAATGCTTATTCATGAGAGATGGTATGACATTGTTAAAAATGAGGAGGACCCAAATAATTAATATATAGTGGCTGCAAATATCAGTGAATGAAATGAAGTTTAGGCTTGCTACATGTTACTTTTCTCTACATAACTCTAATTCTAAAAGAAGAGGAATCTAGACAATGAAGATCCTTATGCATTATTAAAAAAAAAGAAAAAATGAAGTTCAACACCACCAGAGACATAATGTTAGTAGGGGACTTCAATGATAAGATAACTAATAATCAATATTTGTAGCTGATTGATATTGAAAAAGAGACAAATAATCCTATATGGCTAGAAGAAGGCATCAATTGACTTTGGATGAACACCTCAAAAGATGCTAATGGGGGTGTCTCACAATTTTGAACTAAATTATTGGGGTTGTGTAGTGTTTTTGGTATGACTATTTGTAATGTGTTGAAAAGTTGGCCAAAATCGTGGGGTATCATGTGCAAAACATATAATGTAGAAAATCTTATAACTAAAGTACTTGAGTTTAACATTGGTGTTTTCCCCATAGAGATGAATTCTGATCACATGGCTATATATTTTAAGTTGAACATCACTTAAAATAACCCACACAATAAACACGATCCTCATGTGCACAAAAGACAACAATCAACAAAGGGAAAAGATTTTTTAAATCAAGAGAAAAAAATCACCTCAATGTAGTGCTTGAGAAGCAACTTCATGAAAGTAATAGACTCTTGGTGGATGACAAGTTTAATGAGGAATGCGAATTGATCCAGGGTAGCTTGGTAACATTTATTATTTGCAAGGCCTTAGATGCATGTAAAAGATCAAATAGTAGAAATAGGGATACTAATATATTTTTGACAAATCCATGGTATGATGAGGTGTGTTAGGCAACAAAGAGATCTACAAAAGGGAAAGATGCAAACAAAGAGCTCAAGAAGTGGTATACAAAATTGATTCACAAAAAATAAAAGTATGTTACAACAAGAAGGAAAAATTTTATATCCCTTAGAAAGAAAGACCCCACGAAGTTTTGGAAATAATTGTAACTATAGAGAAAATAAATAAATAACAACATTACGAATGTGCAGTGGCTTGAAAATGCAAAGTTCTCTATGAGTGTCCACAAGAGGATACCACTCCTCCTATTGTGAACACAAAGGAAATATTCACAATTGATGATATCAAGATAGGGATGAAGAAATTGGAAAGTGATAAGATAGGGATATTGATGGACTATAAGATAATTTTTTTAAATGGGGAGCGAAAATCTTTACACCTCATAGAAAGGGTATCTTTAATTGAGTTTCTTTTGTGGATTTCCTATTAGATTGGACAAATGGTGTTTTTAACCTCCTCTTTAAGGGTAGTGATATTAATAATCCATTGAGCTATTGCAATATTATAGGTAACCCACTTCTTGGAAAACTCTTTCGGATCATGGTTGAATGTAGAAACAGAAAATGAGCAGAAGATATGGGTAAAAGAGAAAGAGGACAAGTAGGCTTTAGAGTCAAAGACTCCACTATTAGTCATTGCATCACTCTTTGGCACATAATAGAGAATATATGGGACAGTTAGGGAGAAGAAACTTACTCCAATTTTGTAGACTTCAAGAAAGTCTTTGACACAATATTTGGAGACAAGTTGTAGAACAAAATGAATGAATTGGGTATTATTGGTGATAACAGGGAAGCAATGCATAGATTATATGAAAATGTTAGACCCAAAATTAAAATTAGTGAAGGAATGTCTGAATTTTTTGGGACTAGCATTGATGTTAAAAAAGGATGTCCTTTATCTCCTACTTTGTTTGGGTTGTACATTGATAAACTAGAAACTTAGTTATAAAAAAAGAGGGAGGGCGTTCATTTGATAGGTTATGTCATGAAGCTTCTTTTGTATGTCGATGATCTTATTTTGATATCGAAAATGACTTAGGGGTTAAGAGATCATTTAGGGGCCTCAGAGATTTTTTTTGAGAAAGTTGGGTTGGGATGTAGGTGAACATTACCAAAACCAAAGTTATGATTTTCTCTTTAAGGAGAAAAGAAAAGCATATTACATTCCTTTCTGAAGGTGTCCCACTAGAAATCATGAAAGAATACAAGTACCTTGGGATTAGCTTCTAATATAAACTTAGGTGAGAGACATGTAGAGCATAAAGGATACAAGGGGGGCAGAAAGCTTCATTTCTACTTCAAAATAAACCTATGACAACAAAACTATGGGGCTAGAAAACCAAGGAGACTCTCTTTGGTTTTTTGGCCACACTCATGGTTCTTTGTGGCTGCAAGGTTTGGGGGACAACATTTCAAAATGTGGATGGAGATTCTAATATTCCCAAATTCATTTAACTCCAAATAGATGTGCACTAGGTCATGATAGGTGAATAAGGTGAGATGTACGTCTAGGCCAAGATGATGTACAAACTATTTGAGTCATACGCTAGATGCCTGGAGTATGTATGGTGTTTCCTTAGAGGTTGTACAATGGTGTATGAGGTTCGTACGGTTGAGGGAATAATGGATAGCTATACAGGGAGGCAATATGAGTCTTATGGTGAATGATGTCATGACCATACAATGATGGGGTGGGGCTGGCCATACGATATGTTTGAGGCTAGTCACATGGTATTAAGAGACTGGTTGTATAGTTTGCTAGGAGAGGAAGTACATATGGGAGGTCGTATAGAATACAAGGGAAGACTTGTGCTGAAGAAGATGCTATGAAGGTCCTACAATATTTGCACTTACTGTTGCGAGTAGCGAATGGGGAATAGAGAGAAAATAGTTTCAGATCTACACTTTAAACTATTAATCATGAATACATTAGTTAATGCCAAACAAGAATGGAGATTTGAACATGAATAACCTTCAATTAATATTTTCCAAAGGATGGTTCTCCAATTGGCTAGATCCGAGCGAAGTATTACATGCAATAACAGAATAGGGTGAGGGTTGAATCTCACCAAAGCCAGACAAGAAAAGTAGGGAAGATCTTTCACTTTTGAAATGGTGAACATTAGAGAGTCCCAATAAGAATTTGTAGTATGAAGAAATAATCCAAATTGCATGCCTATGACTACCTAGAAGCCATGCTTAAATACCCATTAGGGAAAAAATTTTGAGGGTGTACAAAGATAGCCAATGACTACACAAAAGCTATGGAAACAAAACAAAAATGTGTTTGAGATATATTAAATCAATCAGCCCATTAACAATAGTTTGATTAATAATTTATTTTATAATGGGAATATCACAGTCGTGCCATCCCAAATTTTTCTTCTCCTCAAGAAAATGCAATGTCAGGTGCTATAGAATGTACTTGCCCTCCCATGTCATGTCATCCAATAGCAAGTGTTTCTAATGTACCAAATATTCTTTCACCGTGTGATTCTGCAGGGTCTTCTCACATACTTTGATGATGTCAAGTAGTTCCAATGTGAGCTTTCCTTCTTCATTGAGCAGTGAAAGGTCTACAGCTACCATGACATTTTTTCCTACACCTTTTTTGAGATAGGAGACATGAAAAGTGTTATGAATATGACTCCCCTCTAGAAGTTCTAGCTCATAGGCAACTTCACTGATGCAATGAACTACTTGATAAGGGCCATCAAATTGTGGCTTTAGTTTCTCTTTCCCCTTTTCTTTCAATGAGGATTGCTGGTATGGTTGAAGTCTGAGATAGACCAAGTCTCCAACTTAAAAAATTCTCTCAATTTAGTTTTTGTCACCGTACATCTTTTGTTGATTCTGTGCCTGTTGTAAGTTTTTCTTTAAGTATCTCAAGATATCCTGTCCCTCCTAAAGTCAATCCCTCACTCTTGGTGCACAACTATCACCCAGAATTGTGTTGATGAAGGAAAATGGTTTGCACCCATATAGTACTTTGAAAGGTTCCATCCCAGTGGACATATGGTAAGTTTATTGTAACAATATTCCCCTAGGTGTATCCATTTGACCCATGCTTGTTGTTGTATTAAAACATAGTTCTTAAGGTAGCCTTCTAGCCACTTGTTTACAATCTTCATTTGTCTGTATATCTAAGGGTGATAACTAGTACTAGGTGACACTATGTTCCTACTAGCTAAAATAGTTTTGTCCATAATATACTAATAAATCACCCATCCTGATCACTGACAATATTTCAGGGTAACCCATGTAGACAAAAGACTTCTCTAAAAAATAGACCAGCTACTTGTGCAGCATGAATATCTAAGGGGATGGAAAAGAAATGTGTTTACTTTGTCAATCTATCAACCACCATGAAGATACAATCCTTGCGATTCACCTTGGGAAGTCCAGTAATAAAATCCATCGAGATACTTTTCCACTTTTGTTTTGGAATTGACAAAGGTTGCAGTAACCCATTAGGAAGAGTATGTTCAGATTTGTTTTGCTGGTAGACCACACACTCTCTTACATACTACTATACATCTTATTTAATACCTTTCCATAAAAACTTCTCCCTAAGACTTCTTTAAGTTTTGAGGAAGCTCAGGTGTCTTGCCAAGGGTGTGTCATGTACCTCCTTGAATATTTTCTACTTCAATTTAGATTCTGACACTAAATATATCTAATTATTATAGTAAATGATATCATCCACCGCTTTGTACTGATCATCTTAGGTTTTTTCATCCAATAGCTCACACGTAAATGTGTTTTTGGAATACTCTACCAACAAATGTGTTTTCTAGTTAGCTAAAATCTACGTCAATAAGTAGATGGCATGTTTCCTAGACAAAGCATTTGCAATCACATAGTTCTTTCCATTCACATATTCATTGTCAAAATTAAAAGCCTAAATATTTCTTGCCCATTTTTTTTGCCTCTCATTCAAGTTTTGTTACTCCAGAAAATATCTCAAACTATTGTGATCCATACGAACGACAAACTTGGCACTCACCAGATACTGTTGGAACTTGGTTAGTGCATGTATGATGACCAACATCTCTTTTTGATAAATGGAATATAAGTGTTTTGTTTGCATAAGCTTCCTTCTCTCATAGGCTATGAGGTGTCTATCTTCCATTAGTACTGCGCCACTACCTTCTTTGGTTGCATGAGTGAAATTAGGTAATGAAAGTACAAGACAAGTGCTCCTGCCTCTTTTAGCTTATCAAAAGTGAGTTGTACCTTTTCATTCCAATGGAAGGAGCCCTTTCTTGTCAAATATGTTAATGGGGTGTTGAATTGAGAGAACCCTTTTACAAACCTTTGGTAATAACTACACAATCTAAAAAATCTTCACAACTCCGTGAGTTTTTTGGGGGAGACCAATCAAGGATAGCTTGGATTTTCTCCTAATGAATATGAACTCCATATTTACTAACAACATGCCCCTAGGACAATATTTATGTCATATCAAATTGACACTTGGATTGCTTGGTGAACAAGGACTGATCCTTTATGATTTTTAGAACTTCATCTAGATGCTTTAGGTGCTCTTCTCTTGTCCTGCTATAAATAAGAATATCATCAAAAAATACCAGTAAGTACTTACATAATTTTTTATTGAAGATGTGATTCGTGCATGATTGGAATGTAGTAGGTGCATTCATTAATCTGAATGACATGACTAGGAACTCATTATGCTTGTAGTGACAATGAAAAGCTTTCTTTTCCATTTCTTCTTCCCTCATGTGGATTTGATGGTATCCGAAGATGATGCTGATGACGATGCAATACTCTGTGCCTTTTAATGGCCTCTGACAAGGTGGCAAGATTAAAACCCTTTACCCAACCTTTTAGTGGTTTTGTCAGTCTGACTATGAAGATCAATATCCATCTTCTTTTAGAAATGCCCATGACCAAAAAAATTCCACTGTATTGGTCAACCAACTATGCCAATCTTTGAAATTGAGTTCTAGATCTTTACTATCAAATCGATCTATCAATCTCTTAGTAAATTGCACATAGGTATTTATTTGATCATGCCCCAATGTGATGGTGTTGTGATGCCACCATTCATGCACAACTCCCTCCAAGTGTAATGTCATAAATTTAATTGCTTCCTCTTTTGGCATATGATTTAGGTGGAAGTAAGTATCAACATTCATTACCCATGCTTGCACAGATATGGATCTGGATCTATCAAATAGAGACAAATTTATTTTACTCAACTTGCTTCTAAGATCATTGTTAAAATATCCTTGGTTTTTGCCTCCCAAATATCTCATTCTCAGATCTACATAATTTGTGTACCATATATCTTCCTCTAAATTTGCATTCTTCCAGTCTTCTCTCAGTTGTTACTATATTTCTTCAAAGTTTGGCTGCTTGCCTGTGCGTGGTGCCTCTATCCATTGAGGAAAAGACAACATGGAAGGTTGAGAGTGTGTTGGATGATGGTTTTCTTACCCTGACAATAAGTCCACACTGTGACCATTTTGTTTAGCGGATATTTTATTGTATGCCAACTTCTTGAGAGTTTCTCCCATTAGACATTGAGTATTATTGATCTATGCCTGATTTCTCACAAGTTCTCTTAGTAGTGCTATGAGATCAGTAGTTGTGGGTTCTAGTTCTATAGGCATTCTATCAATGAAATGGGTTCTTTTTTTCTTTCTAGCTATATACTCTCATTCACGATCCACTGGCTGGCATGATCGATGCTTTGATACCACTATAATGTTCCCAAATTTGTTTAACTTCAAACATACATGCACCAGATCATGATAGGCAAACATGGTGAGATGTATGGCTGGGCCAAGATGATGTATGGACTGTTTGGGCTATACGATGGATGCCTAGAGTTTGTATGATGTTTCCTTGGAGGACATATGGTGGTGTATGAGGATCATATGGTTAAGGGAACAATTGATGATTGTATAAAGAGGCAATATGAGTCATACAATGAATGATGTTATGGTCATATAGTGATTGGGGGAGGGGGGGTTGGTTGTACGATATGTTTGAGGTTGGTCATATGATATTAAGATACTAGTTGTACAATTTTGTAGGAGAGACAGTACGAATGGGAGGTCATATGGAATGCAGGGGAAGACTTGTGGTGAAGAATATGTTATGAAGTTTGTATGGTATTTGCACTAAGTGTTGAGAGTAATGGATGGGGTACAAAGAGAAAATGGTTTCAGATCTAAACTTTGAACTATTAATCCCAAATACATCATACAATGCCAAACGATAATGGATATTTGAACATGAATAACCTTCAATTAATATTTACCAAAAGATGGTGCTCTGATTGGCTAGATCCAAGTGAAGTGTTACATGCAACAATGGAATAGGATGAGGGTTGAATCCCATTGAAATTGGACAAGCCAAGTAGGGAAGATCTTTCACTTCTGAAATGGCGAACAACAGAGAATCCCAAAGGAATTCATAGTAGAAAAAAAAAATCCAAATTGCATACCTATGACTACCTACAAGTTGTGCTTAAATACCTATCAGGGAAAACTTTCTGAGGGTGTACAAAGATAGCAATTGGCTACACAAAAACTACATAAACAAAACAAAAATGGGTCCGAGATATATTAAATCAATCTACCCATTAACAACAGTTTGATTAATAATTTATTTTATAATGAGAACATCATAGAGATAAATAAAAAGAATTCAAAAACACTTAATGAAAAGAAGTCTCAAAGTCAAATCTTCTCTTCCTTATGAATTTTATTTGGTGGAGATTGGGGCTTTTCTGCTAGAGGCTTCAATGATAATTTGATTACTTAGTTACTTAAATAAGGTTGATGAAATGTACAATCATCACTGACAAAAAATTGTGAAAGCAGAGGCTCTTAACCATAGAAAGAAAACTTGGATGAAGCAAAGTTTTACATGGTTGGATAAATGGAACATCAAGTTACACGAGTGTCTTGACACAAATGTGAACATGAAAAAAATAGTTAGATAGAAGTTATAGAGTGTCATGTAGAATAATAACATTGGTAGAAAAAATGCTTACTGCATTAAAAAATTCAACCCAACCAAGAAACATGGAAAGAATGCTTATCTAGGGGCTTCTATTAAAAGAAAGGAAAGGTTGTTAGTGGCACAATTGAGGATGGGATCTCATTGCCTTAGATGCAAGACAAGTAGGTGAAAGAGGCCCAAAGAGGCTTGAGAGGAGAGAACTTGCATGTTTTGTAGCATGGGAGCAATTGAAATAGAATTGCATTTTCTCGTTGAACACATAGCATACACAAATATACTATGATGTCATCCTAAATGAGGACAACATGCATAGTTTATTTGAAGTTGACAATATCAACCAAATTGGTAGATTTTTGGTTAAGATTCATAGTAGAAGATTAGAAATGGAATCACATGGAAATTGCTTAATGTTGTGATCATTTGGTCTCTTAGACTTCTTGGTCTCATGGATGTCATTAAAATCATTCATTTATTACCAACATTTTAATATGATATGTAATTTATTAAAAATATAAAAATTCTTAATTTATTAATCTATTATTTTATTCACTACAAAAATGATAATAAAGTATAAAATGAATTGTTTTTAAAATTGAATTTAAGTTTTATGCTATTTCTTTCCCTTAGTAGCATCTAAACATGAGAAGTTTAAATATTAAAAAAAATTGTCTCAACTTGTTTACACTTAATTTAAATATTCTATCTATTTTGTGTTTCACAAGGATCATTTATTTTCTTTCACACACACACACACACACACACAAACATATGTCAGTTAATATCACCTCAATCAGAATATGTTGGAACAAGTGCATGGAGGAACTTGATAATAGGATGGGCATCTAGTGGGATAGTCATTATCATTCATTGATAGCTTTGTCATCATTTCAAAATGTCTATATAAACATCAAAAAGTATGTGACAAGAAAATTTGTTAATTTAATAATTAAATTAAATTTCAAAACATAACTACACTAGGACTTGCACCAAAAGGAGGTGATACAATGGTTAAGCTAATGGTAACATATATTTGAGTAATACATAAAGGATGAAAAAATGTAGAAAGTTCAAATTGTCCTTATTATGATATCGTGTATGATTAAAAAAAAAAATTATTTGACGACCTATAAAAATGATCAACATCAACAATGTATAGTTTTAATTATCCTTCCTTTTGTCCTTCAAAAAAATTATGGGTTTTTGATTTAAGGATGTTAAATAAATGTGCTTCAATAAGTTCTTAAATAATTCTATTTTTGTAATATATATAAGTAAATTTAACATATGAGTGGCATTAGGATTAGGAATTACAATGCTTCACTTAAATAAAAAGAAACCAAATATAGTAACTCATATGTGTAACACAAATGATCACTATATAGTAATGAAGCTCTTAAATTTAATACATGCCCTTGTTAAGAGACCAAAAAATTTTCTATCCAACTAATCTAATCACTTAAATTACCCCTTTTTAATGGTGGAATATTTCTATGGTAACATATTTATGGTAGTCCTCGAACAATTTGGGACTGCATAATTCATTAAATTGAATCTATCAACTAGAAACAATGTGTGGGGGAGCCACTGTGGTGCACAATAGGGATTTGGTTGGGATTTATTGGGTCTGCACTCTCTTTAGATTGCCCTTCTCTGTTAGTATCTTTGTTAGCCCACCAGTAACCATCCTTTTGCAGCTGGTGAATGAATGAAAACCATCCTTTTGCTTAAGAGAATTGTAACCATATGCAACCTCTTTCCTAAATGTATCTTATTTTTCTTCAATCAAAAATTTCAAGAACTTATCTTCTTTCAACTTTAAGATGTTGGTAACTTGTAAAGTAATATATAGAAAATGAGTCTCTTGAGAGATTCAATAAGATGACTAGCCTTGCTATAGAGAATATCATCATTTCTAAACTTCCAAATAGTCCATAACAATAGAGTGGAAATTATGCTCCAAAGAAGATTGTAAGCTTTACTGTTATTGTGAATATAACTATATATGAAATTCAAGATATGAAATAACTATCGCAAACAATTAGACCACATGACACCCACACTTCTTTGGACAAAAATACATTGAAAGAAAGCATGTTGCACTGAATTGCAACATTTACACACACAACAAAATTAGGTTCACCATTTGGTTTCTTGGAGGGGAGCTTATGGCAAAAAAGACACTAGATAAAATAATGAATATTTGGTTTAATAGGTCTATGCTATAGGTTCAATAGGTGTTTACTCCAAGACTACATATCTAGGTTAAGAGACCACTTAGCATTGAGGTGTTGGAAGATGTTGTTGCTATGGGAGAAGAGGGCATACAATGTCTTAGCTTTTGCCAAATGAAAGTGGGTAGAATTACTCCATGATAAACATGGAGAGTAAGAAGAGGGGTTACAATAGGGTCTAGGGAGGCCAAAAATAGATTAGGCTTCCTTCAAAATGGAGCAAGTCCTCTTTTGGGTGTCAAGAATGCTATATTTGGAAAATAGTTCTTCCCAAGAAATAAGAATCTTAAATAATTCTATTGATGGGAAAACCTTCATTATACATTCAAGAATGTAGTCCTAAACTTTTCTTCTGAGTTTACCATAACTAATAACTATAAAAATTTAATATTGATAATACTTAGAAACTTTAATCAAATTATTTAGTTACTTAATATAAATGTTAATCAATATTGAAATATATAGTTTAAACAAATTACTAAAACACACATTTTAATCTAGTAAACTATATTATAATATTTAGAATTTATTTAATTATTTAATATTTTTATTAAAAAATATTTATTTTTGAATTAATTTCCTTCTAATTTTTATACGAAAATAATGCATTTAAAATAAAGTACTTAGTGTTTTTAAAATAAATTTAGTTGAAAGTATAGCTTCAGTCGGATTGTCAAGACCTATACATGATTGTAAACGTTCATATTTTTTTGTGATGAACACTTGTGTGTTCTGAGAGATTGATGTAGTAATTCATAAACAATTATTATTATTGGGTTATCATGCTCATATCTCCTACCATGTAATGAGCTTGATTGAACATTGGTTCCATTCCCTTGTGGCAGTTTATTGCCTTGTATTATCTGCACTTAATTAGCGGTGGTTTGTGTTTGCTAAAGATAAATGTTTAGTTATAGTTAACTAAGTCTCCAAGTAGGGACATGAGCCTACGTGACATAAGTCACATAGAGTCACACCTTTACGCGGTTGGGACTTTTGGAACTCCTACATATACCTTTGATATTGCTTCTTGGAAATCAGCAATCCAATCAATGAAATATACACTTCAAAATATCTAAAATAATTAATTCTATCGGAGACTTCTTTTTCTCACATATATTTATATTGAGATCACATTAGATATAACATTAAAGTATATAATTATCTTTGGAATAATAGAACTAATCTTATCATTCTATTTAATTATATTAAAAGAAATTCTTCACTATAAGACACTTTATTTGATTCAATTCCTTATCATGGTATTAGATCCTAGCTGATAGAGATCAACTAAAGATAGTGATATTACATTTAAATTTGCATACTTATATCCAGTCATAAGTGCAATCATGGTGAACATTGTCAGACTCAAGGACAAACTCGAAGGAATTTTGAATATTGTATCAGAGAGAATTCAAATTATGATAATTCTTTGAGAACTTGAACTAGAATCATATGTAGATGAAAATAAATTTGAACCAATTAATGATCTAGATAAAATAAATTGGAAAATACATAATAATAAGGACATGAAAATGATTATTGATGATGTTAAGGATCATATCATTCTAACCATGTCAAAATTAACAACTGCTTATGATATGCTCATGGCTATTCAAAATACTCTTGAGATCAATGATACGAGAAAATTGCTTACCTTAAAAATACAACTTTTGCATATCTATGTGAATAAAGGAGAACCAATTACTTCGTATTTTACCAGAATTTTAGAATTAAAAGATCAACTGTCAACCATTGGAAATGAAGTAGATGATATAGAATTATCCCTAATAGCCCTACACCAACTACTTGGGAATCTTTTATTCAATGTATTAGTGCATGACCTACTCTACCAAAATTTGATCAACTTAAAAATGATTGCACTAAAGAAGAATCAAGACTAATTATGAGAAGGACTAGTCAAAATAAAGAGGGAGAAATTCAAGCCCTACATGCAAACACAAAGAAGAAAGAGAAGAAAAGAAACATCAAACATAACAGAGAGAAGAATAATCAAACCTACCAAAACACATAATTGTCTAAAGTACATTGCTACAAGTATGATAAGTTTGGACACACTCACAAATACTTCCTAGAATGGAAGAAAGATCAAGCCTCTGTAGTTTAAGTCAAGGAAGTGGAAAATTCACTATTCTTCTTATCTTTGTCAAGTGAACTGAACTCAAACAAGAATGCATGGATAATTGATAATTGTGCATCATGCCACATAATTAGATTCAGAGATTAGATTGAAAATATTGAAGAATACTTAACTAAAGAGGTCACTAGACAGGATAATTCTACATATCTACTAAAAGGAATTGAGAACTTGGCATCAAAATAAATCTTGTCGAGCCATTTTTGGCTTAGCAGATCAAGGATGTTGTGTTACCTTTTAGGAAGATAAGTTTCTATCCTAGCCCAAAAATTTCAACATAAAAAATACAATCTTTATAAGGTTTAGAGATGGAAGTTTGTATCAACTCTGCAATGTTCAAAATATCTTACTAAATCATAAAATTTACAATACTAATGAAATTTGGCATAGAAGGTTAGGTCACCTCCATTTTTCGTACCCTACCCACCATAGAAAAAAAAATGTAATAGGATTACATCATCTAAATTTGATCATATTGCAACCTGCAAAGGATGTGCCTTAGGAAAGAACTCCAAAGGATCTTTTTCACATGGTGAACATAAATCAAAAATTTTTACTAGAAATTATCCCCCCTTATTTGTGTGGCCTAATGTCAATAACCTCATTAGGGGGACTTCTATATTATGTGATTTTTTATGACTACTTTAGGAAAAATGGATTCATTTTTGAAGATTTAAAGAATCAAATGAAGTACTATTGAAATTCAAAGAATTGAAGCCTTTAGTGGAAAATCAAACTAGGAATAAAATCAAGACTCCAAGATTTGACAATAGGGTGAATACATTATAATCCACAACATAATGGAGTAGTAGAAAGAAAAATAAGAACTATCATTGAAATCAATTAAGCCATGATAAGTGATTAGAATATTCACATATCATTATGGCAAAAGCCTCAAATATGGAAGTATACATTCAAAATAGATGTCCTTATTCAATTTTAGAAAATATAACTCCTAGAGAAGCCTTTATAGGAAACAAACCAAATTTAAGTCACTTGAGAATTTTTTGTGGTCATGTGTATGTTTATGTCACTAAAGAAAAGAGGTCCAAAATAGAACTCTCTAGGAAGATAAGCATATTTTTTGGGTATAGTAAATCCCCTTGTTGGTGTAAATAAGTATTTACTTATTACACTTATTTAAGTTTTACTTAGGTTAATGCATTATTTAATTATTTTGCATTATTTTATTATTATTTTAGGTGAGACACTTAGGAGTTTGTGAACTCTCATTGAATTACACAACTCTAATTAGGCACATGGTGTCTACAACACAAGAGTATGCATCATTCACTGAGTTGTTGTGATGACAACACAGTTTTCCGCACTCCTCATTTAGCACATGTTGTCTACTCCATAGATTTGCATGCTACACCATTGTAGTCTTATCCTCACATCATCACACTTAATCCTGTGCTTAATGGAGGATAATCCATATCTGGTGGACATGTGCCTGGTTGTATGACATGTCATGGTGCTGACTTCTATGCATTCTAGAAGCTCTCTTGAGGCCTTTATAATCAGGCACTCCTAGTGTACTCTTGCATCCATTATTGAATGAATATCATCATTCTGATCATACTCTGCCTATTTTTGGTCTACTATGTGCTTGTGTTGAGTTCTTTTGTTCTTGGGTGAATTCTGGCCTAAGCCAAATTCTTACACCCCTAAAGGTTACAAAGTTTATATTCTAGGACAAAGAACTATTGAAATTAGTAGAGATGTTAAATATGAAAAATATACTACTTAATAAATTTTCTAAAAGCATTGACTTGAATCAAATAAGGAACCAACTATAGAATTAGATGAAAACCCTATAGTTGAGACTTGACTCGAAGGGAGAATTATTTAGAAGATCATGAACCCTTATCATCTAATATTTGAAACCCCAAACAACAAGAAAAATGATTCAAGAAAATAACATAGTACCTAATGAGATCTTTAGAGAAAGTAAGAAACCAAGAATTCATCCATGCCGTGTTTCTCTTATATCAGAACTCATCAAATTTGCACCTTCAATTGTTTAAGAGGCCTTATGATGTCAAGCTTGGAAAGTTGCAATGATTGAGGAATATGAATCTATATTAAATAATGATAGTTGTGATGTTGTACCTAGACCTAAGGACAAATATGTGTCTCCTCTAAATGGTTATTCAAAATAAAACATACACGAGATTGTGCTATTGAAAAAAACAAACCCAAATTTGTTGCCAGGAGGTTTTCTTGAAAGGATGGAATTGATTATGAGAGACATTTTCTCTTGTTGTTCAATATACCTATGTCAGAACCATTATTACTATTACAACATCTGAAGGATGGAAGATACATCAAATATTATTGTCTTGAATGGTGTCATTGATGAAGAAGTATATCTAGATAAACCAAAAGAATTTTTTACTCATGACAAAAACCCTATGTGTGTAAATTGAAGAAGGTTTTCTATTGCTTTAAACAAGCCCCCATGACATGGTACAAAAGGATAGATAGTTATCTTACAAAACTAGGATACTCTAAAAATAAAGAGGATCTTAATATATACTTTAAAATATCAAATGGTGACATGCTAGTTTTTGGTCTATATATTTATGAATTAATAATAATAGGGGAAGATCATCATATTGTAAAATGAAAATGAGATGGACAAGTTTGATATGAAAGATATGAGTCTTCTGCACTATTTTTTGGGTCTAGAAGTATGAAAAAAAAGGAGAACTACATGTTCCTAAATCAAGAAAAATATACTATTTTGATGGGGACACAACCCAAGACCATAATGAACACAAAAACAAAAGAGAAATATTATTATTAGTAAAAATCTAATGCTACATTTAGTACAAAGAAAACAAACCCAAAGACATGCCCTATGTGCTTACAACAGTCTGATTCTGGAGAGATATCCTCCTCACAGTACCTTCTCCCAAAATCCACTTAGAACTACCTTTATAGTGCTAGAAATGTTCTTAAATAAAACCCAATTGGTTTAGGGTTAGGAATACATTCTAGAATATTCCAGTTGGCATCCACCACCAAAATAGAAGGTTCTAGAAATCATGTTAGAAGTTGGTGTAAAATTAGAAGAATCTAGAAATGGTAGCCCAACTTTTGAGAGGCATAACTTTTGAATGGGGAATCTGATTGACAAATTGTTTACATTTCTAGAAATCTCTTAGTGCAGGAGCACCATGGCTACAAGGGTCACTTCATGATCTTGAAGGATCATAATAGGTAATATGAGTCCCAATGGTCTATAGGTCTTCATGTGATATAAATATGGTCATTAGAGTGACCAAATATAGTAAAATGCGAGCAAAATGCTAAAATTGAAAAAGTTGCCATATGGGCAAGAAAAGGCCTAAATGGCTAATTATGGGGTTAAATGGTTAGTTTGAGGGGTTTAAAAATAAATATGTTTTTAAAGGTCATAATTTGACAAATTGAATGTAATGGGGAATATAAATTTTAAAATGTTTAAAGGTTACCAAAGTTGACAATCCCATTGTTAACTTGGCAACACAAATATAGGGACAAATTAATGTAACCGAGCATTGGGAGTTAGTTAGGGAGTTGTAGTCACTTTGTGGGTAGGTTTTTTGGTTTGTGTTCTATTTTGAAGGATCTATTTGATGGAGATCCACATGAGTATGGAGAGGTAGAGGTGTGTGGGAGTTAGGGAACCAAAAATGTAATGGTTCTGAATCAATACAAGTTTGAAATTCTGCAATTTTCATAATTTTCTCTGTATAACAATCTGAAAATGTGGATCATTTGGCATTTTTTAAAAAATGTTTTAGTATTCCCTCTTTATATTAATTGGAAACTACATTAAATAACCTTTGATTTGGGTTTGGAATGAGCAATTTCATTGAGTATAGTGAAAGTTATTCTTGTTTTTTTGAAAACTTCTATAAACCCCCATTTAGGATATTCCAGGGTGATTTGATGTGAAAAATCATTGTTACACGTTGAATAAGGCCTCCATCCTTGGGAGAAAGATGGTGGACATATTGTATATTGATTTCCCCATGTGTTCAGGTATTTATGCAGAGTTTTGGTATGCACTCCATTGAAGGAAAGTGACTATTGACAGTCAAGTTGGATGAATAACTGTCTTGAAAAGTTCAATCTTAGTGTGGGGGCATTATCTCAGTCTTCAACTGTTGGATCTCTCCAAAAATTTAATATGTTGTTTGCAGTGAATTTATTCAAAGTTTGAATGGAGTGATTGAGGAATTTTGATCTGGTTTGAAAGATATGGACTCTTGTATATAGGTAACACTAAGAGGACAACAAGGAGGTAAATATGTTGTGTTTAATTAAGAACTTGTATTTGTTGAAGCAAATGGATATGATGGAGTGTGGAAAGGATTTAGATGGTCTAAGATTTATGTTCTAATGATGATGCTTATGCGACAACATATTGTGTGGGTTCACGAGAATCATTGTTAAAGGGTATTTGATCTAATGTATGAGATTGAATTGTGAAAGGGTTTGTTTGTTGATGAGTGTAGTTACATGTGGGTGGGGGTATGATGAAGCATGACCAATCATGTTGATAAGAGGGCTAATAGGAGTTTTATACAAGGTGTAGAGTCTAGTGGCAAGAGCCATTGTTGACCATTGAGAGGTCTATTATGTGGGTAGGGTCCAAAAGATTGATCCATTGGAGGAGGATATTTTATAGTAACCAATAGCCTCTACATCAAGTGGTAGTAGATCCTGAAAAGGTCTTGAGGATATGATGTTTGGAGATTTTATATCTAGTCTGAGATGCTAAGTGCTTGATGTCCTTTTATGTGACATAGGAGTAGATGCATCCTTCTATGTGTTCCAAAGTGGTGGCATTGGGCTTGAGGGATCTTAGATTGGGTTTGTTGCTAAAGAAGGTGTAAGGTGATTAAATTTTTATTTTTTCTGACAGCATGGTGATGATAAAAGAACCCCTGGATATGGAGTACAATGAAGAAGAAGAAATTTTCAAGACACATTGAAAATGCTATGGTAAAATATGTAATCTTGCTATAACAAATGGAGCTTTTACCAACTTTTTTTCTATGGAGGTGATTGAAAAGTTGCATATTCCTAGGACTGCACTTAAGAAGCCTTATAGGGTACAAGGGTGGAATGAAAATTTTTTTGTGGACATCACTGAAAATGTATGCATTCCATTCAAAATTGGTGCCTATGAAGATGTTTTGTCATTTGATATTGTTCCAAATATGGAATGCCATTTGATCCTTGGGAGGACATGGCAGATGGAAAATAGGACTATACATTGTGGGAAGGATAACAACTATAATTCTAGGCATATGGGGTAGATGGTAGAAATGTATCCATTGAGGAAAGGATAGGAAACATGGAAAGTGCATGGTCAAGTGCAAGGTCACATTGGTGTGGTGGAATGGATAGGTTTTGTAGAACCTAGAAGGTAGGAAGATGAAGCAAGAATAAAACAAAATGTTTATTAAATAAGAGATGGGGAAGTGGATCAACATGAGATCCTATTGAAAGAAGAGCTGATGGAGGATTTTCCATTTAGAGGACAAGATATGGTAGGTAGGAACAATGAGGTTGCAAGTGTGGTAGATAACTACAATGATGAGGCAAGCATGGAAGATAGTGGAGGGCACACTGAAATGAAAATAAGGATAGTGGAAGAATCTCTAAAGGCAGGGATGGAAAGGAAAGCCAAAATTTGGCATATAAAAATGAAGAAGACAATTACTTGGCCTGTCAAGAGGCTAGGTAAGAGGAAGGAGTTGTTGAACATTGGACTTGCTATTGTAAAGGTTCAAGATGATGACAACATAGTTGTTGACAACATGGAGGAAACAAGTATTCAAGGATGTGAAGAAGACATGGTGGATTTGGCAAAAGAATTTGAAGCCATAAAGGAAACATGGAAAACATATGATAGTGAAGAAGAAGAGGACAGTGAATTGATGGTGGACGACCATGAACAAGGTCTTGAAGATGTGTTGAACAAGATGGACCTTTGGGGTCAGTTGGATGACAAACATGAAAGTGATAGGGCAGAATATGGTACTGCAACAAACATTGGTCAAGAAAAGGCCATACAAATTCCACAGGGAATGGGTGAACATAAGAAGAAATTTTTGAATGAAAGGATGGATAAGGAAGCGAGGAACAAAACATATGTTTTGTTGAATGAAGGAGCATTGATATTTGTGTATTCTAAAAATTTTGTTGTAGGATTGTAGGGTTAATATGTAGATGATGATGTTGCATACCATGGACACATATGATGCTAGTTGGAGGATGGAACACTTAGCAAAAACCAAGTTGTTTGGTTGTAGGTACATGTGGAAAAAGAAAAAGGATACATTATAGTTGCAAGGTCTGGTCAAGAAGTGATTAAAGACTGGAAGAAAATAAAGAAGACTCTCCAATCCAAAGGGACTTGGATTGATTTGATCCTTGGGAGTATGGTGTAGGAGCACCATGGCTACAAGGGTCACTTCATGATCCTGAAGGAGCATAATAGGTAATATGAGTCCAAATGGTCTATAGGTCTTCATGTGATGTAAATGTGGTCAATAGAGCCACCAAATATAGTAAAATGCAAGCAAAATGCTAAAATTGAAAAAGTTGCCATATGGGCAAGACAAGACCTAAAGGGCTAACTATGGGGTTAAATGGTTAGTTTGAGGGATTTAATAATAAATATTTTTTAAAGGTCATAATTTGACCAATTGAATGTAATGGGGAATATAAATTTTTAAATATTTAAAGGTTACCAAAGTTGACAATACCATTGTCAACTTGGCAACACAAATATAGGGACAAATTAATGTAACCAAGCAATGGGGAGTTAGTTAGGGAGTTGTAGTCAATTTGTGGGTAGTTTTTTTGGTTTGTGTTATGTTTTGAAGGATCTATTTGATGAAGATCCACATGAGTATGGAGAGGTAGAGGTGTGTGGGAGTTAGGGAACAAAAAATGTAATGGTTCTGAATCAATACAAGTTTGAAATTTTGCAATTTTCATAATTTTCTCTATATAACAGTCTGAAAACGTGGATTATTTGGCATTTTTTTAATGTTTTAGTATTCCCTCCTTATATTAATTGGAAACTAAATTGAATAACCTTTGATTTGGCTTTGGAATGAGCAATTTTCATTGAGTATAGTGAAAGGTATTGTTGTTTTTATGAAAATTGCTATAAACCCTCATTTAGGATATTCCAAGGTGATTTGATGTGAAAAATCATTGTTACACATTGAATAAGGTTTCCATCCCTCAAGGAAATATGGTGAACATATTGTATATTGATTTCCCCATATGTTTAGGTATTTATGCAAAGTTTTGGCATGCACTCCACTGAAGGAAAGTGACTGTTGATAGTAAAGTTGGATGAATAACTACCTTGAAAAGTTTAGTCTTAGTGTGGGGGCATTATCTCAGTCTTCAACTATTGGATCTCTCCAAAAATTTAATATGTTGTTTGTAGTAAAGTTATTCAAAGTCTAAATGGAGTGATTGAGGAATTTTGATTTGGTTTGAAAGATATAGACTCTAATGTATAGGTATATCTAAGAGGACAACAAGGAGGTAAATATGTTGTGTTTAATTAAGAAGTTGTATTGTTGAAGAAAATGGATATGATGGAGTGTGGAAAGGATTTAGATGGTCTAAGATTTATGTCCTAATAATGATGCTTATGCAACAAAATATTGTGTGGGTTCATGGAAATCATTGTTAAAGGGCATTTGATGTAATGTATGAGATTGAATTGTGAAAGGGTTTGTTTGTTGATGAGTGCAATCACACGTGAGTGGAGGTATCTTGAAGCATGATCAACCATGTTGATAAGAGGGCTGATGGGATTTTTATACAAGGTGTAGAGTCTAGTGGCAAGAACCATTGTTGACCATTGAGAGGTCTATTGCGTGGGTAGGGTCCAAAGGATTGATCCATTGGAGGAGGATATTTTCTAGTAACCACTAGTCTCTGCATCAATTCTTGAAGCACTCTATAGCCCTATTGACCAGCTTCACTCATCCCCCATTTTTTGTACCCATACAAGGCCAATTAGTGCCTCAAATTTGACTTTGAAGCGCTCTTAAGAGGTCTCTAGGAAACTTTAAATTACAATAACTTTCTAACTGTAAAGACTTTTGACCTAATTCTTTTTCTAGAGTGCTTTAAATTACATATATAATCATCCCTCCAACTTACATCCTTGAACTCATCATAATTATGGTCCAATTACAAAATAGCCCTTTTTCTACATTGACAAGTATCCCAAGATGCTTAAAAACTCTAACCCATAAAATTAATAGTGGAACTGTGAGAGTTGGAACCTTTAGTTGACCCAAATGGGCATCCAAAAATGAAAACACATTAAACAAATACTATCTCTAAGCATATTTTTGGGTGATACAGGATTTCCCTTACACCACTAGATGTTCCTGCATCATATTGACATCTTGACCAAATTTGGGATGATTGATTTTAAACTATTATCCACATTGATGGAAAAAAAATACTTTTAAGCTTAAAAGTGATGGATTTGAATTTGAACCTACAAATCCCACATACTACAGATAAATAATTGAATCTGTAATCTACTTTGTGAATATTTGCCCTAATATTATTTATGCAATAAATGCACTAAGTCAATTCATGTGTAAACCAAAGAAGATTCATCTCATGGAAGCCAAGGAAATTTTGAAATACTTGCATGGTACTATTGGACATAGTTTAAAATATGACAATGTTGACATGCAACTTCAAGAGCATTCAAATTTTGAGTAGGCTGATAATTTGATTAATTGTAATACTACAAGATATTGTTTTAGCCTTGGATCTGCTATGATATATAGGTTTAGTAGGAAGTAGTCAGTAGTTTCTCATAGTTCCAATGAAGCATAATACATAGCTGACTCTATGGGAGCTCAAGAATTAGTATGATTAAGGAAGTTATTGGTTGGAAAATTTTGGATGTCCTTGAAGCCCACAAATATACACTATGATAACCAAAGTTACATTAGTCTTCCATAATAGATCCAAGCACATAGAGATTCCATACCACTACATCAAAGATATGGTAGATACGAATGTCATCAATTCAATATATATCAATAATGAATAGAAAAATACCAACATATTTATCAAACCTCATATCAAGTTAAAGTGAAGTGCTTTAGACGTAAACATGGTATGTGATGCAGGAGCATCCTTGGTGTAAGAGCATTCTTGCGTCACCCAAAAAAATATTTTCTATTCAGTCTTTTCTATTTTAATAAAGACTAGTAGATATGTTGGTTAGTATTTATGGAACTTTCTATTTTTAGTAAGTTTGTCAAATGAGCTTGGAATGTTCTCATTTTCTATATGATGGTTTATTTTAGAGTTATGCCTACCATAAAAATCTCATTGCTCCAGCTTAAGTATCAAAGAAGTTATTGTAGATTTTTGGATGAATATTTGCAAAAAATATTCAGGCTCACTTTTGGAGGCCTTAGAGTGCCCATATGACATTTGAAAACTTGATGGAAGGGCACTAGCATGGATTTGAGCCTATAGATCAAGAGCTAACATTTCTGAAAAGTAGTTATAATAGCCAATCAGAGAAATGGTTTGAGAGTTATGGCCTTTCGAAGTTGGACTACCCAAAATATCTTAAATAATTATCAAAGATGTATTTGGCCAACTCTATATGTAGTGTTACGGTCTATCAGCTCTAGGTATTACGTTTCAATCTTTAGAACCTTCTCGAGTAGTACAAAATTTCCTATTTAAGGAAGGCCTAAACTTTGTCTAGAACAGCTCTGGGTGATAGTTCGCAATTTTTCTTGTAGATTACTATAATGAAGGCGCCCATGTGGGTTAGCATATTATACTTGTGAATTTTGTAATTCTGTATTTGTGGCATAAATAAGAAGTCCATATTCTATTCTCACATTTGATGTTATTTCTTTCTTTCTATTATAAGTTTATGGTATTAAGGGAAGCACCCTTCATTAAGTGGTATCAGAGCTAGAGTTCTTGAGTGTGTGGACAGATCATTGACTGTGAGGTAGTTTTCACTAGGACCATGGTTTGGGCTAAACGTGTAGAGAGATTGTTGATTGTGAGGTAGTTTGCACTAGATTTTTAGTAGAAGCGCGAAAATGCCTTCGTGAAGAGAGCGTGGTGGAAGAGTTATAAGTGTTATACTTGAGGGTTTTAGAGCCCTCCAAAGACAAATGCAAGCATTAGAAGAACAAACACATAGAGGAATAAATCTTCCCATGAGAGATGAATGCGAGGATGAAGATGAAGTAGAAGAAAATGCCAAAGTAGAGGCAGTTCTAAACCTAGAGGAAGAGAGGGTTTTAAGGCCCATCTTCAAGATTGGGAAAAAACCTAAATTTGAGGTTCCCACATTTTTGAGAAATCTTAACCCATAGGATTTGATTAATTGGATTAATGAACTAGAGGAGTATTTTTAGTATGAAGATATTGAGGATCTAGATAGGGTCAAGTTTGTGAAGGCAAAACTGAAGGGACATGCAAAGATCTAGTGGCAGGAGGTTCAATTGGAGTAAAATAGAAAGGGAAAGGACAAAATCACCAAATGGGATCAGATGATAGCTAAACTCAAGAGACAATTCATTCCCATGGATTATGAACTTAATATATTGAAGAAGATGCAAGGAATGAAGCATGCAGGAAAATTTGTTCAAGAGTATGTCGAATAGCTCTACCAAGTTCTCATTAGAATTGTCCATGCAGAAGTTGATAAGGAGAAAGTAGCCCATTATCTTAATGGGTTAAGGCCAAGCATTCAAGAAAAGCTAAGTATAGTTTGAATGAATAATATTGAGGAATACCAATTTCCCTAAGAGTTGAAGAAAAAATGAGCAAGAAGTTTGATAACAAGAATAGCAGTAGAGGTTGTGGCAGAAGATCTGGTGAACAATCTTATGGAGGTCATAATGATGATCAAAAGAATAAGGATGAGGCTACAAGTAGTAGTTAGAACTAGAGGGGAAACAATTCCAATTATTTCCATGATTAAAATAATAGATATCAAAGAGGAAGAGGTAGAGGACAAGGATTTGGAAGAGGAAGCTTCTGTGGGAAATGTTTTTACTATGGAGAACAAGGGTATAAAGCATTTGAATGTTCCCAGTGCCAAGGAAGGATAGATTGAAGAATAGAGGACTAGGCCAAAGTTGCACATGTTGATGAAGATGTTAGATCCTCACATACTGAAGATGCTGAAAGAGGAGAAGTCCCAGTTAATAGAAGAGTCTTGTTGAATGGTGAGAATGAACTTGATCAAAGAAGGAGCTTGTTTCACACAAGGTGTAGATGTGAAGATAAGTGTTGTGATGTGATCATTGATGGTAGAAGTATTGACAATTTGGTGTCAAAAATGATGGTCACCAAGTTGAAGTTGAAGAGACAAAAATACCTACATCCATACTGTATTGTTTAGGTGCAAGATGACCACAAGGTCATGGTCAATGAGCAATGCTTAGTGAAGTTTAAGATTGGAAGCTACTCGGATGAGGTACTTTGTCATATCTTACCCATGGACATATGTCATATGCTGCTAGGTAGGCTATGGTAGTTTGATAGGCATGTTGTACATGATGGACGAGAAAATACCTACACTCTAACCAAGGATGGAGTAAAGCATAAGTTGAATTTGTTGAAGGAGAAAGAAAAAAAGGTATGTAGTGCTACCATAATATGTTTTATTGATGGAAAATATTTTCTCAAAGGTATAAAACCTTAGCATATGTGTTTTGCTATAATTCCAAAAGATAGTAAAGAAGAAGTAGAGGACATACTGCAGAAGTTGTAGATATGTTGGGAGAGTTTTTTGATATTGTATCAAATAATGTACCTGATGGATTGCCTGCAATGAGGAAGATTAGTCACCAAATGGATTTGATTCGAGAGAGTCTGAGTCCATGTGTTGTACCAGTTATATTAGAACCTAAGAAGAATGGATAATGGAGGATGTGCATAGATTCTTGTGCTATCAACAAGATCACAATCAAACACAAATTTCCTTTGCAAAGGATGGATGATATTATGGATTGGTTGAGTGGGGATGAGTATTTCACAAAGATAATTTTGTAGAGTGGTTACCATTAGATTCATATTGAAAGTCATGAATGGAAGGCTACTTTCAAGACAAGGGAAGGACTATACGAATGGTTAATCATGCCTTTTGGGTTAACCAATGCACTAAGCACTTTCATGCAGCTCATGAATGAGGTATTAAAGGAGTTTCAAGGTAAATTTTTTCATTGTTTACCTAGATGATATTTTGATCTTTAGTAAGACAATAGAGGAACATTTGATCCATACTTGAAAGGTGTTTGATAAGTTGAGAGAAGAGAAGTTGTTCATAAACTTGAAGAAGTGTAGTTTTAAAAAGAAGTAGTTGGTGTACCTGGGATTTTTGGTCTCATCAAAAGGTCTAAAAATGGATCCAGAGAAAGTGAAGGCTATCCTTGGATGGCCTATTCCAAGAAGTGCAGTAGAGGTAAGATTTTTTCATGGACTCACTAGTTTCTATATAAATCTCATAAGAGGTTTTAGTAATGTTTGTGGATCCCTGACTAAATCAATGAGATGGGATAGGAAAGAATGTAAGTGGACTATAGGAGCATATAAGACTTTTAATATGTTGAAATAGAAAGTTACTGAGCAACTTGTTTTATCACTTCTTGATTTTAACAAGATTTTTCAAGTAGACTGTGATGCTAGTGGTACTGCAATAGGAGCTATTTTGAGTCAAGAAGGTAGAACTATTTCTTCTTTCAATGAGAAATTGAATGATGCAAAAAGAAAATATTTTTTTTATGATTAGAAATTTAATGTTATGGTTCAAGAATTGAAGAAGTGGAGACACTATCTTCTTCCCGAGGAGTTTGTTTTGTATACTAATCATGAAGCTTTGCAATATTTGAATAGTCAAGGAAAATTGAAAAAAAAGGCATTTGAAGTGGGTTGAGGTTTTGCAGAGTTATACATTTGTTTTGAAGCACAAGAGTGGGAACTCTAATAGAGTTGTAGATGCTCTTAGTAGAAGAAAAAAATTACTAACAGAAATGCAGATAGAGCTGGTTGGGTTCAAGGAACTCGATAATTTGTATCTAGATGATTTTGATTTTGGTGAAGCATGGAAGGCTTGTACAAAACTTGTTACACTTGATAGGACAAAGTGATTGGATTTCATAATCCATGATAGTATGTTGTTCAAACGAACCCAGTTTTGCATTCCTAGAAGTTTAATAAGAGAGAATTAGACCAAGGAGAAGCATAGTGGAGGATTGGCTAGACATTTTTGTAGAGATAAAACCATACCTTTAGTTGCTGAGAATTATTACTAGCCACAATTGTAGCAAGATGTGAAGAAGTTTGTACAAAGTTGCAGAGTATGTCAGAAGGCGAAAGGAATGAAGCAGAATACAGGGTCATATCAGCCATTACCTGTACTAGAGAAGCCATGGGAGGATGTCAGAATGGATTTTGTTCTTGGATTACCAAGGACAAAACATGAGTATGATTCCATTTTTGTGGTGGTTGACAAGTTTTCAAAGATGGCACATTTTATTCCCTGCAAGAAGACTAGTGATATTGTTCGTGTGGCAAAGTTGTTTTTCAAAGAAGTGGTAGGACTACATGCTCTACCAAAGAGCATAGTTTCAAATTGAGATACCAAATTTGTTGAGTATTTCTAGCATACATTGTGGAAGAAATTGAAGATGAATTTGAAGTTTAGTTCATCGCATCATCCAGAGACTGGTGGAAAAATAGAAGTGGTGAATAGGAGTTTGGGAAATTTACTGAGATGTTTGGTTGGAGATAAGCCAAAAGGATGGGTTATGATTTTTCCATAGGAAGAATTTCCATATAATAATTATGTTAATAGTAGTAATGGTAAATCACTATTCTAGATTGTAAATGGGAGTAGTCCTAGAAGTGCTTTTGAATTGTGGCAATTGGATAAAGGAGAGATAAGTAGTACTGAAGTAGAAGAATTTGTTGAACATTTGAAGAACATTCATGAGAAGGTTACGAAGCACATCATAAAGATGAATACATAGTATAAAACTAAGGAAGATGTGAAAAGGAGGTATAAGAAATTTTAGATTGGAGATGAAGTCATGGTTCATTTGAGAAAGGAGTTTTTTCCAGTAGGTACATATAATAAGCTGAAGATGAAGAAGTTTGGACCGTGCAAGATTGTGAATAGGCATGATTATGGAAATGCTTATGAAGTGGAGTTTCCCGCTGAATTGAATGTTTCACCATTATTTAATAGTTTAGATTTGACAAAGTATTATGTAGGAGGTGATTGAGATAAAGTAGCAGAAGTGCAATGGAGTATTCCAACAACTAGCTCAACTACAAAGGAGATTGAGGAGATACTACATAGTTGTATTGGAAAAAGTACAAGAAATAGAACTTATGAGGAATACCTAATCAAGTGGAAAGGGAGGCCAATAGAAGATTCATCATGGCTTAAAAGGGAGGAGGTTAACCATCTTGGTTTTCCTTTGAACACTTGAGACATGACAGAGTCACTTCTCAAATTACCTCAGGTGTCTAATGTAGGAGCATCCTAGGTGTAAGAGCAATCTTTCATCACTAAGAACAAAATTCTCTTTTCAGCCTTTTCTATTTTAATAAAGACTAGCAGACAAGGTGGTTACTATTTATGGGAACTTTCTATTTTTAGTAAGTTTTTCATACAAGCTCAGAATGTTCTCATTTTCTATATGAAGGTTCATTTTAGAGTCACAAGCTTACCATAAAAATCTTATTGCTTTAGCTTAAGTATCAAAGAAGTTATTGCATATTTTTGGTAGAAATATTTACAAAAAATCTTTACGCTCACCATTGGAGGCCTTAGAGTTCCCAAATGAGGTCTAAAAACTCGATGAAAGGGTGCTACCTCAATTTTGAGTCTATAGATCATGAGCTGGTGTTTTCAAGAAGTGGTTATAATAGCCAAACAAAGAAATAGTTTGAGATTTATGGCCTTCTAAAGGTGGGCTACCCAAAATATCTAGTCAAAGATGTATTTGGATGACTCTATATGTATTGTTAGGGTCTATCGGCCGTAGATATTAAGTTTCAATATCTAGAACCTTCCTAGGTGGCATAAAATTGCCTATTTAAGGCACAAACATTGTCTAGAACAACTCTGGGTGATAGTTCATAGCTTGTCTTGTAAATTACTGTAATGAAGGCACTAATATGGGTTAGCATATTGTACTTGTGAATTCTGTAATTTTGCATTCATGGTGCAAATAAGAAGTCCATATTTTGTTCTCGCATTTTCTATTGTTTCATTGTTTTTGGTATAAGTTTATAGTATTAAGGGGAGCACCCTTCATCAGTATGACTAAAATGTAATTGTAATTCCTAAGATTAAGTCTCAATCATGTTTAAATTTAATATATATCAATTTATATTTTAAAATTTAAAAGAGTTATAATGTTGTATATGTCCATTATGTCATGAAAGATGTCAATCTTTTGATTTTATGTATCTCAAGATTGTTACTGCAAAGTGACGATATTAGCAATAGCTTGACTAATTATCATGATAGACTACATTAAGTTGCTATCCCATAATGTTCAGGAATCATGATGCTAAAATTGTTGTTCTTGAGTTCTTGATCTATTATCATGACAAACTATATTAAGTTGTCCCACAATGTTTCAAAGTTCATGATAATCTACACATGATGATGGACTAAATTAATTTGATGTCCCAAAGTATGTCAGAGATTATGATACCTATGATGTAAGAGACTACCTAGCTTTCCCTGAGATCAAGGTTGTTATCTGATAGACTATACTCATTTTGTCATAGAATTTACAAGAAATTAGATAACACATATCCTTCTAGGATATTATTTAGTGTAATATTCTTGTTGATAGGCATATTGATGTTCATGATATTATGTCACAAGAATGAGAGATTAATGAGATTTCTCAAATTCAAATCACCACCTTATGGGATGATCGTATTGATCAAAATCATCCCTCACTAAGAGGGAGTGTTGAAAGTATAGCTTCAGTTGAATTTTATAGAGTTGAACATGATTGCAAACCTTCATTTTTTTTGTGATGAACACCCATGTGTTCTGAGTGATTGATGTAGCAATACATAAACAAGCACTATGATTAGCTTATCATACTCATATCTCTTTCCACATGCTGAGCTTGATTGAACATCAGTTCCATTCTCTCAAAATATTTATTGTGTTGTTTTTTGGATCCTAATTAGACTCAGACGTTAATTTTTTTCCACTTTATTCGATGTGGTTTCCTCCCATATTTTCATTAAGGAACAAGGATATATGGAAGAATTTTAACCTTCAATTCTATTTTCTTCTTTACTGTGAATGTGGATTCATACAAAATCATCTCTTTAGCAATAATAGTAGAAATATATAATATTTTAATGAATCCTTCAATTATATTATCAAAAAAATTATCATACCAAATTTTCCTTTGGAGTAATCCTCTTTTAACTTTGGAAGAGGTTTGGTGAATGCTGCAACAAGTTGCTCTTTAGTGTTATTGTATTCTAACTTGGTGAGTCTCTTATCTACCATATCTTTGATGTAGTGTATGGGTATCTCTATATGCTTAGATTTATTATGGAATACTATATTCACTATGAGTTTGATATAGATTTTTTTATCATAATGTATAAATATAGGTTTTAGAGGCTTCCCAATTAGTAAAAGCAGTAACTTCCTTAACCATACTACTTCTCAAGTTCCCATTCAGTGGAACTTACACAGTTAGAATATTTGTTCTTACTAAACTAGGATACCGTTGCATATTCGAAACTTCAAAAAAATCTTGTAGTACTCTTTAGATTAATAGAACATCTATTCCAATTAGAATCTAAAAATCCATGAAGTTGTAACTTAACTTTGTTATATTTTAGACCAAGTCCAAGAGTGCCTTGCAATTATCTCAAAATGTGTTTTTCTTCCATGAGATGAATCTTCATAGGTTCACATATAAACTTAGAGAATTTATAGCATAACATTTATTAGGACATGTTTTCACTAAGTACATTAATGATCCAATTATTTGTATGTAATATGTAGGATCAATGGCCTTAGACTCATGCTTTAGTTTTGAGTATATGAATATTTTCTGCATAGGTATGGATAATGGTTTTAGTTCATCATGGAAAATGTGTTCAATATGTCAATAGTATACTTCACTTGGTTTAGGAAAATATATTCTTCCTTTTATCTTACTTCTAATCGTAAAAACTAGTGTAGACAACCTAAATATTTCATTTCAAATTTAGATACAAAGTCTTACTTACTTTTAACAATAAGATGGTATTCACCTTCTATAAGAAGATCATCAACATAGATAATTAGTATTAGCACATCTCCCTCTAATTTCTTGAAATATATGTTAGGATCTACTTTATTTTACGAGTACCCTAATTTGACAAGGTAGCTATCTATTCTCTCATACTATGCCATAGGGGCTTGTTGAAGACCATAGAGAACTTTCTTCAACTTGCACACATGTGATTTCTTTTCATGGTTAACAAACCCTTCTAGTTCCAAGTATACTTCTATTAATGACTCAATTTAGGAATGTCGTCTTTACATCCATCTGATGTAACTTCCAACCCTTGGATGCAATTATTGAAATTATGGTTCAGATAGATGTGTAGCAGGCAATAGGAGAAAATGTTTCTTCATAATCTATTCCTTCCTTCTATAAAAATCCTCTGGACACAAATCTAGCATTGTGTTTTTTAATATTACCATCATGTGCCTATTCAATTTTAAATAACCATCTTGAAGAGACAATTAATTTTTCTTTAGCTCTTTGCACAATATCCCAAACATTTCTTTTCAATATAAATTGACATTCCTCAATCATGACATGCTTCTAGGCTTGGGATTTTATAGCTTCTTCAACATCAAAAGGTTATGAATTAGTAGTCTCATTTATGTGTCACATCAAATGAATGGTTTCATGTCTTCATAATTTCTCTAAGGATTTCATCGAGTGCCACATTATTGTCTTCAAACATTTTCTTTCCCATATAGACCTTTTCTTATTGAGTGAGTTTGAATTATCCTTAGGGTTAGGTGTAGTGGGTCCATTATCTTCTATGCCACTCTCCCTCTAAATCATAGGAATTTTACTATTCTCAAGAATAGAATCATCATTAGTTTCTTCTATATCTTTAGGATTCTTTTATGCAATATCTTTTTCAAAATTGAAATCTCTACCGACTTCAATTGTCTTGGCCCTCACACATATACTTTGTAGGCTTTGGAAGAATCATTATAGCCAAAAAAAAAAAAAAATCTTCCCCAAGGGCTCTAGTTTACTTCTTTTCTCCTTAGGAATATGAATATATACAAACAACTGAAGATTCATAAATGACTTAGATCAAATTTGTTCCCTGAGAAGACTTCTGCAATGTTTATTTTTCTAGAATTACATGAGGTAATTTTTTTTTAATGTATACTACAGCATTGCATTCTTCGGCCCAAAATGTTGTATTTATATTTTGATAATGCATCATGGCCTTGGTTGCTTCAATGATAATTATATTCTTTCTTTCTGCTACTCCATTTTGTTTAGGATTATATGGTACAATATACTCCCTCTTAATCCCAATAGATATACAAAAAAAATTAAATTTCTCAGAGATGTATTCTCCTGCATTGTCAGATCTTAAAATTTTGATCTCCTTCTTAGTTTGGTCTTCAACTAAGGCTTTGAATTCTTTGAATTTGGATAATTTTACTCTTTTAGTTTAAGGAAATATATCTAGGTTTTCATAGAAAAATTATCCACAAAGATGATGTACTATGGCATCCTCCTAATGAAGGTACTGACATAGGTCCATATGGGTTAGTGTAAAAGAGTTAAACAATTCTCTTTTATTTTTGTTCACTATGAGAGAAGGAAGTTTTAGGGTTCTTTCCTAATGCACACCCTTTACATATCCATTCAAGTTTAGGTTTTAAGGTTAAGTAAGTCTTTTATAATTTTCTCTATAGAAGGAAAAACTCATAAATTTAGGTGTCCTTTTCTTCTATGATGTCATTTGTTTTCCCAATTTCATGATTTAGGTCTCGATTTGAGGAATACATTTTTTTGTATTGAATCCCTTCTCTAAATCCAATATAAATTATATTTTTAATGTTTAAATTCTTAGACCAACATAGGATTTTATTTTCTTGAAAAGAAACTCGATACCCTTGATCTGCTAGACCAAATATAGAGATAAGATTTCTCTTGATTCTAGGAATAAATAAGATTTCTTTTAAGTGTAAGTTAACTATGGTATTTAGTTGCATTGAGAAAGTCCCAACACTAGTACATTTGGGGGTAATTTTTAACATTAGTTTTTGATGGCAAGCCAATGTGACTTGTCAAATTCATTTTTAAAAAAAATTGATCTCGATAACATAAATTTTTTAGTGAAAATTAAGATTGGCATCAAACTTTTGACATCGTCAAGGATATGAACAATAAAAAAAAGTGAAACTTCATTACATATCACATGACAAAGTGCGGGCAGAAGGCTTCAGGCATGATCAATTAAGAGATTTTCAATGCCATCAAGGTAAGGTTGATGGATTCATTTGCACTATAATCCACATCGTATTCAATTTGGAACTTTTTTTCAAGGTAAGGTCTCATCCTCTTTTGTTTTCTTTCTTAATTTCAATGTAAGGGTTGAAGGTATTTTTCATTTTTGTTGTAAGGGTTCAAGGTATCTATTGTTTGTAACTTTCTTAATATCAAGGTAAGGATTCAATGTAATTTTTACTTTGGCCATCGATCATGGTGATTCAAACATTGTTCATATTTCCCAATTTCAAACAAATTTCCTAATTAATCTAAACATATACCCTAGAAAAATATTGGTAGACTTGTGGACATTAAGCTATTTCTCTTCCTTGATCTCCTAGTGCGAGTATTAGTGAGGAATCTTCCATGGAGGTGTTGATACCTTGGTAATGGATAATCCTAAGGACATCCTTGTCTTACATTGGGGTTGGGGGCCAGGATGCATCCCCATTTAACACTGCAAATTTGGCTTGATATATTTGAGGCAACTAGTTTACTAGAGGAATATACCTATTCTGAAAATGAAATTGCTAGGAAAATTTTTAGGAGACTCTATATTAACCAACATATGTTTATAAATGGAAAAAATTAGAAAATTTATATTCACTTTCCAATATTATGGAACCAATGGAAACCCTCAAAATAAACTAGCACAATATACTTTCTCCAAGAGCAAAGAGTGAACAATTTTTTCATGCTCAATACTCAACATACTAGAGAGAAATTTTTATTTTTTTTAAGAAGGCCAATGACACAATAATGTCCAATAATCAATTCATACACCTTCTATCAGTCCCATAGAAAAAGGTTTATGTTACTTTAAAATCAAATATTTAGATTCACTATCTAAGAACTTGCAGCCAAACAACCAAAAAATACAAAGAATAAATTTGTCAAAGTCTTTGCAATCAGCTGTCAACCTTTGAATTAATATTTTTGTTCAACAATAAGTATTACTACATCTAATAGCTAAAAATATATAGCTTTAGCATAAGTAAGCCTTATGTCACTCGCACTGTAAGTTAGATCAAATAATAATAAGCACATAAATCTTAACTATGCACAAAAAAATTTTACATGTGCACTTTTGTTTTTTGAAGGTTATGATAATTGTAATTCTTCAAAGATATTTTCACCTCCCTTTCAACTAACTAGAAGTAATTAGATTTCACTTTAAAAGGATTTTAACCAATGCTCTAATTCTATTTTCTAGGATCTATTTATATACTAAGTCTTTAGACAAAAACTTCTTTGTGGCAATAACTTGTTATTCGATCAACCCCCAAAAAAGTCTTAACCCAAACTATTAGTCAATGTTTTTGTTCTATAGATTTTTATATTAATTTGAGTTTATATAATAACTAAAGGACTTAAAATTAAAGAATATATATATGCCCAAAAAGTGTGTCATACAGTGCATACACAAGAGGGTACCACCTCTCCTGTCTAAACATTAATCAATTAGGATTGAATATTTTCTTGCCATGACAACTATATATTACTATTAGTAATAGGTGACAATAAAAAAATTTAGGTGGTAGATGATTGAAATGATTTTTCAAGGGAAAGGATGATACTTTTATACTATAATTCACATATTAAGAACTAACCTCTACTATGGTCACAAAAGTATTTAGTGAAGGAATATAAAATATATAATGATGATACAATAATCTCAATTGCATTCATTACATCCTGATAAGACATTGTTGATATGTACAACTTATAGAATATAACTACAAAAATAAAGGAGAAAGGAAGGAGGAGAGTGGTGTAAGTATCAATGCAAAAAAATTGAATAGTTTTTCATAAGGCAAAAATTGTTCTAGAGACATGAGATGTTGATTTGCAACTACAATGAATTGCTCCTTTTTAATAAGAAATTAGTGTTTGTAAGGAATTGATTGAGCCTACATCATGGGGAACTGGGATCTACTTTGATTGAATATGGAATTATATTTTTATGCATCAAAATTGATAGCTTAAAAGAAAAAAATTAAATATCAGAATGTTGGCGACTATTTAAGTCTATTGTCATGTAATTTGTGCTCAATTTATTTTCCTACAACAAAAGATGGATTGCAAAATTAAACACCTAATTCCTTAACACAAAATAAAAATGTTGAACAAGATATTCTTTCTAGTATTTCAATACAATAGTCAAGTAAAAAACACATTGTGAAAGATTGTGGCTCAAAAAACAAACAAGGGAAAATGCAGTCTTGATTATAAGGGTTTTGTTGGGTCTTATGTCCCTAAGTATTTGAAAACTATCAAATATGTCTCTAAAGGATTTTTGGATTCATGTCAATTAAAAGCTTCCTCTACCAATTTTTAATTTGGTTCAACCAAAATCATATTCTAATTGTGGTCATCATGGTCATGTATCAGTTTCCTATTTTTATCTAAATCCCTATTAGTATGAAGAGATAAATGAGGTGATAAAATTGCATATGTAGATTTATGTATGCATTTGTATATATATGTATGTATGTATATATTCATGCATGTATATATGTATGTATGTATATGTTATGGTGGGATGAAGACTAAATCAACAAGAGTGAGGATTTTCCCACCAAAAGGATTGCTATTTCATTCCAAATTCATACAGTACTATTCCAATCACAATCTAGGTTAAATATAATCAATTTATAGGTTACAACTATTAACCTTACAACTTCATCCTTCCATGTTCGACCAAAATAATGATCTAACTGTTACACTTCTAGATTGCAAGATAAATTGCAAAATATTGCATGACAACTTCTATTCCATTTTTTGAAATTTTTACAACTTATACATAAACTTCAAATAAGAGACTCAACATGCCTTCAAAACTATACCAAAATATGCAAAAATATTATAAAACATAGAAGATGGATATTTTTGGTCAACTCACAATGTTTGATCAATTGTTGACCAACCTTTCACTTGCCTATAACCTTATTACAACATGTAAACAACTCACCTAAATGCATGTTTGAGATTGTCTAAACTATCTTGTGTCAACTTGGATTCTTTGATCACCTTGTATACTATCCTAGGGGTGTTTGACCACCTTGTTTAGGACCTAGGGCTTCTATACCAAGATTTAGGATTTTGTTGTCATGCCCTCTTTTTTGATGTAAATGTATTTATGTATGTATGTGTATATATATGTATATATCTATATATATGTATATAGATATATACATATACATATATACATATATCTACATATATATATTTATATTTATATATATATATATACATATACATATATACATATATACATACACACACACACACACACACACACACACACACACACACACACACACACAGAGGATATAAACAAAACAATTAAAAACTTCATTACATATAATGCAACAAAGTGTGGGCAAGAGGCTTTAGGCCTAACCAATTTAGAGATTTCTAGCGCCATCAAGGTAAGGTTGATGGATTCATTTTCATTATATGTGTCCTCTTCTATTTGGAACATTCTTTCAAGGTAAGGTCTAGTCCTCTTCTATTTTCTTTCTTAATTTCTCTTTTATGTGAATGCCTATAGATGGTCTAATTTGTTGTGCCCTTTTGATCGATGTATGTATGTGTGTGTGTGTGTGTGTGTGTAATCTTCATTGAATCATTTTGTCCTTCAAGTTCAATTATGATTGGTGTATCCATACTTATTTGCAATGCTCAAATGCCAAGTAATGTATATGTTGGCCCTAATATAAATTTTCCTAATAAGCATATTGTTGACATCAACAAATACTTCTAACAATCACCTAAATTATTTTGACATCAATGAAAATATCTCCATCAACTTCCTTATCAGATTGTGATTATTTCCATTTTTATATATTAATTTTCATATTAGAAATAGGATATTTTTGGTTCAAGTTTAATTTATTTATTTATTTTCTAATGATGGGTAAATTGGTTGGTTGTTTGGCCTTTGTTTAGAAGTGTCGGTCTTATAAATAGCAATTTAAAAACAAGGTTAGGAGTATATTTAATATTATTTATACAATTAAATCATTTTTCTCTTTTTTTCTTTTGTATGTTGTTCATTAATCATATGTTAAATTGAAATATGAGCAAGTGTCACATGGTGTTGTACATATACAATTATCTTTCAAGTATTGCTTATTGTGATATGATGATACATTGCTATAGGACTGGTTCCACTTATAGTGGTATAATGCTTACCCTCGACTTGATAGTATTTATTTAGAATGACTCATTCATGGAGAGTTTCTCCTAATATTGATGTCATTGTTATTTATTATTTATTATTTAATTCTATTAGAGGAAAATAGGGGACATGAAAAATACATTGTATATATATATATATATATATATATATATATACACACACACATACATACATACATACATACATACATACATACATACATATATACATACATACATACATACATACATACATACATACATACATACATGATTATTTTTCAGGTGCTAATGATTTCCATACATCTACTTCCATGAGGTCGGCCAACACTCTGAGATTGTTGACTACAAGATCAACAACAAGGAGCATGCAAACATCCACACCTATTGCAATTAGAGATGGTAAATCCTTGTTTTCCTACATTTTGTTACATGTGTTAAATATGAAGTATATTATGACATTGATTAACTTTGTTATGAGATAGGTATACTTTGTTATGATAGACCTAATACCAATATTGTTGATAATTTACCAACCTTTCTTGGAGCAGCCATGTTACTTGTACTAGATCATTGGAGGCATCATTATTGATGATCGAGAAAGATATGATTTCCTTAAAATTGCCTAAATTTCTAGGTAATTTAAAATTGTAATTATTTGGAGTGTAATTGTAGTTTACTTATTCATAACTCATTTTTGACTAATGATATGATGATGATTTTGCAAGAAACGATCTTTTTTATGAAACTTTTTATGATTTAACATTGAAGATATTTGGACCTACATTACGTAAAAGGCACGTAGCTTGATATAATTTGTTGCTACATTTTTTCATTCATTCTTGAACTAATTTTTGTATCTAACAATTCTATTTGTTGTTAAAAGATGGACTGACCAAGCCTCTAAATTAAAAGATCATCTCATAAAAACTATGGAGGAGTTCTTTGGTCAAAATATTTTGAACGGATAACAACTTCTAAAAAAATCTTGCAAACATCTAAAGACCATGAGAGATCAATATAGAAGAGTCTAAATCTCAACCCAAAGTACGAGCATCCTCCTATGGTGCCATAGCTGGAGTGGAATGAAATCATTGAAGATGCAAAAGAGAAGAGACTAAGGGATAAATGAATTAACCCACCACTCGAAAAAAATAGGTATGAGTCTCATAAACTTTAGTCACATTTTTTTTCAAGAACATTGATTTACTCTATTCTTCACAAAATGAGAATTATACAATCAATACATCCTTCATTCTGAATTTGAATAGTATTTACTATCTAATAGTGAGCAGTGAAGCCTTTTTCCATTACCTTTTCCTTTTGAAGTTTTTTGTATAATAGTGAGCAATGAGAAATGAGGCCTATTGCCTTTGGGATATTAAAACTTTCCAAGTAAATAAGAATAAACATTTGTCCCTTAGAGATGTTGTCTTGTGTGTTGCATTGAGTGAACAAAATAATTGCAGGTTAAAATCTTGATTTATTTTTTTTAACAACCTTCGAGCCAAGTTGCAAGGAAGATGCCTTGGTGCCTTTTTTCCTATGTTGAGATAGTGAATTTTGGAGTTTTGGAGGTATGAAAGCCCCAGTACACAAATGTAGCTAGTGGAAGCATAGATCATCCATCTTTAAAATGTGGTTTCATGGCTACCATCATTTTTGGATGAGCACCCAAAAAAAATCTCTTTTCCTTCATCTCTCTTGAATATATTCAAACAACAATTATGTTAAAAGATATATCCTTTTTAGACATATAGCCCATTTCCTATTAATGGTATTTAATATGCCTCCCTCTCTTATATTCCTACCATAACTAATGACACTAATAGATACTCAACTCACCAATATCCCCTTCTTCTTTATTCACCTTTCATTTTACCTATGCCAAACATTCATTATTGTTTATGATACATTTGGTGGAGCTATGCTAGAATTACACCATATTAAATTAGATGAATTTTACATAGCATCAAGTGCTACCAGTTAGATGGAGATAAATACAAGGAATGATTGTATCTTGTCTATATAAATGCATATGATTGTATATTGTTAAATTTGTAACTCCTTTCTTTAGTATATAGAAGTTGATTAACTGAATAAAAACAAGACACCCCTTAATGAGTTAATCCTTATAAGTTATTATATTTGACACATAAAAGAAATTGCATAACATGTTGATGTTAGCAATGTGTAAGTTATACTCCAGATACATAATGCATCTCATTCAAGAGTTTGTGCTTTTATTTCAAATGTTAACCTGTTAAAGAGTTTAACAAAGAAAATGAGTCGTATTGATTGTGGATTTATATAATCTAACAATTTTCATATTTTTCAAATTTTACATATACAGGTTGCATGACATATTGAAGGAAACACAAGCTAGGAAAGAGAAGGTTGGTCAACAACATATTGGCTCTGGTGGATATATGAAAATTCACTCACACCTTATAAGTAGCAATAAATGAAATTGCATACCAATTTTTAAATATAAAATTACAAATAGGAAATATATTTATTATTGATGATATTATGCAAAAAATGCAAGGCATTGAATTTAATCTAGTGCCCACAAAAGAGAACAAACAAATTGGCTTCAAGAAAGGTGATAAAGAAGTGGTTTCCCACCACTACATAGATTCAAATGGCCAAAAATGTGTAATACATTCTGGTGTAGTGGTTGACACACATGTAAATAGGCCAGATGAATAATAATAGCAATTGAGAACTTCATGACAAATAATCTATTTGATGTTAATTTCAAACAATGATAACAATTTATGCATGACATTTTATTACAACGTACTACTCTTGACATAGATCTTATTCATGATGATGAAGGCATGGATACTATACATGACGAAGACCTCAATGTGCATCACAATGATACAACTACATATTTAATTTCTATTTCAAATTAATCATGTAATTATTAATAAAACTAACATCTTAAATTGCAATTGTTGTAACCTTTATGTGATATTTTTTGAGTATGAAAAGTGTGATGTTAGTGTTGAGCATGTTGAGGTTGGGGTTGAACAATATGTGACAATATATGATGTGGCACTATCAGGTAAAGAAAAATCTCTGTTATGTTCTTTAGATTAATGAAACACTTATAACATTTTTATGATGATGAATGTTTCTTATTGATGATGAATGTTAATGAATTTTATGTCATGTTATTGAATATTGTTATGTGATTATAATGATTGACATGTTCATGAATTATTGATGAATGTTTATAGGTATTAATGAATTATATGTCATGTTAATGAATGTTATGTGAATATAATGATTGACGTGTTCAAAAATTATTGATGAATGCTTATATGTATTAATTTATTGTATGTTGTGTTAATGTATGTTATGTGATTATAATGATTCATGATATACTTCTAAAATGAATGAATGAAATATTTACTTAGTTGTTAATGGGGAATTTAGAGTGATTGTGGGGGGGGAGGCCAAACGAGCTTCCACCTTCATGTGGTTAGCCTTGTTAAGTAGAGAATATGAAAGGATTCTCGAAACCAAGTGAAACTCAAATTAAATCAAGTGAAGCTCAAACTAAATCCATTAAAAGCATTTTAGTTACAAGTTATTAAATTGTATCATATCATTATTGACTCTCACGTGCATTATTGTCATTATTGTAGATCATGGGAATGCTCTTTAAGCGGGTAAATATAGCAGGTTCCAGGTAAATGCCTTAAAATGGCCTTAACATACATACTATAAATTACAACATGTTGCTTTCTCTACAAGTTGTATGTAGATTATGATTTATTACTAATTACCAATTGCTTCTCTTGTAGAAATGGAAAACATGTTGCTTTCTCTATAAGTTGTATGCAGACATGGAGCTACTCTCGTAAGAGATTGTGTATCACACTTGTCCACCAAGGAGGAGAAAGTATTTGATTATCAATATTAATGTATATTAATCTTCTAAGTTTGCTAGCTTTAGGTTTCTAATACTATCTTTCCTATTGTCAATATCTTATAGCAATAGTTTCTTAAAGCAGGGAATACTGGCATATCACAATAGAAATAGTTTATTTTCCTTGGCTCTCTTTCATCCTAATAATGTATCATGTAGTGTGACCTAAGATGTTGATGTTGAACCCCAAAATAAAAAAATATACATTGATATGGATTGTGAAAATCTGAAAATGATGAACAATATTTTAGTTAGTTCAATGCAGAAATTGTCATTAGAATGGATAGTTGTTCGTCTTGTATTTCCTATTAAAGGTAGCATTCAAAATAATAAATCATCAAAGCATTTTTATCTCTCAATTTCATACTTGTTGTGAACAAAGTTTTAGACTGTAGAAGAACATATTTATCATTTCCATTTAAAGAGAAACTTTGAGAAATATCCAAATGCTTATACTGGAATCAAAAAATCATCTCATGTCTTCAACTACGTGTGATAGAGAAAGTAGAATGTAGAAAAAAATTATAGACTCATTCTCAAATCTTTCATTGATCAATTGAACAGTTGCTTTAAGCATGGACACATCAACATCTCCATTCGGGAGTGGAACAATCATATTGTCTAAGATTATATGTGTTACCACAAATTTTCCTTGATCAATATATGATAAAACCTCCTTTATTTTAGCTAAGGTTCTAGTCTCAACCTTCACCAAATTTGTACAAAAAGAAAAGATGAAAAAAATATTTTTATTGAAACCTCACATATACATCATCCTCAATATCTAATTGTATATTTTATTAGAAAAATAGGCAAGGTCTCTCAACATGTGAAAACTTTAAACAATAACCATAAAGTAAATAAATTAATGAATAGATTGATGTGAAGAAATATTAGTCAACAAATAATTTCAATATCAATTATTTTATAAAATTTTGCTTGTTGCTATATCATTATTATTTTTTAAACTCTGACTAGCATCGCTATTTTGACATTTACTTTTTTTGACAATATAAGTAACTCATCAAAACATCTCTATAGATCATTGATAGTTCAATAGATATTTTCGTTGGGAGTATGACAAATCTGTAACAACATATCTCTAGGTAATCAATAGTTTGACACCACCTGTGGTCGATGATGTGGCTACCCATCAAACCATCTCTCATAGGCATTGATAGTTTGATGTTCCAAACTAGTTGTTTGGGGCCACCATGGGACAATGATGAAAATAAATTTTTATGGCTTTTATCATTGATATATCGAGACCTATCTTGGCCATCAAAATTTTGACTCCAATTTAGTGACAATAGGTTTCGATGTTTTTGAGTCACAAGTTTGATTGAAAACTGTTTAAAAATAGGTTTGAATTTACTAGTGCAATTCCTTTCACAAGGCAAGTGGAGTTGTCTACTATTATCACTTCTTTAGTTGAATGTCCTTCAAGAGTTTGAAACTAATCTCTAAATCTGGTTATTTCCATAAAGGCTCCACTGTCAACTATCCAGGTGTTTGTATTAGTGTTTAATTCACTTAATAAGGAAACAAAGAATAATGTATTTTTTCATTTCATTGACTTTAGTCATGTTGAAAATATTTTTCTTTTTCTGGGCAATACATGTGAGTATCATGTCCATATTTTTCACATTTGCAACATTGAACTTTTGATAGATCCCTTTTCTTATAGTTTTCCTTTCATCTCTTTCTTTTAGACTCAAGCTTCCTATTATTTGATTTTACATGTAATTCTTGAATCTCTTCCTCCTTATTAGGGATGATACTCTTAAGATTCATCGAGACTCTCCTTGAGTGCAGTCATTTTTGAGTTGATAAAAATTAGGTAGAGAGATGATGAATGCATTGGATAAAGATATTAAGCATATGACTAATGCTACACATTTAGCAATTTTATTATGGGGATTTGGGGCAGTGTCCCTTGTGTGGTCCTATGGTAGAGCCCCAAGTACACTCCCTATTATAGTATAGGGCAAGGTTGAGGGGAAAAACCCCCATAGGGTTTTTTGTGGGAGACATCCCTAAAATCTCAACTGACTTTATTACTATAAAAAGGCATCAATTGCTATTTCTCTATTGGATGACTTAATCTAGCCCTAATTTTGTAAGCAACAAAAAGTTTGTATAAAGTAGCTTAGGATTAGGGATTAAATAATGGATGATGATATTGTAGCTTCTTGTGATGATATTGAGACGTAAGGGAATACAAATTGTAATCAAGATGCAATCCCTATTGAACTTGATATTGGTGGATGTAGCCCAAAGATTGGGTGAACCACATTAAATCTTTATGTCTTGTGTTCTCTTCTATGTGGTTTATTGTTTTAGTTATAGGGACTAGCTAAATAGTGATTTGTTTTTCTAAAGATAAATTCTTAGTTATGGCTAATTAAGCCTCCTCATAGGGACATGACCCTAAGTGGCATAAGCCACACAAATTCATGCCTCTATGTGGTTGTGACTTTTGGAACTCATACATATACCTTTGATATTATTGTTTGGAAATCATCAATCCAATCAATAAAAAATACACTCAACGATATTTGAAATAATTAATTCTATCAAAGACTTCTTTTCCTCACACACATGTGTGCACGCGCACGCGCACGCACGCACACACACACACACACACACACACACACACACACACACACACACACACACACACACACACACACACACACACACACACACACATAGAGATTACATTAGACATAACGTATTTATGTTTAGATTACATTAGACATAACATTACATGAAGAAGAAGGACATCCAGGAACTTGACAAGGATCTCTCAGACATGAAGGAGGCGACTGGTAGATTGTTGAAGCTAGAAATCAGTGCAGCGAAAATACTTAGAGAAATCACCTAAGCAACTTTCCTGGTTTTTTTGCTAGTCTTGGTTTTTGTCCTACCCCTTGGTTTTTTCAAGTTTCTTTCTTTTATTTGTGGGGGGTTGTTTCAATTGGTTGCTTTTAGTTAAACTGTTTCTCTAATCGCTCCTTTTTTGTCTATTCTTAGTTATGTAAGGGTTTAAGGGCCTTGTTAAAACTTGCTTTCCTTAATAAAAAACATTATAGTATAATAATTCTTTATGAAATATCAGAACTGATCTTAAATCATTCTATCTTGTTATATTAAAAAAAATGTTCACTGTGAAACTCTATCTTTTGTCCAATTCCTTATCATGGTATTAGAGCATAACTGATAGAGATCAACTAAAGACAATGATATTACAATTAAATTTTTAGACTTACATGCATTCAAAAGTGCAATCATGGTGAATATTGTCAAACTCGAAGGTGCTTCGAATGTTGTATCACAGAGAACTCATTATGATAATTCTTCAAGAAATTAAACTAGAAACATATGTAGAAGAAAATAAATTGATGTATAATAATGATCCATATATTATTTTTTTGGAAAAGACATAACAATAAGGCCATGAAAATTATTATTGATGTTGTCAAGGGTTATATCCTTCCAACCATATCAAAATTAGAAACTACTTAGGATATGTTTATGACTATTCAAAATACTTATGAGATTAATAATATGAGCATACAATGTCTTAGCTTTGGTCAAATGAAAGGGGTAGATTTAGTCCATGATAAATAGAAAGAATAAAAAGAGGGGTTATAATAGGGTCCAAGGAGGCTAAAAACAAAGTAAGTTTCATTCAAAATCGAGCGAGTCTTCTTTGGGTGTCACAGATGCTATATTTGGAAAATAGATCTTCCCAATAAATATGTGTTTTAAATAATTCTATTGATGGACAACAATTCATTATGCATTCAAAAATATGGGCCTAAACTTTTCTTTTGAGTTCGCCATAGCTAATAACTCTACAACTTTAATATTGATAATATTTAGAGACTTTAATCAAATTATTTATATACTTAATACAAATGTTAATCTTTATTGAAAATTGTATAATTTAAATGAATAGCTAAAACAAAAAATTCAATCTAATAAACTATATTATAATATTTAGAGATTATTTAATTATTAAATATTTTTAATAAAAATACATTTAAAAAAAAATTAATGTCATCTCAAGTTTTATATGAAAAGAGTGCACTTAGAATAAAGTAAATAGTGTTCTTAAAATCAATTTATGAATAATAAATTCAATTTAAAAAAAATGAAAGGTATTTTAATGTGTGCAAAAAAAAGTTTTGAAAAATAAAAACTATATTTTTGTATTCGTAATTAACCAAAAAACAAATAGAATTATAATTTCCAAATGTAGACTGGTGTCATTTTAGTATTTTTGATTTTACCAAGGCATACTACTTTCCAACATGACTCAAATCAATTTATTATTTTTGATGAAATTTAAACATCCAACATTTCAGAAAACTAACCTATCTAAGTTCTTAGAAGATGGTTTTTCTCTTTGCTCTTTTTCACTAGTGCCTGGACTTTGACAACTTATATGCATAGACTTACAGTTAATTTTTCTCTTATATGAGTCTTATCAGAGTATTTTATAATAATTTGGTGATATAAATTGGAATCTTTTTTAAAAAATTGACCTTATCCCATATAGTATAGTTGATTAGCTATGTTCAACACTGATCGCCTAGTTCATAATCTATAACTTTTTCTAGAAAATTGTAGTATTTTCCCAACTCTAACGCTTTGTGATTTTTAAAAAAAATTAATTGTTTTGAAATGAACAAAGGAAATAAAAATATTTGTATCACTTATGTTAAATTCAGCAATGGCACATGCATGGCATCATCGGCAGGAATATGTTGAATTCCCCCAACACATACTTGACTTTGTTTTCTATGGTTCACAACTCCCAAACTATGATCCATTCCTATGAAGATCTATCTGGCCACACGTTTGCCTTGTGTAGAAAAATATAAATAAATCTAATAGCAAAAAATAGCAGAAAAATATATTGGAAGAGAAAATATCTTTTATTGATTGATTTGCAATGCAATTACCTCTCTCTATATAGAGAAGTTTACACTTTTTAGAACCAAGAAAATCTCAATTGACTTCATGTGTGGAGGAGGTAAAAGATGACAGAATTGCAAGTTTACTCAGTCATCAATTGATGGGCTAGAAGATGTCAGTAACAACTCGTTGTTTAGTTGTAACAAACAACTATAATTACTCATTCAATGGTGTAAAAATATAAATAAATCTGAGAGCAAAAAACATATTGTAAGAGAAAATATCTCTTATCGATTGATTTGCAATGCAATTTTACACCTTCTAGAACCAAGAAAATCTCATCTAACTTCATGGGTGGAGGAGCTAAAAGATGATAGAACTACAAGTTTACTCAGTCATCAATTGATGGGCTAGAAGATGTCAGTAATAGCCTGTTGTTTAGTTGTAACAAACGGCTATAATTACTCATTCAACGGTGTAAAAATATAAATAAATCTAAGAGCAAAAAACATATTGGAAGAGAAAATATCTTTTATTGATTGATTTGTAATGCAACTTTACACCTTCTAGAACCAAGAAAATATCAACTGACTTCATGTGTGGAGGAGGTAAAAAATGACAGAACTGCAAGTTTACTCAATTGATGGGTTGGAAGATGTCAATAACAACCTCATGTTTAATTGTAACAAATAGTTGTAATTACTCATTCAATGGTGTAATTATTCCAACACCCTCCCTTAATTTCTACCACTAATGCATCTTTAAATGGGAGAAGTGACAATAAGAAATTTAAATAGGATGGGTCCTAACATTAAGCCTTTGGAGGTACCCATTTACAACATAATTTTTATTTTATTTTTATTTATCACTACCAATTTGAAAATTGCTTTGGGTTTTTAACTGGTTGACCTGTAACCATTCAGGATTTGCCCCAAAACAAGTGGTTTTGGCTTACCACAAATTGTTCAATAGATTTACTTAAACAAGGGGTTTTGGATTACCACAAACCCTACAAAACTTTTAGATTTTTCAGCTAAACAAGTGATTTTGAATTACGATGAACCCTTCAACACACTTTTAGGTTTTGCACCCAAACAAGTGGTTTTGGCTTACCACATACCCTTCAAGAATTTTAGATTTTTCACTTTTCATAGATGTCTTGGTACATGATGATTCTGATTTTCATGAACCATTTGCGATCCTTCTTGAGAGTTCACACTTTGATAGGTTTTGATTTTTCCTCACACTCAAACATTTGTATCTAAACAAACCTTTAATCATGCTTATGATATTTTTCCAACTTATCCATAACTCCATCCAACGTCCATTTTGAAGCATTTCTCCATATAATTCTTTTTACACTCTCTGTTGCAACATGTCTTTTCACAATGACTCTTTAATCCACAAAGACTACATGGATGTAGATCCCAACACTTGTCTTTCGTGTGTCCTTTCTTGTTAAATTTGAACATTGCATATATTGTTTACATTGAACAAATTTGATTGAATCCATATAATCATTTCTTTCATCTGTCATATATCCTAGTCCTTTATCCTTTGGTCTCATGATTGGTTCAATGGGCTCTATAATTTCTTGTTTATGTTTTCCCAATCTTTTACCTTTGTAACCCATTTTCTTCATTATATTTCATGCAACATTCTTATTATCACAACTAATAGTATTTGATGCCACATTTTCATATTCTTTATCACAAACAACCTCAAAAAGTCACACTTTTCTAGTGGTGAATTCAAATCATCTATACTACATGAAATATTGCATACTAATTTTGCTTTCACACATGCATTTCTTTCAATGATGGATTGATGTATTTCATCCTTTAGCAAGTCATTTTCTTTTTTCACTTTCTTCATTTTCTTCTCTAATTCATCCTTTAACAAGTAATTCTCTTCTTTTACTTTCATCATTTTCTCCTTTGATTTATCCTTTCTTTTTTTAACATTATCCAACAACTTTATTTTTTTCTCTAGCTCTCCATTTGCTTCTATATAGTCATTAATTTTATTTAAAAAGCTGCATCTTTCTATATTCATTTCATTTGTTAATTGTGTTAGTTCTTCTTGCAAAAAAATCTTCTCACAAATTAAGTCTCCATTTTCTTTCTTCACATTTATTAATTCTTCTTCTAAAATGTCTATGTCAAAAATTAAATTTGCATTTTCCTTTATAAAATTCTTTTACCTTACTTCCCCATTGCGATTAATCCACAAATAATACTTTCTTTGAATTAACCTTGCATTTTACCACATTTCACAACTACACTGACAATTTCAGATTTCCTCATCTGTTCCTTTAAGAATCCAAATGTAAGATTATTGGACATGATCACCATCTCAACAATATCACACCAAACTCTATGATCTTTTCTCTACATTGATGAAATAGATAATATTATCTCCAATAATCTCATTCTTCTCTTATTGGTAGCAAATAGCCAACTTTGCTTCCCTTCAATAATCTTTTACCAGACACTTTTTATTCTCCTTTAGGCAGTGACTTCAAAAAACAAAACAATCTATTGCACGACCCATCATGACTTTCCAAACACCTAGAGGTTTCTTTGATGCTCCTCAATCAAATTATAACCTACAATAAAAAAATTAACACAAAAATTCTGCCACAGCCAAAGAGTCAATAATGCTCTGATACCATGTAGAAAAATATAAATAAATCTAAGAGAAAAAAACAACAACAAAAAACATATTGGAAGAGAAAATATATTTTATTGATTGATTTGCAATGCAGTTACCTCTTTATATATAGAGACATTTACACCTTCTAGAACCAAGAAAATCTCAACTGACTTCATGTGTGGAGGAGGTAAAAGATGATAGAACTACAAGTTTACTTAGTCACCAATTGATGGGCTAGAAGATGTCAGTAACAGCCTACTAATTAGTTGTAACAAATAACTATTTAGTTGTAACAAACAACTATAATTACTCATTCAACAGTGTAATTATTCCAACACCTCGTCCTTTAAATTCGAAGGAAGCATGAAAATTTTAGGAATTCTCAAAAAAGTTGCGATGATCTACATGACAATTTAGTTTTTAAAACTAAAATATAGCCACAAGAGCAACCCATTTGAAACATTACTATGAGGTGGATGATATTTTTACCCTTTTAATCTTTTAGGGTGAAACATTATATTTAGTCGTTAAAGTCTCTCATCTAATAGTCTATGACATAATCATGATTTTTATTCTAATTATTAGTCCTTGCCTCTAAGACGGGGACTATAATTTTCACCTCCTCATATGAAATTAGTTTGTACTTTGGAAGTTGTGCACTTCGTAAAACACTTAGTTTATACTATGGTTCTTATAAATTTCTCTATGAATTTGAATTTTGAAATTTTGTAACTTGATTTCTAATTGGACATCACTCATTTTCAGAACTGTTTTTTCATTTTTTTGCTCCAAAAATTACAGAAAAATAGATAAGACACTTGGGCAAGTGTCAACTGCTAGACAATCCATGTAGTTAACATATTATGTGCCAATGGTTTTGAGTGATTTGAAGAGAAAGAAGAAAATCAAGGTCTTGGAGATTTTAGTCCATGCATTCCTCCAGTCTACTTCATTGTTATGGGTGTCTACATGTTCATCTATGGCATAAGTTTCATGTCACAGCCCACATGGCTGGTCTACAATTTTATATTTTGCATACTCTATATACATGGAATGTCTATATTTCATTCAAGTTATTTCTTCTTGTCCTGTTATGTGCAAATGTTGATCCTAGAAAATACATTGCTAGAAGCACAAGTGTCATAGGTGGGTTTGCTTTGTGGTGGATAATGATTAGGATTTTGGTGGTTGCATCCATATGTATTTTGATAATTTGGAGATTTGATCGAAGCTAAAACTATCAAATGATTTTTTCTTGTTTCATTTCCCGTTTTCAGCACTATAAGCACTTAGCATTATTCCGCAAGATCTACACATTTTCTACATAATATTTTAAATTTTTTTTCTTTCACCCTATTTCATTATAGCCTAGTTTTCCTTGCCCATCAGTTTCATTTCTCATTTTCAGAACTATAATCACTTAGCATTATTCAGTAAGCTCTATACATTTTCTATATAATATTTTAAATCTTTTTTCTTTCACCCTATTTCATTAGAGCCTAATTTGCCTTTCCCAACAGTTTCATTTCTCATTTTCAGCACTATAAGCACTTAGCATTATTCTGTAAGCTCCACACATTTTCTACATAATATTCTAAATATTTTTTGTTTTACCCTATTTCATTAGAACCTAATTTTCCTTGCCCATCAGTTCTAGTGTCTTTATATGACAATTATAGTAGCATATATTTTTGTCTTTTTCTTACTTCCTATTGCATGTCTATCATGATAATATATCTTAAGCTTGCTAGATTATCTATATTTGAGACACCATGTAGCTTAATTGATTTTTTGAAAATATATTTCAAACTTACAATTCATTAGTTGAATCAAGCATTCCCACCTAGTTTGAAAATTTGGTTGTAGCAACTATTCATCAGACAAAAAACTTAGGGTATGAATTTCAATTTTGTTAGTTAAATCCAGAGAAGTGGAACAAGAAATGACCTAGAAAATTCTAGTTTTCAACTTTGTGATTGATTTTAATTTTATAAGATGTTTACAATTTACTTAAATTAGAAAACATGAACTGTATTGCCCTATGATTTTTTTTTTGACTGGGCAACCTACATCCTTCAATATTCTCTATTTTTCGTGAAAGTTGGGAGAATGTTGACATGCTTGGTTTTTCACAAGAACTAACTAAACCTTAGATTTATCATAAAAGAAATGTGTTTTCTTTGGATCCTCCTTCTATTGTTTGTTTTTATATAAGTGGATGTCCTCATCTTCACTATCATCTCTTTTGTGTAAGAGAAGATTTACTGAATTCTCTTGATTTCTTCTTTGATAGTTCATAGCAATGAGAAGAAGATGGTCTGACTTTTGAGATCTTCAACTGGATCTCTTTTAATCAATATTTTCAAAAAAATTAGGTATGCTTTCAAACAAATTTGGTTTTTTCCATGTTTTGTTGTAAACTTGTATGAAACAAAAACTACTTAGGAAATTTTCTAAATTTAAGATTAAATCATTACACTCAACCTATCTATAAAAGAAAAAAATATTACAATTGCTTATCTTGCTATACTTTAGAACATTTAAAAAAACATAATTTGAACAAATATATTGTAGCCTAAATATATATAATTGTAATTCTATAAAAAAATTGTTGTATTTGTCAAAAATCTATCAAATAGGAGTCACAATACTCTCTTGCTATTATGGTTTTTAGTTCTCATTTCTGTATCATATCCTCCATCTAAGACTTGGAGGAGAACTTTCATGCTAGCCTCCCCTTTAGTCTATTTAGACATTTTCATTTTGATTGTTTCTTTCTTAATGCATTGGCTCACTACCCATTTGTGCCTACCGATTCCTAAAGTTTTCTGATATCTACAAAAGACATCATGCACTAAATTTTTTACCAATTAGAAAGAATGACTATGAGTGAGGTTTGATTTCCTTGTTAATAACATCCCTAAAAAATTTAACAAGTACTTATGTGCTCGAAGTATGCTTTTCCTTTGATGTACAATTATTTTCAATGAAAATTATCTAAAGATTTGAGAGCTTTCTATAGAATTAAATATCTCTAGTTTCCTAGAGTCCCCCCTCTATTTCTCTTCAATGTCATCCTTGACCCAGTAGGAACCATTAGAAAAAAGAGAAGAATTCTTGAGTTAGCATGGCCCTTAAACCTCTTTTCATATTCTCTAGTACTCTCCTATGCTTATTACCGTACATAGAAGATCCATGGGACAAGCTCAACATGAATCATATTATTTAACTTTAAAAGTATTAAAAAAAAATAGATTGATTAGGTTTTGAGGAACCTCTAGGAAAGCTCAACATTTAACTAATTAGTCCTGGTCATTGTTCGCAATTGAGTTTTCACAATGGAAAGACCTAAGAAGCTTTTATTTACTTTTCACTATATGCCATTCATAATTATAATTGATTTTCTTACATTAGGAGATCTCTCGGGGAGTCATACATACTGAATTTTTTTGCGTCTATAATACTTAAGATAAAAATGTTCACTTCCCTTTAACACCATGCATGTTTGCAATCAAACCCTCAAGCATGCTTCATGTTACAATCACTTATTGAATTTTGAAATCCTTCTGGTAGTTGTATCTTTGAGTTCCACTAATGTAGATTAGTCATTAGCAAGGGTTACCATATCATTTTAATTAGTAATGATTGGTAGAAACTTCTTGGTTGAAGCTTGATGCTAAGGGTTGTCAACTTAGCTTGACTATATAACATGTGTTTTTTAATAGTAAGAGACTACAATGTTCCTTAAAATATTTTTGTTTAACATTATTAATGTTGTCTTTAGATTTTGCTTCCCAATCTATATGGGGATATAACATATTTTTTTAAGATATATCTCTAATGATACTATATTTTTACAATTTATATTGTTGACTCTAACCACTAGATATATCTATAATGATACTAGATTTCTACAATTTATATTGATGATTATAATTACTAGATATATCTCTAATGATACTAGATTTTTACACTTGACCCATGTACAATGACTATTCAAGAAGTACTTGTTTACTAAGTCACCATGAGTTTTTATGGTATGGAGGAGTAATGTCTTTTCTACATGGAGCACTTATAACTATATATTATGTTTCAGCCACAACAGTCATCAGTCCTTATAAAAACATGATAGGCTTGCCCATGGTAGACAAAGGGGTTAGTAAATATAGAGCCATCTTGGTTTTAATCAACTTTGTAGAAATCAACTAAAGACAATTTCTTCATAGTGAGAAAGTTCTACTCAATTGAATATCAAACATTCTAGAATGTCATGGAGTTACTATGCAATATGAATTCCAATTTCTATGTAGGAGTTTATTTCATCTCTTTCTCTCTTGAATTACATTAGATATTATATTTAAGATTTTTTTTCCAGATTTTTTTCATGGAATGAATAGTGACCTTCACAATGAAGATTTATCTATTTTACATATTATATTTAATATTTGCATGGATTTAATGGAAGATTTTTCTCCATGACACAATACAAATGAGAGAGAACTTCAAAAGTCTATCGATGAAGTCTCAACTAGTAGTTACATATTAAAGGTCGATGGACTGAAATTCTAAGTGGGAGTACTCTTCAAAAGTATATCGATGATGTCTCAAGTGGTTTTACATTAAAGGTCAATGGACTGAAATTCTAAGTGGGAGTACTTGCTATTTTTGGAAATTATAAACTAATATATATTGCGACCCACTCAAATTAATAATGAATTTCATCATCATCATCATTACTCTATTATTACCATCAACAACTATTATTAAGACTTTAAATTGAGAATGTCTTGGTTCGATAGATAGTTAGCAATTTGTTTTATTATTAAGAAAGATAAATGGAGAAATCTTTTTTTCATATATTTATATCTTTTTAATAATTAAAATTATTATCAATAATAATGTTAATAATGTTTAAAGTTTTAACTAGTTATAATTCAAGTCTTTATTCCTAATTTTTCTATTAGTCCATCTAGTTAAATTGAATTTTTTATTTTTTATTTCTATTTTCTTTTTTGTTGTCATTTTTCTACTTTGTCTAGATCTATAGACATTACTACTTTCATATGCACAAAACTCTTGTCATATGTCTACTAATAAAATAGAAAACCTACTGTCAAGAAATATTTTGAAAAAAAATTGAATGTATATGAATTGTCTAAATTTTATCCGCAAAATTTTTAAATAGTCATATAATGTCTATAAAACTAAAAAATGGCCATATTATGTCTTAGATCTTATAGAAAAACATATGCAAATATGTGTATTCATTTGACATTGTTTGCAGTCACCTCCCTCTCTTCTATATTAATCAAATCAAATCTATTTATTAATATCAATTTTTTTTAAACCACCACCAATCTATGTTTCTAGTAATTATTTTATTTTCAAAATTTTCTTTCAATTATTCATAGAAGGCAGGGACTCAAGCTCAAACAGAGCTCTTGTTAAATTCAAACAATTGATCTTATAAGAGGTTATTTGATGCTTGTATATAGACATCTCCTTGTCATTTTCCTTCCCATTTTGGCCATTCATTTTTTTGAGTAAGAGATTATTAAATCGTGAATAAAAGTCTAATACATAATAACCTATTGGCTAAAATTAATTGTAAGCTCTATGGAAAATATAATTATTGGTGCTTGTGGTTCTTATCTCATAGTTGTAAGATACACGTGAAGTCCCTTATTTCACCTTTTGTAATGTTTTTTATTCCCAATTCATAATATATGGATCAATGATAGATGCTCACATTAAGGGGATGAATGTTGATCATTTTTAAAGAAAGGACTTTAAGACAAGAAGAAAATTTTGGGAGAATAGAAGATTTGTCCTAGAGAGAAATTTGTATCTTTACTATCCTGCACTTTCTCATCCTAATGATGGATCATGTAGTATGATTTGAAATGTTGATGTTGTTGAAATATTCAAATATGGAAAGAGTACTTATAAGAGGGGGGGGTGAATCATAAGTATCAAACTTTAGCCAATAAAATTTTAACTGAAAATAAGTTGCATGCATGTGAATACATCAAATAAAAACTCATGCATCAATAACTCATAACACTGGAATTTTGGTAACCCAGAAACCCTCCAGGAATAAGAAGGTAAAACTGGGGTGGGGATGATACCCACAAAAATTATTGCAGCAATATAGTTCAACCACTTCTGATGGTTTGCCCTGTTAAAGGCCTACCCTGTTAAAGGCTTTACACTGTGTTAATAGTGACCTGGTTAGAGGATTTGCAAACACTTAACATGGAGTGTCACCCGGTTAAAGGATTTTAATCACCTAATTAAAAGGTTCTTACAAAATAGCTGTAAAGCTAACCTATCACCATAGGATTTTCATTCTAATACAATTGCTAGAGAGTATTAGATGCAATAAACCTGATAGATTACAATCCTTGATTGCTGAATACAGGCTCCTTTTCCGCCTTCTCCTGATCTTGATCCTTTTTGATCTTATAACTCTTGCTTCTGAAAATAGATTTTCTTATGCACCCTTGTATGTCTTTCAATATATCTCATCTCTCTCTTTTACAGTGAAATTTTGTCTTCCTTATAAAGACTTCAAAGACTTAGGGTTTGATTTGGATCTATGATCCATATTGAATCTCAATTTCTCGCTCAATACTTATCTTTTGCTGATTGGTTGCATGCCTTTTGCATTTTTCTTATTGGCTGCATGCAAATTGCATAGGAAAATTAAAAGATTCGATCTTATCATTCAATCCTTCGAAATTTTCCTTCTGTCGGTTGCAAAAATTGTTTGCATCATAGCTTGTGTAATTCCAAACTTTTATGTTGTTCTACTAAGTTACTCGGCTCTTGAAGTATTTTTGATACTCGGCATATACTGTTTCCTGGATAACTTGGCACTTGAACAAAAACTATATCACTCGGCACATGTTGTACTCGACACTTGTTGCACTCGGCACCTGTTGCACTCGGCACATGTTATCACTCGACACATATTATCACTCGGCACATGTTATCACTCAGCACCTGTTGCACTCGACACATGTTATCACTCGGCACCTGTTGCACTCGGCACATGTTATCACTCGACACCTGTTGCACTCAACACTTGATTTTGCTCTTGGTTAAGTGTATTGACACTCAGTTGTCAAATTTATTCTTTAAGCTAACAATCTTCCCCTTTGACATGACTGGCAAAAACACTTAATTAAGATCCATGTGACTCAGTAATTTATCCTTTATTCAAACTTTGCTCCCAAAATTTACTATTTCCCCCAAAATTTCACAAAATTTTCTACCTCTGCTATCTCCCCCTATTATTATACTTATCATTTCATTCCTGTACTCAACTTTTATTACTATCATACTTATTCTCCCCCTTTTTGACACTTATATCAAGGGTCTTTACAATGAAATGCCATACTTGGCCAAAAATGTGTTGTTTACTTCAAGGAGTACCTTTAGAGCTGCATCCCAATTTGCTAATGCGACATCCAATGTCTTATGCTGGTGGCAATCTCTGTTGCTAGGTGTACAAGTCCATCAGATGAAGAAAGGTTGGGATCTTTCCTGAGGACTGTCTCTGCATTTATCTGCTCCTTGTGAAGTAATTCCAAATGAGGAGTAATTGATGATTGAATTTGTATCAATTTGGCTTTTGTGGTTGCCTCCTTTGCTACTAAAATAGCTAGCTCTCTTTGTGTGTGAAGCAATTGGAAAAAATGCTTCTCACTCTAAGTTGGATCTGTGGGGAGTTGCATGCTAGAAGTTTTCAGATTGTTTTCCAATCTCAGTATTTTATGGCTAGTGTCTTGTGTGAATGTGGAAAAATCATACAACTTGTTGTACAGGGAAAAGATGTTTCCTAGTACAATTTTAACTGTTATAACTTTCTTTTCCAGTTCTTCTTTAGACAGTGCTATATCATCGGATATTTTACTATTTACTTTACCTTGGAACTTCTTTTCTGACCATTCAAGCAATTTGGCATTTGTTTTCTGGTCTTCATTAGTCACCTGGTCAACTATATCAGATAGTTGTTCCATGATTGGTCTTGACTCATCTGGAGATTGTAAGCAAAAAGATTCTGTGAATATGTCTTTAATTTCATTTAATGTAAGCTTATGCTTGTATTCCTTTCTTAGTGCTTCTTGTCTCCTCCTTTGTCCTAATGCACTCTGAATTTCATTAATCTTTTCTTCAGTAAGAGTGCTAGATTCATAATATGGGATTTTTATTTCTTCATCAAGCTTAGGAACTCCATAGTGAAGTTTCCTGACTGCCTTTGATGAGCTCAAGCCTAGTGTCCTGATTTGCAACTGTAATCCATCTGTGCTCGACTGCTGAAGAGTTTGTGTAGGAGTACCAGATTTTGGTAATGCAACCAATGTTTGTATTGCAATCTCCTCCTTTTTCTGTGTCTCTTTTTTTTCAGCTTGAATATCCCTTTTATGAATGCTAGGTGGGGTTGAACTTGTTGGTTGTTCAGATATTTCTTTTGTTTCCCCTGCTGCTGTACTCGGCACTTGGCGTGTATTAGTGATTATATTTGGTGGAGGTGGTGGTGGAAGGAATAGAATACCAGTATTTTGTGTGGTCAAAAGTGGCACTTGTGCTTTTACCTTAACTTCTGGATTCTGTAATTCATCAACACTGACCAATATAGGATTTGAACTAAATTTTGCTACAAGTGATGATTGGTCAAGGATTTCCAAATCCTCTGCAGTTAATGGATTGATGTTTAGATTTGAAGTATCTGTAACATCCTTTATTTTTATGATATCTACAGGTGTGATGGTGGCATGAGGAGGACTAGGAGGAGATGTCTGTATATCTTGTATACTTTGATCCTGTGGCTCAACTATATTTTTATCTTCCTCTTTCTCCTCATTGTGTGCCTCTTCTTCCTTTTCTTCTTTTCTTTCCTCCACTAGTTTCTTCCCCTTTTCTTTGGTTTCTGTCACCTTCTTTTCTTTTGTCTTGGCAATTTCCTCTACCTTATATTCTTCATTATATACATCTTCAATTTTCTTGTAAACTATTTTCCACAATCTTGTGGACTTAGTAACTACCTCTTCAATTTTATTTTGCAGTATGTTGAATGCTCTATACTTGGGAATGAATCTGTTATTATGCCTTTTTACGGCATTTATTATTTGATCTTTAGTCAAATTAGGCAACAATCTTGCTAATGTAGACTCCCTTATTTCTTTTTCCATTTGTAAACAAAAATGCCATTTATCCTCTACAATTTTATACAATTCTCTCGGCATAGATTCATCTAATTCTAGAGGTGTGTGCTTATACTCAGCCATCATAGCATACACAGATTCCTCTAGTTTATTTTTCTCTTCTTTGGTGAGCTTAGAAAAATTTAGGTTCTTTAGACCTTTTAAATCATTATTTCTAATTTTTGAACATAATTTGTCAACAACAGTCTGAGGTTTGTGTCTTACCACTTGAAATTGATTGTTGTCCTCTGACTCTATTTTCTACTCATCTGTTTCAGGTTGGGGAATGAACTTCCTTTTCTTTGACTCATTGGCAGTCTTCTTTGAGTCTTTATTCCTTCCTTTTGCCTCTTCTTGGGCTTTTTGTGTTGTAGCCCTTGTGGTAGGTCTCTTTGATGCAGGGGCAGCTACCTTCCTTCCTTTGGATTTAGGAGCAGAAGGAGTTGTGGTCTTTCTCTTTACTGGTGCTTCCTTGGCTTCTTCTACCTCAGCATTTTCCTCTTTGTCTTCTCCTGACCCTTGAGTTTGACTTTGAAGTTTATCTCCTTCTTCTTCAATGTCTTCTCCTTCTTCTTCTGTTGTTCCTTCTTCTTCTTCCACGCCAAACTTTCTTTTGATTTGTCTCACCATTTTCTCTTTCTTCTTTACTGCTGAAGTAGTCTTCAAATCTGTTATTACCTTTGATTTGATAGCATCATAAGTTCCAAAAATTTGTGCATTTTTATCAGCTTCTTCTGCAAGTAGAGATGTTATTGCTGCAAAGGCTTGATCAACATCAAGTTCATAACCTAGTGGCCTAAGCCATCTTATTCTAGGTATAACTGCTTGTATGTAAGTATAATCTATATCTACAAGAAAACAAATTTCTTTTTCATATTTCTCAGTCAATGAGACTGGAATTCTCATTCTTTGTTTCATGGACTTTTTGAAGTCCTCAAAATAACCTATCATTTGGGCATCAAAATTTTCACCCATTTGTTCAATGTATCCATTAATTTGTTCAACAATTGTTTTATCCGAATTCCATTTTGCTTTTCCCATAGAAGGAAATTCTTTCATCAGATAGAAGAACATACACATCAAAACTGATCCAAATTTGCATTGAGCTCCCTTGCTCTTCCTTATAGCTCCCAAATTTTCATTAATCTATTGAAACATGAGCTTTGCCAGATCATAAGTGTGATCCCTTTTGATTATCTTGTATGCAACATCAACTGCTATACAAGGTACACTGTTCAACTTGCTTGATTGATAGAATTTGTGTGAAATAATTCTCACAGCAAAATCTAGTAGGGGATCTATGACTGTGTCGATAGTCATTCCTCTATTGTTCCATTTGGCACCTATATTTTTCTCTATTATTTCCCTTTTGTCACTTCACAGGGTCTTTGGCCGATCTAGGGTTGGAATACCAGTAACCATATGAACAGTTTTCTAGGTAAATTTTACTAGCCCTGATTCTAACCAAAAAGCTCCGTCATGTATTCGGCTCAAAATTATCCGTACCCATTCTGTTTTGAAAACAGTCAAAAATGCTAGGGTTTTGGTCAATCCTTTTCTTTCTACTATTGAAAACTCATTTTTCAGTACTTTTCTTTCACACAATTTGTTATATGCATTATGAATTTCTAAGTCTCCTATGGCACCAATTTTGCAATTGTAACATCTGCGAACATCTTGTACCATAACAACCTTATCCAGAATAACTGATAATGCTCCTACAGGATCATTCTTGTATGCTACTTCTGGAATGGGCTTAAATCTAGGTTGTTTTACTTCATTACTAACCAACTGAACTTCATGACTCTCTAAACCCTTAGTGGTTCCTGAACCAGATGCCATTGTTTTCCAAACTAGGGTTTATAATTTAAACAAGTTTATGAGTCCTATGTAGCTCAGCACTTAAGTAAAATACCTTAAATCAATGAAATTTGTCTTGAATCGCTGTTGAAATCTTCACGAATGGCTTCTGAGCTGATCTTGATATTCTCCGCTCTTTTTCGGCTTAGCTTCTTGTTCGAATGGTGGGAAAATGATCAGAAATAGGATTTATGTACCCTCCAAAATAGAGTAATAAATGCTTAGTACGCTTCCAACTATCTACTCGGCTCTTGAAAGGTTTCGTCATAACTCGGCTCCCATTATGTTTTACTTTAATCGGCTCCTTTTGATATTTCATAGCTCGGCATCAACTATCTCGATCGTTGTTAGCAACTCAGCTTCTGAAGACAATTTTGACATATTTTCACAAAGTTCTCAATTTTGACTTAGCATCTTTATTTATGCTGATTTCATTTTTGTAGTACTTATACATCTTGGGACTGATTTATGATGTAACTTGGTTTATCAATCCCTCACACTTATTCTTTACTTAATTTGATGAAGTGTGATCACTTGATCTATTAGGTGAAGTGATCTCTGTATTTGATGTGCTAGACTCATCTTTCTTCCTCCATGTCTTATTCATTTCACTTCTGATATGTCCAACATCTATCTTTGCCTTTCCATTGCTGAACTCAGAACTTGATGCCTTTGACCTTGTTGGGCAATACCTACTGACATGACCAATTTTTAAGCAACTGAAACATGTGGTTTGACTCAACCATCTTTTGTAGTTCCCTCTAAAATGTGTTCTTATGCAATTCTATGGGATATGTCCATATTCTTGACAATAGTGACAGCTGTTCCTAGTGTTGTAATCCCAAAATTCATGGTTTGATGTCTTTGCTGGCTGATTTACTATCCACATAGGTTTTGATCTGCATTCAAATGCCCTATGTCCATATTTTTTGCAATTATAACAATGTCCATCAAATCTTTGTGTCCTTGTAACGTTGGATTTTCAATTTTGTGTCATATGTCCTTGCATGTTGCACTTGTGACAAAAACTTTTGGGTATGTTTGATTGATTGAATCTTCTACTCCTGCACACATTAGCTATATGTCCCTTCTTATTACAGAAATGACAAGTGGGTTTTGAATTCTTACCTTTATCACTTCTTTGTTCAGCACTCTTTGATGATTCTCCAACTTCAGTGCTATTGTATCCTAGTCCTGATGTATCATGAGTAGATTTTGGTGATTTCAGCAACTGTTCAAAATATTTGATTGCTTCACTTGATTTGTTGAGATTCTCTGCTACCTCTTTTTCCCTGTTCAATTCATTCTGCATTTGTTCATTTTGCATCTTCAAGATAGAGATCTCAATATCCTTTACATTGAGTTCATGATGAAGGTTCATCATTTGTGCAAGTGTATCCATCTACATGTTTGAGATCCTTGTCAGTTCAGTACATTTTTCTTCAAGTTTGTTTGCAAGATTCCTTTTGCCATTTTCCATCATGACCTTATCATCAACTGCTCTTTTCTTTTGTTCAATAATTTCACATATCATTATAGCCTGTGATTCATGTTCCATCTTGAGAGTTCTTATTTCTTCTACTTGAATTTTATTTTCCTCCATCAGTTTTGCTATTGCTGCATCAAACTCTTTAGTGTCTCCACTGGAAAATATGTTGGTGGTGTCAATCTCATTGTAGTGTATATCATTTTCAGCTATGGCTAGATCCTTCCTCTTTTTTAATGAGTTTCTCAATTTGTTTCTGAATTCCTCCAAGCTATGTAGAGCAAGTTGCACATGTATAACCTGATTTTCAATGATCTTTCCACATTTGAAAGCTTCCATCTTTAGATCTTTTCCCTCCAAGCTGTTAGGCTTTTCCTTGTGAGAACCTGGCTAGCTCTGATACCAATTGTTGAAATATTCAAATATGGAAAGAGTACTTATGAGGGGGGGGGGTGGTGGGGGGCGTGGGGGCGGGGGGAGTGGGGGGGAGGGTGAATCATAAGTATCAAACTTTAGCCAATAAAATTTTAACTGAAAATAAGTTGCATGCATGTAAATACATCCAATAAAAACTCATGCATCAATAACTCATAACACTGGAATTTTGGTAACCCAAAAACCCTCTAGGAATAAGAAGGTAAAATTGGGGTGGGGATGATACCCACAAAAATTACTGCAGCAATATAGTTCAACCACTTCTGATGGTTTGCCCTGTGTTAATAGTGACCTGGTTAGAGGATTTGCAAACACTTAACATGAAGTGTCATCTAGTTAAAGGATTTTAATCACCTAATCAAAAGGTTCTTACAAAATAGCTGTAAAGCTAACCTATCACCATAAGATTTTCATTCTAATACAATTGCTAGAGATTATTAGATGCAATAAACCCGATAGATTACAATCCTTGATTGCTGAATACAGGCTCCTTTTTCGCCTTCTCTTGATCTTGATCCTTTGTGATCTTATAACTCTTGCTTCTAAAAATAGATTTGCTTATGCACCCTTGTATGTCTTTCAATATATCTCATCTCTCTCTTTTATAGTGAAATTTCGTCTTCCTTATAAAGACTTTAAAGACTTAGGGTTTGATTTGGATCTACGATCCATATTGAATCTCAATTTCTTGCTCAATACTTATCTTTTGCTGATTGGTTGCATGCCTTTTGCATTTTTCTTATTGGTCGCATGCAAATTGCATAGGAAAATTAAAAGATTTGATCTTATCATTCAATCCTTCAAAATTTTCCTTCTGTTGGCTGCAAAAACTATTTGCATCATAGCTTGTGTAATTCCAAACTTTTATGTTGTTCTACTAAGTTACTCAGCTCCTGAAGTATTTTTGATACTCGGCACATACTATTTCCTAGATAACTCAGCACTTGAACAAAAACTGTATCACTCGGCACATGTTGTACTCGGCACTTGTTGCACTTAGCACCTATTGCACTTGGCACATGTTATCACTCGGCACCTGTTGCACTTGGCACTTGCTTTTGATCTTGGTTAAGTGTATTGACACTCAGTTGTCAAATTTATTCTTTAAGCTAATAGATGCTAAAAACCACACACAACCAAATCTAGAAAATAATTTATTTTATTTTACAAATGGATTGTGGAAATATGATAATGTTAATAAGAAATTGGTTTGTTGTAAGTCATATGAAGATAAAAATGAGATTACCAAAATTGAAATAGTTTAGAAAATATTTTAGAATTATTTTTATTTACATTAGTCTTTTCCATTTCAAATTTGTATTTCATCAAAGAGATTTATGCCATGGACCATTGTAGATAAATTCAAAAATTATTTTGTTAGTTATCTCATTTCATTTACAAGAATAGCCTTTTGAATATAATGTCATTATAAATCAAATAAAGAATGCTTAGCTATAGTTTATGATAAGAAGGAGAATAAGAAGGGGAAAGAGAGGAGAAGGAGAAGGAAGGGGAGAAGGATGAGGAAGGAGAAAAGAACAAGTAGAAGGTAAGGAGAAGGAGGAGGAGAAAAATGAACAGGAGAAGGAGAAGGGGAATCAGGGAAGGGAGAAGCTGGAGGAGGAGGGGAAGAAGAATAAGGGGAAAGGAGAAGAATGAGAAGAATAAAGAGAAGGAGAAGGAGAGGGAGGAAAATATATTTTACTATCAGCATAATCATTGCACTTTGTTAGGGTCCAAGTGCTAGTAAAAAAAAAAAACAAAAACAGAAATGGAGATAATATTTTAATATTTATTGAGAAGTTTCCAAATATATATGTGGACATAAAAAATAAGATTAAAAAACTAGAAAAGTGTGTGTGTGTGTGTGTGCGCGCACATGCATGTGCACACACATACGCCTATGTGTACATAAAATGGGTAAGTGCACCAAGTTGTGGTGTCAAAAGTGGGGTGGGAGGGTACTAGTGACCACTTTTTCTCTTTTTTTTTCCTGAAATCAATAATTTCTAAACTTTGACAAAAATTTGAAGATAGTTATGCTCAAAATTTTAAGATATGACAAAAGAAAAAGTAGCAATCCTTTGAACCTAGTTTCTAAACTACTATTTTTTTTTTTCAGAATGGTCTAGTTTTTGGTCCTCAAAAAAGGGGAGCTAGAAAAAATGGTACATTTTTTTCTAGAAAAAAAAATAACATAGTACAAAGTCTAGCCACCCTAAAATTTTAACTTTCTTTTTTTAATTTTTTAATTCTTTAATCGCTCTGGTCAAAAGTTACCTAATACCATGTAAGTTATCCCAAAATTTTTGGGTAATATTATAATGCATATTTTATTTTTATGAATTTTGTACTTGTACACATCCCAAAAACATGAAATATTTATGTGCTTCCCCTAGAAATGATTGAAAACTAATCTAAAATCAAAACTATTTTTTTTCCAAAGTGTGTAGAATGGAGTCTAGTTTCTAAAAACACTAAGTTGTTGTGAAATTTGATGAATGAGCTAAAATCTAGACCCCAATTAGTACATGTTGGTTTTTGACAAAAAATGACATTCATTCAAAATAAATTATAGTTGAAAGGCTTCAAATAGTTCAAATTCAGAACATTATATGGTTATATAGCTAATGAAGAGATCTACAATGTGATGTAACATGATTTTATCAACAATGTGATGTAACATAATTTTATCAATGCTCAACCATGAGGAAATTTGAAGGAGAGCACACAAAAAAAATAAAAAATAAAAAATTGTATGCTTGTTGTAAAACACATCTTAGACTAGTTTAGAGACTCCAAACCTTTGGGTTGGATCCCCAGGTAAAATCCAAGCCTTAGTCTTTTTAGAATCCAAATCTTTAAATAACATGCATGCCCTATTTAAAACAATTTTGAATTTAGGCTTAAATAGTGCACACACAGTGTGCACACTATAGTATGCACACACTCTATGAGGAGAGAGGGAGAGAGGGTAGAGAGTGAGAGAGAGTGGAGGATGGAGATAGAGTAGGAGATAGGAGAGGGTGGGATAGGTAGAGAGGGAGGGGGGAGAGAGAGGGGGGAGGGAGAGGTGGAGAGAGAGAGAGAGAGAGAGAGAGAGAGAGAGAGAGAGAGAGAAGGGGATGGGAGAAGGTGGGATAGAGAGAGGGCATATGGGAGGGGGAGAGAGAGAGAGAGAGAGAGTAACTGCACCAAATAAACCTTTGAATTTGATTAGGCTCCACATCAAAGCAATGAGAGAGGGAGAGTAGGGAGGGAGGGAGGGGAGAGAGAGAAATATATATAGTAAAAGAGAGGAGTGGAAGAGAGATTTAGTTACAGAAATATGGAGATGAAGATCAAAATAGATACATGAAAAAAATAGAGAAAGGCGGGGGGAGAAGAGAGGGAGAGATAGAGATTGAGAGGGTGGGGGATGGGAGAGGGTGGGATAGAAAGAGATGGAGGGAGAAATGCAGAGAGAAAAACTAGAGCATGGGAGAGGGTGGCATAGAGAGAGAGTATGGGATGGGAGAGGGTGAGATAGAGAGAGATGGAGAGAGAGAGAGAGAGAAAGAGAGAGAGAGAGAGAGAGAGAGAGTAGGTCATAGGAGAGGGTGGGATAGAGAGAGAGGGGGAAGAGAGAGAGAGAGTAGGGGATGGGAGAGGGTGGCATGGAGAGGGACATAGGGAGAAATGTAGAGAGACAAAGAGAGAGTAGGGTATAAGAGAGGGTGCAATAGGGGGGAATGAGAGTAGGGGGTGGGAGAGGGACATATAGAAAGAGTAGGGTATGGGGGGGGGGGGGGGGAGAGAGAGAGAGAGAGAGAGAGAGAGAGAGAGAGAGGGTGGGACAGAGATAGAGTAGAGGATAGGGGGGGAGAGATTGGGATATATATATATATAGAGAGAGAGAGAGGGTGGAATGGGGAGAGGGGGAAAAAGAGGGGGTATGGGAGAGAGTGAGATATATATATATATATAGAGGGAGAGAGAGTATGGGATGGGAGAGGGTGAGATAGGGGGAGAGGGAGAGGGAGGAGGTTGGGAGAGGGAGTGAGGGGGTTGGGAGAGGGAGGGAGGGAGAGAGAGAGAGAGAGAGAGAGAGAGAGAGAGTAGGGGATGAAAGAGGATAAGATATATATATATATATATATATATATATACAAAGAGAGAGAGAGGGTGTGGGATGGGGAGAGGGAGAGGAGGGGAGAGAGAGATAGAGAGAGTAGGGGATGGGAGAGAGTGGGATATATAGAGAGATGGTGAGAGAGAGAGTAGGGGATGAGAGAGAGAGAGAATAGGGGATGAAAGAGAGATGGGGAGAGGGAGGGAGAGAGTAGAGAGAGGGTGGGATATATATGTAGAGTGAGAGGCAACTGGAGAGAGAAGACAGTAGGGGATGGGAGAGGGTGGGATAGGAGGAGAGGTAGAGAGAGTAGGGGAAGGGAGAGCAGGGAGAGAGAGAGAGGTATGAGAGAGAGAGAGAGGGAGAGAGATGGGAGAAGGTGGGATAGAGAGAGAGAGACAGTGACAAAGGGTGGGTTAGGGGGGAGGGAGGGAGAGAGAGAGATAACGGGTTGGGAGAGGGTGGGATATATATAGAGAGAGGGAGGGAGGGAGTGAGGGAGAGAGAGGGGGGATGAGAGATAAGGGGATGAGAGAGAAAGAGAGCGAGGGGGATGGGATAGACGGAGAGGGGGATAGAGGAGAGAGAGTAGGTGATGAGAGAGAGGAATGGGGAGAGAGAGATTTTTTACATAGTGCATACAAGCTATAGTGTGTACTCACTATATGGAAACACCAAAAAATGGTTATGACAAAATTTTGGGTCCCTACTAACCCATATTCTCTTTTTTCTCCATTCCCTATTCTGTTGTTTTGACAATAAAAAATAGGTTTCATGTTGTTGGAAGTGAGAAAACACCAAATTCAATCATTAGATACACTATTTGAAGGTTTTTTGAACATTCTTTCTATAGAAAAGGTTAGTGCAGTCCTTTTTAAATATTCATTGTTACTATAGAGACAAATTTCTTTATAATTTGACAAGTTATTTAGTATATACTAAATTCATTAAAATTTGTATGTTTGAAAGAATTTTTTTATAGAAATGATTAGAAATTTGACAATTTGTTAAATATATATTGTGTATTCATTGAAATAATTATAATTTGTATAAGTATTGAATGATTTGTTATTTACAAATTGTAAGTAATTTAGATGACTGAATAATTTGACATATAGAAATCATCATCATGTCAAGGAAGAAACCAAAAACTCAAAAAATGGAAGAGAGGGAGAGAGATTTGGTAATGAAAAGAGATCAAATGAAACTACTATGTGAACAAAGAAAATTACAATGCAATAATGAAGAATTGTCTTTCAAAGAAGAATACAAACCACCAATACAAAGAAATAAAGAGAAAGAATTGGAAAGACAAAGATAATGAATGAGACTCTTATGCTCAAGAAGACAATTGAATTGTGAAGCTACACCATCTTCCAATGTTAAATTCATATCATTATCTCATGTTGTAAAGATGTTAATTTCTACACCTGACAATGAACACAATCTATCATGTCATGTTGAAGGTACAACATCAACATATCAAGTAGATGGTGTTCCACCTTTTGCATTTTATTGCCAAGGAACATCATCTTCATTGCAAGGTACACAAAACACTCAACCTCATGTTGATGTTCAAAATATTGAGGGAATGAAAGAGATTATAACACCTTCTATAATTTATTTTAGAAGAACAAAATATTTGATTGATATGGATACTAACATTTTGAAATCAATGCTTGACAAGATTGGCAAGCATACTTGTCAAAGAAAATTTAATTGTACATAGAGATTATTCTTTGAAGAATTAAATATTATAGGTGAACACCAATTATTTTTTGAAATGATGAGAAATTTGAAATTTAGGCCTATCATAAAGACTCTTGGGCTAAGAACGTTGGATAATTCAAATGAAAAAAATCTTGTAAACAATTTAATGAGTGCATATGACAAAGTGGGTTCTAAATCACACACCAAAGATAGTAATATCACAAGACGTATACTCACATTGATAATAGTAAGTACCCAAATGAAGAAAGCTTGAATCATGAGAAAGACAAGAAAAATATTGAAAATAGGTAGAGAAACTCTAAGAAGAAGCATTGCAAGGCATGAGAGAGTGGAAGATCCAATAAAAACATTGAGTAATAGACTACTGTGAAAGGATAAAGAAAATAGTGAAGCTTTGAAATCATTGATTGAAGATTTTTAGATAAATAAAACATGTGTTTTCCCTAATCAAAGAGATGTTGTAAGAAGGAGGATTGGTAGTTGAAATCGTGATCCACATGCCAAACATTTTTTGGACTCAACTCAAATACAATTTTTTGCAAAATAATTTAGTATGTATCCTCACATTCAAATAAGTGAAATATTTTTTGAGATGAGTAAACTTTTTTATGTGACTATAAATCACACACGCATAGTTTTTTGTAGCATACATATTGAATTTTTTAACCATTTTGATATTTTTAGACATGTGTGTGTGTGTGTGTGTGTGTGTGTGTGTTTTGCATTCTAAGTTTGTTTTGAAGGATTGTGACATGAATGAGCCACCTAGATCTTCAAGAGAATTCATATCCAACATTTTATGTGAAATAGGGGACAGTCAACAAGTTTACTAGATATCACACTTGGATGGTACATGCTTATTTTGTATTTCTTTGTAGCTTTTATCAACTTGTGAACATTTGGATAGTACACATGCAATTGGAAATGAAATAGTAGATTACGAAAAATGAAATAGATATGATTTAGTCACTAAAAATATTCTAGTGTATAAGTTCATGAAGATTTTTCATGAAAAGATTATTTATGACTATGAAAAACATACACATAGAGCTCGATGGCTAGATTTTTAATTCAATTTATGCAAGGATACATTCCCACTAGATACCATTGTTTTAGTTCTATTCTTTGCAATACAACCAAAAGATGAGGTGCAAGAAAAGCATTATACTTCTCAATAGGTTTCCATATTTGTTCACATAACATTTATGCATTCACCTACAAGTATAGAGGATGATAGGAAGATATTGAAGGAGTACCATTTTTACATTAGCAATGATCAATCACATTCTATGGAGTCTTTACATGGGTTTTTTCAACTATTTTATGGAGATTTAGATAACGGGGGCATACCATATTGCTTGCACATTATTTGGTCAGACAATTGTGCATCTCAATTTTAATAAATGAACAGATGTTCTATTGGTTGAGCAAGATGCACAGCTTATCTAGAATTCAATATATATGGAATTTCACAAAAGCTTGTCATGGAAAGGGAGAGCATGATGGTGTAGAGCATGCATCAAAAGAGCCTTATCTCATGAAGAATTAAAGATCTATTTGGCCACACATTTTCCTTGTCCTTTGAATTCAAAGGAAGCATGGAAATTTTAGGTATCCTCAAAAAAGTTACGACGATCTGCAAGATAGTTTAATTTTTTTAACTAAAATATAGCCACAGGAGAAAACCATTTGAAACATTAGTATGAGGTGGGTGATATTTTTACCTTTTTAAAATTTTTAGGTTGAAACATTATTTTTAGTCATTAAAGTCTCTTATATAATAGTCTATTGCCTAATTATGATTTTTATTCTAATTATTAAATTCAAACAATTGATCTTATATGAGGCTATTTGATGTTTGTATGTAGACATATGCTTGTCATTTCCCTTCCCATTTTGGCCATTCATTTTTTTGAGTACGAGATTATTAAATCATGAACAAAAGACTAATACATAATAACCTATTGGCTAAAATAAATTGTAAGCTCTATGACAAATGGAATTATTGGTGCTTGTGGTTCTTATCTCTTGGTCATAAGAAACATGTGAAGCCTCTTAATTCACCTTTTGTAAGGTTTTTTAATTCTTGATCCATATTATAGGGATTAATGATAGATGCCTACGTTAAGGGGATGAATGTTGATCATTTTTAAAGAAAGGACTTTAAGACAAGTAGAAAATTTTGGGAGAATAGAAGATTTGTCCTAGAGAGAAATTTGTATCTTTACTAGCCTTCACTTTCTCATCCTAATGATGGATCATGTAGTATGATCTAAAATGTTGATGGTAAAAAAAAAAACAGAATTGAATCCAAAAAATAATTTATTTTATTTTACAAATGGATTGTGGAAATATGATAATTTTAATTAGAAATTGGTTTGTTGTAAGTCATGAAAAGATAAAATGAGATTACCACAATTGAAATAGTTTAGAAAGTATTTTGGAATTCTTTTTATTTACATTAGTCTTTTCCATTTCAAATTTGTATTTCATCAAAGAGATCTATTCCATGGACCATTGTAAATACATTCAAAAATTGTTTGATTAGTTATCTCATTTTATTTACAAGAATAACCTTTTGAATATAATTTCATTATAAATCAAATAAATAATGCTTAGTTGTAGTTTACGATAAGAAGTAGATGAGAAAAAAGAAGGAGAAAAACAAGAGGAAAGGAGAGGAGAAGGAGGGGGAAAAGGAGGAGGAAGAAGAAAAGAACAAGTAGAAGGTGAGGAGGAGGAGGAGAAAAATAAACAGGGGAAGGAAAAGAGGAATCAGGGAAGGAAGAAAGTGGAGGAGGAGGAGAAGAAGAATAAGGGAAAAGGAGAAGAAAAAGAAGAAGAACGAGAAGAAGAAGGAGAGGAAGAATAATATATTTTACTATCAGCATAATCATTGCACTTTTTGTTAGGGTCCAAGTGCTAGTAAAAAAAAAACAAAAACATAAACGGAGATAATTTTTTAATATTTATTAAGAAGTTGCTAGATATATATGTGTACACCAAAAAGAAGATAAAAAATAACTAGAAGTGAGTGTGTGTGTGTGTGTGAAAGAGTATATATATATATATATATATATATATATATATATATATATATATATATATATATATATATATATATATATATATATATATATATAATGTGTAAGTGCACCAAGTTGTGGTGCCAAAAGGGGGGGTGGGGGGGTGTGGGTATAAGTGACCACTTTTTTTTGGAAATCAATAATTTCTAAACTTCGACAAGAATCTGAAGATAGTTATGCTAAAAATTTTAAGATATGACAAAAACAAAAGAAGCAGCCCTTTGAATCTAGCTTCTAAACTATTAATTTTTTCAAAATGGTTTAGATTTTGGTCCTCAAAAAAGGAGGCTAGACAAAACGGTACTATTTTTTAAAGAAAAAAACATAACATAGTGCAAATTCTAGCTGCCCTAAAATTTTTACTTTATTTTTTTATTTTTTTAATTCTTTAATCACTCTAGTCAAAAGTTACCTAACACCATGTAAGTTATCCCAAAAATTTTGAGTAATATTATAATGTGTATTTTTTTATGAATTTTGTAGTTGGATACATCCCACAAATGTGAAATATTTATGTGCTCCTCCTGGAAATGATTGAAAACTAATGTAAAATCAAAACATCTTTTTTTTTCAAATGTGTAGAATGGAGTCTAGTTTCTTAAAAACTAAGTAGTTGTGAAATTTGATGAACAAGCTAGAATCTAAACCCCAATTAGTATATGTTGGTTTTTAACAAAAAATGGACATGCATTCAAAATAAATTATAGTTGAAAGGCTTCAAATAGTTCAAATTAAATATAAATTATATGGTTATATAGCTAACACAAATATCTTCAATTTCATGTAACATGATTTTATTGATGCTCAACCATGAGGAAACTAGAAGGAGAGCACACAAAAAAAAAAATCAATTTTTATATTCTTGTTGTAAAACATGTCTCAGACCAGTTTAGATACTCCAAACCTTTGGGTTGGATCCCCAAGTAAAATCCAAGCCTTAGGATTGGTAGAATCCAAATCTTTAAATAGTGTGCATGCACTATTTAAAGAATTTTTGAATTCACGCTTAAATAGAACACACATAGCATGTACACACTATAGTGTGCATCCTATAGTGTGCACACACTTTGTAAGCCTGAATGTCAATAGAGAGGGAAGGAGAAAGGGAGAGAGGGTAGAAAGTAAGAGAGAGAGTGGAGGATGGAGATAGAGTAGGAGATGGTGGGATAGGAAGAGAGGGAGGGGGGATAGAGTGGGGGGGGGGAGAGTGGGGGAGAGAGAGAGAGAGAGAGAGAGAGAGAGAGAGAGTAGGGGATGGGAGAAGGTGGGATAGGGAGAGAGGGATAGAGAGAGATGGAAGAGGGAGAGAGTGAACATAACTACACTGAATAAACCACCGAGTCTGATTAGGCTCCACATCACAATAGTGAGAGAGGGAGAGTAGGGATGGGAGGGAGGGAGGGAGAGAGAGAGAGAGAGAGAGAGAGAGAGAGAGATGTGTGTGAGAAATATATAGTAAAAGAGAGGAGTGGGAGAGAGATTTAGCTAGAGAAATATGGAGATGAAGATTAAGATAGATACATGACAAAAAAAAAAAAAAGAGTGGGGGAGAGATGGAGAGATAGAGGTAGAGAGAGTAGGGGATGGAAGAGGGTGAGAGAGAGAGAGAGAGAGGGGGGGGGATAGAGAGAGATGGAGGGAGAAATGGAGAGAGAGATTAAGGCATGCGAGAGGGTAGGATAGATAGAGGGGGGAGAGAGAGTAGGGGATGGGAGAGGGTGGGATAGAGAGGGATATAGGAAGAAATAGAGATAGATAGAGAGATTAGGGGATAAGAGAGGGTGTGATAGGGGGAGAGAGAGAGTAGGGGTGAGAGAGGGAGAGATAGAGAAAGTAGGAGATGGGAGAGGGTAGGGGGAGAGAGAGAGAGAGAGAGAGAGAGAGAGAGAGAGAGAGAGAGAGAGAGAGAGAGAGAGAAGGAGAAGGAGAGGGTGGGATAGAGAGAGAGTAGGGGATGGGAGAGGGAGGGGGAGAGAGATTCAGGGGATGGGAGAGGGTGGGATATATATATATAGAGAGAGAGAGGGTGGGATAGGGAGAGGGGGAGAGAGATAGTGGGGATGGGAGAGAGTGGAATATATATCTATAGAGAGGGGGAAAGGTGAGATAGAGGGAGAGGGAGAGAGGGGGGATGAAAGAGTAGGGGGTGAGAGAGGGAGGGGGAAGAGAGAGAGTATGGGGTTAAGAGGGGGGAGAGAGCGAGAGAGAGTAGGGTATGGGAGAGGATAGGATATATATAAAGAGACAGAGAGGATTGGATGGGGATAGGGAGAGGGTGAGAGAGAGAGGGAGGGAGAGATAGAGAGTATGGGATGGGAGAGGGTGGGATGGAGAGAGAGAGGGGATGGGAGAGTTTGGGATATATATAGAGAGAGGGTGAGAGAGAGAGAGAGCGAGGGTATGGGAGAGGGTGGGATATATAGAAAGAGATGGTAGGAGAGAGAGAGAGAGAGAGAGAGAGAGAGTAGGGAATGGGAGAGGGTGGGATAGGGGTAGAGGGAAAGAGAGAGAGTATGGGAAGGGAGAGTAGGGAGAGAGAGAGCAAAGGGAGAGAGAGGGAGAGAGATGGAAGAGGGTAGGATAGAGAGAGAGAATTAAATAGTGTGGGTTAGCAAGGAGAGAGAGATAAGGAAATGGGAGAGGGTGGGATATATATAGAGAGAGAGGGAGAGAGGGAGGGAGGGAGTGATGGAGAGAGGGGGGTGAACGATAGAGAGCAAGGGTATGGGAGAGAGGGAGAGAGAGGGGGAGAGAGAGGAAGAGAGAGTAGGGGATGAGAGAGGGTGGAATGGTGAGAGAGAGATTTTCCACATAGTGCGCATAGGCTATAGTGCATACACACTATATGAAAACACTAGAAAATAGTTATGAAAAAAGTTTGGGTCCCTACTGACCCATATTTTCTTTTTTGCTTGTTGCTTGTTCTATTGTTTTGATAGTAAAAAATAGGTTTCATGTTGTTGGAAGTGAGCAAACACCAAATTCAATCATTGGATACACTATTTGAAGGCTTTTTGAACATTCTTTCTATAAAAGAGGTTAGTGTGGTCCTTTTTAATTATTCATTCTTACTATAGAGACAAATTTCTTTAAAATTTGATAGGTTATTTAATATATAGTGAATTCGTTAAAATTAGTATGTTTGAATGAATTTTTATTTGGAAATGGTTAGGAATTTGACAAATTTTTTAATATATATTATGTATTCATTGAAATAATTGTAATTTGTATATGTATTTGAATTATTTGTTATTTAAAAATTGTAAGTAATTCAGATATTTGAAGAACTTGATATATAAAAATCATCATCATGTCAAGAAAGAAACCAAACACTCAAACAATAGAAGAGAGGGAGACAAATTTGAAAATTAAAAGAGATAAATGAAACTACTACATAACAAAGAAAATTGTAATGCAATCATGAAATTTTTTCTTTTGAAGAGGAATATGAATCACCAATACAAAGAAATAAAGAGAAAGAACTGGAATGACAAAGATAATGAATGAGACTCTTACGCTCAAAAAGAAAATTGAATTGTAAAGCTACACCATCTTCCAATGTTGGAGTCATATCATCATCTCATGTTAAAAGATGCTAATTTCTACATTTGACAATGAACACACTCTATCATGTCATGTTGAAAGCACAACATCAAAATATCAAGTAGATGATATTCCATCTTTTGCATCTTATTGTCAAGGCACATCGTCTTCAGTTTAAGGTATGCAAAAAACTCAACCTCATGTTGATGTTCAAAATATTGAGAGAATGAAAGAGATCTCATAACACATTCTAAGTCATTTTAGAATATCAAAATATTTGATTGATATTGATACTAACATTTTGAAATCAATGCTTGACAAGATTAGCAAGCGTACATGTCAAAGAAAATGTAATTGTATGTAGAGATTATTCTTTGAAGAATTAAATATTACATGTCAATGCCAATTATTTTTTGAAATGATGAGGAATTTGAAATTTATGGCCATCATGAAGATTCTTGGGCTAAGAAAAATAGATGATTCAAATGAAAAAATATTGTAAAGAATGTAATGAGTGCATATGACAAAGTGGGTACTAAATCATGCACCAAAGATAGTAATATCACAAGACATGTACTTACATTAGCAATAGTAATTACCCAAATGAAAAAATCTTGACTCATGAAAAGGACAAACAAAACATTAAAATTTGGTAGAGGAACTCTAAGGAGAGGCATGGTAAGACATGAGAGAGTGGAAGATCCAATAAAAACATTTAATGGTAGACTACTATGAAAGGATTAAAAAATTATTGAAGCTTTAAAATCATTGATTGAATATTTTTGGACAAATAAAATGTGTGTGATTGGTATCTGGAATTGTGATCCACATGCCATACATTTTTTAGACTCAACTTAGACACATTTTTTTGCAAAATTTATTAGTATGTATCCTCCAATTCAAATAAGTGAAAGATTTTTTGATATGGGGTAAAAAAATTTATGTGAAGATAAATCACACACACATAACTTGTTGTAGGATACATATTGAATTTTCTAACCATTTTGATGTTTTTAGGCATATATGTGTGTGTTTGCATTCTAAGTTTTTTTTGAAGGATTGTGACATGAATGAGCCACCTAGATCTTCAATAGATTCAATATCCAACATTTTATGTGAAATAGGGGACGGTCAACAATTTTACAATATCTCACACTTGGATGGTAAATGCTTATTTTGTAGTTCATTGTAGGTTTTATCAACTTGTGAACATTTGGATAGTAAACATGCAATTGGAAATGGAATAGTAGATTATAGAAAATATAAGATAGTGACATATGCTATAAAATATGAGAAAATGGGTAAAAGATGTGAATTAGTCATTGAAAAGATTCCAGTAAATGAGTTCATGAATATTTTTTGTGAAAAGATTATTTACGACTGTGCAAGGCATATGCACAAAGCTCAATGGCTAGATTTTGTAATTCAAACTATGCAAGGATACATTTCCATTAGATACCATTGTTTCCATTGTAAACTTCACAAAGAACTACACACTATAACCAAAAATTGAGGTGCACGCAAAGTATTATACTTCTCAACAAGTTGCCATATTTGTTCATATAACATTCATGCATTCACCTACAAGTATAAAGGATGATAAGAAGATATTGAAGGAGTATTATTTTTACATTAGCGATGACCAATCACATTCTATGGAGTTTGTACATGGGATTTTTCAACTATTTTATGGAAATTTGGCTAATAGGGGCAAACCATATTTACTACACATTATTTGGTCATAAAATTGTACATCTCAATTAAAAAATGCACGGATGTTTTATTGGTTGAGAAAGATGCACAACTTATCTAGAATTCACTATATGTGAAATTTCACAAAGGTTGGTCATGGAAAGGGAAAGCATGATGGTGCAAGTGCATGCTTCAAAAGAGCCTTATCTTACTAAGAATTAAAGTACAAAAATGGATTGACATTAACAAATGTAAAATCCATTGTCTAGTAGTATAACACTACAACACGTCCAAGTAAGGAAAGTGAGTCTATAGTTCGTATATTTTTTGGTTGATAGATAATATTAACAGTGCACCATATAAGGGTTGTTGCATATTGAAAAGATCAAATGAGTTGCACTCTTTTAAAAGCTCTGATGTAGGTTCTTAGAGTATCCAAACATGAAAAATGGCATGCTTTTTTCCATCATGTGCAAAGGAAAATTGGGATGAGTGTGAGTCAACTGAATGGGTGGAAAAATGGGACATATGGGTTTTGGACGTTGACACCTATTATCCCCCACAAGCACTAGAAATGGTAGAGATAGATTCATCCATTGACTTTGACCACCTGTTTGATCTAGTGCAACCTAGTAATATATATCTCTATAAATTTAAAATGTAAATTTATAAATTTTACCTAAGTATTTGTTGAATTAATGACTGCATTTTGTACATTTATCACTGCAAGCCATGTTTTTGTTGTTATTTCACCTAAAAACTATGAAGAAGCAACAAATTATTATTTGTGTCATTGTATCCAATCCAAAAAAAATTAGATCACTCGATTATAGGTGGTGAAGGTTTAGAGTACCATGTAGGTGCGGTGGTTATAACTAGCACATGGCTAAGGTGAGATTCTATGAAGAATCCTAACTTGTGGTTATTTGAGAATTGACAAACAAAGAGTAAGATTCTTCAATATTTGAACCTTTTTGTCATGTCAAATGTCCACTTGACTTAATATGGTAGAAAACCACATAATAAGATTATTTGGAAGGTTCATGAGTTAGACTATGAGGAAGTACTTGAGACATTAAAATGTAGAGAAAATTCATTTGGTTCATTACATTGAATATAATTGTAAAAACATGGACCTCTCTCACTTTTTGTGATGTAGAGTGCACAACTAGGTAGCTTCAAATGGACTTTCCCACTCTTTGGTGCATGAAACCTCCTTTCTTTATGTTTTTTGAAGTTTTTAAAGGGTTAGTTAAGAGGTTTTGTGTGTCTAATAAGTTCCAAGAGTCCTTTAAATGCAACTAGTCCCAATGTGTTTGTAAAAGAGCCAGAATTTCTCATTAGATTATAAGTTGGTCAAAAGTTGCTCAATGAGCCAAAAGTTGCTCAATTCTAACCAAGTTACATTTTTTAGCAACTTTTACAATTTTGCACAAAAAGTGCAACTTTTGTAAAGTTTACAAGATTTCACTTCTAGGACTTGGAAAAGGTTACAAATTATTAAAAAACAACTGAAAATACCAAATCCTAGGCTATATTGACCAAAAACTCAAAAAGGCCCAATTTTGTCTAATTAGCAACTTTTTCTCATATCTTGGTGACCTAGGAATACATATTTTTCTCATATCTCTCTCACTGTTCATTTGAACATCAAACTATATACTCCATTATCTCTAAGTATTCAGCTAAACCCTAGTCCCAAGCTTATCCGATCCCATTAACCACTTGAATGTTCTCAGACATGTTGATCAAAATTGACCCGAGAGTCACTAAATGTCATAGGGTAGCAATCTTTGACAAGGAATGTCTTGAAGCTCGTGCAAGGTATGGATACAATTCTAGGTGCTACAGGATCATTTTTCCAGCACCTATAATAACTTCTCTCTCTTTTTGGAGATTGTATTTTATTTTGATTTTTTGGCCCCATCTCGAGTGATGTTGAAACTTGTATTGTTGGAAAGTATAAAGTTTCCAACTAGTGAATCTCTCTAACCATTCATCGTGGGATTGAATTTTCTATCTCATTATCTCTAGGTGGCTACGTAAACCCTAGTCCCAAGCTCATCCTATATTTTTTTACTGCTTGAACATTCTATAGTTATGCTTAACAAAATTGACCCTAAAAGTCACTAAATATTGTGTGTCGATACTTGGTAGAATGAAAAAGATACAAGAAGTTGAACACTTAAAGGAAAGCCTAATGAAGCAAAAAGCAATGTACAAATATAAAGTAACTTAATCCAAGGTGAAACTTCAACATTTAATGTAGTTTCCTCTTTGACTCCTCTCATGGAGATTGTGTTGGACATTCTTCTAAGTTGCCTACTTGATACTGCTTTTGCTTAAGTGTTTCACAGATAGGGTTGTATTTCTATTTACTTTTTATATTATTCTAGGTAAGAAGTCCAAACTTTGTGATTATTTCTCTACATAGGAAGCCATGGATTCAACATATATTTTGTGTGCAACATTAGTTTTATTGAGGACTTGACATGAAAACAAGAAAACCACTACTAAAAGGCCACTTGGAAACATTTTTTCCTACCATGACTTTCAAAATTAGATTTCTCATTTTATCATTTCCCTTACAATAATACATTTTGAGGAACATTGGAGGTACAAGAATTGTAGAAAGCCATGACTGCCAATTTGAATTCATAGGCAAAAGAGTTTATTCCTCCTACATTACAATACATGACTCTCCCTCCACACCCATCCACTTTCCTAATTTCCCCTCTAATAGTAAATTTAGCCTTGTTGATATCACAAAGTAGTGTTCTAGCTCCATTCCAAACAAAAATAAATTGTGTTCCACACATCATGAATTATATTCTATAAATCTCTCCACTAGGTTTCCCTCTCATTGGTTTCCCAATTCCTTTTCCTCCTCTAAATACTCCCTTTCCTAGTGGAATAATAGTAGAACCATCTAATTATCTACCCATTTTTTTGGTTTTCCTTCCTCATGAGCAGTAAGGTTTGATGGGTCCTCCTCCATAGCATCGTTATACATATTTTGACTCACTTTGACCACCTAGTGTTTATTAGCTTGCACATACCTAAACAAGGCTACACCACCCTAATTTGGCTAGAGTCACAACAAGCCTAAAAGCAAAAATAACACAAAAAAAAAGTCAAAACAAGGATTGTTAGGTGCCTTGCACAAGGATAATGATAGGAAAAAGATATCCAAGAAAAAATATAACAACTATAGCTATAGGAATCATAAGAAGAGTGCATATATAATATGTTTCCATGAATGAAGCTCTCAAAGAGATGGATAAGAAAAATAATATTGATATCAAATTATCTGAATAAATTAAAAAATTTACTTCAAGCCTTCTCATGTTCTAAAGATAAAGCATATAATATAAACTCTTCAAATGTTTATAATGACAATAAGATTCAAGCTTAGAAATTTACATAATGTAACCAACTACAGACTCAAACTCCAATGTTAATTGTATAACAACAATAAGAATTCAAGTTTCATTATTCTCATCCCAAAAAAAAACTTGAAATAAGTTACTCATAATCAAAATTACTCATAACTTGTACAATTTAAATACAAATTAATATCATAGCCTTATTCACATATCAAATATACTATCAAAGTTATTATAATGATTTCTACTCTTATTTTGGATGCAAATTATATTCAAATGAAATACATAAAATACTTAAAACTCAAACAAGGAAAATAAGATACATATTATGATAACCAATAATGTCATACATGAACAAATTGATACATGTAAGTCTAATGATGTCATGTATCAAATATATGTATACATCAAATGTAAAATGTTGTATATATATCAAATTCATGTTAAATATGTCCACTAACATAAAATCCAAGGTATATGTCCAATAATTCCTATACATGTGTGTTCATCCCTATATCTTCTCCTTTCCATAAGGGGAAGGAAAAAATTCCCAAGAGATCTTTAGTCATTGCATGGAGGAAGATGATGGGGATGATGGGGTCTTCTCACATGCTCATTTATCCTCTTGTTTAGGCTCTTCTCTAACAGGAGCTGATACAAATAAAGTATATATGAATCAATAATTATTATACATTGAAATCAAATATATGTACAGATAATTATTTTCTTACTCCCATCAAATCGTCACTCTGTACATCCATCTCAAAGGCCCACAAACAATTGGGAGTAACAAGGACCTATAACAATTTAATCAATATAATCAATTGATTATACTTATAAATACAATTTAAAATTTTAATACTAACTATTATAAATAATAATTAAAACTATGAAAACTCTTTCATACATTGGTCAATGACTCTGAACTAGCCATCACGATAGCAACTCCATGATCGATGGACTTGCGAAGATGAGGAGTCTCAAATGAAAAAAATTGCAAATCATATAATACAATTTACATGTTTTTATAGAATATAATATAATCAAATGACATGAAACAAATGTACCTCTACAAAGCTTGTATCATGCCTATGTTCATAGTCCCTTGTCAATGTCAATAGTCTAATAGAGAACTAAAAATTGTCAATTCCTCATATGATTACTTAATAAATATATGTATTAATTTAAATGATTAAATCAATACATACCTCTTGACTCATTAACAAGACATTAAATAGGGCTTGAAAACTATACTAGGGTCATCAACACTCATACCCTAAATTTTGAACCATGTCAAGACATGCTGATTAATTAGTCATTTACTGTATATACAAAATGTGATAAAATTATTTTATTATAATTATAATTTACCTGTGTGTCAATGTCAAATGTGTCACTTAGGAACTCATCAATGCTAGCCCATCATCCACAGTGTCTCCAACATGACTACCAAACATGCATGAGGATCTAGATGACCTGCACATGTGACTGCAACACAAAAAAGGCTCCTCCTCAAAAAATGGAATGATAAATGAATGAGGGTCTATGTAAAAGCATTAATAGTCCCTAGAGTACTAGTCTCTACATGTTCCTTTACAACTAAAAGAATAATGACATGCTCACCCTCTAGCTTGACAATAAGCACCCTGACTGCATTAGGGTTATGACATGCCCCTGGCCTCTCAAATGTGACCCCTCACCTCTACCTTGAGAATCTAGTATGTTAAAATAATTAGGGATTTCCCCAAGGAAAAATTCACAATACAATTTCTTTAAGAAATACATTAGAACCTCATGATATTTGAAGGGAGGAGCATCAAAGACCATCCACCATCTATCACAAAAGTTATATCTAATATCATCGTGTATGCACCAATGGATGGGGAACATTTAGTTGTATGTTTAATAGTGTCTTGTTCTCCAGGATTTTAATGCAATGAACATATGCTACCTTTTATTGTGTCCTATTTTCTTTTATCTTTGTAGAATAATTTTTTTTCATAATATCTTCTTTATTTTTCGCTCTTAACATGCCAAATATTCAACTGATCACTAATAAAAAGCTACATGGCTCATAGTGGAATCAAGAGAGGATGTTAGTTGTGCTCTCATAGGATTAGTTTTCCTGCAAGCTTCCAACATACCAATGATTGCTTCTAATTCATTTTTCCCTCTTTCTATTTCATTCACTATATTGTCTTGGGTGTCAAGAGGAGGTCTTTCAAGTAGTGAAGATTACAAAAGTTCTTACTCTTCTTGTGGAGGGTTTTGATTTTGATCTTGTAGAAAGTTTTCATTTTGATTTTGTTTATCAAGCTAGGGATTTTGTGTTTGATTATTGACATTTCCTAATAAGAAACCAATTTTATTTTAAATAAACAAATAAATTTGAAGTGAAACTAAAAAAAAGAAGAAAACAATACAAAAATATACAAAAAAATGTTAAAACAAGAGTAGAAAACATACTCGATAATCTTTGTGAAGCCTCGCCCCGACCCTTCATAGCCTTAGTTATTACTTTATCATTTTGATACTCATGACTCAAGATGTTGAGACATTATCTGAGGCTTGGAACATATTATATAATTTCATGCTGTGTGATGTTACTTCTAGATATTTGATGTTCGTCATTTAAGGTTTTAGGTATATGTATGTTGATGAATTAAGTAAAATGTAGGATTAACACATTGATTTTGGAATCTTTATGATTAAGGATATAAGTAGGATGCAAGAAAACCCCGATTGATGTATGTTCAAAATTTATGTGAATTTCTGATACGTATACATATATGTACATGTGATTTTACGAGACTACTGATGTGTGCAATGAGTGTGCAGATATTTAGCCAAGAAACCCTACGGAGGAACAAAACTGATCTCTATGTGCTAATTTTGGAAACCTTGTTGTTCATAATTCAAGTATTGTATTGTGAGATGTATGTATGTATCTTTCTGTGATCAGTAAATGTTAATGTTCGTAACTGTGTTCTTATGGTGTCGCTTGACACTCATGAATTATTTATGTCCCTTAGTTTGCTTATTAGGGTTAACTGTGTAACCTTTGGACCTAAGTCAGATAAAGTTAGTCTCTTTTTGCTAATTGGGTCCTTAATCGAGTTTAGTCATCCCTAATCCAGATTAGTGCTTAATCTGCATTTTAGAGTTGTTAGTTGGTCCTAATTATTTTCCTAAGCTTTGTTTGGCTCTAAACCTATTCCTAAGGCTTTAAAACATGAAATAATTATACCCAAGGGGTATGGGTATGGGTTGGGGGTCTTTTCCAATCCCTAAGCCCCTTTTATTGACTTTTGAGGCCATTCAAAAAGTCTCTTTGTGCTTTTGTGCGAAAATTGAATATGACCATCATGAGTTACCTCACCTCCATTTAGTGTTTAACCATAGTGTGGGTTGAGTTAGGAGCTTCTAGATTTGTAGGTGGGTGGGTGAAGTTATTGATCCCTTTGGGTGGTTGAGTTTGAGGCTTCTTTAGAGGCCCTTCTTGGACTAGTGGAGGTTGTTACCCAATCTCTACATTTAGAGAGGAGTCTTGGAAGATTGAAGCAAGGAAGGGAAAAGCTCTACTCAAACTTGTTCATTTGCCATTACCTCTTTGTGAAGGTTGGAATTCTCATCTCCCTTGTTCAAATTTTATTCTTGTTTGAATGTTTGTATGTTTCTGGGTATGTTGGGAAGATTTGAAAACCATGTTAATTTGGATGATTTCTTTTCATGTTTATGTTTAAAATTTTGAGATTTCCTTGCATGGGTGTTTTGGTATTACTCACACTTGGATAGGGTAGAAGTGACCAATTTTGTGAAAGGTCTGTTTAGTTGGACTCCAACCAATATAGAGTCTCTTCTCAGGATGAGAAGAGGGAGAAAGGGTAGGGTGTTATGGGCCCCTACCTGTCAGCACAAACCTTGTATGATTATGGTATGTTGAAATGGAAGAACAGAAGTTCTTGGTTTATAGCCCCGATTGGGCATCTGTTTGGTGTTGTGCTTGACTTCTCCTGGTTGGAAGAATCCACCTTTCCCTAGTGTTGATTCATTGTGAATCATATAGTGATAACCTTGTGTGAATATGCATGGTTGAATTGTTCTTGGTCATGCTTGTTGTCACCTGATCAGAATTTTGTTCCATCCATGGTTCTAGAGATGTGTTGCAGAAATTGTTATGAATCCCTTGATGAGGGTCATGAAGAAAATTTGATTAAATTTTTGTAAATTTGGGATTGAAATCCTATGTAACTATTCTTTCAAAACTATGTTGTAATGGCAACGACGCCGAGTTTTCTTCCTGGTTCTTTCTTGGCTGAGCCTTTGAATCAGGTTTGCCAATAAAATTGGTGTTTGAGCATATTTGGTTATCATGTGATTTAATCGTGATTTAAATTTAGATGGATGCACATCAAAAATAGGATGGAATTGATGTTGATTAAATTTGGAAAAAATTTCAAGTTTTCTTATATGTTGAAAATGAAAATTACGATCATGCATGTAGATTTAGTTTTCATGATTATTTGAATTAAACAATTCTTGTATTATTGAATAAAACGGATAATTCAGATTCTTGGTATGTTAAGGTTGTAATCAGGCTTTATGGATTTTCATTAAAAAGAAATTAGTGACAAAGGTCAAATTATTCCAATTTAAGTCATATAGGAGATCAAATGATTATGGTATCAATGTTTTAAATCTATTCAAAAAAATACACCTTAATATATATATATATATACTTGCCTTGTAATTTCTATACTTAGAAAATTTTCATCAAAAAAAAAATGTGCTCCAAGAGAGTAAAAACTCTCTGTCTTTTGTATGGGGTTGAAGATTTAAATGCCTCCTTGCAACAGAGAATATTCTTTAGAATATTCTTATATTTAAAATTTGAAATAAAACAAAATAGAAAGAAAACATAATCCTATATGTTTAAAATCATAAAAGAAATTTTTTTTTAAAAAATATCTATCTTTCATATCTTCTAAATATCCTTCTCACCTATTTAACTTTTACATTTACTTCTCCCTTAGACGTCAGTTTGGAAAGGCAGTTTTAAAAGTATTTAATTTTTGCCAAAGTCAAATTGTCATCATGCAAGATGATGTCACCCTGTCACCTCCATGAAATTTTGCATTGTGAATAGGAAGGATTTAATTTTGTTAAGTTTACCTCTATTATTTTTGGCTTGGGACATCACTTTTCATGGTAGGCTTGGACTGTGTACGCCACCCCCTCCACTTGGGCAATGTGCTGTCCCAAGTGTAGCGCTTGGGAAGTGCAACACTGATTTCGCATGGAATATGGGGGGGTTTAGGGGAGTAGGTAGGTAGTGTAGTGGGGAGTATATGTTAGTGATAGGTTTAGTGGTTAGTGTTAAATGTTAGTAATTTTTTTATTAAGTTCTTTTTTTTTATTATAGTTTAATTTAGTTTAGATTGTAGTTAGTTTGTTGTTAATTTTATTTTGTGTGTTATTTAATGTTTTTAATTATGTTAATGTTAGATGTTAGATTAGATTTAGGTTAGTTAGTTAGTTTTATCTCATTTTATTTTAAATTTGTGTCATATTTAATGATTTAGATAGTTGTTAGATTAATATAGTTTTGTAATAATAAGTATAGTTAGTTAAAATTTTGAGTATTAATTTGTTTTAATTCTAAATGTTAATTGACTATAGAAAAAAATAAAATTTAAATGTAGATTTTATTAGATTAGATAGTTAATTTTTATGTTAAGTTAGTCAAAATGTTTAAAGTTAATAAATTTTAGATATATATTTTTAGTTTTGATTTTAGTTAATTGTTTTCTTAAAGTGACTCTCCAATATTGGTTAGATCATAGATAGATACTTGTCTAAGAGTTTTATAGTTGATTTTGATTAGATACTTTCAATTAATCTAAACTCGAATACTTTTACATTGTCATTTAAATAATTGTTTCTTACTATTGTAAGTTAATGTAAGAATGTAAATAATGATCGATATCAATTTTATATAACGAGAGTATTAATTTAACAGTGTAGAAAACCTTTACCTAAATATTTTAGCATCATCTTATCAAACTTAGAGCATTTTAATTATTAATTTTTAAAAAAAAAATTTGTGTGTTTTTGCCCTCGTAGTTTGGGCATGACAATCTTAATCTTGATCTCCGATGATGAGGAGGTATTTTGAGGAGGAGAGTAAGAAATTTCTTCAACTTCTATGAACAACATGCAGGTTGTTGAGGGAAAGAAGACACCAGAAAAAATAAACAAGAGAAAATGGAATGGGTTGTGTATTTGCAGCCCATTAATAGAATTTTTAAAAAGTGTGCATGTGCTTTGTCTTGGGAAAAGCCTTAGCATGTGTGTACTTATAAAAAAATTAAAGTTTTAATTTGTGTCATCTTTTTAGCACCATAACTTGGTGCATTCGCCCATATATATGTATGTATATTTATTATAGATGTGTTCATATATTTATATGTATGTACCTACACACACACACACACACACACACACACACACACATATATATATATAGGGTAAAAGTAAAAAGTTGTGTCACCTTTTAGGATGACTTAACAGAATGATTGCATTTGAGAATTTGTATCTAAAAATCCATTTTATTCAAACATATGGTCTAGACAAATTCACTCTAGCTAACTTAAATATGGTCTCACACTTTTTCAATTGGAAATGTCTATTAAATGCATGTTTTATAATAGTTTGTATCCAATTAGTAAAGAAATAAAATTATTTCATAAAACCAACATTTCAATAACTCTTACTATTTTTAATGATATTTTATAATAACATATAAACACCATTTTATAGAGTTTAAAGTAACTAATATTCTCATATAGACTTAAAAGTGTTTTAATTAGATATAGTATATTGTAATTACAAAATTCTACAAGTACATATTTTAACATTCGAGAAGATGCCAAGTTTGAGAAAGGGAAAAATATTAAATCATATCAAAAAAATTTAAAAACCACATGACATTCTAGAGAAAAGATTCCTCTTCAAGAATGTATAATTTTTCTTTTGGTTAGAAAAGATTTGTTTTGAAAAATGTGGTGGGAGATTAAAACTATCGATTTCATATGAGTTAATTTTGACTCATTATGAACGATAAAATATAGGTCTAAAGCTAATTTTTATTTTTGATAGTTCTAGATATATATGTTATCTATAACATAATCCAAGATCGAAGGGAAATAAGTTTATTTCCACATTTTTTTGTGATGGGAAATAGACCCCTAATTTTCATCATTTTTCAACAAGTAAAAAATTTATCTTTAAAAATTAGGAAAATATATTAATTGTTATTCCAAATAATTATTAAAAATTATAATAGTAAAATCTATTCATTTCTATAGATTTTACTAGTTTACTTCATTATCATATTCTAAACAATACTTTCATTTTTATGTGATTTAAGATGAACTATTATACTTTTGTTAGCCTTTTCCTTTATAAAAGGGTGACACAGGTTTTTGCTTTTACCTATGTGTGTGTATATCTACATATATGTGTGTATGTGTGTGTGTGTGTGTGTGTGTGTGTGTGTGTGTGTGTGTGTGTGTGTGTGTGTATGTGTGTGTGTGTGTGTGTGTGTTATTAGACTAATTAGAATAACTGAGGGGGGAGGGGTGGAGTGAATTAGTTATCCTCAAGTCTAGATGCACCAATTCAACATTTAATAACTTTAAAAAAATTAATCAATCTCATAAATCCACTTAGCTAATATAGCAAGTCATTATTAATCAAAATTATTCATTCCAACACTTGGCTTTCTATTTTATTGTATACTAACTAATAGAAACATATAATAGTAAGTAGCATGAACATGAAAACAATATTTAGACACATGACACCATATTTAACATGGAAATCCAATTTTGAAAAAAAAAACCAAGTAACATGCTATCACTTTTTCACTCTTCTAAACTAAGCTTAATTAAGAGCTAACCCTTTGAAAGGTTACAAAATACAAGGTTAGGTGTGACAATGTTAAAGGATTTAATCATCTTGTTAGGAGTGGCCTTATTAGAGGTCTTTAGAACATCCCATTAGAATGTCACCTTGATTGAAGGGTTTACAATATAACTACTAAGTCAACCTATAATATCCCCCTAATATTGAGATTGAGCATTAAATCACAAATAGAAAACACCCTTATTTGAAATAATTAAATAATTTATTAAAGAATAAAATATTATTTTGATTATCTATACAAAAAAATTTACTAAATAAAGATCCAAATAATTCACCACAGAATATATTAACTATTTAAACCTAGTAGTTAATTAGTTCAGCATCATTAAGATAAACAAATTGAAATCACTATCAAACATAGACATCATGTCGTCACAAATCACGACTCTAAATAGACATGACCCATGACCCTTGATTGGTTAGGAGTACATATAAAATTTTGAACGCAAGAGTAGGGAGGGCATCGAAGGGGATAAGATAGAATTTTGTAAATAATTAAGAGTGCTATGCATTTGGTTCCATACAAAAATTCCAACTTGATTACTTGAAGTTTTTTGAGAGCTTGTGTGCATGAATTTTCATGATGATATGAAAATGAGATGCCTAGGCTTCCTTTTATACTACTTTATGGGAAAAAAAATAAAGTAAGTTGATGGAGTCACCCAATTATTTAGATTCTATGAGACAAAACTAGCCCCAAGACCTAAAGTCCCCAAGTAATAGGTTGACCAAGGTCAGCCTATTTCATAATAGGTAAACTTGAGTTGACCTATTCTAAGGTTATCTCAAGAAGGGGTAACCCCAAGGTCTTAGACACTACAGAGATGAAAATGGAATAGACATGATCGAGGAGGAGAAAGATTTGATTGAGCTAAAATCCATCATGGTCCATAAAGTTAGTAAAGGATGGGAGCCAAAAGGTTTTAAATAATGAGTGCTTCAATTTTAAAACACTTTACAAACAAACCACAAAGATGCATAACAACTAGTAAGAGTATATAAAACTAAAAATCAAATGAAGAAGGAAAGGATACAAAATAGACTAAATGAAGATTATGAATATGGGTTGGAAAGTTGAGGCATGTAATTCTTTAAGCAGGTCAAGTTCGAAGGAAATAGATCAAGAAGTATGAAAAATTGGATGTTGACTTCATCTAGGACAATTATTGTAAATTCTTACATGCTGAGGGAATCCTCATGGTTTTTCTTATTGTCACTTTAGATCACATCCCTTTGCATGTAGACCCTTTCACAATTGACTTACATACTATTAATTTGAATCCTCAATTTAGACTGATGACTCAAATTATCAAGATATATTTCCATCCATAGATTATGTTAAAGATGTGCCCCTAATAAATTTTTGATTGGTATAGTGATGATGATTATAAGGATAATGTTACTCCTACAAGTCCACTATTATGTTTCTTCTTAACAATGTTACCTCTCATAGATCCTCTTAGTATATATAACTCAATTTTATTGAATAACATATATTTTTGAATTAAATAATCGACCCACTTATCTTTCTAATCTGTCAAGTGATTCTTACAAGTCATCTAAGGTTCTACAAAATCAAGATTACTTTCATACAAGTACTTCAACCCTCATCTCTATCAAAATACTTCTTCTTTTTCTCAATGCATATTCTACCTTATCTGAATGTCTACTTTTATGATTCAATACAAAAGAGAAGTTATTCATATACTCAACCCACTTCATATATCTTTGATTCAACTTATTTTTACTTCCCAAGTTTTGTAAATCTATGACCACTGTACAATAAAAACTAACTTGGAATCAAGTAATGTCTCCATTTCTTCAAATATTGAATAATTTCATAGAAATCTCGATCATAAACTATTTCTCTTATAATTATTTAATTGGATTACCTTCTTGACTCAAAAAAATTCAATTGCATTCCCACTAGCATCATAGTCAACCTTAAAAAAATTAGTACAATCAGGTAAAGCAAGCACATGTAATTCTACTACATTTTGTTTCAATGTTTAAAAAATTGTTTTTCTCCATGTGTCCATCTAAATTCCCTTTTATCACCTCTCATTTTCTCTGTTGTGGCATTACATAATAAACTAAAATTTATGATAAACTTCCTATAGAAACTTATCAAGCCATGAAATGAACTAATTCCCCAACATAATTAGGTCTAGACCAATCAAGTATAGCTTTCATATTTTTACGTTCCATCTTTAATTCATTAATAGATATCAGAAACCCAAGGTACACAATATCCTCTTCTATAAAATAACATTTCTCCAATTTTGTCAATGATTTTTCCTCCTTTAGCCTCTCCAACACTTATCTAATATGCATTAGGTGTGTGCCTCTTTATTCTTATTGTAGATTTCTATATCATCAATATAATTATGAACTTACCTCAACAAATATTTAGAACCTCATTCATCAATCTCATGAAAGTACTAGGCTCATTAGTTAAACCAAAAGGCATAAACAACCACTCATGAAAACCCTCATTAGTCTTGAAAGTAAACTTCCACCCATCCAATTCTCTGATTATAATCTAATTAGATATAATATTTTTAAAAAAAATTGATAAAATACTTTGCTCCACTTGAATGATCTATAATGTCATCCACCTAGGCAAAAAAAACCTATATGTTAGTGTTATTCTAGTTTATAGCTTTAGAATGAGTGTGCATTCTCCACTCTCCATTCTTTTTAGGTGTCAATACAATAACTATTGTACAAGGACTAAAACTTGATCTGATAAAACCTTTGTCAAGAAATTCTTGCACTTGTTTATTAAATTATTCTTTTTCTGTAGGTGTTAATCTATGTGGTGCTTTATTAGGATAGCTAGCTCTAATTATCAAATCCATAAAATGACTAATACTTTTTATAGGAGGTAATCCAACAAGTACATTGTCTAAAATAATGTCTTGAAATTATATCAACAAATATCTAACCTCAAGTGCATGCTCAAGTTCATTTTGTTTCTCAGTCTTCCTAGGGATCAAAGCAAAACAAACATTTTATTTATTCATGTCCTTAACAAATTGTTTTCCTTCAACGAAATAGACTCTAATTGTAGTTTAGTGATATTCCTCAGGTTTCTTCATCAATGGTAACAATACTTGTTTCTTTCAATTCGCCCAAATAGTACACCGATTCAAATTTTTTATATCATACTGCCAAAGTCTTCCCAAAAGAATATGGCAATGATAAATATGGTTGGTGAATGTTCTTGGGTTCATTTCTCCATCCTACCTTGTGTTAGGTGTTATTTATATCAAAGAAAGTTTTCCTTTCTTGCAAAATTTTGGGATCATGGAGTATCCTACTTGAATTGGTTGTATGGTAGATAATTTAATTTTTGGCCCATAACTTGCAAAGGGTTTTTAGTGCCTCTCCCATTTGTTTTATGTAAGTCATCTCAATGGATGCGACCTTTTGATATCTACTTGAGAAGGGATCGTAAGTGGTCTACACCATTGAGGTGATTGGATTTATGTTACTATATTAGTTGCTTTGATTATGCTTATGGATGATTTTGAGATTGCAATGTGATTTATGGTTCACTAAGGTTTGTGCCAGTGGTTACTAGGATTGATGTGGTATCATGATGTTGTTCCATGATTACTCTGAGATGTGTGTAGAGATTGCACTATGTACTATTAGCTTGCTACATTGGACTAGGTTGTTGTAGCAGTGGTTAGTCATGTTTATGAATGTGTTCACTTATATGTTCTAAGTGCCTTTTTAATGTTTTTTAATCAGCCATTATTACTTTCTTAAATAATTAGAAATGAATTGTCCATGTTGGATTCATTGGTTATGTGCTATAGATATTTACCTTGTTATGTTATGATCTGAGAGATATTTGTTACTTGTGTTATGTTTTACATTTGAGATGGCCTGAGGGTTAGATGTTACACTTCGATTTCAATATCATAGATGTTAGACTACTATGTTTCTCAGTTGATCATATCGCATGATGATGCCATTTTGAGATGACAACGTATTTTATGACAATATTTGGTTATCTAGTATTTGGACATATCTCTAATTATGTTATGTGATAGATTTAATGCCATGGTTATTTACTTCATTCCATCATTGTTATGCTTTATGCGAATGTGAGTGATGTAAATAGGTTAATTTAGTATAATTTAATAAATGGTTAAATTAGGTGATTTAATGCATTTATTTCTTTGACTATGTTGTTATATGCAATTACACTTGATCATGTTGTTTAGTGTGTAGGATTTACATCCTTGGAGTTAGTGATTCAATTGTTCAATTGTTCATATTTTTCCAATGTCATCCCTATATGGTCAATGTATTCTTATTTTAATTGTTTAATTAATACTTTCAATGATTATTAAATCCAAACTTATTTTCATTATGTGATTAGACTAGTAAGCATGTTTTTGCATCTAGAGGTTTGCATTGTTATGAAAGTTGTTGAGGAAATTTTTGTGATTCTGGCATTTTTGGGCTTTATTTTATTTTTATTTTTATTTCTAGAAACTTTTCCATAGATGAATTCCTATTACTATGAATAACTTGTTTTCATTTAGGTCAATTCAAGGTTTAACTAGGTTGGTTGGTTGTTTTCCCTAATTGATTATTCATTCGAAAGGTGAATAAGTGTCAAAAAATGAATTTAATTCCTCACTTCTCACTTTTGAATTAGAAAGTTTGAGAGTAAAACCCAAAATCCTCTTCATGAGGAAAATCTTTTTTGTTCATTGTGGGAGCTATGGGCATGGGATCATCGTGAGGGTGGCCTCATTAGATCCATCTCAAGGAGACCTTGGATTGCTGCAATTTTTGGCTACTTCTGTAGGGTTTTTAATTTTATGGTTCAAATTCTATTTTGCCCTTTTAGTTGTGAGATAGGGGTCTCTCGTTCAATTGTTTCCACTTCATTTTAGCTTTTCTTTTGGTAGTCATTTGTTAGGAGGTTGAGAACTAGTGTTCCCCTCCATTTTTGTTTGCTGGTTCTACCTAGTTGGTCAGGTATGAACATTTTCCCTATTCTCAAGATGGGGGTTTGGGATTTTGTGTCATTATGCTACCCATTTTTGCATATAGTGTCTAAACCCAAATTTTATTAATTTTTGGGGTTTTTGGGCCCAAAGACAAAATAGGTTTTAATTTTGAAGATTTCTAGTTTTTAAGGTGTTTACCTTGTTTTGCGTGTTGCCTAGTTTTCTCATGTTTTCTTGGCATGATGTTGGTTGTGGGCATGGATCATCCATAGGATGTCAGTCAAACCATTGTTGCACTTTTATATTTGCATTTGGATGCATGTTGCATCCATACTCCCAACTTTTTGTTTGGTTGAGTGATTTTACACCTAGTGTTATTATTTCTTTTGGACCCTTGTTATTGTTTCACGGACACTAGGATTCATGTAGAATCCATACTCTTGGATTGAGGCTAGTTGAGTGAGTGCATGATGTTTGGTCTTGTTGCATCATTAGGATTTGTGTAGAATCCATACTCCCAAATTGAGGCTGATTGAGTGAGTTCATGATGTATGGTTTTATTGTTCTTGGGATTCATGTAGAATCCATCCTCTTGAGCTTTTTTTGGTTGATTAATATTTTTCTTGTGTTCTTATCAAATCCTTGTGCTATGATCTTCATGATGGTAGTGTGCCACACATGAGTACATGTGCATACACTTGTCAATTGACTTATGAGGCCTGATCTTCCAAGATACTTCCAGAACTTATGATCATTGGGTTTGGGTTGGGAATATGCATGCCTACAAGCACTCATGATTGGACGAGCATGGGTAGGGGAGGGTAGAATATGGAAGGGGATTCTATCTCTGTGGTACAATGTCTATTTATTGAGGGTTAGTGTATAGAATCTTTGTAAACAAGTGTAACTAAATAAAATGTGTTAGTGATAATAAAACTTAAAGATAATAAAAAGGATTCGAGATGTGCTCCTTCCACTAGGAAGTGGAGAGCTACTAATGCTAGCTTGGGCTTGTCAATGCCAAATGACTCTCTGTGATGTCAACCTCTACTTAGTAGCCCATTGAGTGTCTAACTAGGACCTTTAGTTTATGCATTGTCTCTTGATCTTTGTTTCAATCATTATAATATCTAGTGTGAGTATTAGCCATGGATGTTGCGCTTTGTGTGTATTTGTGGTTTGATCATTATATCCATCAACATGGTGGGAGTGGACCTATAGGTTCCACATGGCTAGGAGGCATAGGTACCCATACCACTACTGGGGACTAGTGTATAGAGGTGGTCTTTTGTCCCAGTATGACTATTGCTAGATGTTTTCATTTGATACTTTGGGTTCCAGAGTATGATTTCTTATGATTTATGATTTTATTGGAATGCTTGGATAACATGTTTAGATGATGCTAGTTTAATTGACACATTCCTATATTATGATGTTTAGCATATTATTAGATGATGTGAATTGCTTCATTGGTGTATCTATTGCTTTGGTTTAGCATTCTAGATTTCCTATTCATATGATGTTTAGCATATGATAGATGATCTGGTTAATTTATTGGATAATTTCATGCTTTACTTCTATCATGTTAGATTTCCTTATTCTTATTTTGTAGCACATTTTAGTAGTGATGTCCTCATAAGATAGCTCTGATGATTTATTCTATAGCTTTAGATGTTATTCACAGGAGATGCCTAGGTCCAACAATGGTCTTATGATGTTTTTAATGGTTAGGATGAACTGTGTACTTAGTTTGGTTGTTTAGTTATTGTGATGCTATTTTAGTACATTGCAATGTTGCTTCCCTACACTATGATGTTGCTTTTAGTTATTTCCCTTCTCTTCTATGTTAAATGGTTAGATGTAGATCCATCTAGTAGCTATTATTTTTGCATGTCTATGCCTCAAAATGTGGATCCAGTACTCACCAGTGTGGAGGAAATTCATTTCCTATCTTTCAACCTTTATGTTTTCTGGCTTATTGATTTGTATCCTCATGCAAAATTGTACCTTCTTATGCCAGTGCAGTGCTTTTGACTACTAATCCCAATATGTCCTCATGTAAGATGGTGTTTCCTCATGTGGCTTAGTGTAATTTCTTGCACAAAGAGTTACTTCCTCGTACAAGACTATCAATTGTATTCTCTCACACAAACTTAGGGGGCATCTCTGCTATTTTTTGGAGAATCTAATTTAGACTTTTGAGTGCCTTTTAGGAATGCTAGTGGTTCCATGATTTGAAAGATCAGAGATTTTGTGTTCTGATGTCATATTGGGATTTCATTCTTCAGTTTTGTCATGTCAATTAGGTTGTAACATATGGAGATATGTTGGTTATTGGGATTGTTGGTGAAGTATTCTATTGCAATTTTTGTGATCCCTATATGATGTTGTCATGTGCATTCATACTTGTAAAAAAAATATGTTGGCTTGAATTAGATCCTTGTTCCAAGGATTTCCCAGGCAAGGCATCATAGGGTTACTATTCTTGTAGAAACTATTGTCAAAATGTTTCAAGGTGGAGGAAAGCATATACTTCTATGATCAATAGTACATTTGAGCCCTTTTTCTAATGGTTAACCTTCGCAGTTCTAACATTTACTCATCTCTCAAGGCATAGAACCTCCTATTACACTTTTGTGGTCACAAGTTTTGACAGTGATGATATCCATTGTAATTGTGACAATAAACATTATCAGAACCTTGAGGGAAAAGGACCTGCAAGCTATTCAAAATGGTAAATGCATACCTTTGGGCATTGTTGCAAATTAAATTTAGTGTCCCAATTTTGATGCTAGTGTGACGGTAATGCTATGCAATCTACATATATATGTAGAAGAGTTTCAACATTAATCCATCAGTAGCTATCAAAAATATATATCATATCCATGGAACTGTCATCAATCATTCTTAGGATGACATCGTAATTGTGATAGATCACTATATTCAATATATATATCTAATTAATTGTACTTTCCCCTCCCTTGTGTGTCAATTTTAATGTTAATATTTATTTTCCAAATTATTTAGCCTTACCAACACTTTGCCACAATGAAATGAGGATTTTGAATGAGTTATTGACTCTAGCAAATGTCTATGGTTTTTGCATTAATAGAGAGATGAAAGACACTCCCTTTAATAATATACTCACAAAAAACATCATGTAGGATAATTTGTATTTGAATAGATTATGAGTGTCCACTTTAGCATACAAATGGGATCTTTTTGTCAACTTTATGTTGGGAGGTAATTCATGATCTTTCATTAAAAATATAGAATTGTAGATTATTGAGTGGGATGTTTGATGGTATATCTTTAAGGAATACTAGGAAGTCATAAAATTGGGTTTCTTGAGAATATTTCATCAATATTCTACCCACTACAAAATTGAGAGTGTATCTAAGCCAGTTCAAACACCTATGGATTTCTCACCAAGGAGTTAATTATTATAACTAATTCAAAATAAGTTCTCAATTTCATTATAATGTACGCATGTAGCATTTGAAGATGCATACCAAAGTGTCATTTCCAATATCTTCTCTACCTATAGGAAAATAAATACATTGGAACATATTACATACAACCATTGGATATAAATGAGGATTTTTGTCATATGTTATCAATGCACATATTATATATGATGTCAAGAGCTTAGAAATCTTCAAGAATTTTTTTTATTTTTTGTTAAAAAAGTCAAGAGTGTAGAAATCTTCAAGAATATATAATAATAATAATAAGTGTAGATCGGGTTGCAAAAGAATTTTTCGATCATTCTAATTCATGGCAAAAAGATGACATTATAGAAATTATAAGTCACCAATGAACCATGGTGACAACAAGATTTTTTCAAAGATTTTAAATCATTTCATAAAGATCCATTGTGAAATATAGAATCATGAATTACATAACTAAAATGTTTAATAGAATGACACACGAATGTCATCTCAAGGAATTTAATAAAGTGATTAGTAATATATAACATAGAATTAAGACATATTTATGCAAATTATGGGCATTCATCAAAGCATGTAGTAGGTCCTCAAGGATATGTCAATGCAACTAGTTTGCATCATCCCCACTACTACAAAAATAATGGGAGCTTTATGAACATGTATCAAAGCATGCTGAAAATAATGAAAACTTGTTAAACATTACCTCTAAAAAATCTATCATAGAAAAAATGTGGAACCATGAACAATGCATGTGAACTTTGTAAAAGGTTCCATCAAGAGGATGTCATGTTAGAACAATGTGGTAGTATAATGATTGGAAATGTCTTAGATGCTTCAACACAAATGCAATTTAAACATGAAGAAAAAACACCTAAGGTTCATGGCTTGTTTGACATATCATCCAAAATAAATTTGTTCTATAGAAAATGCCCTTACAAGACAGTGTAGTTAAAGAAATTTAGTATTCAGGCATACAAAATGTGGAACAAAACCTAACACCATAAGTTTTAGCTTTGTTATTTTGCATTTTTTTATAGATGGCACTGATTTATGCCTAGATGATAATATTATCAAATTTGAGGTCTTTTGATTAAGCAAGTAGCTAGTGGATCATGTACAAGTGTATCTGGATACTCTTCTAATTCTACCCTATACTCAAAATGTGAGGGGAAGTTATTGACTTCTATACTTACATAACCATGAGACTAGTAGGATTTTAAAATTTTTAGGGAAGATATTTATTACAATTTCTCTACAAAATATTCATATTCATGTGGATACATGTGACAAAATATAACAAAAAGGGTTCCAACATTACAAAGTGACCTTATTTTCCTTTTTTGGTGCATGTCCTTTATGTGTTTGGCTTCTCTCCCTTCCATCCAAAATAATATTTTTCCACTGGAAATCAAGAATGCATGTGCAATAGTATTCCATATGCATAGACAACAAGTGGTGCTGAAAAAGCACACCACGTTTTCATTATTTAATAGGTCTATAAGTTTTTAATTTATAGATCATCATGAACATTAGAACTCTGGTTGCTATGGCTGAAAAAATTTCCTCAACATGCCAGCAAATAAAAATTCTTAATTTTCTTTCATGCTAAGGACATTACCCTCACCTCTAAGAGTCAAAATTACATCATTCCTGATGGTCTATAACTTAAAATTAAAGACCTCTAACAAAAATGAAAACCTATTGCATTTTTTAGCTCCACCTGATGTCCTATGAATATGAATTGAGATTACATATTGAACTAGGGCTTCCTTTTGCATTGCCTAAAACAAAGAGAATGACATAGTTAACATCTAAAACTAGCACCATATTTACTACTACATTCCTATTGAAATACAAGTGAAAAAAAAATCTTAAATTTTCCTTACTCCACATATTTACCATTAAAAATTTAATGTTGTCAATTTATTTACTACTACAATCCTATTGAAATCACACAAGAAATATATGTGAATTGTTTTATAGAATGCCTCAAAGAAATATGGTCTCGTGGCAAGCCATGAGTGTGGGATATGCATAAAATTAATTTTTTGAAAACACACACAAAATTTATATGCACATGCTTGCAAATATATATAAATTGGACATGCACATGCATTCAAATATAGGTGAAGTTAGAAAGTTGTGATGCCCAACATTAAGGTGTCAAGGTGTAAAAACAAGTATTTGTCTATAGGGTTAGGTGTTTTAGACAAGAGGACATCCTAGATGTATGCTCTAAAATAGTTAGATTCCTAGGTGGAGTTACAAAGTTATCATGCAATCATAGGTTAACACTTGTACACCCCCCCCACCCCCGCCCCCCCCAAATACTCTAAATTCCCTATTAACATCCAAAATTCATTCATTCATTCATCTATTAATAAAATGTAACATTCATGAACTATCACATGATAACATTCATAACACATAAGAGTCACTAGAATTCATTAACACACAACATTTATCAATATTGATTAACAAATTATATAGTTCATGAATATTCAATAGTACATAATTAAAACATCGAGACATAAACATCAATTATTATCAAATAAGTTGCATAAATGAGAATAATTTCTTTTTTGTATTTTTATTTTTTTCTACTTCCCTAAATTATTGCAGAGGCATATCCATGTCATCAGCGTCATTTCTTCTCATCTGTGCATGTGATCTCACTATCCTTTACAAAGGCAGGTCCTTTAAAATAACAAATAAATGGGTTAAATTAAAACAAATATTATCATAATTGGAGTTAAATTAAAACATATTATCATAATTGTTGTAAATATTTTAGTACTTTAAAGAACATAAACATGGTTCTCTTTACCTTGTCCAACCACATCATCTTTCTCAGTAGCTTGAACCTCAACATGCTCATTGGAAACAACCTCCACATCCCTTCAACTACAATACAAAATATTTTATTCATCCCAACACATATTATAATTAAATTTGTATTACTACACCAAATTCAATTTAAAATATTTATTTTTATTAATAATTTAGTAATCAAAGTTTGGATAGACAATGTATACCTTGAGTACTACAATTGATAATCGAATTGATGCCTCCATCATGCTTAGATGGTGTATCGAGATTGTTAGATTTTATTCCAATATAAATAATCAATATATTTATCAACAATATATATATATACACACAAGATAAATATTGAGAAATGTTAATCATTCACTTTCATACATATAAATATATTCACTTTAAATTTTTAAACAAATATATAATCATTGTTTCCTTACTTAAAACAAATATATTCACTTCATATTGGAACTTAACATCAAATACAATATTAAAAAAAAAAGGCAAAAATGGTCAAGCCACTATAATATTTTTTTAATAAAATTGATTCAAAAGCTTAACTGGGAAAGAATCATAAAGAAAACCTGAAATTGTTGCTCAACACAAAAATTTGAATCATAGAATATTACATGACAAGTATAGTTTGAGCATGTTAAAAAAGTAGCTAGAAGAAAATACTAGTTTCATGCATATGACTAATAGCCAAAATACAAAAAACTAGAGCTTCAAACTTTCATTCTTCCACTTTAGCACAATCTTGAGAAACCTACATTATTGAACCTCATCATCCATAGTTGGAATGCTATCAGTTGTGATGGTAGCTTGAATGTGCAAATCTCACCCTGAGGAAAAAATTGAGCTTCCACCTAAAGCACCCCATGGAGCCATAGTTGAATCCCAACCACTACATGTGACAAAAGGCTGATTTGGAGACCAACATGACATCTATTGTTCTTTGCACTAAGGTTGAAACTCAATATCCCCATACCCATGTGGATCATGCTAGGAATTCCAAACTACATCATTCAGCATAACTGGAGTCAATTGTTACAAATTATGGTAGGAAGGGACATTGTAGAACCATAGGAAGTCTACTATGGCATTCCCAATTTTCCTAACAAGATCTTCCAACTAAAAATTAAGCACTCAAGATGTGACCTATAGTGTATATTTTATATTAGATGGAAACTATTTTTCGATAGCTCTTTGAAATGACACGAGTAAATATGAACCCATGTTGAATGTGTACCATTACTTCTTTTTGTGTGAATTAGTCAACTTCATGATGCTAGACCTTGGTATCTTCGAAAATCAAACTTATTAGATCATCATGTTGTTTGATTATAAACATTAGATGTAGAGAACAAATGTTCAATCCATCACATCCCAAATTCAAAAGAAAATATGAAACTTTATTCCCTTTTTGTAACGTGTGAGAAATAAACACTTCTTGGAATGAATCTAAGAGCCATCAAATTTAATTAATTATATATTTAAGATGCCAAAAATGTGTCCTATTGATGCAAGCGTTAATGATGACTAAGGAATCACCTTCAATATGCAATCGACAGTGATTCCCTTGTTTAGCTAGAATTAAACCTACAAAGAGAGCCTATGCTTCAATGATGTTATTAGTGCCAATAGGTAGAGGGGAGGTAGTAACAACAATTACATTTCCCTTATAGTCATGAATACATACCCCTAAACCTAAAATTTCTAGATTACCTCATGCGCTCCATCAAAATTGAGCTTCATAAAACCCTTTATAGCTAGTGGATAGTAAACTGATCTATTTATGTTGGGGAAGACTTGCTTATGCCCCATCTAGATGGGATATATATCTTTTTCCATTCCCACATTATCCTACCATCCCATGGAGTAATAATAGGGTTAAAGTTGCATCTGACAAAGCTTGCATTAGTCAATTCTAAGATTGATCTTTCAATGCCCTCTAGGACCTTGGCAATTTGAGAGGATTGCTTCCTAATAATATGTTTATTTCTTTCCCACCAGATGGTCCATATGACTAAAGTTGGGATACACTTTCATAAGTTGGAAAATAGAGAGTTTAGGTAAAGAAGTGGCCATGCTTGAAAAAGGTCCCTTAAATTATCTAGAACTAGAGTACTATAATTTAATTTGTTTAGGAAAAATTTCTAGCACTAATGAGAAAAAGGGAACATCACAAGAAGATGGTCCACCAATTCCTAGCATACATTACAGAATAACCAAATAAAATTTGATAAAGTATTCGGTTTGAAATAAAAATTGATGGCTTAGTTACCTAATCGACATATCCAATAGAAGAACCTTGCACACTCATTTCTTGAAATCATTCAACCATGAATGTATAACCTTATTTGTAGGCTATTTTCTTGTCCTCTTTAGAAATCCTTATTTTAAAACTTGAAGCTCTACATTTTTCTTTTTATCATGAATTTTTGTTGTAGTGAATTTCATCAAAACAAAATTGATTGCAAATTCAAAATATTTTATTTTGGTTTCTCATTTATTGATGCTTACAATTCATGCAAAAAGTTTTGAATATCCACATGAGTTGAGCTTGTTTTGCGTGTACTTTTGTGTTCTTTCTTTTGTTTCCTTTGATGTATCAAGAAACCTATCTGAAGTTTGAAATATATTAGATTACATAAGTACAAAGAGTGATTAGTACATAATTTCATTCTTAATATTATCACATACCTTCTTTCATCAAGTGGTTGTATTTCTCCTTTATGTCTTGCACTTCTCTCAATGACATCCCTTTTAATATTATCCCACTTATTAACAGGAACATAGGATGGTGACTCGTAATAAGGATTGTTTTCTGTTTAGGACCTATTGTTGTCCCTAATATACTTCAAATCTTGGCCCACTTTCTCAAGTAGCTTAAGTTTTTGAAAGATGTGGGGTCCAAAAAAAAATTTCATAGCCTCAATGAGTTTATCCGTTAACTCTTTATCTTTTAATTTCCACCTTTTAAGAAAAAAAAACTGTTAGATTCATAAATGAAGTGAAGCTACCTTTTAATATACTTGGAGAAATGGATCAAAGGAAATCTGATCTAGCAATGAAATTAAAATACAATACCCTTGTTGGACTAAATTCCAACATTTCCCTTCAAGATTCGTGACATGGCTTAGTTGCCTCATGTGTTCTATAAGTCTAGTGGTTGTATCAAGCCTAAACAGGATTGATCTTTCAGTATAATAATAAGTCTAGCTTGTAACAAGTGGTATCAAAGCTTGGTCATAGGTTTAAATCTTCTTAGGTAACACTGAAGGGGGTAATGTTGGAATAACAAACATTGTTCCCATTTGGGACTCCTAACATGGCTTAACCACCTCCTATATTCTATAAGTGTAATGATTGTATCAGGCACTAATAGGGTCAATATTTTGGTGCAACAGAAAATCTATCTTGTAACAACCCTGTGTGTATTGTTAGCCTAAATATGCACAAACATTCATCATTAAGTTTTTCATAAAATAGATTATTCCCTAGAAAAAAGTAATGGAAATATTAGTTATTGCAAGGGACTGAACAAGGGTTATTGCATTAGATTACAAGTATAAGATTGTATAGTAAAAGAAAGGATCAATATTTAAAGTACCTAGAAGCTGGACTACTTTCATGAGAAGTCCATCTTCATTGCTCATGAGAAATTGATCGCAATTCTCTATTGCTCTCGTACATCTAACATTAATACATCTAGGAATTTCCTCATCACCTCCTACATAACATGAATCTAATATTACAAAATGCCCCCTAAGAAAGAATAGTTCAAGTGAAATGAAATCATGAAAAATGAGAGAGAAAAAGAAGAATATACATACCAATAGGCATTGTCATCGCATCTGTGGTCATGCTACATGTTGCCTACATTGCAATCAACATTACCTCTATAGTTTTTGTTACTCAAATAGGATTTATACCACATGCTAAAACATAATATTTATATGGATAATCATGGACAAGATTGTTAGAGCTATTAAAAAAAATTGTTCGAGGAAAATACAGGTGGAGGATAGATCATGTGATGTACTTAAAGCACCTCAAGTATCTGCATCTAGGGCATGGCCCTTTGAGTATTTTTCATCCTTTGTGAAAATAACACATGTGCATTTTAGCTAATGACATAAATAAAAGAGTATACTATAAAAACCATTATTGAACTTTTTTCATAATTAAAAATTATATTAATACTTATAGTATGAGTCTAAACTAGGTGCATGAACTCATCCTCTCTCCTCTGTATTTCAAGAGCTTGAGGCCAAATTGATGCTAATAGAGATAACTTTCTTGATAATGCACAAAGGACCTTTAGTTGTACAACCACATGATCGATGACTGATGCAAAATCAACAATGAATAGATCCTTCTCATCTTACGGCTCCTCATGGACTACTTATTCCATATCCTTTTTTTGATCAACATTATTTGTGAGAACAATACTATTAGCACTATATTTGAAGTTAATCCAAAATAGTAATGAAGAATAAAACATAATAAAAAATATTCATTAACATTTTTCTTATATCGAATTTATACAACAACAATGATTTTTACCTATCAAGAAGAAGTCCCATGAAAACCATCATTGTTGTATGTATTGTGTGGTTGTTGATCCATAATATAGCTCTATATTTCCAAAAATTAAAATTAAAAAAATCGTTGAGACATGTTAAAACACATGTCTTCTTATTCTAAGTTATGCTAAATAATAGACAATTATTAGAATGCTTCCATCAAAAGATAATTTAAAATCATACACTAGCTCATTTTACTATTAAATACCATAATAGTATACACATTAGCAAAAAAACTTAATAGTTTAATGGTGTGTTGGAGTCATTGATTGGAGTTGGTTTAAATGGTGCATAAGATCTACTGCATGCTCGACTTTTTAAAGTCAAAACAACATTCAATTTTTTTTCTAAAACAAATTCTTATTAATATGTAACACATGCTAAGGGATTTAATTCTATTTTTCATAAAATTATTCTTCCAATATTATGCATGTATTCTACAAATTGGAACTAAACTTGTAGGTCAAAACTGAAATAATGCATAAAGGACATAATGGATCTATATTAAAAGATGATTAAGTACAACATTTATCATGGTATTGAAATCTACTAGCATTTTGAAATGGATTGATTTATTAAGATGAGAAAGTAGCATCATTATGCATGGTAATATTCAAATTTATTTTTATATTACATTAATCAACTACTAAATCCAATTACAAAATACATATCGATCTTTCATTTGAGAAAACTAGACTTTCTTGCGAACTTTTACAATATGTCATTCAATTTATTATACAAGATCTACAATTACTTCTTCCTTTGACTATTGCAAGGATAAAACATAGTATAAACTTCGATTGTCTTTATTTCTTAGAATCCTATTAACATTCAAATAGATTTACCAATTAAAAGATTTAACTTGTTGGTCTCACATAACATGAAGATAATGTTCCTTCCTTCTTTTAACATCCAAACAATGGAATAAAACAACACATGAGAATAATCCCCTCTTAATATATTACATCTAACTCTTATGGATTTACACATGAATGCAAATTACACTTTTTCAAGACTTGGTACACAAAGATTTTAACCCAAATTAACACAAAGCAATCCGCCTTTATGGTTATCCCATACTCTTCCCCATATCTATTCTTTCACTTAAGACCTACAATACAATATCTTACATGCCCATGGAATGCTCACCTCCCAACCTAGGCCTTTACAAGGCCACCCCCAAGCTAGGAGAACCAAGTTTGAATGGGTGACATACAAACTTACACACAACATACATAGAACAAGGAACAATTACAAAAAAGTCCCATCCAAGGCTTGTTCACAAAGGGTCTATTTGAGACCCAAAAATGGGTGAAGGTGGACCAAGTACCCATCTGGAGAAAGCCAAAAGTCTAACATGAACAATGTTTCTTTCAACAAGGCCAACATACCAACAAATCCTAATTTTTTTTTTGATTCACATCAACCCTTATCACCTCCAAAACAACTTGGCAACATGGAGCCCATACATCCATGTTTTTCCTCTGTCCAACATAAGGAGAGGTTCTACACATGATGGTTTGTCAAATGCTCTTCACCCCAGGATACTTTTGCCTAACAAGGGTGAGTTTGCCTTATACACCCAACATCACATACTAATAACAACACAAGAAAATTATAGACATCATAGTTACATCTCCATCAAGAAAATTCACAAAATAAAGTCTTTTCAATTCAACATCAAACACCACAGATACATTGCCAAAAACATTACAAACTTAGAAAATCTTCCCACAAACACATAACAAAAAGAGCATGCAAATCAATACAAGGGTAGTGAAATAACCAACCTAGAATCCAAGCGTAGGGTAATTAAATTTGTAGAAGATTTCCCTTAAGGCTTCCCACCAATATTCATACAACTTTTCTCTTTTCAAAATCTCCCTAATCTCCTAGATGTCTCCAATTTTGGAGAGTGGGTGAACACCCAAATGTGTCACCAAATTCTCCCCAAAAAGGGTTCTCCCCACTCCCATCTAATTCTCATTAATGAGGAATGGGTCTCCTATCCTCATAATTCCTCCTTTTCCCACCCTTTATAAATGAAATAAAGACTAAAGGTATGGTGTGGGGTATGGCTTCCTTACACTTTAATTTTCGTCACTCTTCAAAGGTACCCTTTATAAAGGATCATAAATAAGGCATGACCACCTCTTTGACTAGAAAACATCCCCCGACCCAAGGTTGCAAAAGTAGGGTAGTTTATTTTGGCCCTAGCTACACTCTAAGGTCTTCTATAATCCTCTAAAAACCCACTTCTAACTCATCTAGGGGTTCAAGAGGTTTGACTCAAATCATGGGTCATTCAATGGTGAGATTAGCATAGGTGATACATAGGGTTACCAATATAGGTTAATCCTTGTTTGTCCATCTCATTTATACTTCACTTTCTACTTGTGTCAATTAACACTACAACAATTCCATATGACATGTCCATTTGGAAAGGGAACAAAATACTAAACATAAAAACACATTTAGGACAATCATACTTCAAGACATGTTTATAGAATAAACACAATACAATGAGGTTTACATCTCAACATTAGATGAATCCTTGGAATCACATATTCACATTATCTCAAACTTGATTCTCCGAATAAATTTCCATGGTTATTTTCCTGCACATCTCAATTCATGTATTAGTAGCCCAAGAAATAATATGTTTGATAACATTATTAACATAATCAACTCATAATCTAATTGCATTGAATAATTCACCATTTTCCTAATTGAATTTTCTAGTCAAGAAATCAAACATATATATCAACATAATAATTAATCCACAATAAACACACATAATTCATATTGCATAATCCCTTCAATTCATAATTCAATTTCATATAAGGTATTTTCAAAAATTATGCATCATACTAACCACAACGACATCAATTTACTTAAACATACTTTGCATGTCAATTATGATTAGTCCATAAAATTCTTAGCTCAATTTCCATTATGCTAATCAATGAAATCAGTTGGTCAATAGTACAAAAAGTATCATATATCATATAATTCACATTTCTACATAGTCAATCAAAATCACAATATAAAATTTATTTTATCTCACAATAAAGTATCCTCATGAATTTACTTGTGCAATAATTTCACTTTTAATTTAACAAATTATCATATGATTACTTCTCATCATGATACAAATTCTATCTACATTTCCTTTTTAATAATTAAAATGTGCCTAAATATCAAGGCATCAAATTGTAATTCAATTATCACACATAAACACAAGTGTTCCTACTGTATATGCAAAATTAGGACATCATGCTATATTAAATCAACATTCAATATATTTTAGAACCAAAATTCACTTGTTTAACATAATCACATCATGAAATTAATAATGCAATTTCTTCTCAACATAATCCACATCTAAATCTATTAAGGATACAGAGTATATGAAATGTATCCCAATACAATCATTTAACTTCTAATTAATATAACAACTTACTTGAGAAATTCCTACCATAATAAAAGAAATTAATGTAATTCAACACAATATCTTTATGGAACTACTCTCCAATATTTTATATTTAATACTTACCCTTAAGTTTTGTAAGAGGACTTCTAATCTTAATATGAGTTTCATCCCTTATTTTAAATAATATTCTTGAGGTTAATTTACCTAGCTATAATATATAATAACCATTCAAATCAATTACCCCTAAACTAAGCATGAGATATCACTATGACATCAACATCAAGTTTGAAATCAACATAATTCATAATATCAAGTTCTCATCAATGAAAATTAATTTTCATAACATATCATCATAAGGAATCTAATAAAAAGTTCTTTAAGAAGGAATTCAAACTATAATGACTTAGAATTAGCTTTACACACATCAACCTAGAGACAGCTATGAAATGACAATATGGATTTTATGAATAATCAAAATCTTATTAACAATTATTTCAAAATGTGTTATCATCAAAATATACCAGAGTAAAAATATATGAGAGTTCTATCAAATTTTACGAGGAACATGTTTCCTTTATAACACCCCATCTCACTCTTCTAAACAACTCTAAACTCTTATTAGATGACATATTCAAAAGTTTAAGATTTTTTTAAGTGTTTAAGAGGAGGGACTTCACATGTACCACCTTTTCTATGGTAGTGGCTTTCTATGCAATTCAAATTGTAATCGATAAAAATCTCTTCACCTCTGTGTATTGATTTTATTGCACATGCAAAAGCATGATGTCCCTCACACACCTCAAATATGTAATTGGGTTTCTTGTTAGTTGATGCAAGTCATGTAGAGTTTAGAAAAACTTACAATATTTCCTTATGCTTTTTGCCTTTTTTCAATGTATATAGCTACTATTTTACTTTATTCACTGAGTTTTTGTTGTATATAATTTTTTGAGAGTGCATACCCAAACATACTTTTTATATATCTAAAAATATTCATCCAACTAATATAATCATAACAAGGTCTAACAAACTCCATCAATTCAACAAAAAAAATTTAAGAGACCTTTATTTCATCGATGAAAATTGGCCCAAAAATGTAACGAGGATAGCATTACATGATATATCCTCTCTAACACAAAAATCAATGTTTATTAGAGGAAGTTCATTGGGGACCCATTATTTCTATAGATGTTTTTACCTATAGGGAATCTCAAAGTCATATTTTTTTCTCTCATCGTCATAAGAACACAACCACCCTTGAGCAAGGAAAAATTTCATGCATTTATTGAATTTCTTTCTGATATTTTGACCTTGATTTGATATCCTTGATTTAGACACTTCCATTCCTATATTTTCCTCACTCAAGGAAGACAAAGTTGGCAAATACCTATTCATTGGTACCTACATTACATGAAATGAGTGAGATATTTTACAAATGGTAAAAGATATTAATCTCTATGGGGTATATTGACTTACACTTGATGATTCATGAGACTGTGTGGGATTCTTATGAAAGGAATTCATGCTTATCCATATGTAAATCAATTGTCTTATGTTAGCTAAAAATTTCATGATAAGTATACTCCAAATTATATAGTAGATAATGTGAGGCCTCGCCCTGACCCATCGTAGCATAGAGATACGTTATTATTTTGATACTCACGACTCAAGATGTTGAGACCTTATCTGATGCTTTGAACATAGTATATTATTTCATGTTGTGTGATGTTACTTTCAGATATTTGATGTTCGTCATTTAATGTTTTATGTACATGTATGTTGATGAAATAAGTAAATGCAGGATTAACACTTTGATTAAGACATTTTAATCATTAAGAATATGAGTTAGATGAAAGAAACCCTGATTGATTTATAGATGTATGTTTTAATTTATGTAATTCCCTGATACGTATATACATATGTGCATGTGATTTTATGGGACTACTCATGTGTGCAATGAGTGTGCAGGATATTTTAGCTGAGAAACTCGATGGAGGAATGGAACTGATCCCTATGTGCCATTTGTGGAAACCTTGTTGTTCGTAACTTAATTTTATTGTGAGATGTATAAATGTATCTTTCCGTGATCAGTAAATGTTATGTTTCGTAACTGTGTTCTTTAGTGTCGCTTAACACTCGTGAATTTGCATATGCATTCCAGCATGCTAGTTAGGGTTAACTATGTAACCTTTGGACCAAAGTCAGATTAAGTTAGTGTCTTTTTGCTAATTTTTTTCTTAATTGAGTTTAGTCACCCCTAATTTGGGTTAGTGCTTAATCTACTTTTTAGTGTTGTTAGTTGGTCCTAATTATTTCTAGCATTTGTTGAGTCCCAAAATCAATTCCTAAGACCTTTAAAACATGAAATATTTTTACCTAAGGGGTCTGGGTATGGGTTGGGGGAATTTTCCACCCCCAAGCCCCTTTTTTTGACTTTTGAGGTCACTCAAAAAGTCTATTTTTACCTCTGTGCAAAATTGTAAGTGGTTACCATGAGTTGCATGACCTCAACTCCACTTACCTCAACTCCACTTAGTGGTTAACCTTAGGATTGGTTGAGTTAGAAACTTCTAGTTTTGTAGGTGGGTGGGTGAAGTTATTGCCCTTTTGGGTGCTTGAATTTGGATCTTATTTAGAGGCCCTTCTTGGAGTAGTTTTGGTGGTTACCCAATCTCTACTTTTAGAGAGGAGTCTTGGAAGATTGAAGGAAGGGAAAACTCTTCTCAATTTGTTCATTTTCCATTACCTCTTTGTGAAGGTAGGAGTTCTTCATCTCCCTGGTTCAGATTTTTCATGCTTGTTTCATGCTTATGCTATTGTGTTTTTATTTGGATGCTTGTATGTATGTTGGGTATGTTGGGAAAGATTGAAACCATGTTTCTTGAATTCTTTTCTTTCATGTTCTTGTTTGAATTTTGAAGTTTTCTAGTATGGGTGTTTTGGCATTACTCACCCTTGGAGAGGGCAGAAGTGGCCAAGTTTGAGAAAGGTCTTTTTAGCTGGACTCCAATAGTGTAGAGTCTCTTCTTAGGATGAGAAGAGGGAGAGAGGGTAGGGTGTTATGGGCCCCTACCTGGTAGCACAAACCACGTATGAGTTTTGGCATGTCAGAATGGAAGAACAAAAGTTCTTGAGTTATAGCCCCAATTCGGCACTTGGTTTGGTGTTGTGTTTGACATCTCCTGTTGGAAAAATCCACCTTTTCCTCATTTTCATTCATTGTGAATCCTATTGTGAAAACCTAGTATGAATATGCACGTTTGGTTTTGTCTCTTGGTCATGTTTGTTTGTCACCGAATCAGATTCTATTCTCTCCACAATCTTAGCAATGTATCGCACAAAATGATATGGGTCCCTTGATGAGGGACATGAAGGAAATTATTTGATTTTTAAAAATTTAGGATTGAAATCCTATGAAAATTGTATTTTTTAAAAATTTGTTGTAATGGCAACAACGTCGGGTTTTCTTCCTGGTTCTTTCCCAGCTAAGCCTTTGAATCCGATTTTCCAATAAAATAGTGGTTGAGTATTATTGCTTCTCATGAGTGTTCTTGGTATTTTTTGGTTATATCAATGTACATCAAAAATAAGGTGAAATGATGATGTTAAATTAAGCAAAATTTCAAGTTTCTTGTATGTTGAAAAAATGAAAGTTATGTTATGAATGAAGGTTCAGTTTTGTGATTATTGTAAACCAAAAATCAATCTTGCAATGTTATTTTTAAGTAGATATTGGATTCTTGGCTTAACTAGGTGTTACAAAAATTCAATGACAAAAAAATTGTATATATATATACCCTCCTTTGATAAAGGGGTAAAATTGGTAGTCATACTTAGACACAAAAAAATGTATCTTTATGTTTTTTTTGTTCTTTTAAATTTTCAACACTTAGAAAAATTTGTCAAAAAAAAATTTACATTCCTAGAGTAAAAGCCCTCTAGATTTTGTATGGGCTTGAGATTAAATGTCATATGGCAACAGAGAATATTCCTGACAATATTCTTAAATTAAAAACTAGATATTAAAAAGTTATATATATACATATAATAACATGAAAATATATAAAAGATAATATCTATCTAACTTAATATCCTAAATATCTACCCTTGCTACCTAATAAACTTTCTTGCATTTAATCTCCTACTTGGGTGTCAGTTTTGGTTATGTATGTCAAAAGGTTTTATTTAAACAAAGTCAAATTGTCATCATAAGGGATGACATCACCCTGCATCCTCCATAGATTTTTGTAGTCCTTGGTCTGACATGCTTTGTGCAAAGAGGTTATAATTCGCTAGGTCTTTTGCACCCTTCATTACTTTGGTCGCCACCTTGTTTGAGGGAGGGTCTAAGCATGTGTTGCTTTGGGCAGCGCACTGTACAATGACCAACGCTTGGGAAGCATTTGGAGTTTTGATGGGATGGGATGTGATGTGGGGGGGGGGGGGAAGGAGTAGTGTTGTGTTGGGCTAGGTTAGAGGTAGAAAGTGATGTTGGTATTAAGATTTGTTGTTTAAATTAAAACTTTTCTTTCCACCCTCATATCCTTGGGTTGCCATTTATCTTGGGTGGTATGTGCATGATTATTGGGCAGAGTGCCTTGGTCAATGCTTGGGAATGTCGAGTGTAGGGTAGAGTGTAGGGTGGCGATGGTTAGAAAGTAGTTTAGGTTTTGTTTTAGCATAGTTTGTGTTAGTTATTTAATTAAGTTTGTTTTTATTGTGAGTACTGTTAAACTAGTTTTAAGTTTAGTATTATGTTAAATTTTAATTGAGTTTAGTAAGACTTAGTTAGATTAGGTTTAGGAAAGGATTATTTTATGTTAAAGTTAATCATTGATTATGGTTAGTAGTTGTTATTGTTCAGGTTGTAAATTTTTATACATATATTTAGTAGTTTAATTTAGTTAGTTTGTATATAACTAGTTTAAAAAGATTTAGTTGTTCTTTTAAAAATATTAGTGCATTAGTTTATATTAAAGTTAGATAGTATATGTTAAATTTAGTTAGTATATATTAATGATTAGTTAGTTTAAAATTTAAGTTAGTTTTAGATTTTAGTAGGGTGTTGGAATGTTAGTTTAGGTTAGAAATTTTGTTAGTATAAGTTTTGTTAGTATGAAAATTTTAATATTAGTTGTCTTAGTATGTTCTAGTTTAGATTTCATTCATTCAATTATTTTTAGTTATAAATTAAGTTTGAAATTTAGTTTTAAGTTAAATTTAATAAAGTTAAATTTTCTTTTATTATGTCAATAATTTTTACTTTAGTTTTGTTTTAATTAGGTAGTTGTAGAATTAATTTCATTTATATGTTTTGCTTATTATTATTTTATCATTTAGTTCGTTGGCATTATGTGTTTTATAGTTATTTTTAGTGTATAAGTTACTTGTGTATCAAAGTCTTGAATAATTAGAATTATGTCTACTTAACTTGTTATTAGAAGAAATCTAATATTTTGCTTTTTAACATTTTAATTTGTTAACGTTATAGTGGACAATGATAAATGTTTAAACCTATCAAGGGAACCTACAATTTGATATTAAGCTTGTGGAGGAAGGCTTTAAAGCTCATGATATAGTATAAATTAGTTCTTGATTTTTATGCTATGAAACTATTAGACTTATAATCCATCCGATCAATCTTAGAATTAATACTATATATCATTCATTAATATTTTGTTTTCTTTTCGTTTTTTTACATTTTTTTTTATGAGGGAAACTATAAGGGTTGTGTTGACATTACTCACCCTCGGATAGGGAAAACGTGACCATGTATGGGAGGAGGGCCTCAATTGGACCCTAGGTTAGTGTAGAGTCTCACGTCATGATGAGGAGAGGGAGAGAGTAGGGTGATATGGTCTCCTACTCATCAATATAAACCATTTTTGGTTTGGGAGACAAGAAGTTCTTGTGATTATTAACCTCAGAAGAGGCATCTATTTTCATGTTGTGATTGACTTCTTCTACCCTAGAAAAATCCACTCTCTCCCTAGTCTTGGTTCAATAAGGAAATTTTTGGATGGGAGTAATTGGTTGAATGTGTCTTTGTGTTGAATTTTATTATCACTCGGTCAGTTTCAATTCTCCATGGTTGATATAATTTGCAAATTTCGTAGTTGATACCTTGATATGGAGCCAAACTAGATTCAAATTTTTGGTGTGTTGATTCAAATATTTTGGAGACTTCTCCTTAGGATAATGATCCTGATGTAAAATTTATTGTTAGCCTTATCTTTGAAATGACAATAAAATTAGGTTTTCTTCCCTAATTCTTTCTTGATGAAGTCCTTAAATCAGGTGTCTAAAATAAAATAAATAAGAAGTGGCTATCCCAAGTTTGTTGGAAAAAAAAGAGCAATTTCCTTCCATATGACATTCTTTATAATTTAGATTTGTATGCATATGAGTAAAGGTGATTAGATGTAATGATGTTATATAAAATTATGAAATTTGATTATGAACATGTGTTAAGGAAAATCAACTTCTATGGTTGGTATTTCATTTTGTATTTTATTAACTATTGAAAAGAGAAATATTCCTACTCAAATGCATAAATATGACATCAAAATATATGCTCTAATCCATCCTAGAAAATTAAAAATTGAAAAATCCCCTTATGTCATGCTTAAGAATTGTGAGAGAAAATTCAACACTTGTAAAACAAAAAAGGGGTTGTTATGAAATTTACCTTTCTAAAGAAAAAAATGCTCTCTATTTTTTCTATAAAAGAATTTTTTAATCCTTTTTTGGAAAGAGAATATTCCTTAAAAGATTCCCTTTGAAAACCTTGTCATAATTCAAATAATAGGTTTTTCAATTATAAAATGCATTAAAATAGATTATAAAATAAATCGTTTATGTGTGTGTGTGTGTGTGTCTGTGTGTGTGTGTGTGTGTGTGAGAGAGAGAGAGAGAGTGTGTGTGTGTGTGTGTGTGTGTGTGTATCCTATTTCTACCTAATCCTATCACTTGCTTAATAGACTTTGATACATAAATTTTCAAATATCCTCCACCTCCATGGGTGATGATGTCACCCCACCTTTCCCTCTTCCCAAAAGTGGGGGCTGCATCCTTTTGCAAGAGATTAGAGATGTTTCCATTTAATAGCAGTTGGCATCTGACAAGACTAAACTTTTCCCCTCCCCACATGCCAATCGTAGTTGACTACTATGCTTTCCCTTGGCCAACATGGAAAATCCACTTGGGATCATGTGCCACATAGGAGTTGTCTTGGAGGTCGCCATGCCTTGGGAAGAAGGGAGGATAGGTGGGTAGGTTAGTTGGGGGGTAGGGTTAGTTAGTTAGTTGTTAGGATTTGGTTAGTTGGTAGGGTTAGTTAAGGATTAGTATGGTTAGTTAGTTAGGTTAGTTAGTAGGTAACGTTAGATAAGAAATGTGGGTTAGTTGTTAATAGGTAATGTACTAGATAGTTAGTTCTAGTAAATATAATATAATTTTAGATTAGTGTATGTAATATTTTAAGGTAAATAGAATTAGTATTTTATTATTATTATCTTACATTAATTTAATTTAATTACAAAATATTTTTATCATGTAAGGCTCAGTGCAAGATGTTGGGTTTCACTTTTGGCCAAAAAGTGTGTGTTCTTCCTATTTTAGAATTTCTTTGTCAATTGATGTCAAAATTTGAGGCATTTAGAGAATGAATATAAATAAACTTTAGAAATAAAAAATTTAGTGCTTTGAATCTAGTTTTTGAATATGTAATTTATTTGTGTACCCATATAATAATTTTTTTAAAGTATGGATCTTTTAAAACTACTTTTTCAAAATGCTTGTTTCAGGACCATACCACACTCGTGTATAGACAACAAAATTTGACACAAAAAAATGATTTTTTGTAAAAAAATTTAAAGAGAGTTACCTAATACATCTAAGATTGATGATAATATTTTTCTTTAATTTTTTATTGAATAATTTTATTATTATTAATTATTGATTGACTATAAAGGTAAATTTTAAAACCTCTCATTTACAGACATCATAATTTGATCAAAATTTTACTTTTTTCAAAAAAAAATTTAAACCTCAAAAGAAATGTATGTAGATTGATGATATTTAATTTAATTTAAGAGAAATTATAAAATTAAAAAAGTTATTAAAGTTTTAGTGAATGACACTTTTTAACATTTAAGAGATATTTTTGATTAATAAATAATAGAAAAATAGAAAATAAACCAATAACACTATAAAATTTACATTTTTGAAATTAGAACAATAAGATCTATAATGGGTTTTTGTTTCATCAAAAAATTCAATGGAGATGACCATATAAAAATTACGATAATCTTTGAAATTGTTGATTAAATGGCTTAGGATAAAGATGGTTCACAAAGGCATGGCTTGGTGAGACCAAGCCTATGCCATGCCTTTCTCCAAAGAAAAACCTGATGCAAAACTCATGGCAATTCCAAATTCCTGCTCATGTCTTACCAATTAGACACCCGATTTGTAATTCAAAAATCAGGTACCTGATTCCTAATTAATCATTATTTGATTTTTTTAAAATTAGGTACTCAATTGTTTAAAAATCAGGTGCCCAATTCTTAAAAAATAAAGTACCCAATTTGTAAATGGGTACCCAATTTGTAAGCAATCAGTTGGGCCCCAAAAACTACCCCACAGGCTGACTTTCAATCACTAAAATGATTGAATAACAGTTTCGATCTACAACAGCAACTTTTGTCACACTTTTTCTATTTTCTTGTCTTTGTATGCAATTTGCAAGCTATTGATTCAAATTCAAAACTAGTGCAAACATGGGATCAAAACAACGAAGAAAGAAGAAAACAAAAGTTCTGAAAGATGAGGAGATTGCAACAAATAAAGAGAATGAAGAACAATGTCAACGAGAGAGAAGACAAAGAATTAAAGACTTGAACAATGTTTCAAAGGAGAAAGACATTGAGGATACACACAATGGATGAAGAGGACGAAGAAGAGAACCCAATGCAAAAAAATTTAGGTGCACATTTTAATCAAATATTCAATACAGGTGTGTCTCCAAACCCTCAAATTTTTTCTCGTGATGAAATTGGTGATTTTTTAGAAGTAGGTTATGATTTAAACAATTTACATTTTCTTCATGAGAATAATTTGTCAACAAAACAAACTTCAATTGAAATGCATGCCCCAAAAGAAATACCAAGAAAAATTGAAAATGAGATTCAAATCCCAAATAATAGTGAAAATGAAATATCAATTGAAAATAAAAATTGCATGAATGTAGACATTGAAATACCAACTACTAAACAAACATGCTAGAATGATAGTAAAGTGTCTTAACATAATTTTTATTTCCCTAATGATGTGCTAGATAATCTTGAGGGATTGGTTTCATGGAGACAAATTAGGACACATGTGAACAAATTATATAGAGATTTTTTTTAATAATAAGAAATTTGGGTTTCAATGTCAGTTGATGTTGCAACTAATTAAAATGTCTAAAATGAAAAAAGTAATGAGAAGGTTAGGAATCTATGCAAAACTAAAAAATAAAAATGAGTCTTTAAAACAAGTTGTGTCCACTATTGCTAGTGTCTTTGATGTTATTGGAAGGAGAAGTCACTCTGATGATAAGAATATGACACAATGAGCAATAACAACAGCTTTAGTTAACAAATTAAAAACTAACAAAAAATCAATTAGCAACATAAGTGGATATCTTAATGTCAATCATAAGACTTTAGAAAGAGTTGTAGAGAAGGGTTAACTTTGAATGTGATCCAACAAATATTTTGTGGACTTCTAGTGGTAGACTTTAAAGATGTGATATGAAACTTACTAGTGAAGCCAAAAGTTTGGTTTAAAAATTTTGGCATGATAATACAAGAGTATCACCTAATTCAAGAGATGTTCTTAAATTGAGAGTTGGGTCAAAAATACGTGATCCACATCCTAAACACCTTTTGGACATGACTTACACTAAATTGTTTTAAAAAATTGTAGACGGTAAGGTATTAACTATTACCATTAGTCAAAGATCTTTTGAAAAGTGTAAACCATGGTATGTAAGGATCAACAAGGAAGGAATCATTTGTTGTTATAAAAACCATGTTCAATTTCATTACCATTATGATGTATTTCAATCTATACGTGGTACCATGTCTAAGGAAACTCAGGTGCGAAAACAGCTTCCTACACTAATCTCATAAGGAAAGTATGGTGCAAATCCTTTTAAAATCTTCTACACTTACAGATTCAATATCATGTAAACAACATTATTGAAGCCAACCATGCATACAGAAATTAGATAGAGAAAGAACACATAACACAAAGATTTGCCGGTGGGGAAAAACCTTTCGGTAAAACAACCCCACTCCTCTAGAACCTACACAATGTATTATCTTCAACACAAGATTACAATATACTTGCAATGCAAGTTCAACATCAATGATAGAAGATTCAAACAGCACCTCAGTACCTACAAACTTTCATCTATCACACTATTGCATTACAACATGCAATACTCATTTTATGAACATCTTAAGACCCAACAAATGCCCACAAAGGAGTTGGGCATTTTTCATGGCTCAACCACCAAGAAACATGCACAATGCCACATATACATCCAATACCAAGAAAAGGGAATCGATCCCTTGAATAGGCAATGACAGCTTGTCATAGAATTTGCCAAAAATAGCAGTCACAAGAGAAGTGTAAGGGAATCTGTCATACCAACCTATTTTTGGCATATTCTCTTACACACACCAACCACTTATTCTTGAGCACCCAAATAGGCCTCATGTCATAAGATGCTCTTACACCTGTCATAGCTTATTCCTTAAATAGCTCTTACGTGTCATAGGAATCCGTCATAACCATTTCAGCCATGATCTCCTTCACACACTTCAAGATGCCGACACATGTAAGTGATCAACATGCCAACTAGACATGTACACTCACATTTACATATTATTTGCAAAAATAGATTTTACAAAACAAATAATAATAAGAATAGGAATTATACAAGGTTGAGACACCTTATTCCTAACATTCTCCCACTTGTTGAACACCTTGTAAGAGCAATAGGAACATAATAGGAACTAACCGCTATAGGCGAAAAGGCCCATAGACTCCGAACACCATCTGAACTTCTCAGTGCCCACTGGTTTCATTAATGCATCTAAACCATTCTTCACAGTATCTACCTTCTCCAAAATTACCTTTCCATCTTCCACCATATCTCTCACAAAGTGAAACTGCACATCAATGTGCTTTGTTCTGGCATGGAAAGTTGGATTCTTCGCAAGGCAAATAGCACTCTGACTATCACACCAAATAGTAATCTGTTCTACATCAACACCAACATCAGAACATAATCTCTTAATCCAAATGGCTTCCTTACAAGGATGAGTAGCAACCATGTACATAGCTTCTATAGTGGACAAAGCAACCACAGGTTGTTGCTTACTCATCCAACTGATGGCACCACCAAACATAGTGAACACATAACCACTGGTGGATCTCCTGCGATCAATATCACCTGCCCAATCCGAATCCACAAACTCATGAATACAAACTGAATGCGGAGATCCAGAAGAATTACCATGATAACATATGGAGTAATCTGATGTACCCCTCAAATATCTGAATACTCGCTTAACTACATCCCAATGTATCCATCCAGGATTAGCCATAAATCGACTCAGGACTCTCACTGCTTAGGCAATGTCTGGTCTAGTACAGACCATAGCATACATAAGACTTCCAACTACACTAGCATAAGGTACTCTACTCATGTCCTCCACCTCACTAGGAGATTTTGGACAATCATCTACAGATAACTTTGTTCCCACAAAAATAGGAACACATAGTGGTCTACAATCTACCATGTTGAACATGTCTAACATAGACTTCACATACTTACTCTGACTCAACCAAAGTTTTCTATTAGACCTGTCTCTACTGATTTCCATACCCAAGATGTACCTAGCTGCCCCAAGATATTTCATCTCAAACTGTACTGACAACTGAGATTTAAAATCAGAAATCATACCCTTACCCTTCCCAAATAGCAACATATCATCAACATAAATGCAACAATAAGAAGGCAATCATTTTCAACTATGAAATAAACACAATGATCTGATTTTGATCTTACAAATCCAATTGACAACACAAAGGCATCAAACTTAAGGTACCACATCCTAGGAGATTGATTCAAACTATATAGAGATTTCGTCAATCTACAAACAAAGGATTCTTTACCTTTAACAATGTAGTGCTCAGGCTGTGACATATAAATCTATTCCTCCAAATCACCATGAAGGAAATTTGTCTTCACATCCATCTGTTCTATCTCTAAATCATATGATGCAGCAAGAGATAACAAAAATCTAATGGATGTCAACTTTGCAACAGGAGAGAATTTTTTCACCATAATCTATTCCCTCTACCTATGAATACCCCTTTGCAACCAATCTAGCTTTGTACCTTTCAACACTACCATCTGCATAGAATTTCTTCTTAAACACCCATTTACAGCCAATAGGTTTTCTCCCTTTAGGCAAAGGTACAAGGTCCCAAGTTTTTTTTTTCTCTAATGAAGCCATCTCATCATCCATAGCCTCAATCCAGGAACCTGCATCTTCCATGCCCAAAGCCTCTTTCACAGATCTAGGCTCATCAGTGTTAGTAATCAAAGCAAAAGCACAACTGGAATCTAACATAGAATAACCAAACCTTTCTGGTTGCTTTCTTTCTCTCGTGGATCTCCTCAAGGGCTGAGGTTGAGGTTGTTCTTCCTCTTCTTCTGAACTATCAGAGCTGCTAGAGCTCTCCTAATCATTAGACCCAACATGGTCTCTCTGTTTAGTCTTCTCAGGGGTAGGAGGCAACTGAACAACATCTTTTTCCTTTTCTTTTCCATCTGGTTGTAGCACAATAGGAGAAGATGTTAGCTCTCTAAAAATAACATTTCTGCTATACAACACCTTACTAGTCACAGAATCCCAAAGCTTGTATCCTTTCACACTAGCATTGTACCTGATGAAAATACATTTAACAGCTTTGTTTTCCAACTTAGATCTTTTCTCCTTTGGAACATATGCATAAGCTTCACAACCAAAAACATGAAGATGTGTAATTGAAGGATTCTTACCAGACCACACCTCCATGGGTGTCTTACCAACAAGAGATGATGTAGGAGATCTGTTAACCAAATAGCAAGTAGTGGCCATAGCTTCAGCCCAAAACCTTTTGTTCTAAACCAGCTCCACTAAGCATACTCCTAGCCTTCTCCATCAGTGTCCTATTCATTCTCTCTATAACTCCATTTTGCTCCTAGGTATAAGGAGTTGTCTTATGCCTCTCAATACCTTGTTCTTTACAAAATTGTTCAAACTCTGTTGAGCAAAACTCACCACCATTGTTAGTTCTCACACACTTAATCTTCTTACTAGTCTAATTCTCTACAAGGGCTTTAAATTCCTTGAATTGACTAAAGACTTGTGTCTTACTATTAAGGAAATAAATCCATGCCCTTCTACTGTAATCATCTATGAAAGATACAAAAAATACAGACTTGGAGATCGAAGGAACTTTTACAGGACCAAATACATCAGAATGAATAAGATCCAAAATATCAGAAGATTTGTGAGAACTAGAGTAAAACTGAACACGATTTTGTTTACCATAAACACAGTATTCACAAAAGTCAAACTTGAGATTGCAATCATTTAACCCCTCAACGAGATTTTTGTTTTTCAAGGTTCTGAGACCCTTCTCACCAATGTGGCCAAATCTCATATGCCACAACATTGTCTTTTCTACAGGAAGCTTTCCTTCCAAAGTGTTTGCATTGCCATCAAAACCAATAACCACAGCATTCTTCATTGCTCGTTCAGATGGTGAGGATGAAGAACTATTACATAGAGGAATACATGCATCTAGCTGAAACAAAGTACCTCTCCTAGTACCCTTAGCAAGCACCATCGATCCTCTAATCATCTTACATCCTTCTTTCAAAAAAACAACTTGTACACCTACATCGTTCAACATACTTATAGATAATAGGTTTCTTGCTAGACCTGGAATGTGCATAACTCCATTGATTCCCTTTACTCATCCATCAAGAAATTTGATAGTGATCCTTCCATGTCCAACTATCTTCAGGTGAGAATCATCACCCAAGTACACCTTTCCACCATCGAACTCTTCATATTTTGAGAACCAATTTCAATGAGAGGTCATGTGAAAAGATACACCCGAGTCAACCAACCACACATCATCAGATGCATGGGCTGCCAAAGCTACGATGAATGCATCGCCATCTTCTTGAGATTTTTCAGAACCAGAATCTGAGGCTTTCTTCTTCTTCTTAGGCTCTTTACAGTCTTTACGAAAGTGCCCAATCTTTTCACAGTTCCAACATTTTTCCTTGGACTTATTAGAAGTCTTTGACTTCCCATGGGATTTGGATATACCCTTATTGTCAGACTTATTGTCATTTTTCTTTCCTCTTTCCGTGGATCTCCCACGAATAGCAAGGGCTTCTTTTTCCGAAATGGAAGCCTTTCTCCGCATCTCCTCTGATAGCAGCGAAGACACCACATCATCCATTTTGAAGGTGACTAATGTGCTTCCGAGAGCCATCACAAGATGGTCCCATGAATCCGGTAAAGAACACAAAAGTGTGTAGCAACGATCCTCCTCCTATAACTTGACACCAGTAGATGTCAACTGTGCAACCAGCAGATTAAATGCATTTGGATGATCTGTTAAGGATCCGCCTTCCTCCATTTGTAGAGAATACAACTTCTTCCTCAGGAACAACTTGTTCACCAAAGATTTGGCCTGATACACGGCCCCAAGTCTCTCCCACAAACTATATGCAGTTTTCTCATCTAGAACATTCAGAAGGACTGCATCGGTTAAATAGAGTCTTATGAGACCCTTAGCTTTACGATCTTTGATATCCTAATCTACTTGAGTTATAGTTGCTGGTCTTGTAGCACTTGCAGTCACTTCCCATAGGTCACAATCTTTCAACATGTCTTCCATCTTGAGTTTCCACAACTCAAAATTAGTGCCATTAAATTTCTCCACCTCCATTCTTCCATATGATGAACTCGCCATCTCAATCTGCAAATAAGATTTAGGATGCTCTGCACAAGACTCCCACTCAACTTGAGATTAGCTAAAAAAACCCTACCCAACAACTAGGATCAAAAGTTGATCAAGCTCTGATACCACTTGTAAGGAAACTCAGGTGCGAAAATAGCTTCCTACACTAATCTCATAAGGAAAGTATGGTGCAAATCCTTTTAAAATATTCTACACTTACAAATTCAATATCATGTAAACAACATTATTGCAACCAACCATGCATACAAAAATTAGATAGAGAAAGAACACATAACACAAAGATTTGCCGGTGGGGAAAAACCTTTCGGTAGAACAACCCCACCCCTCCAGAACCTGCACAATGTATTATCTTCAACACAAGATTACAATACACTTGCAATGCAAGTTCAACATCAATGATAGAAGATTCCAGTAGCACCTCAGTACCTACAAACTTTCATCTATCACACTATTGCATTACAACATGCAATACTCATTTTATGAACATCTTAAGACCCAACAAATGCCCACAAAGGAGTTGGGCATTTTTCATGGCTCAACCACCAAGAAACATGCACAATGCCACATGTACATCCAATACCAAGAAAAGGGCGTCCATCCCTTGAATAGGCAATGACATCTTGTCATAGAATTCACCAAAAATAGCAGTCACAAGAGAAGTGTAAGGGAATCTGTCATACCAACCTATTTTTGACATATTCTCTTACACACACCAACCACTTATTCTTGGGCGCCCAAATAGGCCTCATGTCATAAGATGCTCTTACACCTATCATAGCTTATTCCTTAAATAGCTCTTACGCATCATAGGAATCCATCATAACCATTTCAGACATGATCTCCTTCACACACTTCAAGATACCGACACATGTAAGTGATCAACATGCCAACTAGACATGTACACTCACATTTACATATTATTTGCAAAAATACATTTTACAAAACAAATAATAATAAGAATAGGAATTATACAAGGTTGAGACACCTTATTCCTAACACCATGCATAGTAAAGAAATTTTGCAAGAATGTGGTATGAAAATACAACGTCAAACTATAAAGGATTTCATATCAGGTTTGTTTTGTAAGGTAGCTAATGATCAATACTTTCTTTCCAATGCATGTCTTTTTGGTACATTTGATATGTGCGGAAATCTTTCTTTGTTAGATGAATTTTTGCATGAAAATGCTTAGACTACTTTTGAAAAATAATTAGTTGATGTAAAAATATTCAAAAACTATTGAATATTCATTGAAGGATGAGAAGATTGGAAGAACGTGTGATCTAGTTACAGATAAAGTTAGTTGTCATGCATTTATGGATGAGTTTAAGAGTGTGATCATACCAAAATATATTAAACACTCTCAATATGATAGATGGCTTGATGGAAAATTTCACATATGTAAGAATACATTTCCAGTTGGTACTATACTTTCAGTTATTGACTTTGCAGAGAACTACACACTTGCACTGCAAGATGAGATACAACCACAATATTACAATTCAATGCAAGTAAAAATTTATGTTCATATAGTTTGTAGGCATACACCTAATAGTATAGAGGAGGATCAAAAAATATTGAGAGAGTACCATTTCTATATGAGTGATAATAAACTTCATTCATCTGAGTTTGTTCAATATTGTTTCAAGGTCTTTTATGATAATTTAAAAGAGAGACAAATTCAAATGACACAACTTTTGATATGGTCAGATAATTGTACATGACAATTCAGGAATGCTAGAATGTTCTATTGGTTGAGTAGGAGACACAAGCAAACTAATATCCAACATCTCTAGAGTTTTTTTGAGGCTAGACATGGTAAAGGAGAGCATGATGATGTTGTTGCATGTGTGAAGAGAGCCCTTAGTAGAGAGCAATTAAAATTTGAGAAAAAATCCAAATTTAAAAATGCACATGATATTGTTGAATGGTGTAACAAATATTTGTACATGGGATCAAGTGAGAACTCTACTATCAAATTTTTCTTCTACCTATTTGAAGATAATTATATCCTTACAAGATATGATTGTGATACAATTAGTGGGTTGGCTAAATGACATTCATTTAGGAGTTCAAATTCTAACACTTGGACTATATAGACTAGAGAACATGTTTGGTTTTATCAATTTTGTCTTGCAAGTTAATGGGAAGAATGCAAGAATACATAATGGATTTAAGATTGGAAAAAAAATCATAAGCACCTACTGACACACATTTTCAAGATGATACAGTAAATGAAGGCCAAAATGTTACTTTTGCATCAGAAGACTATTGTCATATTTCAAACCTCATACAACCTGGTATGCACAATTTACTTAGATTTTATTGTGATCTCATGCTTCAATTTATATAATGTACATATGTACTTGTGTGATTAAAGTGTCTTTGTACTTTATCTTATCTTGTAGGACATATTTATGTTGTTATTATGCCTAGTGATAATGATGAATAGACTGAGTATTGGCTAGCTAGATGTGTGGAACCTAAGAAAAAATTGACATGTCGTCAAGTAGATGATGATGGTTTTGAGTATCCAATTGGGTCTATCATTGTAGTTGGCACCTAGCTACATAGATACCTAACAAGAAGAAATGGTTTACTAGCATTTAAAGACTACCAAGCTGAAAAGAAGATTTTACACTATTCTCATTTGGTTATGGAAACAAATATCAAATTAGAAAGATACAAAGGGAGACCCTCCAATAAGGTATTATGGACAATTTCAATGGACGAGCACGAGACAATCATACATGCATTGCAAAAGAGAGAGGATGTAGATGGTATAGTGGGATGACTACTTTTAAATAAAACACATGTAATTTTTTTATTTATTGTGTTATTTTTATATATGTACTTATATAATTTAATTACATGTATGTTTGTGTTGTCAATACCAAATTATAGAACTTATATATACCTCTTATTCAGGTCTCGATTACAATTTATGCAAATTTAAATGTTAAAGTGGATCGAACATCAACATCTTGTGCAATTTCACATAGTAAGTACATACAAATTACACATATATTTACATAGTTCAGATATCTCATATTAATTAATGTGTTTATTAACGTGTGTTTTTTTTTTTTACAATTTTATTATATAGGACCTCATTTGAAAAGATGTGTTGAACCAATTTTATATTTTGAGTTCACTTCTATAAGTATATCATTGACATTGTCTTACATATATTGCGGAATATGTTGTACAAACTAATTTAAAAATGAGAGTTTACTTCTATTTGAAAGTTGAAGGTGTGCACTTGATAAATTATAAATCAATTGTCAATTTAAGTAATGACCTCCTATTTTGTTCCATTACTTTTACATTCAAGCATGTTTAAATTAATGTTTGTTTGAAGTTTCAAATTACTATTGATTGTAATATTAAACAAGTCACTTGTACATGATAATTTAAAGATCATTACTCCTTTTATTGATTATATGCTATTTTTATGTTGATAATTGACATGTATATTTAACCATGTTAACCATATTAAGTGAGAGAAAGGGAAGGATGAATAGAGTGAGAGGGAGGGAGGGAGGGATTTGGGGTGGGTTATGAGTGCTTATAATTTATAAAAAAGGGTTATAATGGGTTTTAGGTGGTCCTATAATCCATTTGGATTCATTATGACTCCTTAGGACACATTAGCACCCATTAGGACACCTTAGGACAAATTAGAACCTCTTAGGACCCCTTACAATACATTAGTTATTGTAGTCTAAAAGTAATATTTTCTAATGTGTCCTAGTACATTCTAATATTTCCAAGAGGTTTTGATGGGGAGTCCAAGAGGTTTCCAAGAGGTTTCTAAGAGGTTTTGATGGATTATAAGTGTTCCTAACCAATCTTAAGGGGAGATAGGGAGTCCTACCAAGTCATAATGTGTGTTATAGGTTCTAATAGGTCTTAATATGTCTTAGTAGGACATATTATTCCTTGTTAGGTAATAGTTACTATTAAATTACCAAATGATACATAGGGACCCCTTATGATACATTTTTAGATACTTAGATTAATATGTGTATTACGGGAACCTAGGGAGTTCTACTAGGTCCTAATGTGTGTTATAAGTTGAAAAATAAGTCTTAATATATCTTAGTAGGGTGAAAAGGCCTTATTAGGTAATAATGATTCTTACATTGCCAAATGACACTTATAGGTTCTAATAGGTATTGATATGTTTACTAGCACATAATAGGTATTGTTAGGTAATAATGAGTCTTACATTACCAAAAAATACATTAAGATCACTTATGATACTTTTTTAGGTACGTTATCCATACATGTGTGTCTTAAGGGGACATAGGAGTCCTAATAGTTCATAATATTTTTTATAGGTTCTAATAAGTCTTAATATGTATTATTAGGATATAATAGGTCTTATTAGGTAATAATGATTCTTACATTACCAAATGACACATAAGGACCTCTTATGTACATTTCTAGGTATTTTTATTCATATATATATATAAAGAGGACCTAGGGAGTCCTACTAGGTCATTATGTTTTTTATAGGTTCTAATAGGTATTGATATATTTACTAGCACATAATAGGTATTGTTAGGTAATAATGAGTCTTACAACCAAACGACACATTAAGATCACTTATGATACATTGTTAGGTGCGTTATCCATACATGTGTGTCTTGAGGGGACATAGGAGTCCTAATAGGTCATAATATTTTTTATAGGTTCTAATAAGTCTTAATATGTATTATTAGGATATAATAGGTCTTATTAGGTAATAATGATTCTTGCATTACCAAATAACACATAAGGACCTCTTATGATACATTTCTAGGTATTTTTATCCATATATATGTTAAGGGGACCTAGGGAGTCCTACTAGGTCATTATGTCTATTATAGGTTCTAATAGGTATTGATATGTTTACTAGCACATAATACATATTATTAGGTATTAATGAATCTTACATTACCAAACAACACATTAAGATCACTTATGATACATTTTTAGGTACGTTATCCATACATGTGTGTCTTAAGGGGACATAGGAGTCCTAATAGGTCATAATATTTTTTATAGGTTCTAATAAGTCTTAATATTTATTATTAGTATATAATAGGTCTTGTTAGGTAATAATAAGTCTTACATTACCAAACAATACATAAGAGACCCTTATAATACATTTCCAGGTACTTAGATCCATATTTGTATTAAGGGGACCTAGAGAGTCTTACTTAGTCCTAATATGTGCTAAAGGTTCTAATAGGTCTTAACATGTCATAGTAAATAATCATTAACATAAAACACATAAGGAATCTGCATGATACATTTCTATGTACTCTAATTCATGTGTGTGTTAATAGGACTTAGGGATTCCTAGTAGGTCCTAATGTCCAAAGACATTATAATAGTTCCTAAGTGGTCTTAATGTATCATGAAGGGTCATAATGGCTTCTTAGTGGTCCTAGGACATCTTAGGGCCTAATAGGACCCCTTAGAAAATGTTAACTATGATAGGACACACAAATGGGATGTTAATGATTGTAATGTATCATAAGGGATCATAATGTGTGAAAGGAAGGGTATCATCCATCATTTCATAATAAAATCTTCAATCTTTACCTAAATTTTATAAATTTGAATTTTTTAGGATGAAAAATATTTATTTAATAGTAGGTCAATTTTATTTGTATGAATCTCAATGCATAAATTTGATGTGATATTTATCCAATAATCTTTTTTATATCAGTACTAATGCTCTATAAATATTTAAAATTATTGTTCATCTAGCATATATACTTACAAAATGTGTCATATGTTCATGAATAAAAATGTCATAATAAAGAAAATAGTTTGAATACTTAAAACATGATGAAACATAATAATATATACTACATACACAAGCATGATAAGAAGTCATAAAAAAATAGTACATGGTCTAACATACATTATAACATGATCTATGAAGTTAAAAAATACATATATAATGCAGTTTTAACTATCCTAACACAAAGTTTACCAAAACAAACAATATATACATCATAAAAAACACAATCTATAGGTGCCAACGCGACCTAATCTATCTGATCAAATGTCCTCTTTACTCCATGCAAACAAGACTTAGATGGATCATCTTGTGTAATATGAGTTGTCTAATCATGTGGGACACCCTGTGAGGTAGATGGATCACCCTATGTAACATGAGGCACATCTCATCATGTATATGCTTAATTGAAATGGGTTTTAAAATCTAGCTCGCAAATAAATTAAATATTCACTACATAATAAAATAAATACCACATGAGATTGGTGTCCCTTAGTAACAAGAGGAGGTGCACTATGAAAACTACCAAATGCAACAGTGGTGAAATCCTATAATTTACAATAGATACATTTTAAAATTTTGATTTTAGAGCATAATGAGCTATACATTATGTACATAGATCACAATATTGACCTCAAAGGATGATGTAGGTACCTCCATCTAGGTAAGTCTTGTGCTCTTAGCAACACTCATGGTGACATAGTCCTAAAATTATGGATACATAAACATTGAGTCAAAATTATATATACATGAATAATTACAAAGTATGCAAACTAAAAAGTACATAATTTGTATAGTACATTTTTTATACACTATAAATTTAACATGTATATATATCATACCTGAGTAGTAGCCAATGTCATAGATGTGTCTATAAGTATGCTAGCATGATGATCATAAGATGGAGTCAAAAATAGACTATATCAAGGCCTGTATGGATGAGTATGATCCATCTTCTGTTTGTAAAATAAAAACACATAAAATATATATACATGTGAATAAAAATTGTTCAAATTATAAGTTAATAACAATTTATATACATAAAAAATAGTACAAATGATTTGTCTTTAGTTAAAATTTCATACTGTATGTATTTAAGGTTGTGCCTTAATGGTAACTAGAGTAGGACCTATACTGACATCAAACAATGTAGCTGCAAACTATCCCTAAAAAATTAGATAAAACGAATATATGAGCACCTGTTATTAAATTTGAGTTTGAATCTACATTTTTACAGTGTAATTCAAAGTGCATACCATATGAGGGATGCCAACATTTGTAGATCTCAAGAAAAGACTATACTACCTCCTAGGAGGAACAATATCGTCCATCCTCTATTATTTAAAAAGTACAAATTAATATGGTTAATACAATTACACATGTATGTAGGAAGTAAATAATTATGTGTACTTTATATCTAAATTAAAATAAAAATTTTACCTACTGCTCTTGACTGTCTCCTTGCTCTCCTTGCTGCATAAGGTCAACAAATAATGAAACATCAATCTCATCACTACCATCACCATGGGTAGCATATATATCATCATCAAAATTAGCACCCTTAGCATATTGGTCATCATGCATTGCATCAACATCGCTCTGGGGGCCTATGCATATGCCTCCACAACTAGTACAAATATCTCCAAGTGGGCAAACATGTGTCGCCTACATCCACTACTGTACTAAATTTCCTGAAAGGGCACTCAAAGAGGTAAGAGCAGATGAAACTATTTGATGATGGTGAGGAGATGGTGTAATAGGCATAGGAAGAGGTATAAGGGGTTGAGGTCACCTGCAATTTCTTATTCTATCACTCAACTTTGCCCCAAGCCTATCCTGAGGCATCCCTCCACCAACTACCTAAAATGCTTTCATATCAAAATAATTGGGTTTCAAAACCAATTCAAACTCAACCCATAGCTTCTTGAGGAAGTACATGGGAACCTCATAATTAGTGTGTAGTGGATGGTCAAATACCATCCACCACTGATCCCAAAAATGTGTTGTTATATGTGGATGTGTGCACCACCTAATGAAAGTGTGACACTTCCTCTCATTAATCTCCTCACCCATCTTAGGGTTTACAAAATAACTTTTAAAATTTACTTTACCTATATTGAGGTTATGAACTGCTCTATATGATAATTCATCAGAATAGAAGGCACACATGTTTTTCCTCCATAATCTGAATGAATCAATATCACAATCTAAATTTTATATAGAGTGAATGATGCCTTGCATTTTATCTGCAAGACATAGTAGGTGAAGAGGGGGTGGGTCTCATGTTGGATAGCCTCAATATTGTGCATGAGGTCATTAAGATTATGTCTCATGCTCTCACAGAGCTCATTTTTGGTGGATGGTGGAGGTTGGGGTGGGGGTAGAGGTGGATGTGGAGGTGGAGATGGAGGGGGCAGAGGTGGGGGTGTGAGAGGGGGAGGGGGTGGCAATGGTTCCATCAAATATAATCTACATATATGTTTAAACAACATAAAAAATGACAAGAATCTTGTGTCTAGCTTTGGTTTGGGTTTTTTTCATGTGTTTGGCTTTATGGCAGTCCCTTTGACTTCTAGGATTTGTTCACCTGGTGTTGTGGGTGTACCAAGTTGGTAGAAGGAGGCTCTGCATTTTCTTTTTTGAATTTTTTTCTCACCTAGCTCCCTGCACTTGGCTTTGGCTTTGGTCCCTGGCTTCGATCTAGCCTCTACGCCTAGATTTGACTTCAACTTTGGCTTCTGCATCTGGCTTTGGCTTTGGCTCCTACATGGGTCTTGCTCTAAATCTTGCATCTAGCTTCGATTTGGGTTTTTTTTCTATGTTCAGTTTTATGGTAGTCCCTTTGGCTTCTAGGGTTTATTTTCCTAGTGTTGTGGGTGGCTTGGCCATTTCTTATGCTTATGTGGCTGCCTTTGAGGCTAGTATTGGTGGTCTTTTTGAAAAGTCAAGGTTTCATGATATTGTGCATTTGAGGGTGCCAATTGTCGTAAGTAACCCATTAAAGATTGATTTAAAATCTGATATTGTTGATGAGATCTCTATCTGTATGGATGATTTCTCAGCCAATGCTGCTATTTTTTATTTTAAGGGTTTTTGACCTTCTTTGTCAGACCTACATGCATGGATTTCCCATTTTTGGGACCCCATCATTTTGGAGACAACCCGTATTTACCTTATTCCTATGGGGTTTTCATTGTTAAATTTGAATCTACTACAGATAGAGATGTTATCCTTTGCCATGTTTTCTATTGCGAAGCGAAGTTTCCCTTGATGGAAAAACCTTGGCATAATGATTTCAACCCATTGACAGAATATTTTAATAAGTTCCTTGTCTGGGTTAGGATGTTGAATATCCCCCTTCACCTTTGGGTAGATCCTATTTTGGAGGAGGTGGGGAGATCCCTTGGTGGATTCTGCTTAATAGATAAGGATTCTATCAATGTTTTTCAAATGACGTATGCTTACATTCTGGTAGAGATTGATATTTCTAAGGGACTCCTAGAAATAATTTTGGTGGCTTCTACTTTAAGAACATGGAATATCCTTCTTGACTATGAGGGTATCCCCTTCCGCTATAGGAAGTGCTACAAGGCTGGTCACCTAGCTACAGGTTGCTCTGCTAGTAAATCTAGACCAAATATGCCCCCATCCTAGTGGAAGGGGGTCTCAGAAGATCACTATATGATCCACAAGGTCCTCTCTATAGGGGATGATGACTCTCTTCATGATATTTTGGTGGAGGATTTAGCTATTGTTCCTGGCATTTTGACAAAGGATCATCCTTTGGCTCCTTTGGTTGCAATAGATCAGTCTTTGGATTCTGCTACCCCATCTTCTGGTGATTTGATGGAGGGTCCTCCTTTAGGTCCTTCTATGGATGTAGTTGGTCTGTCTTCTGGTGATTTGAGGGAAGCCCCCTCTCTGGCTCCATCTCAGGTTTATGTTCCTTCTCATATTTTTGTTGTAACTTCCTCTGCTATAAGTTTTCCCCTGGCTTTAGGGTCTTCAGGGTATGGTTGTGGCTTTGCTAATTCACAAAACCAAAAGGCTGTTGGTTTGGTGGGGGTTGGAAGGACCATATTAAAAGGAAATAAGGTCATGCCCTCCACTTCTAATTTATCAAGGATGGACCTTCCTATGGTTCCTTCTCAGGTTGCAAATGTTCCAATTGCAGTCTCTTCCCCGATCTCGGGGATTGGCTCTAGTGTTGCTGATTTATGGTGGCAGAAGGTTGATGGTTTAGTGGAGGATGGATGGACCACAGTAAAAGGAAAAAAGATCAAGCCCTCCACCACCTCTTTGATATGGAATTATGTTCTCAAAAGAAGGGATCTAAAGGCAAAGCCTAGCTGATTTTTTTGGCCTGTTGTTCTTTGTTTTGTCCCCTGGCTTTTGGCCTATTGTTCTTTGTTGTGTATCATGGTTGGGGATTTTTTTCTCTTTTCTTCATTGGATTTCAGGAGCCCAATCAAAACCTATGTTGGTGGTTATTGAGATGCCACAATGGTCACCTTTTGTTTGGCCATTGTCCTTTGGCTGGGCTTTAGTTGCTTATTTTTAGTCTTTTGTATTATTTTAACTTGGGTTTCAAGATCCTTGTAAAACCTATTTATCTAATAAAAAACATAAAAAATGACAAAGTTACTATTTAATAAAATTTAATCTTAAATATCAATTATATAAATTTGTAGATCTTAAAATCATATCAATTAAATAAATAAAGTTAAAGACTTAAGTCTAATTGAACATTAAATATCGAATTTAAGTCTAATCATAAAATAATACTCCAAAAAACTATATAGGTTACTTCAAGGTTTCTTTTCTAAAACCAAGAGCCATCTAGCTAATTGCTTTCATGTACACTTATTTTGTGACACTAAGGGATTGTATTCTCATTATGGATTATATGTTCATCTCAGGATCAAAAAAAGTTAAGATTATGGCAAGGTTATGGTTTACAATTTTGTTATGTTTATGGTTTTCATGATGGCTAAGCTTAAGATTATTATAATGATTATGACTTTAATGTTAGGGAACTTACCTAAGATTATGGTTTTAGTTAGAATTATATTTAGGTTTCGGATATTTATTATGGTGCTATTGTTTAAAGGATATATAATAGATGGCGTTATGATGAGAGTTAAGATTACAATTAGAATGAAAGCTTAGAGACAAAATTATGATTTGATTATTATTTATGATTATAGATCATCCTAAATATTATCCACTTTAATGAAAATTATAAGTTTAGATCATCCTAATTCTAATACATGAACCCTATCCCTAACCATAATAATCCTAATTCTAATCATAATCCTAATTCTAACTAAATAATACTTAAACTTATATTTAATATCTTCTCATTATGACCAAAGTCTTTTTACTATTAGAAAAATTTGTATTATATTAGTTGATCACATATTTTATAACTACTTTTGGATTCTTACTTGTCTTCCACCAGTGAACTACTCTTGGCTCATCCAAACATTAGCCTCAGTAGTTTCAAAATTAATAAAATATGTTTTCCTAATTTTGATTTGTAGGTGGAAGAAACTTCATAAATTATCATTTTTCTTAAGGTGTTTTAATGAGTTGCTGGATATAAACCTTAATTATAAACCTTAATCATAAATCTAAATATACTTATAAAATCTAAATTATAATACTTAGATCCTGTTTATATTCTAGAATTGAATACAAATCCTAATACTGGATCCTAATCTTAAATGTTAAATGTTAAACCCTAACCTTATACATGTAAATCACAGTTAAGGTCAAGATTAGGGTTTAACATTTAAGCTTAATATTTTTATTTAGAATTAGGAGAAGGTCTTGGTATTTATGATTATTTTTAGGATAAAGGTTTAGCATTTAGGATAACTTAGTTAGTCTAAGGGTTAAGAATTTAGGATATAAAGGTTTGGGATAAGGGTTAGACTTGACATAATTAGAATTCAAAACTTAATGTCAAGGTTTAATATTTTGTAAAGTAGGCACATGTAATCATAAAATGGATGTAGTCATGAACTCAAGTCACACTAATAAACCCTACATGATGCTAGAAAGCTATAAAGTGTAATGAGATTATGATCTTGTAATATGGATTAACTCTCAAATGCCCATAATTCACTTAGAAGCACTTGGAAATCACCTAGAATGATTTGCATAACCTTATTAGAAAAAATGTAGATATCTCAAAAGCTTGAGTTGATGGCACATTTATAGAAATCTCTGGGAGTTCAATGGTTTGGATTCATTCTCCATGAGTGGTGGAGGTTGAATCCTTGATTGATCAATACATGACTAAGCTTTATTGGTGGGAATTAATATCATTTTCCATTAGTGATGATATGGATAATTGATCATTTTAATTAATCCATTTAATTAATAGTTCTAGCCATAGGATTTAAAAACTTGATTTAATTAATTATGTTACAATTAATTAATGAATCAATGCCCCTTTTTTAAAATTGATTTTTTATATTAAATTATTGGTGTTTTATCATGGGCCTCTAGAGCAGGAAGCCAAAGGAGAGCCCACATAAGAAGATGTCATTAGGGGACTCTAGAGAATATTGAGAGTAGCACAGTACTAGGTGATAATCTAGACATAGGTGGTCATCTGAGCTAGCATGGTAATTGATCATGATAGGTAGATTGCAAAGCTAACTTCTCAATTGAGGATTACATAGGGTGAGGTCATTTATCATAACTCTAGAGTGGCTTTCTATTATGATGAATACTCAACAACTATTCTAGTGGAAAGACAAGTTATTCACTTCTCTATATATTCTTAGGCATCCAAGGGTGTAGTCCCTCCTACTTGCACTAATGTTCCACCTACACCTCTTGATGGTGAGGGAGGTTTATTTAATTAGATGCCTGATTCCTTCTTCTCTTCTAATTTTTTTATGATGTATCATTTTGAGACCTTGATATTGATAATGCTCCGATATCACTCATATTTTAATTTTTTTGATTATATCACCCACATAAATTGATAGTATGTTCTATGATTACAAATATTATTTGACCTCATTACATGTGTCATGATCAATTTTTCTAGTTTATACGTTTGATGCTCCTATATGGTGTTTTTCTTTTCTTATAATATCATGTTATATATAAATTTACCTAAGTACCCTTTTGATTATCTATGATAGATGTAGTAAATGGCATGTCTCTATATGTTTCTTTTGATATGATATGCATGGATAATATAATGAATTTTTAAATTCTTCCTATGCAATAAATGATGTAATTAGATATGTAAATGTTTTTAGATTTATATGACATGTAGATGTAGATATGATGCTCCTCTAGAATAATACTTTATCATTTAAGCTTATGATTATAGTTTGAAATTTATAATTAGTAATTGGTTCTTAGGATAGTTATTTAATAATTTATATATTAAGGTGTAGGTTTTAGCAAATTAGGATTATGGTTAGGATGATAGTAAGGGTTATGATTAGAGTTTTGGTTAAAAGTGGGATTATAGTTAATCCTAAATGATGCCTAGCCAAGGGACACAAAGAACTAATCTGAAGTTTTACTAAGCAAGCAATAACATGTACAATAATTTACATAAAAAACATAAGAAATTACATTCCTTAATGATTCCTTAACAAGCACATTTACATTTCATTTTAAAATAATTATAAGTACTAGAAGTAAAATAAATAACACATCCACATGAAATAATAACTAGTTGAGTTCAATCCATTTAAATAATATACATTTGTTCCGAATGCCACTTGGCAAATTAATTCAAAATGCATAATCATCCATTGTACATGTCACAGGGTATGAAAGGTTTAAAGAATATACATTTATAAAATAGTTTACATCATCCATTTTCGATCCATGAAACAAAGTATAATACAATAAGTAAAATCATTAAATACTAAGTTTTGTGCTTGGATCCCTTGGTGAGGTGTTACGTGATTAAATACTTAGTTATATGTTTAGGGTTTTATTGTATAGAACTATATGGTTAGGTCGAGGTTATAGTTAGTTTAAATACTTTCTTTGTTATATGGTTTACAAACTAATCTAGATAATTAATCACTAATTATTTGAAATCAATATTTATTTGTAATTATATGTTTAAACAATGAATTTACATCTAATCTAATCATTCAACATTGTAATAAATACATAAATTAAATACATTTCAAAACATATAAAATAATAATTTTTAAATGAATATCTACGAAACTATTATTTAAATTAACATATACAAAAATCTAAAGATAATACTCATTAACAACATAAATTTACAATTTTACATATATTAATTTTGAAAAAAAAATAAAAAAATTGATGTACATATAAAACATAAAATTGAAAATAATTAAGTAAAATAGTACAAAACAAATTAAAATACCTAGTATGTCAAAAAATAGCAGCAGGGAGCAGTCAATAGAGCTAAAAAATGGGCTCCTGTATCACTCTCAAATCGGGCTCCCATTTTCCAGATGGTGAAAATGACCCCAAAACACTTAGAATCAGGCATTTGTAACTATAAAAATAAGGTACTACCTAATTTTTAACAAATTGAGTGCTTGATTTTTAAGCGGTTCGAGCACCAATTTGCTTTTCAAAAATTGGGTACCTGATTTGTGAATCATGGCTCAAGTACCCAAAGCATGATATTTAGAAACAAGTACTCGATTCTAAGAAAATCGGTACCCATTTCTCAGAAGTACAATTCCGTAGATTTGACTTTTGTAGAATTGTGATTCAACTTCTTGCAATCACCTATACGATTTAAAGGGGTTAGAAATTGGAATGTTAGATTTGCAATTAGAATTGTTCAATTTTTACTTGAAATTGACAATTAGATATGTTGTCATTTAACTTTGAAAAAAGAATTTAGGAGTAGCATAATTTAAAAGAGGGATAGATTTATTTTTAATTGATAGAGTTTTAGTTTTAAAATTTAAAAACTTTTAATAACCTTATAAATTTAATTTCTATAATTATAGTTTTGATGAAGTTTAATGTATAACTAAGGACGATAGTGTACTGGTTAAGACTCAGTCAAATGAATATTTTAGTGTTGAATTGACCTATGAAACAAATGTCTCGAATGATTTTGATAGTCAATATTTTTATGATTTTAAAAAATTTAAAAGTTCAACTAGTCTTAAGGTATTTTGACAAACATTCTAATTTGATGTAACGTGTTTTAGCTAGGAGATTTAACCAACACACAAAATGAACTATAGAACTCTAGAAAACTTAATCTATATTATGTGTGTCTTTAGTCAAACATGTATTAACATAGTGGATTAATTAACTTTTTTTAAAAACTATGTGTTTTTGCCTCATTATTTTGGGCTTGGCAATCATCATCATCCTTCTCATCAACATCATTGTGATCAGCAGAAATATTATTGTCATCGACTAACTCTTGACCATGATCATCATATTCCACTTCATCCTCTTCCTCGCTATCTTCTTCTATCACATTATACTTTATTGTCCTTCCTCTTGGATCATGTCTAACAAAAAATTACCAACCCAAATTATGTGGAACCTCTAAGTAAAATACCTACTCATATTGGATTAGAAGAACATAGGGCTCATCCCCAACTGGATCAAACAACCTTGTATTAATCATTGGAAATCAATTGTCATGTTGATAACAATTCTATCTGGATCATTTTGATTGAGTTGTAGTTTGTACCATTTGGCAACAAAGAGAGCTAATTTGAAGGAATTAAAGTCACAGTCAAGTATATCGACCAAAATGGCATAGTATTAATGTTGAAAGAGTCTTTAGCATGTAAGTCATCTCTAGATGAAATATTAGTCACCTAGAAGACTACACTTATTCCATAATCACAAGTTCTCTTCATGTCATCCAACTTTTTGATGCAAAATTTATAACCATTGCATAACATATCCTTGTGTTATTTTACCTACAATAATGTCAAATATGTATAAATTATTGCATCATGAGTTGAAAAGCATACGACTAATTAACAAATTTATTATACCTAAAGATCTCTTAAACCGTATGCTAAATCTATTTCCTTTTTTATAACATTGGATTCTACATTACTAAGTAAATGGATCAACAAGGAAAGTAATTTGAGTTCAATGCCACTAGAAGAAAATTTTCATGTTGACAAGCCTACTACACTAGAATCTACATAAGAACTTGTTAGATCAATTCAAGATTTGAAAGTTTGACTAAAAATTTTAGAAAGGAAGTACAAGGAGTTGAAGAACAATTTGGATGTATTAAAAGACACTCTAGTGCCTAAGATTATAGGTGTTGATTCAAAACTAAAAAATTCCCCATCTATGGAAGGAACACACAAACAATATGAACAGTTATCAAATTGAATTGATATGTGAAGACTTTAACACTGAAGTGTTTTTTATTAATGAAAAAATAAAAGTTGGTGGGACCCTAAAACTCTTTGCAACACTAAGACTAATATGTTAGTGAGGAATATGGATAAGGATTTTCTACTAGCATCTTTCTTCAAACAATTGGAAGGAAATCCAATTAGGAAGTTGTAAAATACACTCCCTATAGAGCTAAAGAAGATGAAGTCTTGAACCATCTCTACTCCTCTATAGAATATTTGCCAATGGGTAAGACTTGGAAGAGGAATAAAGGGAAAAAATAAAACTATTTGATGTGATCACAAGGTTTCCATTTTGGATATTATATATAGTAGTTTCTTTTTGAGGTTCATTATTTGTAGTCATGATACCACAAAATCATATATTCATCAAAGGACATCTTGCATGGCATTGCATTAGGACTCTTCAAGTTGGGTGATGGTTATCTTTTCTTATTTAGAGTATTTTGTTATAAGAAATTGTATGTGTCAAAAAAAAGAGTGACACTTGTTATTCTCTATATTGAAGCTTATTGCTCCTTTGATTTCTGTTTCTTGAGCCTAGGCTTTTTTGGGGGGTTCTTTTTACATGAAGCTAACAGTAGGAATCCATTGTGCAATTCCTCTCTTGAAAAGCTAATCTTTTTGGGATCAACTCCAAGGTTCCTTGTTTGTCTTGCGATGCACTAGAATCCACTCGGTTGAAGATAAACATGATTGTTCACAAGGAGGCCTTTGCTGGTTTTATTATGATTTTGAAATGAAGAAAACCTATCTAGGGTCTAAAAATCACACACACAAGAACAATATTTTTTTGTATTTTTTTCTTTTTGATGAATGCAAACTACCAATGTAGCTAAAATGTGTTCCTACTCTAAAAAAGGGGGTTAGTAAAGCAAATAATGAAACTGAAAAAAATACCTTAAAATTGAAATAATGTGAAATTAAAATCTAAATGGACATAAGCTACAGACCACAACATGATGTGAGTTAAACCTTCGAAGAAATTGTTAGGAAACCAATGAAGACAGGAGCAACACTTCCTAGAATCCACTAATGCGATCATCAAAGAGAAACTTTAATGAATGTATGATATTTCACCTTCCATCGAATCACAAGGCCATGGAAAGTGCACTCATGTCAGATGAAAAGCTATGAAGACACAAATTGGTGATCCCTTCTCAAGCTCATTATGTCAATAGAATTCGTATATCTGTAACAAACACCAGAACTATATGATCACATAACCAGAAATCACATAATAAAATTTTGGCTCAATCATAATTTTATGAATAAGATCCACAAAATAATGACACATTTAGGCAATAATTACTACACTCTAAATGTGAGCACCAAAAGCATAATTTTATTTCATAATAATGACATCCCTTTTTACATTTTACAATAGGGTATTTATAAGAAATCATCTCCTCAATTTGTGTTGAGAGTGAGAGATATCTTACATGCAATAAAATGCTTTTAACAATTAAAAAAAAACTAAATATATACAGACTACCAACTAAACTGGTGCTTAGAGGGACTCCATCCATATTTTAATCATTATTTGGATGCATGAACCCTTTACATGTCAAAAACCAAGAAAGCATGAGAGAGAAAGTAGGAGGAAGCCTTCAGTCAAAGTGGAAGTGCATGGAGTCTACAAAAATGGAAGCTAGCCCTTTATTGGAAGTATTCCAAAGTTAACTTGCCTTCAAAATGCACTCACAATGCATGGAAGGGAACTAGAAATTAACTATCGGTGTGCCTTTGAATTGTGGAGCTATACACCTTGATTGGGTGAAAAACTCAAAATTTTACTAACTGTAATTGAAATTCTGGCATCTGGGTTTTGTTCATCTTCATCCCAAAGCTATGTTTGGATGTTTTCCCTTGAATTTCACTATCATCTTAGTAATCTTGGTTGGATCTAGAAGATCTAAAGAATCATATTTTTCTTTCACCTTCTGCTTGTAGTTATCCACCTCAATCCAAGTCTCTGCAAAATCTCCAAGTTTGGTGCCCAACTCTAAGAGTGCTTCTTCTATTCTAAAGGCTTGTCTAATATCTTCATCACTAGATGCTTCCTCTAAATTCTTCCTAAAATTCTCCACTACTACCTCAATTAGAAATAGCTTCCCTCACTCTTCATATTCAAAATATCCAAGCATGCATCACTGTACAACGTTTCTGCTTCCAAAATTTTCTCTCGGGCTTGGTCCTTGAGCCTATGGATCTCATCATGCAATGTTTCCATCACTTTATTAACATCTAATATCTTTATATCTAATCATCTATCATGTCTAATTTTTCAATGGTATATACATTGATCAGAATGCATACCTTTGACCCTTTATGGCCTGTAGAGTTTGCAAATCTTTACTCCATGCCCATACCTCATCCATGATACTGAAGTCCTGCCTTAAAATTGCCACCACCTTGTTCATGTTCTCTTTATTAGCATGCAGAAACTTCAAGCTTCCTATGATTATGGTGACACCTTTTTCCTCAAGGTTGTCTCTCAATTCTTGGCAAGCCTTCAAAAATGGATTGAGCTGTATGCCTTCCCCTTCTTTAAGAATGGTATTTAGAGTCTTCTCGAGGCGTTCAAGATCCAGAGGACCAAAAACTTTAGCTAGATATCCTTTTAGGATCTCTACTTGACTTTGAAGTGTTTTGGTTTCAATCTCATCCTATTCCATGTGCTTGAGAATGTCTTTGACTCCCATAGTCATCATCGATCAAGATGTATCCCATGTAGGTTTTCCCAACATAATATCTTTCACTTCATAGTCCTCAAGACTAATAGCTTATGCATCTATAGCCTTAGGAGGGTGAGCCACTTGTGAAAATAAGTCCTAGTTTTGTATGGTAGTGACAAATACAAACAATGTTGCATCACATATGGAGAGTCATGCTTGTTCAAAATCTCTACAATATCACAAATGTCATCCTCTAAAGCATGGAACTGATGCTTGACACTTCTCATTATCTCTTTTCAAAACCACCTTGGGATGTGTTTCTCTACAACAGTGGCTCTAGATGATGAAGGGGTGTGTTTAACTACCTCCTTCCCTTATTCACTCTTGTTTGGAGTCTCTTGCTATGAGGACTCTTCTTCTATAGTCTCAGTCTTTGTAGATCCTGTAGTTTGTTCGTCATCACCTTGGGAAGGTTGTTGCACATATTCTACTATTTGTCCCTCTTTTAATGGTTCATCAGAAGCCTTTGGCTCATTTTTTTCTTGTGATGACGTCTCCTTTTGAAAATGTTCCTCTTTTGAACTCAGAGGTGGAGGAGTGACTATACCTTTATCTACCAATGTAATCTATGGTGGAGAGAGAGGAGTGAGATCATGACCATGTGTTTTTGGTGGCATCTGCATCCATTCTTCCTATTGGAGCTCACCTGTAGTGGTGTCTCTGATCTTATCTCCGACCAACTCTATACCTACTGGCATGAAATCTACTATGGGGAAAATATCCTCATCTTGCTTCCTTTCCTCCCTCACCCACTATTGCACTTCATCCTCCAAAGAAGAGAGCTCCAATGGTTCTACTTGGGTGGGTGGTGGGGTACTAGTGATGCTCTTTCTTCTTTCAATCTCTACAACTTTTTCTTGCTAAGTTCTTCTCTATAGAGTTACTTCTTCCTCTTCTTCTGATTTAGTTTCTTCCTCATCTATTTCTTCCTCCATAATGGTTTCGAGAATAGATAGATTAGGCACTAATATTTTACAAAATCTTTGCCCCTTGTTCATTCTAATCTTGATCCTCTTTCATCTTTGTGAAATAGCAAGAGAAATAGGCTCTTCATACACTAGAGGAATGGAGGTCTCTTGAATTTCTCCCTCTTCTGGTTGACTTGACACAATAGGAGGCAATTGAAGTTCAACTTGGATTTGGGTAGCTCCACCATCTTGGGGCTCTCATGCACTTGATCCATGTTGCTAGGAAGAGACCTACTCTACAATATGCTCTATCTAAATCCTCAGAAGAGAATCTCTCTTCCTCTTTCCCTTCCTCTCTAGAGGGGGCTAATATCCCACTAGGTGATCAAGCTGATAGACTATTTCTAGTTGGATAGGAGACCGGAGTGCAAAGGTAAGAATTGTGATTTTCCTTCCTTTACCCCTTTTTGGGCGAGCATGTGCATGGAAGATCACAATATCTAAAACTAGATCGAGTGGAAAAGGCTTCTTAATCCAATTCTTTGTCATTTTAATGACATGTGCTTGATGATTGATGTCATCTCCTTCCTCTCTATCAATTTTTGCATTTAAGATAGGCCTATCACCAACTTTATATGCATTGAATAGGTGATCCAGTAACTTCTTAGAGTCTTGTAGCTTTATCTCATCATGGATAGTCAAATAGAGAGCCTTTTCAGCTAAATACAAAGTCATCCTACAATAGTCTCTAATGCAGACATTGTAGTCATTTGTGGCATTCATCCAATGATCCTCGATGGCATCCTCATGATAGAAATCCTTCCCTACTAGGTTTTCCACTTTGCCAACATTATCAAAATATGGCTAAGGGGAATTATATTCTTTGAGTGGATAGTTCTCCCATTCCCACTCAAATGTCAGAATATCTTGTTTCCTTTTCACTTGATATGCTCCTACGACCAATGGCCAATCCCAGAAAGGCCTCCATTGTCTTTTGATCTTTTCATAAGCTAACTCAATTTGTCGATAAATTTCCATCAAGACCAACTTGTCACTTGGATACCTCGGGAGCTTCTTGAGATTAATGGATGCACCACCAACCCAAATATATGTAAATGTTCTGAACTAGATAAAGTAGGCTCTGGTAGCTATGATCTGTGCTTTGGCTACATCAAACAACCTCTTCCCATAGTCTCTCTCAATAAATCAAATGATGGAAAAGATGAAAGCATCATTCACGATCCTATACTCATGGCTCTGAGTTGAGAGCTTCTTCTTCACCATCTGGGGGTAAACTATGTATGGCCAAGCATTGGGTTCCTACATATTGCCCTTCCTATGAATCCAAGATAGCTTTTCTCCCTTGCTACAAGTAGGTACACCATGTAATAAGTCATATAAAACTTCTTCTTGTCCTTTATCATACTCAGTTGATCACACAAGTTTTTGCTTAGCGTGGTGGCCCAATCTAATGGTATCTTTGCATGCTTGATGGTCTTAATGAAGTTGACCATGAATGGAGTGAGATGACCTTTTGCAGGTAAGCCCATGACTCTACTTAAGAGAATGGTAGAGTATCTGATATCATCCTTCATATATCCTCGAGTCATATCAACTTTTTTGATTATCTTTCCGCGAGGTGGCTTCTCAATGAAGTATAAGGAATGTATGATATCGATGGCCTCTTGGTGATGCTCCTTATACCATCTTTAAGCTGCTTCATAAGAGACTCGGACAAACTGATCAGCTCTAGGAAGATGGAAGACCCCCTTGATGTTATTAGGTTGCAAGTTTAAAACCACTCATCTGGTGATGCTCATAACTAGCCTTTCATCAGGAATGAAATGTTGTGAGAGAGTCATGACGAATTTGGTTGACTGAACAGTGCCTAGATGCGATGCTACATTCACTAATTCAGATCAGATCAAAGCAGACATCATGGTTGACCTCTTTGTTGGATTGTTGCAAACTCTAATGAATTCACTCAAGTCCGTGTGTCCAAGGTTAGTGTCTTTGATCTCAGCGTACTCATTGAGTAACCTTGACTTTGGGGGTATGCCTTGGAATTTGAACACTATAGGTTTCACTACTATTCCAGATGTCGACGACATCTAGTCATGTTACCTATGCATAATGAGAGAAGAAAATATCATTAGTCATGAGATAGAGTAAAAGAAAAACATAAGTAGGAAAAAAAAAGTCCCTTTTGGGGACCTATTATTTTTTAACTAGAAATTTTTTATTTATTTTTTAAATTTTTATTTTTTTAAAATTTATTTATTGTTATTATTTTATACCATGGCATCGCACAGGTGCCATGATGGGCACAACACTACACAGGTGTGTCACACATGTGTGCAAAAAGGGCATTGCGCACTAGCATGCCGTGTGGGTGTAATGTGTGCGCCCATAAGGGTGCTACGAAAAAAGAAAGAGAGGGGGGGGTGGTGAAGCTTACCTCTCCCTCCAAAAACTTTGAGAAAAATAAAGAGAAAAAAAGGGGGGGGACGAGCGAGGTTTTTATAACCTCTCCCCCCCCCCCACACATGAAAAAGAATGCACATCGCGCCTCAATGAGCATGCACGCGGGTATGTGGAGGGATGAAATTTTTTAATTTTTATTTTTTATTTTTTATTTTATTTTTGTAATTTTTTTAATTTTTTGGGCTTTTTAAATTTTACAACTCTACGAAACAAACTGCTAACAACTTTTCTTCTTTCGACTCTTGAATTGTGACTCCAGGAACCAAAAAAAGTTGGGGGGTCCCCATTCCTAGCAAGGAATGGGGCGTGTGTTGTGGACACCACAACAAGCTTCATACTAAATTCCAAGTGAATATTTAATAGACTTGTAACACATTTATAGAACAATAATTATGAATGATTTTATATCTATTCTTCATAATTTTTGAGTTTATATATTGTATATTGTTATGTGATAGAAAAATATACTCCAAACTGGTGAAAAATACTTGTATGTTTCATTTATCTCTTGTGTGGCAATTATATTGTGTTTTGGATGAATTGAATTAAGGGATTTATTTCATTCAGTGCATTATTATGATGTATGTATAATTTATTTATGTTTTGGTTCAAAGTATCAATTAACATGCTTGAAGCAGTAGACATCAGATTACCCCAGCCATAATAATTATGTTGTGTATTTATAGATTTTTCTATGTCAATTTTATTTGCAATAAGTATATATACTAAAGAGCGAAGAGGTGGTGCATAGGCTTGGGCAGTAATTAGGCAAAAAAACATATAAAAGGCACAGGTCACCAAGCACAAACAATCTTGAATGAAGCTAATGAAAACTAACATCCCACCAAACTCTTATGGGTAAGAGAAATTGTGGACATTAATAACAAGTTATATAAGGAACAAGAGTTTTCTTGGACCAGTGACCCAAACAAAACAAGCACACAAGGAAACATAAGAATGATAATACCTAAAATGAATAAAAAATAACTATCATTTTTGGTGATGCAAGACACCCTTCAATGCTTCTGTGTCATATAATCATAGGTAAGTACACATACATTCACTCATAAATGCATAGATACACGACTGGAGAATATATGCTATAAGTGCTTTGAGTTTGTGTATGTTGTGTATTTAATCAAGTTTTGATTACAAATGATAAAAGTGAGCTTTAACAAGCATGCATGCTCATTAATTTAAAGCTTAAAAGTGTCCAAAAGTACATGGTAATTTTTAGCATAGCACGCACAATACTCTACATCAATATTACCCCATGTAGCATACATACAAGATGATGTGACCAAATTAAAATATCATTGGGAATATTGAAAGACTGATAGATACAAAACCTTGCACATAATACATATTAAACATTACATATCATTCTTTATATGGTCCACTCATTCCTTTTTGAGAATAATTTTGTTGGGGTTTCAGAAAAAACTTTTTTTGGGGATTGAAAAAAACTTACAATAACCTATAATTACCATGTACCCAGATGGGAAGCTTGAATCAATTCTATAAACTGGTTGGATTCATCAATTTGACCATTGTCTCCACTACGTTCTATTTGCCTTGAGAATGGCTCCACCTCTTCATGCATGTAGGTCGATTTGGGGAAATGAGAAATGAGCCCTTCTTTTTCTTTTCTTTTTTGTTTATAATCTTGTGGGTTTTGAATTAACAATGATATATTATGGACCATTGGTATTATGATGGTGTTGGGACACTTCAAAAAATATATAAATTTCACACACAAATGATACTATTGTTGCAAATTGCCATCAAAATTTGACCCCAAGTGTTATAATGAATGGACATGTTGAGACAAATTGTGAGTAGACTTGAAGCTTTATTGTGTTGGTAAATATATTTGTCACTTGAAAACTATGTGATTAGGCCCAATGAAAAGTATGTGACAATTCAATTTCTCCAATAGTTGTATAGGCCTTTGATATGTGGTCTTCCTCTGTGTTTAGAGGGACAACTTCCTTGTATGATATGATTTTTGGATTTTCAAATAAAGATGAATTCAAACATAGAAGATTGAAAGAAAGCTATTGATGACTAATGCACCACACCACTTCAAAGCTTCCCTAAAATAACCTAAATAGATAATGAGAACAATCAAGAACTGCAATTAAAGATAACCATTAGGGCAATGTCAATTTAAGATTCATGAACATTTGCATAGCACCATGAAAACACCCATTACAAAAAGAATCAACACTTCAACAACTCAAATTTGTAGAAAGAGAAACCAAATGTATGTTCCTTTATTACTTGCACCAAGAGCATAAATAGAAACTTTGATTACAAAGAAAACCTCTGTACACACTTTCCAAAAAAAATCTTATCACCAAAACTCTAATATAAGTGTTCCCTTATTCCAAAAACCCAAAAAGTCCCTTATTACAAAGAGATTTGGGAATTTATAGCCATTATATCGTAACAAACATTTTGGGTTCATAACTACTCAAAAAGTCAGAGTTTGAACTATTCTGAAGATGGTTCATAACCAATTCTAACTTTTACATCTCTAATTTTGTATGTTTAAACATAAATAAGAAAAAGTTAAGAGATTGACTAAAACAAGGTTAATACTAAATTTGATCTCTTTACCAAATATACAAAAAAAAATATCAGAGACAACTTTAGACACATCTACTTCTAACTTTCAATTGTGATCACTGATATCTCATAAACTTTCTCTTTGGTCTGGAGGTGCTATGAGTAACTGAGACAAATTTTCCTTGTAGGATCTGAATGATTTGATGACCTATGCCAAAGCCTTATTTTTTATAGTGACCAAGATTTTCATTTTCAGCTTGTATAGATCATGGCTCCTCCTAACTTCATCCAACTCTAGGGTGTAACATGGTGAGTTTTGAATACAAGATACTTGTGTCACCAAGAGAGTGGTGTCCACATTCGAACATTGTTTACTACCTAGTTCAGTGCTGATATTTAACTCCATGTATTCCAAAGTGGAGGATATGTCTAGATCCTAAGTATGTTCACTAATAGGAATACCTTCCAAAATTGTTGGTATATTCCCTAAGGACTTCCTTTTCAATAGTTTGCAAGTTTTTAGGAACTTCTCTTCTTCATCCGATTTCTAATCTATGCTATCATGTTTTCATTTGATGTTCTCTTGCCATATGTCAATTTTCTCTTCTTCTCCACTTGTGACTAATTTCAAAAATCTGACTATATCATTTTCCATTCATTTAATCTCTATCGAATTAAATTGATTTCTCTCTAGAATAATTGTTGTTCATTGAGATTTGCTAGCTCTTTTTTAATGTTTCATTGTATGTAATTTGCCTTAGCATATGTAACATCTACCTCTTGAAATGGGCTTAATGCTTGCTCCTTCATGTGCTTTATCCATGTTAGAAATAGATAATATTGACAAGTGGGGTGAATTATTATTCTACAAACTTTTTCCCACAATTGAATATTGTCAATTACTTTATAACTTGCATATGAAAGTAAACCAACAATGTTGAACAATAAATATAGTTATACACAAAGAGAGCTCATAACACTTATTTATTAACTTGGGAAACCCTAGCCAAGGGAAAACCCCAATGGGTATGATACCCACAAGATGATTCACTAAACAAAAGAATCTTGTTAAGGATATTGACCCTATTAGGAGTCTATGAAGTACATATAGTGTCTTGAATCCTTGCTAGAGGACTAGGCCCTGTCAAAAGACTCAACCCTGTTAGGGGCTTCTTCAAACCCATTAGGATTTGGTAGATCAAATACAATGTATGAAAGAATTTCCCTAACTTTCAATAAGCAATGAAATTCCTCACTAGTATACATATACATAAATTACATTCTCATTGCTAAAACTCACACTTACAGATCTTCCATTACATAAGGCTTTCATCTCTTTCAAGCTATCTCTACAATAGTTCACATGTCATACATCTTACACATTATTTGTACAAGATAAGATCTTTACTTTAACCTCACACATTAATAATTCTTTGCTCATTCAACCTTCATGTCTTCACATGGTTGGCATAATATAAAAAAACTTAGGCATTAGTATCCACAATGCCAATCCATCATGATTAAGTAGTTTTTTTGTCACTAGAATAATTCTTTAAGTCATACAATCTGATTCTTTGATATGATTTGTCTTGTATTGTTCAATACTTGAATTGGTATTTTGGCTGTAACTTATGATGTACTATCTATACATATTTGTGCACTTACTCACATCATCATGACATTATCATAAAGAAATCCTTAATGGTGCATGAGCTAACTTGAAGTGTGTCATCTGTACACATCACATCTGTCTCTTTACTATTGCAAACTATCTAACACTTAGACAATTTGCTAACTCTAAATGCATAAATAAAATATTGAATACATGTTGTCATAAATGACAACTCTGTAGACATTGAACTGACCATATTGCCAAAAATCTCCCCCTTTGGCATTGATAGCAACATTTGGTAAAATTGGTTAAGTCCTAAAATGATTTCATACAAAAAAACTAAATAAAAATGACTCCACAAATTTTCCTTCAAAACATAACAATTTTATTCATGTTTTAATGGATCATTAAATTCCTTATCACTCCTTACATTGATACATAAGTGTACTCCCCCTATATATACATATACAATTTCCTTCACATATAATATTTCTCCCCCTTTTCATTTACATATACTCCTCCTTAATACATGCAATTTTCTTTATATATATTACTCCCCCTTTGACATCAATGGAAAGGGTGTCAAAAACTGTAAAAAAAAACTTTAGTTGTTGATCAACTTGATATCCTAGAAAAACAACCCGCATACAAAAGTGTCAATCTTTCAACTACCTTTTTCTAGTTCTCTTTAATTGCACTAGAGATACTAATTAATGCACAAAGTTCATAGGTTTCCACTTCTATAGCACTTAAGTTAGTATAGACAAACTTATCATAAGAGGCTTTAGTTTTAGGAAACTCCTCCAATTGCCTTTGAAAAATGTTGATTTTAGGTGAGAAAATCTCCCCAGTAGTAGGGAACCTTTTTATTACCTTTTCCTTATCAGCCTATGTGCCTCTGATTGCATTATGGATCTTCTAAACTTTAGATGCAAAATCTTCAATAATGGCAACAAGTAATTGTAACCTTGTAATGACTGTATTAAGTTCACTCATTTGACCCTTTATCTAATACTCAAAATCTATCAGGTATTTGTATGATAGTGTGTACTATCCATACAACTTCTTACCTTCATCAATATACTTTCTTAACTCCTTGATGCATACATCAAGTGCCTTCAAGTCATTCCTTACATTCATGAAAAATGTATCAAAAATTGATGCATGGTGCTTTACATGTGCTTGCAAGCTAAAGCAACTTCAGACAATGTTGTGAATTCTTCATCAAAAGATTCACCAATTCTTTAGCCTTCACCATCTTACTATATTTTTAGCATTCTCCTATGTTTTGAATGGCATCTTCATCAAACATCCTTTTGGGATCTTCCATTATTTTTGCAAAAGAACTTGGATCTAGGAACAAATTGTCAACCATCGATCAGATGCATAAAGAAAGGGGTCAAAGTTGATGCTTGAGTTGATTCTTGGCTTTCTTATCTCCTTTTTAGTATTTGATTAGGACAGTAGCTAACACCAACAAATTATTCTCTCTACCTTCACAAGTAGTTTGACCCAAATCCACTTGAATTATGTTAAAATAATCCTCATCTACCTCATTTATGTTCTTCTCTATGACTGATTGTGCAATCTCAACAAATAGGTTTGTTGAGGTGGGATTCACTTCCAGTCTAGAATCTATTCTAGTTTTCTTTATCTTTGTACCTTTAAGCAGTAGATAAGCCAAGACGTTTGGATTTGGTGCTTTGAATTGGATCACTATCTTCTTCTTCTCTCCAATCTTTTTTGTATCCAAGATGTTGAAATAGTGGTAGATGAATCAATCATTGAAGCAACCTGTAGGACTATAAGTGAGAAATCATGGTTATTTCTATTCTTTGTAATTGGCACCTCTTGAGTCCCTTCCACACTTTTAGGAGATGAAGAGCATATAGGAGATGTTATGGATTGAATCATTTCATCTACAAATGATGATGGTAATGCATTCATCTTGGGAGCTTCATCTATCATTTTGTGGATAGGATTTAAAGCCTTTTCTTTAGGTTTTGACCTATCCTTCCTGGTGACTACATTGAGCTCACATGCTAAAACTAGATCAATTCTTTTGTCTTGATCTTCGCCATCATCTCTACCTTTTGCACCATGTAAAGAACTGAAAGAAGTTGGCATAGAAAAGGGAATGGCTAAATTGGACATACCTTCTTATGGACTATTATTTTTCTTTGTATTTTATTTTCATGTTGGCCTAGTGGTTGTGGCTTCTATGACTTTTTTTTTAATTAGTTATTTGTTCACTGAATGACAAAGGAGGTTCTCTCCTTGAGGTCTTTTAATTTTGGAAAAGAATAATTAATGTATCGTAACTCCAACAACTATGTTCACTCAAAGAAGAAATGATCAATTAGATCTAATCCATCTTCTTTCATGCCTGTCACATCCCACCCCATCTTGTAATCAATGATTTCTTGCATTGTAAATCTCATCCAATCCCTTCTTCTCACCTTGAATTCATTCTCATAGTTTTCCCAATAATATTCCATCATAAGAAAATGAAGATAGCCATGTCCTAGTGACATATTTTTTTTAATGTGCCTGCTACCATCAAATGGGAAATGAATTTGAAAAGAGTAAAAATTTATTCTCAGAAAAGATCTTTCAATATTTTGGGCATCTGAGATAGAAAGATAGTTGCAGTGTCCAATACCAATTAAGAAAGGAATAGATCTTTTGTTCTTGCACTTCTTGCTTACTTGACCAATATGCCTGCAAACCTTTGAAAGCACCAACTTGTCATCTACAAAGTGAGGCAACATAAGAGGACAATCTTGAAAACCTCCAATGTTCTTGCACTATAAATATCATCGAATCCCTTCTTCTCACCTTGAATTCATTCTCACAGTTTTCCCAATAATCTTCCATCGTAAGAAAATGAAGATAACCAGGTCCTAGTGACATATTGTTTTTAATGTGCCTGCTACCATCAAATGGGAAATGAATTTCAAAAGAGTACAAAGTTATCCTCAGCAAAGATCTTTCAATATTTTGGGAATCTGAGGCAAAAAGATAGTTGTAGTGTCCAATACCAATTAAGAAAGGAATAGATCTTTTGTTCTTGTACTTCTTCCTTACCTTACCAATATGCCTGCAAACCTCTAAAAGCAACAACTTGTCATCTACAAAGTGAGGCAACATAAGAGGACAACCTTGAAAACCTTCAATGTGAATGTAGGTGAATTAGGATATTGTATGAAGAAGCTACCATTATTGTTGATGAGACTAGTTTCTTCAAGATAAATTTAGAGCCCTATATCTCCCTATAACTCCCTGGCTGTGAGCATAGAAAAAGCATCATTCACCTTGTGGAAGTGTGCATTGATTTGTTTCAATTGTAACTAGGGGTAATAATTATAGATTTACATAGCCACATTATACTTCCCATAAGAATTACAATTGGACAATAAATTTATAGTAGCAATTGCGTACATAAGGTATGAGGATATGTAGAACCCCTGATTCTAGTTGAATTCAATCGAATGATGATAAAGGGAATCACTATTTATTTCTCTTCATTTGATAAATTACTTTCTAGTTATTAAATTGGATTGCATACATGCACATTTTTGTAATTATCTGGACCATTTCATAGTTATTAAATTGGCTCTATTAAAGGAGAACTATGAATGAGAAATAAATGGTTGATAATTCTCAACCATTGCACTCTATGACCATCAACTACCCCCATGCATACAAAGATGCTCTCATTTTTGCCTTTGGTTCTTGTTTAGATCTCTCGATACGATAGTTATTTCTCGATGAGAATTTTGATTGGAGTTTGGGATCTTGACAAGATACGGGTTAGGATTAGGATAAAAAGTTAAGGTTTAGGGAGAGAAAAAAAGTTTTGGTACATGGAGAGAGAAAATATTTTAGTGGGTAGGGAGGGGAAAACTTTATATATATATATATATATATATATAGAGAGAGAGAGAGAGAGAGAGAGAGAGAGAGAGAGAGAGAGAGAGAGAGAGAGAGAGAGAGAGAGAGAGAGAGAGAGAGAGAGAGAGAGAGAGAGAGAGAGAGAGAGAGAGAGAGAGAGAGAGAGAGAGAGAGAGAGATAGTTTTAGTGCAGGGAGAGAGACAGTTTTTGCATTTCAATTTACTCTCATTCCCAAATTAATCTTCTTTTAACTTTTTGGGTAAATCTCAAGGTGACATGTTGAAACATCTTAGAGAAGAGAATTACATCTTAATGACATTATTTATGAAGAGGAAGTATTTGCACCTAATCTTGAACCTAAAGACCAACAAGGTGAGGAAAGACTTTTTAGAGATTTTTCTAGAGAAAATTCCAGACCTTCTTTTGAACTTTCAAGTTCCTATGGAAAGCTTGATATTGATACTTTCTTGGATTGCCACTCTGAGATAGAAAATTATTTTGATTATGAAAGTACCCTTGAGGATTGAAAAGTGAGTGTAATGCCTACCCCTAGTTTGTTTTTCATGTTGTTTTCTTGAACTCTTTTAATCCAATTTTATGATTATGTTTTATGCTTAGTGGTACTTGGTTACCAGATTTGATTGGATTTTATTTCAGACTTAGTTTATATATTTGATGAGTTACGTGATACTCAGTTATTTCATGTGTTCATGATTATTTCAATGCTGATACATGTATGTTCATATAGTGATTTTAGTTATTTCATGATGATAGTTAGATGGATTATTTATATGCAGTTTCTATAGATACTTACCCCATACTTGAATGTGTATGGTGTACTTGTATGTTCTAATTTATGTTTGACATTTCTAATGTGGTCAAGGGAGGGAGTCACAGTCATCTGCTAGTTGGGATCTACATGATGCACCACCCCCTGCCATTACCTATTTAGTTTAGATTATATGTATATATACATACTCAGATATTATGTAGATTGTAGCTATCAGGCATCGACTTCCCTAAATTGCCAGGATGAGTATACCCTATCATAGTATCTCAATAGTAAGAGAGGGAGATAATTCTTGAGTCCAAATCCTAGCCCTAAGCTAATTGTCCTAGAAAATAGGGCAATTATCTAAGTTATTTACCCTTCTAAATTTGTCAAGTGACGTGAATTTTTTATTTTGACCCTTGAGTTTTATTTAGTACTTTGCCCTTTATAATGGGTTTGTTGTGATTTTCAATTATAATTCAATCAAATTAAGAGGATATTAAAAGATTTAATTTAATGAAAATTTTATTATTATTTTTGTATTAAAATTTAAACAACATGAGGGTTCACATATTATGAAGCAAAGTTAAAGTTGGAATAGGCAAAAACCTAGTACTTTGGTCTTACCCCAAAAAATGAATATTTTTTCTAGCGTTTACTCTAGAACAGGATTTTGACTATTGACAGCTTGTGTAAGGGGGGACATCCTATTCCTAATAAGTGTGCCTTTGCAAAAACCAGGCAAAGATGGTGGATCATCTATTTATCCACTGCTCATTTTCTAGAGAGGGTTGGTCTTTATTTAGTCAAGCTTTTGGGATGATTTGGTGTGCTCCTAGCTCAACTATTGAATTCTTAAGGTTGTGGGATAATTCTTGAAAGAATTCTAGTCTCCATACTATTAGAAAATGGGCCTTGCCTCATTTTGGCTGGGGTATATGGAAGGAACACAATAATATAATTTATAGGGATGCTAACCTAACAACTAGAATAGTATAAGAAAAAATTCAAAATGCCCTACTGGAAAACTATATGTTTATAAAAAGGAACTAACCCTTTTGTAGGTGAAATTAAGAGAACTGTTGACTCTCAAACTAAAAGAAATAAGAAATAGTCAATGCTGCCCTCCAAACTATGTGATAGTGGTGGGATGTGGAGGTGAGATAAGAAATAGTCAGTGGTATGGGATAGTGGCAGTTACTTTCCCCCTAGGCTTTTAGAGAAACCATTATGTTGAGGTCAGTGCTATCCTTCAAACTATGAAATTGGCTAAAGATGTTGGTGTCAAATTTCTGTGGTTAGAGGGGGACTCTAACAACATTATCAAATGCCTAAGGGGTGATCACCTTCTAGCCTAGAGCATAAAGAATATTATTGAGAAAATGAAAAAATATTTTTCTTTCCTTTAATAAGGTCTTTGTGTCTCACATGTACTGTGAAGTTGACATAGCTGCTGATTGGATGGCGAATGAGGTTGTAAGGAGGGACACATCACAAAGATGGGCAAGTGGAAAGGTTTTGGTGGTAGATGCAAAAGGTATTATGGATCTAGAAAGGATACAGGGGAAAATAGCCATTGTTAAGGGTAATAATGATAATTTAAGTTTTTTATATACATGTCATATTTTGTACTAAGAGATTAGCACAAGCTGATCTAGAGGCTTCGTTATTGGAGAATTTATTGGCACATTTTATGGGTGATCTTAAGGGTTTTTGGTAATTACTATATCATTCTCTTTTTTGAGGATGGAGTCAAGTATAGGTTTGGGGAGTAAAACCAAGTCTTAGCTCAAGGTAACCAAAAAACTTAGAGTTGTTGCTATTTTATTTGCAAAAACATGATAGCAGAGAGACATAAAAGGGAGCTAGAGGCTGAAGTAGAGAAGTGGAAGAGGTGATCAAAGGTGTGGAAGAAATTGAAGGAAGGCAACATGTCGTCATTCATCAAAAAACTTCATCGTTGCGACTCGAAGATCATTGATCTAATGGAAAAGACATGGAGAGAGGGGAAGGTAAAGACTGATGGGGTGGATTCTCATATCAATGAAGAGGCTATTGGTGAGGTGATTCACTCCCCAAAATAAGTCATTAAATTCTATAGGGACAAGAAAATTCCCCTAAATGTGGTCAAGGATTTTGATAGGGATTTGAAGGAAATGAAGGAGCTTGTGAAGATGGGTGCCTATTATGAGCCTACAGATAGAAGCTATGGCAGTTTGTCCTTAGGGAAATTATTTCCTAAATCATGCTCGACACTAGGTTTGATGGGATTCAAACCCACCATTTGTTATCCTTAATCATTTCAGGTACAAGACCAAGATTTCCATTCCCTACTATTTATTTTTCCCTGCTAATAAGAGTATAATGGACTTTAAGAAGAAAGTTTCCTCTAATCCTACCTTCCATGAGGGTTTATTACTACTCTTGTATGAACATTTTAAAGCTAAAACTCATGGAAGTGTTGTTGCTTAGAAGGCAATTTCTTCCAAGCAAAAAGAGAGCTCTTACCTCCTGTCAGACACAGAGGATAGTGCAAGTATACACTTGGAAGAAGAAGATGAGGTAGAAAATTTTATGTAGGATATAGGTAAGAAGAATAAAGAGAAGCCATGGAGACACTTAGGGAAAAGTAAAAAATAGGAGGAGGAGTCAAAGGAAGAGTATAATGATGAGGAAGAGGGGATGGACTCAGGTAGGGAAGGAAATGTGAGAGAGGTAGGACCTAGCAAGCCTCAAGCAAGTAGGAAAGAGGCAAGCTCAATCAAAAGGAAAAGAGGGGGGGAAAGGAGGTTGAGAGAGCTCAGGGCAAGGGAAAGGAGATTTTTTCTAAAGGTCAGGGTGAAAAGGAGGAAGAGGGTGTGGTTAAAACTATAGTTTCTTTGGACAAAAAGGGGGAAAAAAAACTATTTGAAGGAATTTCCATGTAGGTACAGCCAGGATGGGGATTGTCAAAGAACACATAAATTCAAAGGTGCTTAAGGGGAGGGATGGGACAATTCAGCTAGAAGAACTTATTGATCTTGGATTGGTTATTATAAGTGTCAATGTGTGGGAGACAAGTATGAATTTTCTTTAAAAATCCAGAAACAACCATGGGACAATTTTTGGTCCTCAAAATAAATATTTCATGAAATTGAGGAAATAAAGTACAAATTTCAAGGTCAGGATAGGATTGAAGTGGTGGGAGAGAATGTCAAATTTGGAAAATTGGAAACTAGGGCTTCTAAGATTGAAAAAAGGGTGGAAAGGATGGAGACTACTCTTCACAGCTCGGCTAATCAAAGCCTTAACATTATAAAAGGTCTAAATGACAACATCATTCAACTCCATAGGATGATGGAGGAGAATAAAAAGGGTAAGGACGAGAAGGACTTTGATAAGACCAGGCTGACTGAGGAGGAGGAATCCTTGCAGGAGGAGAGCCCAAGCAGAAAGAGAAGAGTGGAAAAGAGAAAGTGGCTTCTCAAGATGATAGTCACTCAAAGACTAACAAGGTGACAGCCAAGGAAGATGGAGTTAAAGAAATAGGAGTTGGCTAAAGATCTCGTTCCCTGATCGCTCTTTCTAGTTTTTGTTATTTTCTTGGCTTTTGGTCTTTAGGTTTTTTCTTTCATTTGTCAGTCGGGCCTAGCCTGTTATTTTTTCTATTGCTTGGTGCTAGACCTAAACTGTTTGTTTATTTTATGTAGTTAACTAGCGGGTTTTAGGAACCCCTGTAAAAAACCTGTTTTACTTAATAAAAAATATAGGGGTTCATAGAAAGAGAAACAATAAAACCAACCAATGCTCATCAAAAAAAATTTATAGAGGGAGGCAAAAAACTACACATTATCTTTCAATTTTACAACAGATGATTATATCACAACAAAAATTACTTTTTTAAAGTCTAAAGATATCCACATAGCCTAAAAGTACTTTATATTCCTTGGTGTCCAACATCCTTTTGGTAGGGAAAGTCCTCTTGATCAGCAACAATAAGACTCGATGTACTAGTTCCCAATCCACTGCCCTTATGATTTTGATGTTCCTCATCCTTACTATTAGAGTCTAAGTGATAGTTACCTAGGAGCACACTCATATCATCAATTTCTTCCTTGGTGAAAAAACT